>CM060419.1:37237077-38487077 GCA_030545235.1 Helianthus tuberosus | reverse complement strand
CTTCCAAAAGGATGACATCAAACTTGAAATATCTTCTTGAAATCTTTCTAACGCCGCCAGATCCAATTAGTTTCCTGAAATACATGTAATTTGAAAACAACAACTGTTGGTACACGGAATGTCTGTTTACTACGTCTTTAGTGAGTCTTAGGTCTAGATAGGTTAGTTTGGAGCTCGGAAATGAAATAGTGATTTTAGATTGTAATTCCGCCCCAAATGACACTTGTGTCATTTGGAGTGGAATCAGGTTTCTTATGTAAACATGTAATTCCGCTCCTAGAGGTCTAAAGTAGTGATTCCGCTCCTGATGTAACTTAGTGATTCCGCTCCTAGGTGATTCCACTCGTAATGAACATGTCAGTTGGGGTGGAAACAGATTCCACTCCTAATCAACATGTCAGTTGGGGGGGAATCAGACTTACTATATATAGGGGTCTAGCTGAGTTCATTGGAGAACTTTGGAGCGGAATTAGATCATTGTGTCGGTATCGAAACTCTGTCAAAATTGTATCAGAAACACGTATAAAGGATTGAAATCAGTAATAGAAAGAAGTTAAAAGGATCCGAGAGTTGTTATGACTTTGTATACGTTGATTCCGCCTTCGTATTCAGAGATGAACTACTTTACTGATGTTTAGGGTCACGCAAACGGTCCAACAAGTGGTATCAGAGCTCAGGACAAGGAGTTCATACCATAGCAGCTTGATTCTATCAGAATTTCTTACTTCTACTCACTTCTTTTTATATTTTTCTGAACTGGACTAGTTTCAATGGTCGGAATGGACTGATTTTCGAGTATTGTATGTAAAACATAGTGTTAATAAATCCTAGAAAGAATCAGTTTAAAATTCGGAGTAAAAATGGTAAAAACAACCTAAAAACCTGATTCCGCTCGTAAAGTCATAAAAATCAGATTCCGCTCTTGAGACACATTCTGATTCCGCTCGTAATTAGAAAAATTCTGATTCCGCTCCAAAGTTAGTTTCTGATTTCGCTCAAAATCGAAATTAGAGATTCCGCTCTTGGGATTCCGCTCCAAAGATCACGAACTTTCTGATTCCGCTTGTATTGTGACACGGTGAATTTTGAAAATAGTGAAACATTGTACGAGGTTGTCAGTAATTGGGAAAAGAGAAATTGTGAATTGTGTCAGGTTGCATCGGTTTGATCATTTAGTCGACTTTATCAAAAGTATTAAGTGAATATGCTTTATTCGGTTTGAAAGTGGTTGCCGATAAGTCATCGGATTTATCAATGGATTAAGTGAAAATAAAATTGACGGTCATATATCATGTGAGTTTGTCGGCGACAACTGTGTTCAATATTGCTTGAATCAAGAATTTTGTAAGTGCATGTGAGTCGTGTCAGCAAGAATTAATCAGAGAATTCATGTGATAATGTAATAATTTTGTCGAATATTAAAGATTGTTTCATGTGAAGTATCAGATCCACTAATACGGGCGGCCCAATGAGAAATGAATCATGAATTGTGAATCGGCAAAATAGAATTAGATTTGGAGTATTGATTGTTGGCCAAATTACAAGTGGTTTCACCCGAAAAACATTGGAACGAATCCGCAAATCTTCGACAACGAGTCTTAGATTGATTTCATCAGACGTATACTGTTACGTATTCAGTCTGTTTAAACTGATAGTTTGTTTGTTTGATTGCAGGTGATTCGAGGTGATTTACAAGGCGTAAATACCAAGAAGTTGATATTGTGTGGACTTTGAGATAAAAACAATTTTTGAATCAAGTTACTTAACAAATAAATTGTGATCAAAATGTTTGACGAACAAGAAAACAAGAATCTTGAAAATTTAAATAATTGGACTATTGAAGCTTGGTATGAGACGAGATATAGTAAGGATGTTTATGTTAAAAGATTCGAAAATTTTTTATGTTTGAAGAATGAATCAGTGGAGACGTTGAAAGAAAGGTTTTATGAGCTAATCATCAAGTTAGAAAAACATAAGATATATCATTCAAATGATGAAAGAATTTCAAAATTTGTTGATGCTTTACCTTTGGAATGGGATAAATTCGTGAATAACGAAAAACGGAATTCTAGTTTATCACATTATGATTTAAGAAGTTTCATCAATACAATTACAAATCATAGGCTTCATGAATATTCAAGAAAAAGGAAGTTATTGGATGAAATAAAAGAAGAATCAGAAAAGATAGATTTGGATGTAATCATTGAAATGAGAAAACGAATCACTGTGTGTCTTGCAGCAAAAAATGTTATGAGATACGATATTAAGAGGGGTTGTTATATTGATGAAAATATGAATCCTCTTGATTTTGTTAAAATTTTTTGTGCAGGAACATACAAGATGGAAACAAAGAAAGAAGTTGATGTTGAAAAGATGAATGAAAAATGCTCAAAATGTGATAAACTTGAAGCAGACAATGCAAAATTTTTGAGTGATACGGAGAATTTGACATTGGAAAACAAAGCTTTGAAAGATGGGAAGAAAGTTGATGATGAACAGATTCTGGAGTTATGTTTGAACTACGAGAAATTAAGATCTGAAAATGACAAACTTTTGAAGAATGTTGAGAGTTTGTCATTAGAAAAAAAAAATTTTAAAGAAAAAGAAAATGTTTTTGAAAATGAAAAATTAAAGATTGAAAAAGATGTTCAAAGTCAAATGAAGGTTTTAGAAGATGAAAAATCTGTTATTTTTAAAAATAATCTTGAAAAACAGATTGAAATAAATTCTCATCTTCAGAAAATCATTCGGCTTGAAAATGAAGCTGAAATTGCTCGAAATAAAATTAACGAGCTTGAGAATAAATTGAAAGGTTTTGTGAATTCTATATCACATGTTTGTCCAAAACCGATCAATTCTGTTCCAATAAGTGACAATGTCACAAATTTTGACAAAGTCAAAATTGAAGATTGTGATGAAATATCTGATGATGAAAAAGAAAAGAAAAATATTTTTAGATTTACAAGAAAAATTTAAAAATACTGTTTTGCAATCTACTGAAACAGGTGAATGTTCTAAACAAAAATCTGTTAAGAAGAGTGTAGAACAGAAACAAAAAGATAAAAATTTGAAAAATTTTAAAAATGAAAATAAAAGTTCATCAGATAAGTCATCCAATCATTGTAAAAAAACACAAAAATTTAAAATTGAAAACTCACAAAATGTTGGTAATAAGTGGTACAGGTTTGACCACAGTGTTTCAAAGCCAAAACCAGTTTTCAAGAAGAGTGATGATTACCACAAAGCCAGACAATGTTATGATCTAAGCATATGGTGTGAAAGAAGTGGATGGTACGATAACAGAGTGTGCTACACCTGTGGTGTGAGAGGACACATTGCTGTTAACTGCCAGAATTGGAGTTATGAAACAAGAAGATGCTATAATTGTCATATCAGAGGACATATTGCCAGAGATTGCCCAAGGAGATCAATGGGAAGATCGAGGGTTGAATCTCTAAGAATGGCAAAGAAACCAGTCAATGTCAAGCTCAAAGAACAGAAGGTTCAAGAACTTAAAGTTCAAGATCAGACAATTCAAGAAAAGAAAGTTAAACTTTCACAGGGGCAGAAAGACAGACTGCGAAAGAAAAGGAAGAAGGCGAGAGAGTATCTGGAGAAGATTTTGTCTTCGGGTTCACCTGACATATTGAATAAGAGTTCTGATGAATCAACTAACTCGATTGCAAAGTCAAGAAAGATGAATTCATCGGATACAAATCTGAGGACGAAAGAAGAAGAAGAAGAAGAAAATGGTCGGCGATGAATCTGACGTCTCAAAGTCAGACAAGCCACCATCAGGCAATGAATCTGACAGGTCAAAGTCAGACAAGCCATGTGCAGGCAATGATTCTGGCTCGTCAAAGCCAGAGGAGCCTAGTGTTGAGGTAAAATCTGAGAATTCAGGTTTAACAATGGATGATGCAAATCTTCCATCATTGTTGAACAAGAATTCAAAATCACTCAAGGCTGGTCAGGCTTGGGTGAATTTGTTTAAATGAAAAACCTGACTTGCCGGAGTTCCCAGGTTGGTAAGTGTGGAACAGGAATCAGCATATTTTCTTGAGAAATTCACAGGTTGGTAACTGTGATATTTCGAATCACAAAAGACTAATCAAGGACATTAAGTTGTACTTGATTTATCTTTCCGATGAGAGGTTAAAGGTAAACAATGTGATGAAAGAACACCGAATTTGTGAAATGACACACAAAACTAATTTTCCGGAAAAACCATTTTGATTAAAACAGACTTAAGTGTTTTGAAATCTAAATGGGAAAATAGTTTGTTGTCAGGGGGAGTTCTGATTGTTTATGCCAGGTGAATGGCGAATTGAAGCGATTGGATATCAGTTTGTCACGTTTCTTGTATAGTTTGTTTTCAAATTTTCTCAGAAAATCAAAATTGAAACATATTTTGATTTTAGGGGGAGAAAAATTTTAAAAAAATTTGAAAATTTGAAAATGTCAAAAACATTGAAAAATAAAAAATGAGTTTTGTTGTGAAAAGAGGAAATGATAGTAAATCAGTGAACTATCACAGCATGCTAAAGATATGAATTGTCAAATGTGATAAACGGTCTCACGGATGACATATCAGTAGGTTTTTGCACATTTAGTAGATTGTGACGAGATATAAACCTAAATTCAAACTTGCTTATATCGTGGGTAACATCTCTCGGATATATGGGTAACCCCCGAAATCTTGTTTGAAGGATTCTTTTTTCTGATATACTAGGTTTTTATACTCAGTGATATCTGGGGTATTATGCTGAATGGAAGTTCTGACCTAGTCCTCGAATAATACATTCCGCAAATGCTTGAAACACAGCATCACCCTCAGCATCAATGATAAGACAATAAAATTGCTTAGCAATGCTGTTGTAAAAAAGATCCTCTAAAGGGGACACACCCACAAGTTGAGTCATGATCTCTCTGCTGAACGGTAGTTCTGACCTGAGCTCTCATGATTCTTCATAATTTATTAACCCCTTACAGATATCATTTGTGTTATAATTGCCTGTAAGACTGAATATTGGGATTTGGATACGGGAGTATATTCTGAGGTGGGACACGCGATTAAGTCTAAGTATATAAGACATTAAACTCGTATCTCGAAGCAGTTGAAATGTGTGTGAAAAATTAAGTGGATCAGTATACTGACAATCTAAGTGAATCGTTTAGAACTTAACATGTTTAAAGTTTAACGGTGCTAGTGATTTGTCTCATAAACTGATATGATCCTCTTACACAAACTCACAAAAATATTGTTTGTATATATTTGTTTACTGCATTTCTTTAAACTCAAAATTCAAAAAGATTTTCGACAACTGATGTTGAAGAGCTAATATTAAAAATTTCAAGTGCTAAACTTGATGAACTAGAGGGTTGGGAGAATATATTGAAAACTTTGAATGTTATATAAAAATGTTTTGAAAGATTCTGTGGTTAGTTAATCAAGGTCATTCATTTGAACTTGATGTAACCAGTATGTTTGTTGAATTAATGATGTCTACCAGTAAGTTTCTTAAATTCAAATGTTATAAATTTGTGAAACTTATGGTGAGGTAGAGGATGTGCAGGGTAACAGGTTTTGGACTTCATCATTCCCATGGAAGCTAAATGTCAAAGCTTGAACCAAATCAATACCTCATATTCTAGCATATCGAGAGGGGGAGTCTGTGAAAGGGGGAGTCTGGATCAATGATCAAAGGGAATGCTGAAGATGAAGCTAGGACAAGATCTTAAACCTGTGAAGATAGAATGCATATGATGTGAAGACAGAGAGTAGGAGAGAAGACCAAGACTGAAGACTCAAGGCCAAAGACTTCGTCAACATCCAAGGGGGAGTCTGTTGGTTCACTGAATGTCTGTTGACTACGTCTGAGTTGAGTCTTAGGTTTAGATAGGTTAGTTTGGAGCTCAGAAATGAAATAGTGATTTTAGATTGTAATTCCGCCCCAAATGACAGTCATTTGGAGTGGAATCAGGTTTCTTATGTAAACATGTAATTCCGCTCCTAGAGGTCTAAATTAGTGATTCCGCTCCTGATGTAACTTAGTGATTCCGCTCCTAGGTGATTCCACTCGTAATGAACATGTCAGTTGAGGTGGAATCAGATTCCACTCCTAATCAACATGTCTGTTGGGGTGGAATCAGACTTACTATATATAGGGGTCTAGCTGAGTTCATTGTAGAACTTTGGAGCGGAATTAGATCATTGTGTCGGTATCGAAACTCTGTCAAAATTGTATCAGAAACACGTATAAAGGATTGAAATCAGTAATAGAAAGAAGTTAAAAGGATCCAAGAGTTGTTATGACTTTGTATACGTTGATTCCGCCTTCGTATTCAGAGATGAACTACTTTACTGACGTTTAGGGTCACGCAAACGGTCCAACAACAACAAAATTTGAGCGAGTTCATGTGTTTTTGTATATGTGCACGAATAATCTTGTAAACATTTGTAAGTATTCCTTTTTAATCCGGTATGAAAGCGTCTATGAACAGATCGATTAATGTTTTGCAAGGACATTAATATGTGTGCAATGGTGTAGAAAGGCTCAAACCTTTGTGGATTTCGTACCGGGCCACCCGGCTGGAACGACATAGTTACCACATGCGACCACTCCCGGACCCATGGGTGGGGCTCACAACACCCAAATAGATCTATCACTCATGCCCATCGGTCTTTATACAAAGATTAATGGTCTTAAGTGTTGTGCCTACCCATTCACATGATCTAACAGTTCATTCGTTAGCTAACCAAACCATTTGAAACATTTGAAGCACGTATTTCACCCCTGTAAGTTATAAAACCGAAAACAATTAAAAGAAAAGGGGGACATGAACTCACAAGTTTGCGTCTGGTGTCCTAAAAAATCAAAGATCTTTTCCTCATGTAACACCCCAACCCGGAAGGGCTGACGTGTCACAATAACAGTGATATCATAAACAAAAGTCATAATTCCATTTATTTATTTGATAAGGATACAACCACACGACAACTAAACTTAAAGTTAATATACAAACGGAGACATTCGACTTGATTAACTTAACATCTTCAGATTTATTCCTAGGCTTTATTCTTCTCTCTTTTCCCCGCCCAAAGTAACCTGCTGACCTGTATATACAAAAATTTTACGGAATGAGCCGAATGCTCAGTACGGAATTATAGGCTCAAAGAACAAATAATGCTTTATATGAAATATTATCCGAATGGAAATTTATGCGAAAATGATACGATGCAAGAACATAATTTCATAATCATATCTTACGGATGTACCCATGAGCAAACTTAAAACGTGACAACACACAGGTAGCTACTCCTGCATAATTATCACATGAGATGGCGAATTGGCATACCCGTTATCCACCTCCTTATACTTAAATCCTAGGATCGATCCATACGCCTCCTAATAGCCATATGTACCACACTTGTACTTAAGAGACGCCGTGAACTGATCTCTCCGTCACGGATGGAGCACATGATGTGATGCCACAACAAAATGCTCGTGGGACACTCCACGAGAAGCGATACTCAGGGTATCAGAGTACAAATGGTCTTATTCACATAACTTATAAAACTTATTTTCATAACAAAACGGAACATATATTGGAACATGCGATAATGAGTATAACAACATAATACTATCGCATGACATGAAAGCTAAATCAAATGATTTGAATAGGAATCGAACGGACTGTCAAATGAATCGATAATCAAAGACGTAAGGAGTTTTTAAAAGATATAGTAATTTAGTGGTTTATAACAATTTGACTTATGAAGCAATAAAGAGTGGGGTAAGGATCCGTACCTTAATAATTCCAAAGTGATGCTACCTTGTGATAATATTTCAGATTTATACGGACAGAGTTTAGACTACTGATTAGTCTTTTAACCTAATTTAAATAACATGCACACAAACTAGGTTAGTAACTTAATACATCATTTACGATAACTCACGAGATTAAAATCCTCACAACGAATGACAAAGTGCGATGCTTAAACATCCATCGGATTCTCAATTAATGACAAAGTGAAATCACTTAAACATCCATCGGATTCACAACGAATGACAAAGTGTAAACACTTAAACATCCATCGGAATCACAATTAATGACAAAGTGAAATTACTTAAACATCTATCGGAATCACGACTAATGACAAAGCATAAACCCAATTTGAGCAGCATTTAAACATCCATTGGATTGATTTCAATCAATCGGACATTGAATCGTATCAGCGATCGAGTTAATACCCTGTTCTGCAGCACCCCGCTATACTAATTAGTGTTTCGTGTGTGTTTTGAGAGTAATTGGACGATATCTCAGCGCGTATTTTGAGTTTGTTCCTCGTTTTTGTGCCCAGAATCAAGTCCCAATCGCTGCTATTTATAGGTGAAATTTGACCTTGTCGCGGCCCGCGTGAACATTTAACCTATCCTTACGCGGCCCGCGTAGCAACTTATTTTATGCATAGGGTTGCCACGTGTGGGACTAGCCTAGCCGAGTCGACAGATTTTAAAATTTCAACTTCGACAGCAAGTTATTAGGATAATCATCAAGTAAGGAATACCCCCCCTGAGTTTTAGGGGTCCTAATCCTGATTCTAAAAATTCTGAAAATTCTAGGGTTTGTACAGAATTACTTGGGTGTCTTAATTAGGGTTTCCTATTGGGTAATTTATAAATAATAATAATAGTTTTGGTTGATATACAGAAGGATGGATCATAAAATAAATGTTTAGTTTATTCTAAATTATTATTATTCTTTTATTTCTAGAATAATGATTTTAAATTTATGGTTATTACAACTATTACCCCCTTAAAAGAAATTTCGTCCTCGAAATTTTTCAAATAAGAATATAACCTATCGCATAAGTAACGGAAACGGAACTTTCATAGCAAAGTTACTAACTTATATAACAAGAATCTCTTAAACACACATGTGTATTTGAAATTCATAATTATGTTCATGACTATAATTGTCAATTACCTTACATATGTGCCCTAATGGTCCTCCTATAACGCATCTTAATAAAATATCTTACCGTACGAAAAGTCAATGGAGACTTACAGATAATAGCGTGACTATTGGTACTGATATCTCCTACATAGATATGCTTAATCATAGCTAAGATATATTCACATAAGGTAAAGCATGATTGACCGTAAACAGAAACAAATGAACATATATCAAAGAGCAAGATTTACCGTTACTTCGATAGATTAGGGTATAGAGAGCGAATTGATTCTTCAGATTCCCATGTTGCTTCGCGTTCAGAGTGATTTTTCCAAAGGATTTTAACAAACGGAATTACTTTCCTACGCAAAACCCTTTCTTGTCGATCTAAGATGGCTTCTGGTTCCTCTTCGTAGGACAAATCTTCGTGAATTGTAAGTAACGGATAACTAATGACATGGAGTGGATGATAATTATATCCTCTTAACGAGGAGATATGAAAAACGTTATGAACGTGAGAGAGTTGAGGCGGTAAAGCCAGTCGATATGACACTTCTCCAATTCTTTCAAGGATTTCAAACGGACTGATGAAACGGGGACTAAGCTTCCCTTTAATTCCAAATCTACGAACGCCACGCCAAGGTGATACCTTTAAGAATACGTGGTCGCCAATTTTAAATTCGAGTGGTCGTCTATCTTGATCTGCATAGCTCTTTTGTCTGCTCTGAGCTTCTTTCAGTTTTTCTCGGGCCATAGTGACTTTTTCATTTGTAATCTGAACTAGTTCTGGCCTTTCAATATTCTTTTCTCCAACTTCATCCCAGCATATCGGTGCGCGACATTTCCGACCATACAAAAGCTCAAAAGGTGCCATGCCAATACTTGCTTGCCAACTATTGTTGTAAGCGAATTCAACAAGACATAGATATTCATCCCAGTTTCCAGACTATTCAAGTGCACATGCTCGGAGCATGTCTTCCAAGGTCTGAATCATGCGTTCTGACTGCCCATCTGTTTGTGGATGGAAAGCCGTACTAAACTTCAGTCGTGTACCCCAAGCTGCCTGAAAACCTTTCCAAAATCGTGAGGTGAAACGTGGGTCTCTATCGGAAACAATGGAAGATGGTGTGCCATGGAGTCGAATAATTTCTTGAAGAAATATTTCGGATAACTTATTAACCGAAAATCCTTGCTGAATTGGTAGAAAATGTGCTGACTTCGACAATCTATCGACAACAACCCATACAACATCATTCTTCTTGAAAGTCTTAGGCAAACCGGTAACAAAATCCATTGTGATCTCATCCCACTTCCATATGGGAATATCCAATGGCTGCAACAGACCGCTTACTCGTTTGTGTTCAATTTTCACTTGTTGGCAAGTGAGGCATTTACTTACGTATTGAGCAACGTCTTCCTTCATGCCATTCCACCAGAAGTTCTGTCTTAAGTCTCGATACATCTTGGTAGATCCTGGGTGAATTGAAAATGGTGAGCTGTGAGCTTCGGCTAACAATGACTCACGAAGGGTGGAGTCATCGGGTACACAAAGTCTTTTACCGCACCAAATCACCCCATGATGGTCTATACGAAATTCAGATTGCTTACCCACCTCAAGATTTTGCACAATTGCCCAAAGTTCTCCATCTTGCTTCTGTGCATCTTTGATCCGTGATATGAGGTCGGGTTCAATCTGCATTCTAGCTAGATATCCCTCAGATTTACTAACCTGAAGCCAAATGTTCATCCTTTCGAGATCCCTCCTAATACGAGGCTGAATTTGTAAGCAAGATATAGTCCCGGAATTCTTTCGGCTCAATGCGTCAGCTACAACATTGGCTTTGCCTGGATGGTATTGAATATTTGCGTCGTAATCTTTTAAAAGTTCTAACCACCTTCATTGCCTCATATTTAGCTCTTTCTGGGTGAATATGTACTTGAGGCTCTTATGGTCGGTAAAAATGTCACAACTTTCACCATACAGATAATGTCGCCAAATCTTAAGTGCAAAGACGATTGTGGCTAGTTCTAAATCATGTGTATGGTAGTTAACTTCATAAGGCTTTAACTGACGGGAGGCATAAGCGATAACCTTCCCATGTTGCATTAGCACACAACCTAATCCTTTCTTTGAGGCATCACTATAGACTTGGTAACCTCCTGATCCAGAAGGGAGAGCGAGTATCGGGGAGGATACGAGTCGTTTCTTCAATTCTTCAAAGCTTTTCTCTTGTTCCTCATTCCATGAGTACTTCACCCCTTTCCTTAGGAGTTTTGTGAGTGGTAAAGCAATTACCGAGAATCTTTCAACAAATCTTCGGTAATAGCCAGCAAGACCCAAGAAACTTCGTATTTCGGTAACAGAAGTGGGTCTTGGCCATTTTGTAATAGCTTCAACCTTTGTTGGGTCTACCATAATTCCCTCGGCTGATATGACATGACCTGGAAATGCCACTTGGCTAAGCCAAAAGTCACATTTGGAAAACTTAGCGTACAACTTCTCATGCCGCAAAGTTCCAAGTACTGCATGTAGATGTGCTTCATGCTCTTCATGACTCTTGGAATATACCAGAATGTCATCGATAAAAACAATACCGAATTTATCTAGGAATTTGTGAAATACGCGATTCATCAAATCCATGAAGACTGCGGGTGCGTTAGTTAGCCCAAAGGGCATAACCAAGAATTCGTAATGACCATAACGAGTAGGAAAGGCGGTCTTAGGAACATCATCATTTTTGATCTTTAGCTGATGGTACCCGGACCTCAGGTCGATTTTTGAAAAGAACTGAGCCCCCTGAAGTTGATCAAAGAGATCATCAATGCGAGGCAGAGGATACTGATTACGAATAGTAATCTTGTTCAGCTCTCGGTAGTCAATACATAAACGCATACTACCGTCTTTCTTCTTCACAAATAAGACCGGAGCACCCCAAGGTGAAACACTGGGTCTTATGAATCCTAGATCTAACAATTCTTGCAATTGTTCCTTCAACTCCTTCAGTTCCATTGGAGCCATACGGTATGGAGCTTTAGAAATAGGTTCAGCGCCAGGAATCAAGTCGATGGTGAATTCTACCTGACGGTCAGGTGGTAATCCCGGTAGTTCATCCAGAAATACATCAGAATATTCACGAACAACGGAATGGCTATCGATACTCTTAACACTAGCAGAAGTATCCTTAATCGATGCTAGGAATCCAGCACAGCCGCTTGATATGAATTTTCGAGCTTTGAGCGCAGAGATAATTTTAAGAGATTTATGAGCTTGAGTTCCCTGATATATAATATCAGGATGATGAAGATCGCCGAAAATAACACGGCGAGAATGACAATCTTTAGTTACGCGATGTCGAGACAACCAATCTATTCCTAGAATAACATCAAAGTCACACATATGTATTGGAAATAGGTCTGCCTTACACACAATAGATTCAATACGGATCGGACAATCTTTATATACGTAAGTGATTACGGATGAATTTTCCATGGGAGTGGAAATGGTTAAGGTATGATTTAAGAGAGTTGGTCTTATCGGAACGTACTTAGTAAACAAGTGGGATACTAAAGAATGAGTCGCTCCTGTATCGAATAACACATAGATACTATGTTTACCAAGCTGAAGGGTTCCCGACACAGTACCTGGGGCATTAGCAGCATCAGTAGCAGAAAGTGCGAAAACTCTTCCTCCAACATTGGGTGGTGCAACGTTTGGTCGGTTATTCTTCTTAGTGTCTTTCTTTGTACACTCCTTAATCATGTGTCCAGTTTGGCCTCATCTAAAGCATGCTCCTGTACTTCGGTGACATACGCCCTGATGTCGCTTACCACAAGTATTACATAGAGGATATGTAATCTGATTCGGGTTTACATGTTGATTCAGTGGTTGAGCTCTAATAGGTTCTACATACAACTGAATCTGGTTTTGAGCAGGCCTCGGGTTTTGCAGTCTAGGTTGCCATGGACGTGCCTGATTTCCAGAGTTTTGATTTCCTTGCACTTTGCGATCTTGATGCTGTGGCGTAGTGGATGATTGGCCGATTTCCTGCTTAAATTGTCCTTCCCTATTTCTCTTCTTATTATCCCCAGTTCGAGATAAAAATTCTTTCCTTTCGAACTCAAAAGTTTTGATTGCATCAGCAACTTCGGTGATATCCTTAAATTTCATGTACATGATCGACTTCCGAATTCGATCATTGACTGCCCACTTGCATTTTTCTGCCTGGACTTCTGCTGATCCTGCAACGTCTCCTACAATACTAGCCAGCCTTGAAAATCGAGTAATGAACTCAGAGGCTGGTTCATCACTCCCCTGTCGAATCACTGCATACTCCCTGATATAAGCTTCTTTATCAGCGGTCGAAAAATACTTGTCGTAAAAGATGGTACGAAAATTGACCCATGAAAGATTAGCGTCAAAATCATCCCCTCCTTTGACTTGCTTATATCCTTCCCACCAAGTTTTTGCGTCATCTTCAAATTTATAGGTAGCCAATCTAACTTTGTATTGCTCCGGAACTCCAAGAACTCCGAAGATCTTTTCAACATGAGCTATCCAGTTTCTTGCTTCGACTGGATTAGTAGCGTGACTAAAGGATTTCGGCTTTTGTTTTTGGAATTTAGCGATCCATTTGTCTATACTATAGGTAGTATGGTTCGTGGTATTCTCATGAATTTCTTCACCAGAGATTGGATTCGTGTTATTACGTTCTGGATGACGAGTTTGTTGAATAACGGCCTCAGCTGTTTGAGCAACAAGGTTTGGAAGCAACCCGGCAACAGCCTGGTTGATAGCATTAATTATATTTGGATCAACTGGAGTCTCTTTCGAAGAAGTGTTGTTACGTTCATAGTTAGTACGAGTACTCTTACGTAGCGGACGACGAGGAGGCATCTATACGAATAGACATAGGAGTTAAACCAAATAAGAGATCAAGTTGAATCCTATCATAGATATCTACCCATTCCTCACAAGTTTTAATTACTATCTTCAAGTTTTCTACAGGAAAGAGCCTTTGCTCTGATACCATAGCTGTAACACCCCAACCCGGAAGGGCTGACGTGTCACAATAACAGTGATATCATAAACAAAAGTCATAATTCCATTTATTTATTTGATAAGGATACAACCACACGACAACTAAACTTAAAGTTAATATACAAACGGAGACATTCGACTTGATTAACTTAACATCTTCAGATTTATTCCTAGGCTTTATTCTTCTCTCTTTTCCCCGCCCAAAGTAACCTGCTGACCTGTATATACAAAAATTTTACGGAATGAGCCGAATGCTCAGTACGGAATTATAGGCTCAAAGAACAAATAACGCTTTATATAAAATATTATCCGAATGGAAATTTATGCGAAAATGATACGATGCAAGAACATAATTTCATAATCATATCTTACGGATGTACCCATGAGCAAACTTAAAACGTGACAACACACAGGTAGCTACTCCTGCATAATTATCACATGAGATGGCGAATTGGCATACCCGTTATCCACCTCCTTATACTTAAATCCTAGGATCGATCCATACGCCTCCTAATAGCCATATGTACCACACTTGTACTTAAGAGACGCCGTGAACTGATCTCTCCGTCACGGATGGAGCACATGATGTCGATGCCACAACAACATGCTCGTGGGACACTCCACGAGAAGCGATACTCAGGGTATCAGAGTACAAATGGTCTTATTCACATAACTTATAAAACTTATTTTCATAACAAAACGGAACATATATTGGAACATGCGATAATGAGTATAACAACATAATACTATCGCATGACATGAAAGCTAAATCAAATGATTTGAATAGGAATCGAACGGACTGTCAAATGAATCGATAATCAAAGACGCAAGGAGTTTTTAAAAGATATAGTAATTTAGTGGTTTATAACAATTTGACTTATGAAGCAATAAAGAGTGGGGCAAGGATCCGTACCTTAATAATTCCAAAGTGATGCTACCTTGTGATAATATTTCAGATTTATACGGACAGAGTTTAGACTACTGATTAGTCTTTTAACCTAATTTAAATAACATGCACACAAACTAGGTTAGTAACTTAATACAGCATTTACGATAACTCACGAGATTAAAATCCTCACAACGAATGACAAAGTGCGATGCTTACACATCCATCGGATTCACAACGAATGACAAAGTGTAAACACTTAAACATCCATCGGAATCACAATTAATGACAAAGTGAAATTACTTAAACATCTATCGGAATCACGACTAATGACAAAGCATAAACCCAATTTGAGCAGCACTTAAACATCCATTGGATTGATTTCAATCAATCGGACATTGAATCGTATCAGCGATCGAGTTAATACCCTGTTCTGCAGCACCCCACTATACTAATTAGTGTTTCGTGTGTGTTTTGAGAGTAATTGGACGATATCTCAGTGCGTATTTTGAGTTTGTTCCTCGTTTTTGTGCCCAGAATCAAGTCCCAATCACTGCTATTTATAGGTGAAATTTGACCTTGTCGCGGCCCGCGTGAACATTTAACCTATCCTTACGCGGCCCGCGTAGCAACTTATTTTATGCATAGGGTTGCCACGTGTGGGACTAGCCTAGCTGAGTCGACAGATTTTAAAATTTCAACTTCGACAGCAAGTTATTAGGATAATCGTCAAGTAGGGAATACCCCCCCTGAGTTTTAGGGGCCCTAATCCTGATTCTAAAAATTCTGAAAATTCTAGGGTTTGTACAGAATTACTTGGGTGTCTTAATTAGGGTTTCCTATTGGGTAATTTATAAATAATAATAATAGTTTTGGTTGATATACAGAAGGATGGATCATAAAATAAATGTTTAGTTTATTCTAAATTATTATTATTCTTTTATTTCTAGAATAATGATTTTAAATTTATGGTTATTACACCTCAGGTCGTATAACTACCTATACACGCGTTATGTTTATTAGACGATTAGGTCGTGTAACGACTCTTATTCTTATTTGTTAAGACTTATTTTGGAAATCTGGTATACTTTGAGTTACATGTTTGATGTACATTATATAATTCCAAATTATATAATTATTAGTTAAAATAAGTATATTTTAACTTAAACTACTTTTATCCAATTATTTGGAGTATTGTTAAAAATAATATATTTATTTTTAACTTGCTTTGTCATGTAATTCTCACATAAATAATTTTTGTGACAACTGGTAATTAACGGCTTTTAATTACGCGATTAACAAACGTTTAGACGGTAATAAATAGTGTTTATGATGCGAATTAACTTAATTAAGCCCTTGGTAAGCCTAGGAACGCTATCTGACGTTACAATGCGCATACGGTGATTTTTGAGAGATCTGCTGAGCATTAAGTGATAACGAACTGACACCGTGCAAAGTACTGGCAACGCCGACAAGTACCAATCTTATACAAGTATTTTATGTGTTATAAATTTAATTTTGTGAATTTATTGCGCTTTCGTACGTCACAAAACGCAAACTTGAACGAAAAACACGACTGCAGGAGCGCACCGGCAACAAAACGGAAGCATCTGAAATGCGTATTACTTCAAAAACTGAAATTTTATGACATATTTAGTTTCGTAATTAAATTTTAGTACTCACAGACAAAACTGGATTGAAAAACGGGTTAGCAATGGCAAAATAAATATTTTACGCGATTTTAAACGCGGCGGCAATCGTACGCGTCAAACACTAAATTTCCAACATAACTTTATGAATTTTGACCCTAATAATCTATCCTACGACATTTTTATGATGCTCGGGTTTTGAAAATGAGTTCGTAGAAATTTTCGGGCCGCTTAAACGCATGATATTGGGCTTTTGGGCCAAAGCCCAAAGCCCACTAATCTTAACCTAGTGTATATAAGAGTAGTGTGAAACCCTAAATCTCATTATCCTTGAGCCGCTACCCCTCTTTCTTCCATGTCACTTTCTCTTGACTTATCTTCAACATCCATTCATTCAAGAACAAAACACAGAGAAGAACTACCTTTCTCTAAATCACCTCCACTCCCTCATCCCCTTCACCCCTCCGATCACCGGAGTAGAGCCGGTGCCGGCCATAACACCGGCCACACCCACCCTCGTGACACACAGACAACCCCATTTTTCATCTTCACATATCAGGAGAACAAGGAGCGAAAGAGAGAGAGAGAGACAGAGAGAGCGAGACCGAAGAGAGAGAAGGTGGAGTCGGCAGGCAAACGGTGGCGGCGGTGGGAGCACTCGACGGCGACATATGGTCGTCGGAGTTAGCAAGGGTGGTGTCTCCGAGCTACGGTCACTGTAATTTATTCAGTAAGTAACTGATCCCCTTCGATTTCTGATCGGAAAACACGTTCCCCTCACTTTCCTCCTTGTTTTACCGGTGATAGTGGTGGTTCGGAGTCAGCAACGGTGGTGGTTATGTGTGGTTCAAGACTTGTTTCGGTTGAGATTTACTTTAGAGTTGGTTCACGTCTAGTTCAAATTTTGGGTTCACATCGGGTTAGTTCGCATGCGGTGCGGATTCGGTTTGGGTTTTTCGGGTCAGCTTTGGTATTTTTGGTCAACAAAAGTCAACATCAGAAGCTGTTTGGGTCAAATTCAGATAGGCGGTTCGGGTCAGAATGGTTATGAGTGCGGGTTTTGGATCGGCTCGTCTCGCGGTTCGTGGTTTGGGTCGACTCGGTCAAACCGAGTCGACTTGGTCAAACCGAGTCGACTTGGTCAAACCTGGTCAACTCACTGAGTCAACTCGGGTCAACAGCAGGTTAAGCGTGGACAACAGTCAACGCCCGGACAACTCACAAGATCCGGTAACTTTTAATGTCGCGAAATTAGTATAGATTCCTATAGTTTTTAGATTTTTATACTACGCGAATCGAGCTCGACCGGTTAAAACGTTTATACATTAGTGGTTTATTTACGATTCTTGCAAAATCTTGCAAAAAGTTATATATATATTGTTTATTGATTGAGTTTTGATAATATATATATATATATATATACATATAAACTCTTTCTGCAACCATCTACTCCGTTGTGCATACTCTCACCACCCTATATCATCCGCTGTGCATATCTCCCTCAAGGTAATTTTCATTATTTTCAGTATTTTATTTGTGAATTTTATTTGTATTTCCACCACCCTACCCTCTCTGATATATTGGTATCAGAGCAAAGGCTTTCTTAAAATCTAATAGACTAAGACAAGTCCCTGTTATGGCGTGTTAAGCCAGTATTTTTGGGAAACTCTCTTAGGTGAAGATTGTGGGAAAGATAGTTGCTTTGATAACATTATAAACGAAAGGATTTTATAGTATGACTACTAGTTTTTATATTAAACATCTTTTAAATAGATTAAAAAGATATGATATTTTAATCTATGATTTAGATTCAAGAGATTGGTTAGATTATATAGATGAATATCGTTTAATGTATTATATCTATGAACGAGATAAGTTATATGAAAGAATATACAGAAATCGTTTGATAAGTTAATTTGTATATTATTGTTCTTTCATAGTTGGAATATAAGAATATATTTAAGAGAAATTTGGAATAAGGGATAAAAGCTAAAGAGAATTGGAATTAATTAATCAATGGTACTTCTCAAATTATTAAGCGTTTAGAATTCTTAAATCTAGAATTTTCTGAAAAAGCTCACCGAAAAACTTTTGCAACAGATAATTTTACTATAGTTTATAATCTTAACAACCTTGGTGAACATATTTTACATACAAATAATCCACAACTAAACACTTTAGTAGATTTAGTGATAAATCTAAGTATTAGTTTACAACAAGAAGCTATAAATAATAAACAAAGAATAGAAAATTTAACAGTAGAAATTAAAAAATTAACACAAAACCTAGATTATATAAAAAAATCAGTCTAATATATTAACAGGAAAAAATATACCTCTAGAAGTTGAAAAAATCACAGAAGCTTTACAAAAACTAAAAATAGAGAAAAAAACAACTCCATATACACATTGGCAACCAAGAAAATGAATAATCATTTCTTAGGAAGAAGTAGAACTATACAGGAAGCTAGAAATTCTACAAGTAATATAAATGATAGTATAACATCAGACAGTTTTTTAAACAGAGTAATTAGAAGAGGATCAGGATCTAACAGTAACAGACATATAATACAACTAGAAGAAGAAATAGATTTAGACAAAAACTTAGAATTACATAACCAACATCAATTAGACATATTAAATCCAATGATTTTATATCAAACAGGAAGATTTAATATAAATACAACTCTTATAAGAAGTAGTAGAGAAGAAAGTTTAAGGGTAGTAGATAATACAGTTATCCTAGATTTATTGTCACCAGACACTATTGAAAAAATTAAAAAACAAAGTAATCATTTTGTACATACAGGGTTAATAATAATAGGAGTAAAAGCATTAGGAAGAAAAAAACTAGGAACAAAATTATTAGCTCTAATACTTGATAAAAGTTGGAAATCAGACATGAAAAAAGCTATAATTTCAGGAATGGAAGTAGATTTAAGTCAAAACATAGCTATATTTTATTGTACACCAGATATCTTAAAAGATATTAAAGATTTACAAAATATAAAAATAGCTTTACAAACAAAAGGATATGAAGAATATGAAGGAAATAATTTAGTAGTAAGTATAGGAGTACTAGGAAGAGCTAGTAACAGTTCAGGAATGAAATACAACGTAAATATAGAAGGAATAGTAAAAACAATTGCATCAAAGTCTATAAAAATGATAGAACCTATAAAAATTGATCCAGAACAATTAACAGGATTAGAATGGGATTTAGATGATTTACAAGAAAAAGAAGAAACTACAGTTTTAGTACCTAAGAAAAGTTATATATATGAAGAAACTAATGGGAAACAAAAATTAAGATACATTGATTTAAAAGAAAAACAAACAGAGAAAAATAATGAAGACGAAATTCATTTTATGAATATTGAGAAATAAAATAAAGATGAAATAATTTCTACATATGATACAGATAATGAAGAAGGCGAAATAGATATAAATTTTTTTAAAATTTGAAGAAGAAGAAACAATGGATTATACACTATTAGATTATGAAGAAGAATCAATAGATTGTTTTAAAATAGAAGAAACAAATAAAACAATAGAACAAATCATAAATAGAAAATTTACAGAAATAAATATACAAGAAGAAGTAGATGATATGATTATGGAATGTATAACAGAATTAGGATTGGATTATGAAGAAAGTTATAAAAAATTACAAGAATATTATAATCTACCATTAGTAGAAGATATTATGAATGGAAAAGCTATGTTATCAGATTTTTATAAACAAGAACAAAGTTTTATGGATACACAAATGTTTCATCCTTTAAATCCTCTAAAAAGACCAAAAATAGAATGGGGAGAAGGATATAGTGGTACACACGAAAGTCATGGTAGAGAACCATGGACACAACCAACAGTTAATTATCAACAAGAGTCTAGTTCTATAGGAAAAGGAAGAAGAATGCCTATAGGACAAATATATAGTGGAAATATGTTATTATTAGAACAACAAAAACCACAGTTATGGATAGATGAAATTTTAACATGGGAACAAAATGTAGTAAGGTTATGGGAAACAAATAAAAAAGACAGTATGGATATGTTTTCATATTTAGAAACTACATTAGGACCAATAGCAATAGGAATATGGCAAAGTAAGAAAACACAAAATCCAGAAGAAATAAATAATCTCAAAGCATTGGGAGATAATCCTTATAATTTCACACCACAAATTAGAACACTTATCTTAGGAGTAGATCCAGCAAAAAATAACTCTTTAATACAGGATACAGCTATCAGAAATTTAGAACAGTTAAGTATAGCAAATATGAAATATATAAATGAATTTACATTAGATTTTACAAGATTACTATCACAAACAGGAAAAGCTATGGATGATAATTTATGTGATAAGTATTTTATAAAATTGCCAGGAGATTTAGGAAAATCTATACATGAAGCATGGAAAACAAATTATGGTACACAACAAAATTTTGGAATAGGACAAAAAATAACTTATACATTTGGTATACTAGAAGAAAAATGTAAAGAAGTAGCATTACAAGAACAATTAAAAAGAAATGCTTATGCATTTTGTAAAACAGCAATATATACACCACAAGCATATGGAGTATATGATAAAAAGAAAAAGATACGAAAAAGTACAAAATACAATAGAAATTATAGAAAATATTATAATACAAATAAATATGTTAAAAAACCACAATCACGAAAATGTAGATGTTACACTTGTGGAGAAACAACACATTTAGCTAATAATTGTCCAAATAAAAGAAAAAATATGGAAATAGCTAATTTAGTAGAACAATAGCAAGATTATGAAATAGAAGCTCTAAGAACAGATGATGAATTTGATAATGAATCAGTATATAGCATTTATAGTGAAGAAGAAAATCCAACGGCAAAAGTAACATATACATATATGAATATAGAAGAAAGTTGTGAACATGATTGGAAACAAAATAAAGGAAATAATCACATAAGATGTTGTTGTTGTGGATACTATCCTAGTATAGAAAAAAGGTCATAATGTAATAACTGTTTTAAAGAAATTTGTTTTAAATGTCTTAAAGAAATTTATGATAAAGATATAGCTACAACATCAAAAGTGAAAACAAATTCTAAAGATAATGAAGATGAAAAAATAGAAAAATAAGAAATGATGATAGAGTTACATAGTTTAAAAATAAAAGATTTAGAACACAAAGTAGATGAACTAGAAAGATTAATTAAAACAAATGAAATAAGTAAAATGGCTCTACAAAAACCGGATGATCAAACTTATATACAAATACAGGGATCAACAAACATGATAAATATACAATGTCGATTATGGTTGGATAATAATAAATACCTAGATTTAACAGCATTAGTTGATACAGGAGCTACAAAGAGCTTAATTTCACATAGTTTAGCACCTATAGAATATCATAAAAAATTATCATATGAACTAAGTACAAGAACAATAGAAGACAGGTTAATATCTATTACACACTGTTTAGAACCAGTAGGAATACAATTCTTAGATTTTGCAAACAATTATAGTATAAAATATGAAATGCCACAAGTAAATATTAATCCACCAGAGATAAAATCAAAAGATTTTGTAATAAGATTAAATTTTATATTAGGATTAAATGGTGCAGTTACAATTACTAGAAATTTTATAACATTAAGTAAACAGTTATATACAATACCAACCCTTAGATATATGAATACAACACAAATTGTTCAAAAAAGAGGGGATAAAGGGAATTTAGATTTTTTTAAAACACAAAATAGAAAACAGTTTATAGAAAATGAATCATTAAAACTTTTAATAGATTTTTTAAGTCATGAAATAGAAAAAGGGCAAGATTTTACAAAAAGTGTAAACCATCCTATGATATTACATTTAGAAAAAATAGGATATATTGGAGAAGATATAACAAAATCAAATGTAAAATATATATGTAAATTTAAATTAAAAAAATCCTGACATAGTAATTAGAACATCAAATATAGAATACAGCCCATTAGATAAAGAAGAATTTAAAAAACAAATTCCTGAAATGGTAAATCAAGGATTGATTAGAAAATCAGAAAGTCCTCAAAGATCTACAACATTTTTAGTAAGAAATCATAGTGAAATAAAAAGAGGGAAAGCTAGAATAGTTTATAATTATAAAAGATTAAATGATAATACAATAGATGATGGGTATAATATCCCTAACAAAGATAGTTTGCTAAATCGTATACAAAATAAAAAAAGTATTTTCAAAATTTGATTTAAAATCAGGATATAACCAGTTAAAGTTAGAAGAAAGCTTTAAACCATGGACAACTTTTACATGTTCTGAAGGGCAATATGAATGGAATGTTCTTAGTTTTGGACTAAAAAATGCACCTTCAATCTTTCAAAGATTTATGGACAGTATATTTCTAAAGTTTGATTTTTGCTTACTATATACTGATGATATTTTAGTTGCAAGTAATATAGTGCAGGAACATGAGAAACACCTACAACAGGTTTTTGAAGAAATAAAGAAAAATGGTAAAGTAGTTTCAAAAAGAAAAATGGAACTTTTTAAAAGAAAAAATTCTTTTCTAGGATTAGAAATTGGAAATGGAAAAATAGAATTACAACCACATATTTCTACAAAAATTTTAAATTTTCCAGAAAAATTTGAAAACCTAAAACAAATACAAGCCTTTTTGGGTTTAGTAAATTATGCTAGAAAGTTTATTCCAAATTTGTCAAAATTGGTTGGACCTTTATATGGTAAAACAACCAAAAATGGTCAAAGGTTTTTTAATCAAGAAGATATTAAATTGGTTAAAGAAATTAAAAAAGCCGTTAAAAATATTAAACCATTAGAGTTACCATTAGTTACAGATTACATAATTATTGAAACAGATGGATGCAAAGAAGGATGGGGAGCAGTCCTTCTATGTAAACCAAACAAATACAGTCTCAAGGAAGAAGAGAAAATTTGTGCTTATGCAAGTGGTAATTTTCAAAATAAAACAAACTGGACTACAATTGATTTTGAAATACAGGCATTAATTTATGCATTAGAAAAATTTAAGATTTTTCTTAATAAAGAATTTACAGTAAGAACTGACTGTGAAGCAATAGTCAAGTTTGTAAAAAATGATCAGAGTAAAAAAGTAAATAGAACTAGATGGGTTAATCTACAAAATATTATACAAGGAAATTGGTATTTTATAAATTTTGAACATATTAAAGGAAAAAACAATGGGATAGCTGATATGTTATCTCGAAATATAAACAAATGGTTTGTTTCAGATGGACAGGAAAAAAGATAAAGAGAAGTTAAAGCTTATACATCCAAAACAAAAACAGCAGGAGAATTCTTCATCAGATGAAGAAAAAATCCAACAGGCATATTTACAGCCGATAGAAAGGATATACATGTTCTCCTCACACCTCTTTACCACAGATAAAGATGGGACAGTTTTATACACAACAGCAATCAAAGGCATCTGGCAAACGCCCGTTGTATACAAATTTCCCACCTAAGCCGGTGATAGAATTTGGAACATATGCTTTACAGATATGCAACGAAGCTGACAAAAAGTTTCGTCCTATTATGGGAATGAAACTAACAGATAAACAACAATGTTTGTTAGATAACCTTTGGCATATTCAAACCATGCCACAGGCTTCATCTTTCAAAGTACATGTTTTAAATGCTCTAAGCATTTACTTTCAGGAACAAAGCTCAAAAACACCTGAAAGGCAGTTTAAACAAAAACCAAATTACACACATTATGTTATTTTTAGGGGTACAAAGATTGGAATTTTTAACAAATGGGAAACAGTTACACAACACATAACTTGTGTAGGGGGAGCACTTTGGAAAGGATACACAAGTTTTGCTGAAGCTCTTAAAGGCGCAAGAGAAAATTTTGGTCTACAAAGTTTTTACATAGAACCTGAAGAGGTTAAAAGTTTTTCGGATATGGCAAAAACAAACCCTGAACATTACATAAAAGCTCAACAAGAAATTATTTCTACACTAAAAACACAGCTAGAAGAAAAAACAAAAAATGCACAAGATATACAGTTGAAAATTGAAAATAGCTTGTTAAAACAAAAAATAAGTTTGCTCGAATAAAAAAACACACAGTTATTACAAAAGATCGAGAAAAAAGAAAACAAAGACAAAACAGATATACACAGGACTTTTGAGTGTTTCAGGACAAGAATTCTTGATAAACCTTGGCAGCAATGTTTAAAACCAGTTACAGAAAGATTCCTAGAATTTGAGAATCTTGTTTCACAGAAAGTTTGTGCAGAGTTTCCTTTAATTCTGTATAATCTACAACAACAGTTGGTAGACATGGCATTCAAATTTGATAGTGAAAAACAAGGGTTTACAGTTGTGGAAAGAACAAATGAAGTAGGAGATGGAACAGGTCTTCTATTGCTTCAAATACACCATCCTACAAAATTGACAGATGAACAAATAATTCAATTCTATCATCATGGTATGATTGATTATTTGGAAATAAAGTTAGACAGAAGAACATAAGATCTTCTCAATCAGCTTGGGGAAAAGATCGTATTAACAGCAGGAAATATAGCAGCAAGAAGCATAAAACCAACCATTGGCTGCAAAATAATCTCCTCATTTCCATTTGCAGACTCATACACATACAGGCCACCAAGAAAAAGAATATTCATTGAACATAACAGAGGTAGCAACTGGCTGCAAAATTCTATGATAAAAACCGCTATAGATTTTGCAACTTTACCATGGTTAGATCACACAGTTACAGAACCTACCAAAGATTTTCAACAGTTTATCAAAGAACATCAAAAGACCCCAGAAATTCCAGACCATTTTTCATGGGAAAATTTCAAATTAATAGGTGAAGGACACTACATACAAGTTTATACAAAAATAAACTGGAGTATGCTCTTACCCTTTGCAGGGGAAGGAGATACTTTACAATTACAACATATCTTTAACCTAGAAGATTTTCAAGATAATGATCAAGACAATGAACACGAAGATTGCTCAAGTCCACAATCGATAGACAGCATACACAGAGACTTCTAGAAGATGATGTGAGCAATGACGACAGATGACACAAGACAAAAATCATGACGTAAGCAGTGACGTTTTAAAACACTCAATCATATACAGACAATGGTAGACAGTGGGCAAAAATTTTCAACACCTAACTTTGGAATCTAGCTTTATTTTAACTTAGTGGGTTTTCTTTTTAGACTAGGCTTTTGAATTTTATATTGTTTAGAATATGTCGTTTATGCTTTAGTTTTGCCTATATAAAGAGGCATTGTAAATTGTTGTAGATACGAAGAACCATTACCAGCAATAATATTATTACTTCAATGGCACACTAAAACTCTCTCCACATCTCTTTAGCTCTACTCCCTTAATATCCTAGATTTTCTCCAGTCCTTCATATTATATTCCAACCCATATAAAAAAAAGAAAAAAAAAACTCTTTCTGCAACCATCTACTCCGTTGTGCATACTCTCACCACCCTATATCATCCGCTGTGCATATCTCCCTCAAGGTAATTTTCATTATTTTCAGTATTTTATTTGTGAATTTTATTTGTATTTCCACCACCCTGCCCTCTCTGATATATTGGTATCAGAGCAAAGGCTTTCTTAAAATCTAATAGACTAAGACAAGTCCCTGTTATGGCGTGTTAAGCCAGTATTTTTGGGAAACTCTCTTAGGTGAAGATTGTGGGAAAGATAGTTGCTTTGATAACATTATAAACGAAAGGATTTTATAGTATGACTACTAGTTTTTATATTAAACATCTTTTAAATAGATTAAAAAGATATGATATTTTAATCTATGATTTAGATTCAAGAGATTGGTTAGATTATATAGATGAATATCGTTTAATGTATTATATCTATGAACGAGATAAGTTATATGAAAGAATATATAGAAATCGTTTGATAAGTTAATTTGTATATTATTGTTCTTTCATAGTTGGAATATAAGAATATATTTAAGAGAAATTTGGAATAAGGGATAAAAGCTAAAGAGAGTTGGAATTAATTAATCATTGGTACTTCTCAAATTATTAAGCGTTTAGAATTCTTAAATCTAGATTTTTCTGAAAAAGCTCACCGAAAAACTTTTGCAACAGATAATTTTACTATAGTTTGTAATCTTAACAACCTTGGTGAACATATTTTACATACAAATAATCCACAACTAAACACTTTAGTAGATTTAGTGATAAATCTAAGTATTAGTTTACAACAAGAAGCTATAAATAATAAACAAAGAATAGAAAATTTAACAGTAGAAATTAAAAAATTATCACAAAACCTAGATTATATAAAAAATCAGTCTAATATATTAACAGGAAAAAATATACCTCTAGAAGTTGAAAAAATCACAGAAGCTTTACAAAAACTAAAAATAGAGAAAAAACCAACTCCATATACACATTGGCAACCAAGAAAATGAATAATCATTTCTTAGGAAGAAGTAGAACTATACAGGAAGCTAGAAATTCTACAAGTAATATAAATGATAGTATAACATCAGACAGTTTTTTAAACAGAGTAATTAGAAGAGGATCAGGATCTAACAGTAACAGACATATAATACAACTAGAAGAAGAAATAGATTTAGACAGAAACTTAGAATTATATAACCAACATCAATTAGACATATTAAATCCAAGGATTTTATATCAAACAGGAATATTTAATATAAATACAACTCTTATAAGAAGTAGTAGAGAAGAAAGTTTAAGGGTAGTAGATAATACAGTTATCCTATATTTATTGTCACCAGACACTATTGAAAAAATTAAAAAACAAAGTAAACATTTTGTACATACAGGGTTAATAATAATAGGAGTAAAAGCATTAGGAAGAAAAAATTTAGGAACAAAATTATTAGCTCTAATACTTGATAAAAGTTGGAAATCAGACATGAAAAAAGCTATAATTTCAGGAATGGAAGTAGATTTAAGTCAAAACATTGCTATATTTTATTGTACACCAGATATCTTAAAAGATATTAAAGATTTATAAAATATAAAAATAGCTTTACAAACAAAAGTATATGAAGAATATGAAGGAAATAATTTAGTAGTAAGTATAGGAGTACTAGGAAGAGCTAGTAATAGTTCAGGAATGAAATACAAAGTAAATACAGAAGGAATAGTAAAAACAATTGCATCAAAGTCTATAAAAATGATAGAACCTATAAAAATTGATCCAGAACAATTAACAGGATTAGAATGGGATTTAGATGATTTACAAGAAAAAGAAGAAAATACAGTTTTAGTACCTAAGAAAAGTTATATATATGAAGAAACTAATGGGAAACAAAAATTAAGATACATTGATTTTAAAGAAAAACAAACAGAGAAAAATAATGAAGAAGAAATTCATTTTATGAATATTGAGAAAGAAAATAAAGATGAAATAATTTCTACATATGATACAGATAATGAAGAAGGCGAAATAGATATAAATTTTTTAAAATTTGAAGAAGAAGAAACAATGGATTATACACTATTAGATTATAAAGAAGAATCTATAGATTGTTTTAAAGTAGAAGAAACAAATAAAACTATAGAACAAATTATAGATCGAAAATTTACAGAAATAAATATACAACAAGAGGTAGATGATATGATTATGGAATGTATAACAGAATTAGGATTGGATTATGAAGAAAGTTATAAAAAAATTACACGAATATTATAATCTACCATTAGTAGAAGATATTATTAATGGAAAAGCTATGTTATCAGATTTTTATAAACAAGAACAAGTTTTATGGATACACAAATGTTTCATCCTTTTAATCCTTTAAAAAGACCAAAAATAGAATGATGAGAAGGATACAGTGGTTCACACGAAAGTCATGGTAGAGAACCATGGACACAACCAACAGTTAATTATCAACAAGAGTCTAGTTCTATAGGAAAAGGAAGAAGAATGCCTATAGGACAAATATATAGTGGAAATATGTTATTATTAGAACAACAAAAACCACAGTTATGGATAGATGGAATTTTAACACGGGAACAAAATGTAGTAAGGTTATGGGAAACAAATAAAAAAGACAGTATGGATATGTTTTCATATTTAGAAACTAAATTAGGACCAATAGCATTAGGAATATGGAAAAGTAAGAAAACAAAAAATCCAGAAGAAATAAATAATCTCAAAGCATTGGGAGATAATCCTTATAATTTCACATCACAAATTAGAACACTTATCTTAGGAGTAGATCCAGCAAAAAATAACTCTTTAATACAGGATACAGCTATCAGAAATTTAGAACAGTTAAGTATAGCAAATATGAAATATATAAATGAATATACATTAGATTTTACAAGATTACTCTCACAAACAGGAAAAGCTATGGATGATAATTTATGTGATAAATATTTTATAAAATTACCAGGAGATTTAGGAAAATCTATACATGAAGCATGGAAAACAAATTATGGTACACAACAAAATTTAGGAATAGGATCAAGAATAACTTATACATTTGGTATACTAGAAGAAAAATGTAAAGAAGTAGCATTACAAGAATAATTAAAAAGAAATGCTTATGCATTTTGTAAAACAGCAATATATACACCACAAGCATATGGAGTATATGATAAAAAGAAAAAGATACCAAAAAGTACAACATACAATAGAAATTATAGAAAATATTATAATACAAATAAATATGTTAAAAAACCACAATCACGAAAATGTAGATGTTACACTTGTGGAGAAACAACACATTTAGCTAATAATTGTCCAAATAAAAGAAAAAAATATGGAAAGAGCTAATTTAGTAGAACAATTGCAAGATTATGAAATAGAAGCTCTAAGAACAGATGATGAATCTGATAATGAATCAGTATATAGAATTTATAGTGAAGAAGAAAATCCAACGGCAAAAGTAACATATACATATATGAATATAGAAGAAAGTTGTGAACATGATTGGAAACAAAATAAAGGAAATAATCACATAAGATGTTGTTATTGTGGATACTATCCTAGTATAGAAAAAAGTTCACAATGTAATAAATGTTTTAAAGAAATTTGTTTTAAATGTCTTAAAGAAATTTATGATAAAGATACAGCTACAACATCAAAAGTGAAAACAAATTCTAAAGATAATGAAGATGAAAAAATAGAAAAATTAGAAATGATGATAGAGTTACATAGTTTAAAAATAAAAGATTTAGAACACAAAGTAGATGAACTAGAAAGATTAATTAAAACAAATGAAATAAGTAAAATGGCTCTACAAAAACCGGATGATCAAACTTATATACAAACACAGGGATCAACAAACATGATAAATATACAATGTCGATTATGGTTGGATCATAATAAATACCTAGATTTAACAGCATTAGTTGATACAGGAGCTACAAAGAGCTTAATTTCACATAGTTTAGCACCTATAGAATATCATAAAAAATTATCATATGAACTAAGTACAAGAACAATAGAAGACAGGTTAATATCTATTACACACTGTTTAGAACCAGTAGGAATCCAATTCTTAGATTTTGCAAACAATTATAGTATAAAATATGAAATGCCACAAGTAAATATTAATCCACCAGAGATAAAATCAAAAGTTTTTTTAATAGGATTAAATTTTATATTAGGATTAAATGGTGCAGTTACAATTACTAGAAATTTTATAACATTAAGTAAACAGTTATATACAATACCAACCCTCAGATATATGAATACAACACAAATTGTTAAAAAAGAGGGGATAAAGGGAATTTAGATTTTTTTAAAACACAAAATAGAAAACAGTTTATAGAAAATGAATCATTAAAACTTTTAATAGATTTTTTAAGTCATGAAATAGAAAAAAGGGCAAGATGTTACAAAAAGTGTAAACCATCCTATGATATTACATTTAGAAAAAATAGGATATATTGGAGAAGATATAACAAAATCAAATGTAAAATATATTTGTAAATTTAAATTAAAAAATCCTGACATAGTAATTAGAACAGCAAATATAGAATACAGCCCATTAGATAAGGAAAAATTTAAAAAACAAATTCCTGAAATGGTAAATCAAGGATTGATTAGAAAATCAGAAAGTCCTCATAGATCTACAACATTTTTAGTAAGAAATCATAGTGAAATAAAAAGAGGGAAAGCTAGAATAGTTTATAATTATAAAAGATTAAATGATAATACAATAGATGATGGGTATAATATCCCTAACAAAGATAGTTTGCTAAATCTTATACAAAATAAAAAAGTATTTTCAAAATTTGATTTAAAATCAGGATATAACCAGTTAAAGTTAGAAGAAAGCTTTAAACCATGGACAACTTTTACATGTTCTGAAGGGCAATATGAATGGAATGTTCTTAGTTTTGGACTAAAAAATGCACCTTTAATCTTTCAAAGATTTATGGACAGTATATTTCTAAAGTTTGATTTTTGCTTAGTATATATTGATGATATTTTAGTTGCAAGTAATACAGTGCAGGAACATGAGAAACACCTACAACAGGTTTTTGAAGAAATAAAGAAAAATGGTATAGTAGTTTCAAAAAGAAAAATGGAACTTTTTAAAAGAAAAATTTCTTTTCTAGGATTAGAAATTGGAAATGGAAAAATAGAATTACAACCACATATTTCTACAAAAATTTTAAATTTTCCAGAAAAATTTGAAAACCTAAAACAAATACAAGCCTTTTTGGGTTTAGTAAATTATGCTAGAAAGTTTATTCCAAATTTGTCAAAATTGGTTGGACCTTTATATGGTAAAACAACCAAAAATGGTCAAAGGTTTTTTAATCAAGAAGATATTAAATTGGTTAAAGAAATTAAAAAAGCCGTTAAAAATATTAAACCATTAGAGTTACCATTAGTTACAGATTACATAATTATTGAAACAGATGGATGCAAAGAAGGATGGGGAGCAGTCCTTCTATCTAAACCAAACAAATACAGTCTTAAGGAAGAAGAGAAATTTTTTGTGCTTATGCAAGTGGTAATTTTCAAAATAAAACAAACTGGACTACAATTGATTTTGAAATACAGGCATTAATTTATGCATTAGAAAAATCTAAGATTTTTCTTAATAAAGAATTTACAGTAAGAGCTGACTGTGAAACAATAGTCAAGTTTGTAAAAAATGATCAGAGTAAAAAAGTAAATAGAACTAGATGGGTTAATCTACAAAATATCATACAAGGAAATGGGTATTTTATAAATTTTGAACGTATTAAAGGAAAAAACAATGGGATAGCTGATATGTTATCTCGAAATATAAACAAATGGTTTGTTTCAGATGGACAAGAAAAAAGATAAAGAGAAGTTAAAGCTTATACATCCAAAACAAAAACAGCAGGAGAATTCTTCATCAGATGAAGAAAAAATCCAACAGGCATATTTACAGTCAATAGAAAGGATATACAGTTCCCCTCACACCTCTTTACCACAGATAAAGATGGGACGGTTTTATACACAACAACAATCAAAGGCAGCTGGCAAACGCCCGTTGTATACAAATTTCCCACCTAAGCCGGTGATAGAATTTGGAACATATGCTTTACAGATATGCAACGAAGCTGACAAAAAGTTCCGTCCTATTATGGGAATGAAACTAACAGATAAACAGCAATGTTTGTTAGATAACCTTTGGCATATTCAAACCATGCCACAGGCTTCATCTTTCAAAGTACAGGTTTTAAATGCTCTAAGCATTTACTTTCAGGAACAAAGCTCAAAAACACCTGAAAGACAGTTTAAACAAAAACCAAATTACACACATTATGTTATTTTTAGGGGTACAAAGATTGGAATTTTTAACAAATGGGAAACAGTTACACAACACATCTCGATTTTCGAGTCTAGACAAAGAACTTAGGACAAATCCCGATTTGTTTTATTTTTGTCCTTTATATATTTTCCTTGTTGTTATCTTTGTGTATGTTGACATGTTCAATCATGCCACCAAGATTCATAAGGGGAAGAGGAAAGGCACCAATCACGGGCCACGATAATGAAGCCGGGCCATCACACAGATGAACCCCACCGGCCTCAATGAGTACGAGTCCTCAGGAGCATTGGAGGACGTATATAGAGCCAGCGAGGCGATCAGTCTCGCTAACTTCATCACTATCTTATCACCATTCCTACGGGCCTCATTCTGAAAATGAGCCCCATAACCTGCAACCGTCTTTCATCCCCCTCCAGAGATCCAACTCACTTTTCGATGATCCGACACCTGTCTTCCGAAGCCGGTTCAACCCGGAAAACTTTATTGAAGAACTAGTGGGTTTTAACTAGTGTTGCAGAAATTGGCCAAGGCGGCTGATTAATCGGCGCCTAGGTGCTAGGCAGCCACTTACTGCCTAATTTTGAGCTAGTCGGTCAATTAATCGGTCATGGTCAAAGTCGGTCAAAGGCAGTACTTAGGCGGTCCTAGGCGGTAAAAAATCGGATAAATCGGACTATACTAATCAGTCAAAATCGGTCCTAGGCGGTCAAAATTGGTCAAAATCGGTCAAAATCGAACCATACTATCTGAAACTTGAAGTATTTATGTGAATTTTGAAGTATTATTTTTATATTATTGGGTATATATATATATAATTTTGAAAAAAATACATATAAAAATCCCATTCCGATTAATCCTGATTAATCCCTAGGCGGTACCTCACCGCCTGACTAGCGCCTAGCGCCTTCTACAACATTGGTTTTAACCCACTAGGACCTGAAGACCACTTCTCAGGCTACCATGCGATGGACATGGACGAAGACACAGATCCCGCCGAGCCTCCAACCAGGAACCCTAACCATCCCATCGAAATTTCAGATGGGTCACTTTTTGTGGGATCACCTTATAATGGTCCTGACAGCTATAAGGAGAGGTTTAGACAGATCGACTGGGTGTTTACTCCCAGTTACCACAACTCACCACAGCCGCAGCAGCCACAGCAAGATCCCTCCGAGGATTCTCGTTTTGTAGTGGTCACTCCGCCACCACAACCAGCCCAGCAACAGCCTCCGGAGCCACCGATGCGAAGAAGATCGAATGCACAGATGTCCGTGCGAGGAGGAGTACGTATCGGCACCCCTCAGCCCTCAAGTGGCAGCCGCTACCTGCCACTCCATGAAGACCCGCAGATGGGTGGGCCTTCAAACCCCGTCTCGGAAGTAAACTCTGCGCCTGTCGCGCCACCACCATTGGGTTTTGGAGACCCAATTCCTACATACGCCGGCTCAGCGGCATATAATCCTTTTGAGCAGCCGGTCCACACCAACTACAACTATGCAGAGGCCGACCCTTACCTGGTAGCAGCGGCAAACTATAATGCCCATCATCCGGAAGGATCCTTTGGGGTCCCATATCAAGCCGGATACCCACACTATGGGTACCCACCTTATGGGTATCATCAACCGCCACCTCCTCAACCTCCGCTATATCAGCAACCCCCGCAGCAGCCAGTGATGTCGCCACCGTAGCATCAAGATATTCTTCAAAGGATTAATGAGGTGCGGCAGGAAGTGCGGGAAGACCGTAGGCAAAACCGAGGAATGTTCAAGAGTCTGGCAAACTTAATTAAAGGAAAAAGCAAAAAGGATCATTAAATCCTTTATTAGTTTGTCTGTTTTTAGTGTTGTAATCATGTCCCCGCGTGGACATTTGTTTCTGTATTCCGCCCCTGTGTGGGCATGTTTTCTCTGTTTAACCCCTGCGTGGGTATGTTAGGTTGTTTCGCCCCTGTGTGGGCATGTTATTTCAATAAAAGTCCCGTTTAGGGTAAATCTGTACTTGTTAATTTTGGTAGTGGAATGGTTTAATTTAAATTTTCATTTTTGCTAAATTAAATGCGCAAACATAAAATATAAATAAATGAAAATATAACATTCCTTTTATAAGACCTATAATTATAATAAAATGATAAAATTTAAAAAGAATCTTAAAGGTAAAACCTAGCCACCTGTCATTCTAAATAAGGGCCAAGACGGTAAAACCTATGTCACACCCCTTTCTACGGCGGAAGCACGAGGTGTGATCATGAAAGGTTCTCATTGCATACGAAGAGTAAACATGCTACATGCTCGTAAAATAACATTCAAATACCATAATTTGAAAACAAACGTTAGCGTTTACATCGCTAAGTCGCATAAAACATTGTCTTAAAAGTTTACAACTTTATTCAAAGTTAAACACAAGCGACATCCACGAGCATAAGCTAGACCACGCGCACATCCATCCTAGTTACCTGAAATACATGTGAGTTTTTGGAAAAACGTCAACATAAAGTTGGTGTGAATTCATGCAGTTTTGTTTTTCATGTTTGTATACTTTGTATGAAGACATAGTTTGTGAGTAAATCAAGTTTTCATAAATTCAGTTTCATGTGTACACCACGTACATCTGTATAATTCAATTTCTTCTTGAGTACCCCACGTACTCAAGTTTAATTCTCATTCTCTTGAGTACCCCACGTACTTCAAGTTATTTATCAATTCTCTTGAGTACCCCACGTACTTCAAGTTATTTATCACTTCTCTTGAGTACCCCACGTACTTCAAGTTATTTATCACTTTTTGTGTGGTATGAATTTTATGTAAATACAGTATTTCTGTACTTATCAGATTGTTAATGGGTTGCAAAGCCATTAACCTGTGACACGTCATAGGAAGCTACCAAACCTAAGGCATTTAATTGGTATTTTCTGAGACACAAAAGCACCACTCGATTCTCGCCCTGACCGAGTGTGAGGCTGCCAGGCACCTGTTAGATCTAACCTTTTGTTCTGCGGTCTGAAGGTATACGTTGATTAATGGTGCTTCTGAACCCTATTCGTGACACTATTTCTCATAACGCCTCCTACTTGGTTCTCGTTCTCACCAAGCGCGTTTCTTGTTATCATTTCTCATAGCGCCTTATACTTGGTTCTCGTCTCACCAAATGCGCTTTTCATATTCATATATTTCGTCACACTTGGTTCTCGTTCTCACCAAGTGTACTTCTTGTATTTATATCATACCATTTATAAAAATTGTACTTTTGTACATGTATTTCACCCCCGAAGTTATAAAAACTGAAAACAGTTAAAGAGAAAAGGGGGGAGCATGAACTCACAACTTTGCGTTCCTAGCGTCGTAAACTTCACCGGATTTGCTTAATTAACGTCGTAACCTATACGCGTTTTCTTAATGTTAGTCACTAGACTTGTATCGCACAAGTACAGTCACTTTCTTGTGTATTCGTATTGTTGTGTTAAAAATGTTTCATATTTTTAACTACGTATCTTACTTATATTATTTCCTCTAAAATAAATATAAGTCTTTTGTGTTTTGCACTTTGCACCCGAATTATGTATCTCGTATGTTGTATGTGTATTTTTATATTTCTACTCCTCATGAGTAATTAGTGTATTTTTAAGTCTTAATACACTAGCACGTATAACACATACTATATACACTTAGCACAATAGTTGGTGATCAAATAATATATATTTTTCTTTCAAAAATATATACTTAATATCCATTTTTATTCTTGAAAAATCACCATTTCTTATCACCAAAAAGTAGGGAAACCTTGTTAATGTTTTGAGGTATATTTTTAGGGGATAAGTTTCTCAAAAACTTACATTTTTCTAAGTGTCAAAATTTATAAAAATTTTGACAGAGTTTCCCCTAAAAATGGAGGGTTCCCACGTTTTCAAAACGTGTGTTTATTTTCTTTTAAATCATCATCAATCATCAACAATCAGCAACAACAATTATCAACAATAATCGTCAACAATAATCACTAATTTCATGAACTTGCATATTTACAAAAATGTGTAGTAACTTACTATCACATTTAGTAAGTCTTGTTATCCTTAAAAATAAGTTTAATTTCTTAAAAACTTTATTTTTAAGGAATATGAAGTTTTACAACTTCTAGTCGGTTTTTACGAAAACTATTTCTTCGTTAACACTTTTGTTACTCAAGTATCCATATATTTATTTGTTAACAAAAACCACTTTTGTTTGTGTAAGACCCGGTTTAGAACATGTGATTTCTTTAAAGTGTGGTTCTTCAAAAATACCACTTGCAGATGCGTAGATCCGCTAGTTTTAAACTCCATTGTACAAGTTAAATTACTTTTACACAAGTAAAATATTTCTACACAAGTTCATGCATCTTGTGTGGTAGAGTTTCACCTTTTAACCCTTGCGGTAACCAAAAACGAGCTTATGTGAAGATACATGATCTTACAAGGTCGGGTTAAACGGAGATCCGAGCTACCACATCATAGATCGGGTCTTAAAAATAACAATTTTCAAGTCCTACAACTTTTACACAAGTTATATGTCTTTAACCACCATTTTAAGTATTTTTAGTAGACTTTTGATCATCATCTTTCATTTTAACGAGATTCAACCGATAAAATTTCTTTTAACCACTTTAGATATGTTCAAACAAGAGTTCTAAGTGTTATACCTCTAGCTCGGGGCTAGGGAAGAATCTCGATGAAAAACGCGTGGATAAAAGCTAAGTAGAGAGGTCCTTCGCCTTCCGTTTGCTCCAAGACTCCTAATATGTGACCCTTAACACTTGTGTGTGCTTGGAATGATGATGATCGGACTCGAAGATGGGTGGTTGAATGAGGGGTGTTTGGCCGTAAGTTCTAGAGGGAGAAAGAGAGAGAGTTTTGTGGTGTTGGTGTGTGAAAGATCATGATCCTTAAGCTTTACTTATAGACCATGTTAAGGTTTTAACCCAAGTGTAATATGTTGGTCAAGTACTAGACATAATCTCCACTAAATCTATGAGAAGATTATGGAGGATCATGTGGAATATTTAACAAGATTTGGGTGGTGGGACCCCTTTATAACCGTCCACAATACAAGGGGGGGGGGGGTAATGTGTAAATTTGTAACCATATAGTTTGTTTAATGTTCAATCCCAAGCATTAGTTAGTTATGTTAGTTACAAGATATTTTAGTGGGTGTTAGGGTGCTCGGGGACCCTAACTAGCTCAGAAAAGTGAAAACAATGTTTCTAGCATTATTTTGGTATTCCGGGTAATACCCGGTTGTTCGGTTAAATACCGGTTCGTTAAAGCGCTAAATTGCACTTTTTAGGGTCTTTTAAGTACCCTTTTTATATCCTTTCAATTCCCAACACTTAGGGAAATATTCTGGATAATAAAACGACATTTCTGCATAATATTTCAGTGCTAAAATGCTGATTATAGCTGAATTATACAAAATTCTGCACTTAAAGTGCGTTTCGGGTGCTTTTTAGTGCTTATTTTTGCTTTCGTATGGCATATATATTAACCCTTGTATGTACTCTTGGGTTTTAATACATTCTTGTTGTCGGACCTACACCTAGGCTCCAATTTTATTGTCTGGCTGCTTTCTGCAGTTCCGTTGACACATAGTGTCTTACCGGTGAGTTTACTATTGACGCAACGCTCTCGTTTATGCATAAAGCAATATTTTGTAGTATACAACATGCGTGAATTCACTTGTTTATTATGTGTTCAGCCATTGCTGACAATTAAGGACATAATTGCAGTCATTAAGCAATAATTATAGTGTACGGAAATTACCGGTTTGTGCCAGTTGTCACAGTCTCCCCCCGTTAAAAGAATTTCGTCCCGAAATTCAGACTGAACTAACTCTCGCTGGAGTCTTCTTGAATAGGTGGGGATACTCTTTCTTGAACTGGTCTTCACGTTCCCATGTGTACTCGGGTCCGTGCTTAGAGCTCCAACGTACTTTGACAAGTTTCACACTGCTCCTCCTAGTCTTGTTGACTTTCCAGTCAGTAACCTCAACGGGTTGTTCTGTAAATCGGAGGGCTTCATCAATATGCACTTCATCCAACGGGATGGTCACGTTTTCTTGCGTTGGACTCTTCTTCAGGTTGGATACATGAAACGTATCATGTACTCCATTAAGTTCTGCCGGTAACTCCAACTTGTATGCCACGGTACCAATTCTTCTCAAAATTCTGAATGGTCCGATGTATCGTGGATTCAGCTTTCCACGTTTTCCAAATCTGACTACGCCCTTCCATGGTGAGACTTTTAACAACACTTTGTCTCCCACCTTGAAATCTACCGATTTTCTATTTGGATCCGCGTAGCTCTTTTGTCGCTCTCGAGCCGCCCTAATGCGCTCTCGGATCTGCGCAATCTTGTCGGTTGTCTCTTGTACAAGTTCAGGACCAACCATACGTTTATCTCCAGCGTCTGCCCAACATAGGGGCGATCGGCATTTGCGGCCATACAGAGCTTCGAACGGCGCGGCTTTTATGCTTGTATGATAGCTGTTATTGTAGGAAAACTCAACTAAAGGTAGATGAGTATCCCAGCTGCCGCCTAGATCCATGACACATGCGCGAAGCATATCTTCTAATGTTTGTATAGTCCGTTCGCTCTGGCCGTCTGTTTGCGGATGGAATGCCGTGCTCAGATCTAACTGAGATCCAAAGGCTTCCTGAAATGATTGCCAGATTCTTGAGACAAAGCGTCCATCTCTGTCTGAAATGATTGAGATTGGCACTCCATGACGTGCCACAATTTCTCTTAAGTATATCTCAGCAAGCTTTCCAGTGCTGTCTTTTTCTCGGATCGGTAGGAAGTGCGCAGACTTCGTCAATCGATCAACTATTACCCATATCATATCGTGCCCTCTCGGGGTCCTGGGTAATTTCGTTATGAAGTCCATCGAGATTTGTTCCCACTTCCACACGGGAATCTCTGGTTGTTGTAGTAGGCCGGACGGTTTCTGATATTCGGCCTTAACCTTCGCACAGGTTAGGCATTTTCCAACATAGACAACAACGTCGCTTTTGAGTCTCGGCCACCAATAGTACTCTTTCAAGTCTTGGTACATCTTGTCCGATCCTGGATGGATCGAATATCTCGATTTGTGGGCTTCATTAAGGATGACTTCTCGTATGCCACCATAGAGTGGAACCCAAATACGCTTCTTGAAGTATAAGGCTCCCTCTTCGTTTGGCACCATGTATTTCAATGCACCCCGGAGGTATTCAGCTTTACGGTTCTCTTCTTTAAGAGCTTCTTGTTGTGCATCCCGAATGCGTGCAGTGAGGTTCGTTCGAATCGTCATTTCCAATGCTCGAACCCTTAGGGTCTTAACCCTTTCTTTTTGGCTCAACGCGTCTGCTACAACGTTCGCCTTTCCAGGATGGTACTTAATCTCACAGTCATAATCATTCAGCAGCTCGACCCAACGTCGCTGGCGCATATTCAATTCTTTCTGATCAAATATGTGTTGTAAGCTTTTGTGATCTGTGAAGATTGTACATCGAGTACCATATAGATAATGTCGCCAAATCTTCAAGGCGAATACCACTGCACCCAGCTCCAGGTCGTGAGTGGTATAATTTCTCTCGTGAACCTTCAGTTGTCTTGAAGCATAAGCGATGACTTTTTGGCGTTGCATGAGCACGCAACCCAAGCCTTGCCGTGAGGCGTCGCAGTATACCACGAAGTCTTCAGTGCCTTCGGGTAATGATAGTATCGGTGCATCGCAGAGCTTGTTCTTAAGTAGCTGAAAGGCTTCTTCTTGTTTGTGACCCCAGTCGTATTTCTTGTCTTTCTGAGTAAGGGTCGTTAGCGGTTGAGCTATCTTCGAGAAATTCTCAATGAATCGCCGATAATAGCCCGCTAAACCCAAAAATTGACGAACTTCGGTTGGGGTCTTGGGAGCTTCCCAATTCTTTATTGCTTCAATCTTGGACGGGTCTACATGAATGCCCTTTTCATTCACCACGTGACCAAGAAATTGTACTTCGCGAATCCAGAATTCGCATTTCGAGAACTTTGCATAAAGTTTCTCTTTCTTCAGTAGCTCCAAGATGGTTCTGAGATGTTGCTCATGCTCTTCTTTCGTTCGCGAGTAAATCAAGATATCATCGATAAATACAATCACGAATTTATCGAGATGTGGTTTGCATACGCGGTTCATCAGATCCATAAAGACCGCTGGTGCATTCGTCAGCCCAAATGGCATCACCAGAAATTCGTAGTGCCCATATCGCGTTCTGAATGCAGTCTTTGGTACGCTTTCCTCTTGGATTTTCAGCTGATGATATCCAGATCGAAGGTCGATCTTGGAATAGTAGCTTGATCCTTGCAGTTGATCAAATAGATCATCAATCCTCGGTAGTGGATACCGATTCTTGATAGTGAGCTTGTTTAGTTCCCTATAATCGATACACATCCGCAGTGTTCCATCCTTCTTCTTCACGAACAATACTGGAGCTCCCCAGGGTGAGAAGCTTGGCCTTATGAATCCTTTGTCCAACAACTCCTGGAGTTGTGTAGATAATTCTTGCATTTCGGATGGAGCAAGTCGATAGGGTGCCTTGGCTACAGGAGCAGCTCCTGGAACCAAGTCTATACGGAATTCGACTTGTCGTTGCGGAGGTAATCCTGGCAGATCTTCGGGAAAAACATCAGGAAATTCATTCACCACCGGAATGTCTTCGAGTTTTGGCTCCACAGCCTTCTTGTCTATAACGTGTGCTAGGAAAGCGACACATCCTTTCCTCAAGCACTTCTGTGCCTTCATACAGCTGATGATTCGAAGAGGCGCGTCTCGTTTTTCTCCATGCACGATGAGGGTTTCACCATTCGCTAAAGGGATGCGAATAATTTTCTCATGACAAATAACCTCAGCTTTGTTCTTGGACAACCAGTCCATTCCGACTATTACATCGAAGCTACCCAATTGAATAGGTAAGAGGTCGATGCTAAAATTTCGTTCGCCAAGTTCTAATGTGCAGCCTCTAACAACTTCGCTCGATCCAACGAGTTTACCATTGGCTAGTTCTATGGAATAAGGAATTTCTAATCTACTAGATTCTATTCCGAGTATGCGTTTAAATTCCACAGACATGAAGCTATAATCGGCGCCAGTGTCGAATAATATGGATGCAAAGTGATTGTTAATGAGAAACGTACCGGTGACCACGTTAGGGTCCTCGCGTGCGTCTCTTGCTCCAATCACAAATGCTCGAGCCGGAGCGTTGTTTCTCTCTGGGCAGTTTTTCATGAAATGATCATTGCTTCCACACTTGAAGCATCCTTGCCCTTTCCCGTTGCCATTCTTGTTACCAGCACCGTTTCCATTTCGGTTCTTTCCTTTTCCCCAACAGTCTTCTGTTCGATGACCCAATTTACCACATTTGTCGCACCTTGGAATGCGACAAGCTCCATCATGATGATACTTACACTTTTGGCATCTAGGCATGGAGCCTTGGTATGCTTTGGTTGCATGGGTATTCGCCTCCTGAGGTGGATTAGTGTCGCGCTTCTTGCTGAAACCCTTGTTGTTGCGAGTTGCTTGATTCAGACTTGTATGCTTTCTCTTTTTGTCACCGGACGACTCAGCATGTGTCTCGGTCTTTTCTGTTGGGTTCAGTGATAGCTTCTTCATACGAACACAATCTTCAGTAAGGCTGACAGCCAGAGTTACAGCCTCGGTGATTGTTTGTGGTTTGGCCGACATCACCATGCCACGAAACTCTGAGGCCAGTCCCCAAATGTAGCGTTCCACACGCTTAAATTCAGGAGTCACCATGTAGGGAAGCACTCTTGACAGATCGTGGAACCTTCGAGTGTAACCATTGATGTCAGCACCTTCCATAGTTAAGTGCCAGAACTCTGTTTCCAGCCTTTGGAGTTCTGCACGAGAGCAGTACTTCTCTCTCATCCTTTCCTTCAGTTCTTCCCAAGTTAGGCCATAAGCAGCATCGTCACCCAAAGTTTGGGCTTGCAGGTTCCACCAAGTCAGAGCTTCATCGACAAATAACCCAGTAGCAAAAGTGACTTGCTGATCTGCGGTACACTTGCTCATGCGGAATGTAGCTTCAGTCTTCTCCGTCCAGCGCACAAATGCTACTGCACCTCCTGTGCCATCATAGTTCATCGGCTTGCAGTCGAGGAACTGTTTGAAAGTGCAGCCTGGAATTGATTCAACCAATTCACATGTGAGCAATCGAAGAAATAATGAAACAAAGACCGTTCATAAATTTCCTCATGCTTAGTACAGTGTCTCAAGATTACCTTGAGCTGCATTGCCTCCAGACGAATCTCCATTCCCATTACGCCTAGCGTTGCTTGGTCCTCCACTGTCTTGGGTTCGGTTCGCCTCGTACTGGGCGATAGCAGCGGAGATCCTTTCCTCTAGCAAAGCGTTCAGCTCTTCAGCAGTTCTGGGCAGTGGGGGAGGAGGAGGTTGATCGTCATTGCGAGCATTCACAGCTTTCCTGGGTGCCATGTTCTGACAGAACATAACACAGCAGGGTTAGGCATTTGTTTGATATCGTCACACTAAACAGTAGTATCATATATATTCACAGGTATATATACCACATAAGTGACATCAAACAATTATTACTCTAGCAGAGTACTTGGTAGGCTTGCACTGAGGGAATCTATACGTGACAAGACTTGCTGTGGTTTCTGTGCACTGAATTCCATAATTATGTATGCATCCATAATTACGTAACTCCTTGCACAGTCCGCACAGTTCGTTTCATCCTCGTATCTCTTCCTTCAGATAGGCCATCGCTTTCAGGTAAAGTCACATATACTTGTGACATTCTACTTCTAGTACATGCTAATTATCACACATAATTGCAAGTAATTTCTAGTCAACGACAAGTGCTACTCAAGTGCACTCTAAGTCTCGTAGTGTCTTTTCTAGACTCATGTAGACAGTTTCAGGCAGTGGATGTCGCGGGACGTTTTATGCAATGAAAACTCTTTGAAAATTGTTTTCGTGAATGGATCCTAGGGATTGTAGACTAGACTCGAGAAGGAATCCTGGTTCACTACAATCGCAGCTCTGATACCAATCTGTCACACCCCTTTCTACGGCGGAAGCACGAGGTGTGATCATGAAAGGTTCTCATTGCATACGAAGAGTAAACATGCTACATGCTCGTAAAATAACATTCAAATACCATAATTTGAAAACAAACGTTAGCGTTTACATCGCTAAGTCGCATAAAACATTGTCTTAAAAGTTTACAACTTTATTCAAAGTTAAACACAAGCGACATCCACGAGCATAAGCTAGACCACGCGCACATCCATCCTAGTTACCTGAAATACATGTGAGTTTTTGGAAAAACGTCAACATAAAGTTGGTGTGAATTCATGCAGTTTTGTTTTTCATGTTTGTATACTTTGTATGAAGACATAGTTTGTGAGTAAATCAAGTTTTCATAAATTCAGTTTCATGTGTACACCACGTACATCTGTATAATTCAATTTCTTCTTGAGTACCCCACGTACTCAAGTTTAATTCTCATTCTCTTGAGTACCCCACGTACTTCAAGTTATTTATCAATTCTCTTGAGTACCCCACGTACTTCAAGTTATTTATCACTTCTCTTGAGTACCCCACGTACTTCAAGTTATTTATCACTTTTTGTGTGGTATGAATTTTATGTAAATACAGTATTTCTGTACTTATCAGATTGTTAATGGGTTGCAAAGCCATTAACCTGTGACACGTCATAGGAAGCTACCAAACCTAAGGCATTTAATTGGTATTTTCTGAGACACAAAAGCACCACTCGATTCTCGCCCTGACCGAGTGTGAGGCTGCCAGGCACCTGTTAGATCTAACCTTTTGTTCTGCGGTCTGAAGGTATACGTTGATTAATGGTGCTTCTGAACCCTATTCGTGACACTATTTCTCATAACGCCTCCTACTTGGTTCTCGTTCTCACCAAGCGCGTTTCTTGTTATCATTTCTCATAGCGCCTTATACTTGGTTCTCGTCTCACCAAATGCGCTTTTCATATTCATATATTTCGTCACACTTGGTTCTCGTTCTCACCAAGTGTACTTCTTGTATTTATATCATACCATTTATAAAAATTGTACTTTTGTACATGTATTTCACCCCCGAAGTTATAAAAACTGAAAACAGTTAAAGAGAAAAGGGGGGAGCATGAACTCACAACTTTGCGTTCCTAGCGTCGTAAACTTCACCGGATTTGCTTAATTAACGTCGTAACCTATACGCGTTTTCTTAATGTTAGTCACTAGACTTGTATCGCACAAGTACAGTCACTTTCTTGTGTATTCGTATTGTTGTGTTAAAAATGTTTCATATTTTTAACTACGTATCTTACTTATATTATTTCCTCTAAAATAAATATAAGTCTTTTGTGTTTTGCACTTTGCACCCGAATTATGTATCTCGTATGTTGTATGTGTATTTTTATATTTCTACTCCTCATGAGTAATTAGTGTATTTTTAAGTCTTAATACACTAGCACGTATAACACATACTATATACACTTAGCACAATAGTTGGTGATCAAATAATATATATTTTTCTTTCAAAAATATATACTTAATATCCATTTTTATTCTTGAAAAATCACCATTTCTTATCACCAAAAAGTAGGGAAACCTTGTTAATGTTTTGAGGTATATTTTTAGGGGATAAGTTTCTCAAAAACTTACATTTTTCTAAGTGTCAAAATTTATAAAAATTTTGACAGAGTTTCCCCTAAAAATGGAGGGTTCCCACGTTTTCAAAACGTGTGTTTATTTTCTTTTAAATCATCAACAATCAGCAACAACAATTATCAACAATAATCGTCAACAATAATCACTAATTTCATGAACTTGCATATTTACAAAAATGTGTAGTAACTTACTAGCACATTTAGTAAGTCTTGTTATCCTTAAAAATAAGTTTAATTTCTTAAAAACTTTATTTTTAAGGAATATGAAGTTTTACAACTTCTAGTCGGTTTTTACGAAAACTATTTCTTCGTTAACACTTTTGTTACTCAAGTATCCATATATTTATTTGTTAACAAAAACCACTTTTGTTTGTGTAAGACCCGGTTTAGAACATGTGATTTCTTTAAAGTGTGGTTCTTCAAAAATACCACTTGCAGATGCGTAGATCCGCTAGTTTTAAACTCCATTGTACAAGTTAAATTACTTTTACACAAGTAAAATATTTCTACACAAGTTCATGCATCTTGTGTGGTAGAGTTTCACCTTTTAACCCTTGCGGTAACCAAAAACGAGCTTATGTGAAGATACATGATCTTACAAGGTCGGGTTAAACGGAGATCCGAGCTACCACATCATAGATCGGGTCTCAAAAATAACAATTTTCAAGTCCTACAACTTTTACACAAGTTATATGTCTTTAACCACCATTTTAAGTATTTTTAGTAGACTTTTGATCATCATCTTTCATTTTAACGAGATTCAACCGATAAAATTTCTTTTAACCACTTTAGATATGTTCAAACAAGAGTTCTAAGTGTTATACCTCTAGCTCGGGGCTAGGGAAGAATCTCGATGAAAAACGCGTGGATAAAAGCTAAGTAGAGAGGTCCTTCGCCTTCCGTTTGCTCCAAGACTCCTAATATGTGACCCTTAACACTTGTGTGTGCTTGGAATGATGATGATCGGACTCGAAGATGGGTGGTTGAATGAGGGGTGTTTGGCCGTAAGTTCTAGAGGGAGAAAGAGAGAGAGTTTTGTGGTGTTGGTGTGTGAAAGATCATGATCCTTAAGCTTTACTTATAGACCATGTTAAGGTTTTAACCCAAGTGTAATATGTTGGTCAAGTACTAGACATAATCTCCACTAAATCTATGAGAAGATTATGGAGGATCATGTGGAATATTTAACAAGATTTGGGTGGTGGGACCCCTTTATAACCGTCCACAATACAAGGGGGGGGGGGGGTAATGTGTAAATTTGTAACTATATAGTTTGTTTAATGTTCAATCCCAAGCATTAGTTAGTTATGTTAGTTACAAGATATTTTAGTGGGTGTTAGGGTGCTCGGGGACCCTAACTAGCTCAGAAAAGTGAAAACAATGTTTCTAGCATTATTTTGGTATTCCGGGTAATACCCGGTTGTTCGGTTAAATACCGGTTCGTTAAAGCGCTAAATTGCACTTTTTAGGGTCTTTTAAGTACCCTTTTTATATCCTTTCAATTCCCAACACTTAGGGAAATATTCTGGATAATAAAACGACATTTCTGCATAATATTTCAGTGCTAAAATGCTGATTATAGCTGAAATATACAAAATTCTGCACTTAAAGTGCGTTTCGGGTGCTTTTTAGTGCTTATTTTTGCTTTCGTATGGCATATATATTAACCCTTGTATGTACTCTTGGGTTTTAATACATTCTTGTTGTCGGACCTACACCTAGGCTCCAATTTTATTGTCTGGCTGCTTTCTGCAGTTCCGTTGACACATAGTGTCTTACCGGTGAGTTTACTATTGACGCAACGCTCTCGTTTATGCATAAAGCAATATTTTGTAGTATACAACATGCATGAATTCACTTGTTTATTATGTGTTCAGCCATTGCTGACAATTAAGGACATAATTGCAGTCATTAAGCAATAATTATAGTGTACGGAAATTACCGGTTTGTGCCATTTGTCACAACCTATTCAAAAGATTCAAATCCTTGTTAACGTCTTTAAACATGTTAACATTCCTGGAAAAATGTGATTCGATAAAATCGCATAAGTCATCCTTATATTAGATTTTTTTTCAAATTTCTTTTATTATATTAAACAACCAATAGGGATGAAATGCCTACGGGCTATATTCATTGTCATATAAGACAAAAGACAGTCGTGGTCTTCGACCCCTTGTTAAGAAGAGGTAATAAATTAAAATTAAAACCTCAATACCTTGATCCTATAAGATCATGATTAAAAATTTAAAACTGTCCATAAGACTAGACCTTTTTGCCATTAATATATTTTAATTATATCTAGGGTTTTTATAATGAAAAATCCTGAATATATATATATATATGCTTAACAAATTAATCAAAATGGTTTCTTAATACCATGGTTAATAAATCATCTAGAAGGATAAAACTGTTATAGACCTCTAAATGAATTAAAATCATCTATCTTATGTAGCAATCAAGCTACATGGCCGGGTCTGATGAAGCCAACAGCCACCCCAGAGAAAATTATGACACTTCCAGAGTCAACGTAGTAGGAGCAGAATTACAGGCATTGATAGACAATGCTGTTACAAGAGCTTTGGATATGCAATTCAATGAATCCAGTGGTACTCATGAAAGGACCCAATCTGTACCATATACGAAGCCACCCTCAAGAACTCATACTGCTCACAAAAGTGATTCTCATCACTCATCAAACCAGAGGAGTGTTCCATCTAAGAGAGTTGTGTTAAACCAAGAACCACGTGCTAAAGGCTGCACTTATAAATACTTTGTTTCCTGCACACCCAGGGATTTCACCGGGGAAAAGGGAGCAGTTGATTGCATGTCATGGTTGGACGAGATGGACACTTTGGTAGATATTAGTGGTTGCGCTAATAAGGATGTGGTAAAGTTTGTGTCTCAGTCGTTCAAAGGTGAGGCACTAGCCTGGTGGAGGTCTTTGATCCAAGCCACAGGGAAAATCCCATTATACAATCTGTCTTGGGAGCAGTTTGTGACATTGATTAAGGAAAATTACTGCCCTCAGCATGAGGTTGAAAAGATTGAAGCTGATTTCTTGTTGTTGGTTACGAAAAACCTAGATTGTCAAGCCTACCTTACGAGCTTCAACACTATGTCAAGACTGGTTCCGTATCTGGTAACTCCAGAACCCATAGCTCGTTTCATTGGGAATTTGGCCCCAGAAATCAAGGCCAGTGTGAAGGCCTCTAGACCAGCTACTTTTCGGTTTGCAGCTGATATATCATTGTCTCTTACTTTGGACGCGGTCAGGCAATGGTCACTCAGAAACACAGATGCTGAGAAGAGGAAGCGTGAGGATGACAACTCACGACGTTCAGACAAGAAGCATAAGAGAAACAATGACCACAAGAAGAGTTCTGGAACTAAAAAGGATGGTCATCAGTCGTGCGATAAACCCAAGTGTAAAGTCTGTAAGAAGCACCATTTCGGGAGGTGCATATATGAATCAAAATCCCAGTCACAGCCGAGAGCTTGTGGGATTTGTAAATCTTCTGAGCACAAGACATTAGACTGTAAGAAAATCAAGGATGCAACGTGCTACAACTGCAACGAGAAAGGGCACATTAAGTCCAACTACCCAAAGTTTGCAAAGAAGGCTGAAGATGGGAAAAAGACCAATGCTAGGGTCTTCCAGATGAACGTGCAAGAGGCGATCCAGAATGATAATGTCATAACAAGTACCTTCCTTATTAATGATGTATATGCAAGGGTGTTATTTGATTCTGGAGAAGATAAGTCATTTGTTGATGATAAGTTTTGTAAGTTGTTGAATCTACCTGTTAGAACCCTAAGCATAAAATATGAGGTTGAATTAGCCGATGGCACCATAGAAACCGCATCAACCGTGCTAGATGGATGTTTCATATCCATTAGGAACCACTCTTTTCCATTGTCCTTACTTCCTTTGAAGTTAGCCGGTTTCGATATAGTTATAGGCATGGACTTGTTATCTCATAACCAGGCCCAGATTGTTTGCAACAGGAAGCAAGTGGTGATCAAGACTCCGTCTGGTGAGTCACTTACCATTTAGGGAGATACCCAGTACGGACTGCCTGAGCAAGTGTCTATGCTCAAGGCATCTAGGTGTTTGAAGAAGGGTTGTGTCATTTATATGGCACAGGTAACTATTGATGAGCAAAAGCCTAAGATTGAAGACATCCCCATCATTTCCGAATATCCCGAAGTATTCCCTGAAGAACTACCTGGTTTGCCACCAGATAGGCAAGTAGAATTCAGAATTGACATTATTCCAGGAGCAGCACCTGTTGCAAGGGCACCTTACAGGTTGGCACCAACAGAGATGAAAGAGTTGAGAACTCAGTTAGATGATTTGTTGGCAAAAGGTTTTATACGTCCTAGTTTATCTCCTTGGGGAGCACCAATCCTGTTTGTGAAGAAGAAGGATGGATCGATGCGCCTATGCATCGATTACCGCGAACTTAACAAGGTCACTATCAAGAATAGGTACCCTTTACCCAGGATCGACGATATGTTCGATCAATTGCAAGGGGCAAGTTACTTCTCTAAGATCGACTTGAGGTCGGGCTATCATCAACTGAAGGTTAAAGATGAAGATTTACACAAGACTACATTTAGGACTCGTTATGGTCATTACGAGTTCTTAGTGATGCCTTTTGGGCTCACTAATGCACCTGCCGCATTTATGGATCTCATAAATCGCGTCTGTAAGCCCTACCTAGATAAATTCGTCATCGTCTTCATCGACGACATTCTCATTTACTCGAAGAGTCGAGCTGACCATGAGAAGCATCTCCGCTGTATTCTTAAGCTGCTTCAACAGGAAGAGCTCTATGCCAAATTTTCAAAATGTGAATTCTGGCTTCGCGAAGTCCAATTCCTTGGACATGTGGTTAGTGAGCGTGGTATCCAAGTAGATCCCGCTAAGGTTGAAGCTTTTATGAATTGGCAAGAGCCAAAGACGCCCACAGAGATTCGTAGCTTTCTAGGTTTGGCATGATACTACAGTCGATTTATTGAAAACTTCTCAAGAATTGCAGCACCCCTGACTCTACTAACTTGAAAGAATAGCAAGTTTGACTGGGGGCCTAAGCAGCAAGAATCTTTCGATATTCTGAAGCAGAAGTTGATCAACGCTCCAGTATTAACGTTTCCTAATGGAATTGATGAATTTGTAGTATATTGTGATGCATCACACACAGGTATGGGATGTGTGCTTATGCAGAAAGGCAAAGTCATTACCTATGCTTCTCGACAGCTAAAAGTGCACGAGAAGAATTACACCACCCATGACTTGGAGTTGGGTGCCGTTGTATTTGCACTAAAATTGTGGAGACATTATTTGTATGGTACCAAATGTGTGATCTATTCTGATCACAAGAGCCTCCAACACTTGTTTAATCAGAAGGATTTAAACATAAGGCAGTGTCAATGGATGGAAACTCTAAATGACTATGATTGTGAAATCCGATACCATCCAGGCAAGGCAAATGTAGTCACCAATGCCTAAGTAGAAAGGAACGAGTGAAGCCCATAAGAATCAATGCCAAGAGCATTGAATTAAAGAATAGTTTGAATGAAAAATTGTTAGCTGCACAGAAGGAAGCTGTATTAGAAGCTAACTATCCCGATGAGAAGCTAGGAGTAACTACTGAACAGTTATCCTATGGCAAAGACGGAAACCTGAGATTAAATGGACGAATATGGGTTCCGATTTATGGAGGACTTAGGGATGTGATCCTCCAGGAAGCCCACAGTTCTAAGTACTCCGTTCATCCTGGAGCTGATAAGATGTACCAAGATCTGAAGGCAAATTTCTGGTGGATAGGCTTGAAGAAGTCCATAGCTACCTATGTGGCAAAATGTTTGACGTGCGCACAAGTTAAAGCTGAACATCAAAAGCCGTCAGGTTTGCTACAACAGCCTGAACTTCCCACCTGGAAGTGGGAGATGGTGACAACGGATTTTATCACCAAGTTGCCAAAGATAAAGAAAGGAAACGATACTATTTGGGTGATAGTGGATAGACTGACTAAATCAGCTCACTTCCTACCTATTAAGGAAACACATAGCTCAGATAAGTTAGCTCAGATCTCTCCATGGAGTGCCAGTGTCTATAATATCTGATAGGGATACAAGGTATACCTTGTATTTCTGGAAAAGTTTTCAGCAATCCCTAGGCACTCGATTGAACTTTAGCACAACATATCATCCTCAAACGGATGGTCAAAGTGAGCGAACAATTCAGACGCTAGAAGATATGTTAAGGGCTTGTGTTATTGACCTAGGTGGAAGTTGGGATAAACATCTCCCACTGATTGAATTTTTGTACAATAATAGCTATCACTCAAGTATCCAAGCCGCACCATTTGAAGCTTTGTATGGAAGAAAGTTCAGAATACCCGTTTGCTGGGCAGAAGTTGGAGATGTCCAACTTACAGGACCTGATATAGTCCTGGAGATGACAGACAAGATTGTTCAGATACGAGATCGTCTCAAAGCTGCCAGGGATAGGCAGAAAAGCTACGCAGACTTAAGGCGTAAACCTCTAAAGTTTGAGGTTGGTGATAAAGTGTTGCTTAAAGTATCACCCTGGAAGGGAGTGATGCATTTTGGTAAGAAAGGCAAATTAAGCCCAAGGTACATAGGACCATTCGAGATCATCGAATGTGTCGGATCAGTGGCTTACAAGTTAAACTTGCCTAAAGAGCTCAGTGGAATCCATAATGTGTTTCACATCTGCAATCTGAAGAAATGTCTAGCTGATGAATCGCTAGTCATACCACATACGGATGTGCATATAGATGAGAGCCTGAAATTTGTGGAAAAACCTTTGTCAATTGAAGATCGACAGGTTAAGAAGCTTCGAAGGAAGCATGTGCCAATTGTCAAGGTTAAATGGGATGCCCGTAGAGGTCCCGAGTACACGTGGGAGGTAGAGTCCACAATGAAAGAGAAGTACCCTCATTTCTTTATGCATTGTCTATGTTATTTCAAAAACATTGGCCATGTTATCAAAACCAACCTTCCTAATTTCAAAATATTTCATATAGTTTGAAAACAATTTTTCTTGATGCATTGTCTATGTTATTTCAAAAACATTGGCCATGTTATCAAAACCAACCTTCCTAATTTCAAAATATTTCATATAGTCTGAAGGCAATATTAACACAGTACATTTTCTTATCAAGTGCATGATTTCGAAAAGCATCATTCATGTCTTTCAAAAACCTTATACATAATTTCAAAATTTATCTCGCATGATTTTAAAACATTTTGTAAATATATCTACCTAATACACCTACTTTATGATTTCAAAAGTATTATATATAAGGTTTCAAAAACGTTAAACACATTTTTCTTAAAAGAACCCCATGCATAGTTTTCAAAAATATTTTCTTCATACATTGACTTAACTTTCAAATTTCGCTTCATATGTCGCCTTGGCATATCAGGCATCTCAACTTCGTAAAGCATTTTTACTTCATGTTTTGACATAAGCACGTCCAGTGCAAGGTTTCAAAACATCTTCAACTTCTAAAATCCATATGGGATCTTTTTATCTTCACATTTAGACCCTTGTGGATGATCATCATTCAAATCAGAATCCTTAATTGGATTCCTTATGTACCTAAATTCGAACATTTCGGTTCCTTATAATCGAAATCGAATTTTTCTTTTAAAAATCTTTCTATCTTTATAGTTAGATTCTTGATAATGTTTAAAGTACCAAATGAAATCCACGAGATGGATTCCTATTGTACTTTAAATACATGTGCTCTGTTAGCAGAACAAACTTCTAGTTAAACAATTTTGTGGTTATATGACTATGTGTTTATGCATCTTGTGTTTTCTTTTATGCATTTTGTGTTTTTGTATACTCTGGATATCCGTTATCCACATCCTCGTAGAATCTTTCATATCTTCATATGAGGGATTCGTAGTAGGATATTCAAAAAGGTACTACCTTAAATCCTTTTTGGGCTTCTATGTAATAGTTAAGACCCTTGGATTATATAGTACTATTCCATGATTCATAAGAGACCCTTAAGTGGTCTAGTCAAAAAGATTGATTCACAATTTGGTTAAAGAATGACATCTAGTGATGTAGCTGAACAGACTCCTTGATAGTCTATTTAGATCATTTATTGATTTAATTAAAAGGACTCTATGGCGGTCTAGTCACACTCATCACAAGATTGTTCATTTGGTTTTCCCCTACACATTATAAAATAGACTGTGTGAACTGTGCAAGGAATTGTCTGATTATGGACGCGTACATAATTATGAAATTTAGTGCACAGAAACCCAGTAAGGTTTATTATGTGTAAGAACCGATAGTGACAACAATAACAAAATGAGAACGATGTAATGGAGGTACGGTGGACGCACCAATGACGCTTCATATACTTGTATATAAGTATCCCTCTTACATTGCAAGCATGATGTTATTAAAGTTACTAGAAGTTCAGAACCCAAACCAATGTTGTTCGATCTTTTTCAACTTTATGTTTTAAACTCTCACAAGTTTCCTCTAAATAAATTTCGAGACGAAATTTCCTAAAGTAGGGGAGACTGTAACACTTGTGCCTTCACGGCTATCAAACAAATACCAAACCAATGAAATATTGTATTTCATACTTGGGATTTGTAAAAATATGTGTATCATTTGCACATATCAATTTTTGTTCAATTTCAAACTCTAAATCGCTTTCTGGAAGGTTATACGCGCACCAATGCGTAAATATAACCAGTTTAATGCAACAAACACTCCGGAATAGTGACATAGGCTTAACATACCTTAAATAACCTTTACATAACTTAGAAATAAGTTTTGAAGGCTTTGGTATGGCAAAATTAGGTTAAATCGCTTACAGGGACTAAAGTTGACAAACTGCGAAAGTATGCCAATTTGAACTATAACGGACATTCCGGAACATGACCATAAGTTAAACATACCATAAATATCCTTTACATAGCTTAGAAATAGGCTTTGAGGTGTTCGGTGTGCTAAAATAAACTTTTGGGTCATTCAGGGACTAAAAGTGTCAAAAAGTGCATAAGTTTGCATTTTCGCGCATAACTTACGTTCTGAATACATCCGGACATCCAAAAATTTATGTAAGCATGACTATATTATGCTTTAGTGTTTGGCTTGCCAAAAATCCATTCGTTGCGTCATTTGGATCGTTTTTCGCGCTTGTGCGCATTCCGTCGTAATTAAGCGAACATCGCGTTCGTACGACCAAACGAACCAACATCCGACATATTTCTGAGCATGTTTCATGTCCACAATGTTTAGGCAAAATTTTAGGGCCTTAAAGTTGGCATTACGGGCCTTAGAAGTGTCGGGAATGGCCTTAAACACATGCAGGGACTGAAACTGTAATTTCTGAAACTTATTTCTGATCTGCAACTCCCAGGCGGCCCGCCTGAGTTTATATACATCCTGAAGCGGGCTGCGTCCGACTTCCTGACCAGATTAACTGCATTTAATAGCAGTTTGCAGCTGTTTAATCCTCCACCACACACTCACACATGCTTAGTCAGCTGATAAGGATCAATTTTAGCCACCATAAGGTTCCGACACTTGTACGGATGCGATTAAAGCACAGTTTCCATGAAATGATCTTAACGGTGGACCGAACACTATAAATACCCCATGCCCCCCATTTCTTAAACCACTAGAATTTTGATTTGAGAAACTCTAAGTTGAAACCATTGTTTCATACCTGAGATTCTTGAATCGAGATTAGCATTCGGGGACCCTTCGTAAGTATTCTTTCATTCTTTTATTGCTTTTCGAGTCTTTTGAGTCTGAAAGTCAAACTTTGTTTGACTTTGTGCATTGACCAGTTTATGGTCAATGCGAAGTTCGTTTGAACTTCGCAACGTGAGTGTAATCACGTTGGTTATAGTCCCTTAGGACTATGCCTACTGATTACCACGTTGTCTAGGGTCGTAGGGTAAGCGATCTGATAAATCGCTTATACCTTCGAACCCGACCCATTTGGTCGATCTTTAGGATCCGACCAAACGCATTAGGTGACCATAGTAGGTAGGGAATAACCTTCCGAGGTTATACCCTATGGTCACATCGTTTGAGTAGTTGTATGATAGGTAGTTTATATGCCTTAGGTAAATTACCAGAATACCCTTTTCATGTATAATTGGTAATTAAGCATATGTAACCTAATCTTTTGTCACATAACTGATTATATAACATGTTTAGGCATATAACACTTGTCATAGGACTAGTTAGGCGGTCCGAACGCGTTTCACGCGCACGACGCGTTAAAGCAGCATAAGCTTCCTAAACGGGTCGTAATGGGTCGAAAGCACTTAGGTTAGGTTTCATTTAGTATGTAGGCTTTGTTAAACCATATGACACGAGTCTCTATACTCGTTTGGTTTACGAACCCTCATTCTATCTAAATCCTTCGATTTAGGTCCGGTTTATTAACATAGTTACCTATATTAGGTGCCGTTTGATTCCGTGATCTCTATCATTGTTTGGTTGTTACTCAAGGACTACTGAGCAATCTCAAGTGAGTACATAGACCCCTCTTTTACTGTTTTCCAAACTGTTTTGGGGTGAAACACATGTGCCTACTTGTTACATTCATGCTTTCCTGTTTTCACATCATATACTTCTTATGTTCATTAGTACATTTATAGTACATGATTTCATTACATTTTATGCTATGTATGCCCATTTCGTGCGTACTTAGTACATTGTTTTACATTTACATTTTATGCTATGTATGTCCGTTGGTTACATACTTAGTACAGTGTTTTCATCACATGCTTACATTTTGTTATGACATTTGGGTTGTTTGCAATGGAACAATACATTCATTAACATTAGCTACGCCGTTCGTTAGTAGGTAGTGGTACCATAGGAATTGACAACTCTCGTTCCTGAAATCCTGGGTTTGTTTGGATTGGAAGGAATGACCGAATTCGATATACATAAGTTAGATAAACATTTAAGTGGTTTAAGGGTTTATCGCCGCAGTCTCAAGGCTTGGATGTATGCATTTTCACAACACCGCATAGATGTTCGTATCAGTATAGCATGCATTTCCACAGGACATAACTTTGATTTAAACCCTGTTTTACTTCAATACTATGTTTTTGTGCATATGGTTTAGTTGATACATTTCACTAGCCATACAGATCATTTTGGTTACATATTACATGGTTTACATTGATCATGCATTTCCACAGGACATAACTTTGATTTAAACCAAGTTTTACTTCAATACTATGTTCTTGTGCATATGGTTTAGTTGATACAATTTCACTAGCCATACATATCATTTTGGTTACATATTACATGGTTTACATTGATCATGCATTTCCACAGGACATAACTTTGATTTAAACCAAGTTTTACTTCAATACTATGTTCTTGTGCATATGGTTTAGTTGATACAATTTCACTAGCCATACATATCATTTTGGTTACATATTACATGGTTTACATTTGACACATAAACATTTTTGACATTGGTTACACATTACATGATTTACATATTGACATAAACATTTTTGACATATTATTCAATACGTTTGGCAATTGGTTTAAACATAGACATCTTACATTGGTGGTTTGTTTGGGTAAGTGATTTGAGTAACGGTGCGTGTGTAATATGATACAAGCATGGTGGATACACCGCTGGTACTTCCTATATATAAGTGTTTGTATGGTATTACATGTCGTAGCGTTATTTGAATCATTTCAATTTAAGATATATAACATTTTTTACAAATAACATACTTTTCAAAATACATTGTTTTACAAACAACTTATCTTATACAAACTCATAGTACATGGTTATTCATTTAACCTTACATTTATTTATACATATCATCTAATCTTATCGTTTTTCAAATGATTTACAAGACAAAGCAAATTACAAGGTTCCTGACTAAACATTTTCTCAAACATAAGTCATGAAACCTATTTTCACAAAACCTATGTATCTCACAGGCATTTTTATGCTGACGTACCTATTTTCACATGTGTTTTTCAGGAGCTGTTGCATAAGATGATCAAGATACACATAGGCAGACTTGGGCTTTAGTGACAATAAAAGAAGCAAGACTAGTTAATTATGTTGTATTTCTTTGTTTGTTAAGACATTGTAACTCTTTTATTCAATAAAACACTATTTCAATTTCCATGTGTTATGAAACAATAATTCTGTTACAACACTCCCCCGACGTTTCTGCCACGTTTCGTTGTCTCACGTGGTCGGGGTGTGACATAAGGAAGTTCAGTTCTTGGGTCATATTGTCAATGACCAGGGTATACATGTGGATCCTTCCAAAATTGTAGCAATTAAGGATTGGAACACACCCACTACTCCCACAGAAGTTCGCTCTTTTTTTGGCCTTGCTGGATATTACCGACGATTCATCGTGAACTTTTCAAAGATTGTGGTTCCTCTCACTGATTTGACTTAGAAAAATAAACCTTTTGAGTGGGGATCCAAACAAGAGGAAGCCTTTCAAACTCTAAAACAAAAACTCTGTGATGCTCCCGTCTTATCTTTACCTGATGGCAACGACGATTTCATTGTCTTTTATGACGCATAGAACTTAGGCCTTGGTTGTGTTCTCATGCAACGAGGTAAAGTCATAGCCTATGCGTCAAGGCAATTGAAAATCCACGAGAAGAACTACACAACTCATGATCTTGAGTTAGGAGGTGTAGTTTTTGCTCTCAAGATTTGGAGACACTACCTGTATGGTACGAAGTGTGTGGTTTTCACAGACTACAAAAGTCTCCAACACATATTTAACCAAAAGGAGCTAAACATGAGACAACGACGCTGGGTAGAACTTTTAAATGATTACGATTGCAAGATTCATTACCATCCTAGTAAGGCGAATGTCGTAGCCGATGCGCTAAGTCAAAAGGAGCGTGTCAAGTTTCATTGTGTTCGAATTCAATCCGATATCCAGACACGTATCCTTCAAGCACAACGCACATTTGTAACCCAAGGCTTGTTGAAAAGTGAACTCCCGCTTAATCTTGAACTTCAACTCGAAACGAGAGACAACGGATTACTCTATTTCAAGGATCGTTTGTGGATTCCAAGTCAACACGATATCCGTACCTTGATAACGGACGAATCTCATAAATCTTGTTATTCAATCCATCCTGGAGCAGACAAAATGTACAAGGATCTTCGTACTCAGTATTGGTGGTTGGGTATGAAGAAAGACATTGCCTTATATGTGTCTAAATGCCTGACTTGCCTCAAAGTCAAGGCTGAACATCAACGCCCATCTGGTTTACTTGAACAACCAGAAATACGAGTATGGAAGTGGGAGAACATTGCGATGGATCTTATTACTAAGTTAACACGCACATCTAAAGGTCATGATGCCATCTAGGTAGTCATTGATCGTCTAACAAAGTCAGCACACTTTTTGCCAATTCGTGAGGATCTTTCTGCTGACAAGCTCGCCAAGATATATGTTGATAAGATCGTATCCCGACATGGTGTTCCTTTGAACATCATATCTGACCGTGATGCTCGATTTTCATCTCATTTTTGGTAAACCATGCAATCTGCATTGGGAACCAAACTTAGTCTGAGCACTGCTTATCATCCTCAAATGGATGGATAATCTGAGAGGATGATTCAAACACTGGAGAATATGCTCAGAGTTTGCGTGATCGATTTTGGTGGTAATTGGGATTCGCATCTACCATTGATCGAATTCTCCTACAACAATAGTTATCATGCCAGCATTAACATGGCACCTTTCGAAGCTCTATTCGGTCGAAAATGCCGTTCACCTGTCTATTGGGATGAGATCGGTGAAGCTCAGCTCACTGGACCTGAACTTATTCTTGAAACAACAGACAAAATCAAGAAAATTTGCGATAACCTTCGGACAGCTAGAAGCCGTCAAAAGAGTTATGCGGATAAGCGACGCAAGCCCTTGGAATTTCAAGTCAGAGATCATGTTCCACTCAAGGTATCCCCTTGGAAAGGAGTGGTTAGATTTGGAAACAAAGGAAAACTTGCACCACGATACGTCGGACCTTTTAAGATCGTTGAAAGAATCGGAAAGGTGGCCTACCGACTCGAGCTACCTCCTGAACTTGGGAATATTCACCCAACTTTCCACGTGTCCAATCTAAAAAAGTGTTTAGCTGATACAAATCTCCACATTCCCCTCGATGAAATTCACGTTGATGACACTATGCACTTTGTCGAGAAACCTGTGGAGATATTGGACCGTGAAGTCAAGAAACTCAAGTGAAAACGAATACCGATAGTCAAAGTTCGCTAGGAATCCAAACGTGGCCCCGAGTTTACTTGGGAACGAGAGGATCAAATGAAGGCGAAATATCCACATCTCTTTCCACAAGTTTCCTCTAAATAAATTTCGGGACGAAATTTCCTAAGTAGGGGAGACTGTAACATTTGTGTCTTTTAATCTTTGTAATTAAGTTTGAAATCAATGAAACATTTTGTTTGATATCCAAGAATTTTATTATCAACATGTGCCTTACATTATTTAGCAAAAGTCCATTTAAAAACCAAATTGTCCATGTCCGCAGAAAAGTACTGTAATCCTGCGAAATGTACAACATTCCGTAGAACAAAACAGTAATTGTCTGAAAACCCAAAAATAAATATTATTTGTCATAAATAATATAACGGGTATTAAAAATGACACAAAATCCGCACTTAAATCTTTTTGCGTTAAGCTGTACGACTAGTTCAGTAAACTGCCTGACAGCAAAGCCGGTACCGGAACTGTGTCAGAAATAATAAAATTTTAGTCCAAAAAGTTGGATTAATTATTTGGATTGTAAAACATATGCAAAAATAATTTTTGTCATGTATTTACTTAAACAAAACACGGTGTCAGTATTTAACCCGGTACAGGATCCGAACCGACTTTTTTTCACCCGAACAACAAACTAAAAATTTTAGTGGACTAGTTTTACCTAGTGTCACACTACTTTAAAATATTAAAGCTTAAAACCTTGTAGATATTTTTATATAAAATATCAAAGTTCTTAAAATTCCTAAAGTTTCTAGTTATGTGTTGGAAAGCTAATATTTTGATTAGTGGACGGAGAGGTGGAACCTTGATTAAATCAAACCTTCTATAACACTCCATTCTCTTTCATAATTCCCAAGATATTCAAAACACTCCATCTCCTTCCTTCTCTCTCTAAATTTTCGGCTAGAACACATCCTACCACCATCTTCATCTTTTCAAACTCAAACACTAGAAATTTATACTAACATGGAGGTTTATGGTTGATTCAAATTATTTTCAAGACTTGAAAATACACTAGAAGCACTTTGGTAGCACTAGGAGTTCTTGGATCATCATATCTTTTTCATCATCTTCATCTTGTTCTTACTAGCAAGATTGTAAGGATTCTACACTTGTTTTTATTTTATTACTATTCTTGATTTTTGAAAGAATACAAGTTCATCTTGAATCAAATCAAAACAAAACCCATATGAAAATCACCAAGATAAACTAAAAGTCGTTATTTTATTTTATGATTTTTCTATGATTTTGAATGAACTTGAAGAAGTTTATACTAGTGAATACGAATCTTGTTTATTGTTGTGTAAAAACATGATCTAAACATATGCATGTTTAGTTCTAACACGATTTAACAACAAAAAGATATGAATATGGGTTTTTATTCTTAAAATAGTTACATTCATGTTAGAAAACATGAGTATTTATTAAAAATCCAAGAACATAAATTTTTGTTAAAAATAATCAATAAAGTTTCTATTTCTATAAAGAATCAAGAACATGAAATATGTTAGTAGAAAGAGTTTTGAATACATATTTGTGTTTCAAATGACTAAATGAGTCACCTAAAACAAGAGTTTTAAATAAAATATTGTACTACAAATTTTTGGCAAAAACAAAGAATAAAGTTTCCTTTTTGGGAAAGTTAGGAACTGTATCATGTTCATGGTACTTTGTTGACAAATTTTGACGAATATTGATACTTGATGATGTCTTATGTTGAAATGATTTGAACACAAGTTTTGTATAAACATGGGAAAATCCATTTTTTCAAACGAAACTATGGCAAATTTTTTATAAATTTTGTTATGTTCAAAGGTGTTAAACAAAGAAATATGTAACTAGAAAACTATTTGAAGTCTTTGAACATGGTTAAACAAATTTTTGGACAAAGTTATGAATCCATGTTTTATAAAAGATTCTAAACTAAAAATGGCAAAGTATATATTTTTAGATAAAATGTATACTTTCAAAATTCATCAAGTATCATGTTTATATGTTTTTGTGTGTACATATTATGTATTTAGACCAAGTACGAATAATTACACAAATATGTAAACACAACAAATTACAAATATATATATATTAACACTTAGGAAACAAAACTACAAAATGAAATGTCCATCCTTGGACATAAACAAACTATCGGAAAATTCAGACACTTTGGACAATATGGACACTTTTGGCAAATTCGGACAAAATAAAATATATGGCACGACGAAATAAACGACTTAAACAAAGTAAAGCAAGCAAATACAAATTTGATAACGGATTCAAGATGAGAAACTTGTACGATGAACGATTATAAACCTAAGTGTCTAATAAGGTTAGAACACTTGTAGGTTGAGTAACAAACGAAGAATCCAAAATCAAAACGAGTTTTTCTTGGAACGCAAATTAGTGAGTACATAGTTCCCCTCTTTTACTGCTTTCAATAGTTTTAGGGTGATTCATATGTGCTAAACGATTTTCGAGTTTTTAAAACAAACAATATGGTTTATATTAGACGTAACGATTTCAATTATGTGAACGAACTTGATGATGCATTGGTCGAAAGACAATAGAATGACATTCACTAACTTTGGCCAAGCCGACCAGTAGTATGTTATGGTACCATAAGATCTGACAAATCCCGTTATCGGACTATCACCATGGATATGGGGGTAATGTGGGTAACGACAGAGGCTGTTATGTTAACTGACCCTTTGATGGTTTGTTAATACGATTGAACGATGTACGAGTCACACAGGTTTGAATGTGTTCAACGAGACGACCAAGAGTAGTTTTCACAATTAAAACACGAATGAGTTGAATGATTGAACGATGGTTTATAACACGAACAATTTGAACGATTGGTTTTGATAACACGAATGAACGATAACACGCACGAATTAAACGATTTTGAATGATTTTGGATGAATGTTTCAAACGATGTCACTCAACGATGTTTACTAAGTGATATAAACCATACGAGTTTTATTACAAGAACAATTTACAATTTGTTTACAAAAGCGAGTTGTTTTAGTTGGTTAGTTATATTGTAACAATTCAAATACTTTTGATACATGATTTTCACAAAACCTATGTACTCGCCGGCTTTTTATGCTGACTCTCTCTTTTCACATATGTTTAAGGGGCGGTTGTTTGATGGTTTGGTCATGCTGCACGTAGGATTTGGACGCGGGCTTTAGTAACTTAAAATCAAAAGACTATGTTGAACTTTGTTTCTGTTTTATGTAAGATAATGTAATATGTTTAATCTTTGAATCAAACTTCTAATATAATGTGTTGTGAAACAAATTATTTATGTGACACGACTCCCTGACGTTTTCCGTCGCGGTTTATTGTTTTACGCGGTCGGGGTGTTACACGGATCGGCTGAACACTGATGGATTTACCATGTCATCATTGCTTAATTAGAAACTTAGAGTTTTACAAAATTGAGAATGGGACAAGGTAACTCTATCGAGTGGCAATCTGATCAGATAGCCATCCGATCGAACAGCCACCTGATCGAGTGACATTTGGCCTTAACCCTAAACATTCTTGAAACTTAAAGTCATAATCGTTGGGTGGCAGCTCGATCGGCTAGCCATCTGATCGAATAACCATCCGATCAAGGCAACTTTGAATCTTGAACTTGGATCGAGTGGCGACCCGATCAGAAAGCCATCCGATCGGACAGCCATCCGTCCCCTTCACTTTTGTCAATTTTGAATCGAGTGGCAACCCGATCGGATGGCCATCCGATCGGGCAGCCATCCATTCCCTCATACACTTGTCATCTCAATCGACTAGCAATCCGATCGGATGGCCATCCGATTGGACAGCCATCCGATCCAGTGGTTAATCCGACACTTCTGCAACCTCTTTGTTTTGTCCGACACTTATTCGTTGCAATCTAATCAGGCTAAACCTAAAGAGCTCCCTTTGATCCAATAACGGTTAATCTGTTAAGAAATCACTATGAGTATACTCGATCCCTTTTTGCTTTAAACTTTGGGTTGTAACATGTATTCTATTAAACTATGATACTTGAAACTTTTGGAAACTAAACTCTATCCTATGTGTATGTGAAACTTGTGATTCTTGTATTCTATTTGTGCTATGTGAACGTTTAATCCAGGGTGTGTAGTTCTGCCTTAACAATAGTAGCGCTACAGGATATGCACCTCCCCATTATTCTCGGGGGTATTGTTAGGAGGATTCTAGTTTTCCTTGAGACTTGGGAAAACAACAAAGCATCGGGATACTTGGGCTATCACTTGTTGGACTGCGAACACTAGCACGGCTGAAACTATTTTATTACTTACATTGTGGATATGAGTTGTCTTAACCGATTATGCTATTACTCAAACTTGTATACTCGCCGGTACATTTTTGTACTGACTCTATTTTAATATATGTTGTAGGCTGATAGGATGCTAGGATTCTTGGAATCAAGCTAGGATGATGCTTAGAAAATCATCTAGTTAATTAAGTTTTTGAACAATATTTGAGACAAGATGACAAGATCCTCCGCAGAATCCTAAGCCAGTCAACACTGTTCGTGCATGCTACAAGTGTGGGGATACTACTCATCTTTGTAACCAGTGTCCTCAGCTGGACCAGGACCAACAGCCAGCCGCTCGTGGACGAGCGTTCAACCTTAATGCCAACCAAGTTCGTAACGACAATGATGTCGTGAATGGTACGTTTCTCGTGAATAACCTTTATGCTTCAATACTATTTGATACTAGTGCCGACAGAAGCTTTCTGTCTGTAGAATTTGAATCTTTGCTAAACTGTGCACGCTCTATGTTACCTAAGTTGTTTTCGGTGGAAATTGCCGATGGGAAGGATATTGTAGTCGATTCTATCCTTTGTGGTTGTTCTTTGATTCTTAACGACCACGTGTTTACTATTGATCTAATACACATGCAATTGGGTAGTTTTGATGTCATTATCGGTATGGATTGGTTGCGTAAGAACCATGCCGAGATCGCTTGTCACGAGAAGTTTGTCCGTCTACCTCTTCCGTCCGATGATATTTTGCATGTTTATGTAGACCGACCTTCGAAAGGACTAAGGCTGATGTCATGCACTCAAGCGAATAGATGCTTACGTAAACAAAACTTTGTCTTCTTGGCCCATGTGGTGGAACAAAAAGGGCAAGGGGAAGGACATAAGCAATGTTCCAGTAGTGTGTGATTTCCCTGATGTCTTTCCTGAAGATCTCCCGGGTCTTCCTCCTCCTAGATCTGTTGATTTTTGTATTGATCTCGTACCTGGTGCGACTCCTGTCGCCAAGGCTCCCTATCGTCTTGCACCTTCCGAGATGCAAGAATTATCCAGGCAACTGTAAGAACTACTCGACAAGGGATTCATTCGTCCAAGTACCTCGCCGTGGGGTGCTCCTGTGCTATTCGTCAAGAAGAAAGATGTACCGTTCCGTATGTGTATCGACTACCGCGAACTTAATAAGCTTACTATTATGAATCGTTATCCTCTTCCCCGTATTGATGATCTATTTGACCAACTACAAGGCGCGTCCTGTTTCTCGAAAATCGATCTTCGTTCTGGTTACCATCAACTTCGTGTACTCGAGGATGATGTACCCAAGACCGCATTTCGTACTCGGTATGGGCACTACGAGTTCGTGGTCATGCCTTTTGGATTGACCAGCGCACCCGCTGTGTTCATGGATCTCATGAATCATGTTTGTAAACCCTATATTGATCGTTTTGTGATAGTCTTTATTGATGATATTCTCATTTATTCTAAAACTAAACCTGATCATGCTCGACATTTATGCTTGATGCTTGAACTCTTACGTGGTGAGCGTTTGTATGCTAAATTTTCTAAGTGTGAGTTCTGGATTAATGAAGTGAAATTTCTTGGTCACGTCGTTAGTAAGCAAGGTATTCATGTTGACCCGTCTAAAATCGAAGCTGTGAAGAATTGGGGTACACCTAAATCTGCATCTGAGATTCGTTCCTTCCTAGGGTTGGCGGGCTATTACCGTCGATTCATTTCAGACTTCTCTAAGATCGATGTTCCTCTCACTTCTTTGACTCAGAAAGAGAGAGCTTTTGCTTGGGGTCCTGAGCAAGAGAAATCTTTTCAGACCCTTAAGACTCTTTTGTGTAATGCCCCTGTTCTTACTCTCCCTGATGGGAATGATGATTTCGTGGTATATTGCGATGCCTTGAACTGTGGCTTGGGTTGTGTGCTCATGCAGCAAGACAAGGTTATTGCTTATGCCTCCCGACAATTCAAAGAACATGAGAAAAACTATACTACTCACGATCTGGAGCTTGGTGCAGTTGTGTTTGCGTTAAAGATATGGCGATACTACCTGTATGGTACTAAGTGTGTGGTTTTCACTGACCATAGGAGCCTTCAACACATCTTTGTCCAAAAGGAACTGAACATGCAACAGAGGCGTTGGGTGGAATTGCTTAACGACTACGACTGCGAAATTCGCTATCATCCTGGCAAGGCGAATGTAGTGGCCGATGCTCTTAGTCGTAAAACTCATGTGAATGCTATTCGTATCTCTAATGACCTCCATGCGTGTATTCGTGACGCTCAGTATTTGTCAGCAAATGAAGGAAGTCTAGAAGTGGAAATCCAAGACGCTAAGATTGAACAGCTTGAAACTAAACCGAATGGACTCCAATACTACCTCAATCGCATATGGGTACCGGATCGCGATAATATCCGTGAGCTAATTATGAATGAGGCTCACAAATCCCACTACTCTATTCATCCAGGCGCGGACAAGATGTACTATGATTTGTGTGCAACTTATTGGTGGCCTGGCATGAAGAGGGACATTGTTGTATATGTTTCTAAGTGCCTTACTTGTACGAAAGTTAAGGCTGAACATCAACGTCCTTTAGGACTATTAGAATAACCCGAAATCCCAGTTTGGAAATGGGATAGCATCGCTATGGACTTTATTACCAAGCTACCTCGAACGCCTTCTGGCCACGATAGTATCTAGGTGATAATTGATCGTTTGACCAAATCAACCCACTTTCTTCCCATTCATGAAGATTATAAAGTGGAGAAACTTGCTTGAATCTATACTGATGAGGCTATATGACGTCATGGCATACCTCTTGACATAATCTCGGACCGTGATGGTCGTTTTACTTCACGTCTTTGGCAAACCTTTCAATCCGCTATGGGTACTCATTTGAATTTTAGCACGGCCTTTCATCGTCAAACGGATGGACAGACCGAGCGTACTATTCAGACCCTAGAGGATATACTCCATTCTTGTGTCATCGACTTTGGTGGTAACTGGGATGTACATTTACCGTTGATTGAGTTCTCGTACAACAACAGCTATCATTCCAGTATTCAGATGGCTCCTTTCTAAGCTTTGTATGGCCACAAGTGCCGATCTCCTCTCAGCTGGCACGAGATTGGTGACAAGCAGTTTACTGGCCCTGAAATCTTTCAAGAGACAACTGATAAGATTCTTCAGATCCATGATAACTTGATGAAGGCTAGGAACAGACAAAAGAGCTATGCTGATAATAGGCGTAAGCCTCTGGACTTTGATGTTGGTGACCGAGTCCTTCTCAAGGTATCTCCCTGGAAGGGGGTAGTTCGTTTTGGTAAGAAGGGAAAGCTCGCTCCTCGCTATGTGGGTCCTTTCAAGATACTCGAAAGGGTTGGCAAGGTGGCGTACAGACTCGACCTACCACAAGAACTAAACAATGTGCATCCAGTGTTCCACGTATCCAATCTACGTAAATGCCTAGCGGACGAGGAATTGCAGGTTCTCCTCGAAGACTTGCAAATAAACGAAGCTGTACACTTTGTGGAGAAACCGGTCGAAATCATGGATCAAGGAGTCAAGCGATTGAGGCGCAGCAAAATTCCCATTGTCAAGGTTCGATGGGAAGGAAAGCGTGGCGCCGAATTCACTTGGGAATTGAAAAGTGAGATGAAGGCCAAGTATCCACAGCTCTTCGAGCAGTCTTCCTCAAAGATTTCGAGGACAAAATCTCCTAAAGGAGGGGAGACTGTAACGCCCCGCATCCCTAAACTTTAGACTATTGGCAAGTTTAGTCCCTGAACCTTGCCTATTGTCAATTTTAGTCCCTGAACTATGTAGTCATTAATACTTTTGGTTCTTGGTGAATTCTATGCTATATACTAGAAACTTGAAATGCCTAATTCTATATACTTGGAATGCCTAATTCTATATGCTTGGAGTGCCTAATTCTTAATACTTTGGTGCTTGACTCTTGAGGCTATTGAAACTTGAGACTTGGTTGAACAAGGGACTAGAGTCTTGTCACTGGCGGAAACTATGAAAGTTTGAAAAATTTGGTGTTATTGCTATAATCTAGTTATACTACTGGCCAATAATACGCAACTCTTAATCTAACTCGCAAATTGAAGCAAAGACGGTGGAACGGAAAGATGGGATTGACCGAGCGGCAATCCGATCGGATGGCCACTCGATCGGGCCGCCATACGATCTGAGTGCACACCGCCTTCGCTCCACCTTACACTATAAATAGGCCAGTCACATCACCATTCTCACAGATGTGACAGCCTCACTCGACCAGACGCACGCACTCCGCTTTTGTTGGCGATTTCGGTACGTTTTACACTAGATTTTGTACATCTTTGATCTACACATCATTCTCTACGAGATTCTCCTTTGAAATCTCACTTTTCACCATGAAATCTCTCAGATCTAAGCCTTGAAGGTGATGTCACCATGGCGGTTTATACCAAACTATTGCGTAAGGTCATCCTAGCCAAGACCAAGCTTAGATCTAAGGAATTTCATGCGTTTTACACTAAATCTATGCTAGATCTACACTTTTCAAGCTAAAAACCTATGTATATCTTCATCTTTTCTTGAACTTTTACATAAAACGGTAGAATCCGGATCTAAACGGGCTGTAGACTTGATTATTAGTCTGGAGTTGGCTTGGAAAGGGATCGTTACAGGAGAAGATGGCCGGAGTACGAATTCTGACATAAGTATCATCACGAACTGATGACTAAACGGACTGGGTGATTCCGACCTAATTGGATCGGCTGAACACTGATGGATTTACCATTTTCTTAATACGTACCATGTCATCATTTCTTAATCAGAAACTTAGAGTTTTACAGAATTTAGAACGGGACATGGTAACCCGATCGAGTGGCAGTCCGATCGGATAGCCATCCGATCGAATAGCCACCCAATCGAGTGACATTTGCCCTTAATCCTAAACATTCTTCAAACTTGAAGTCATAATCGTCGGGTGGCAGCTCGATCGGATAGCCATCCGATCAAACAGCCATCCGATCGAGGCAACTTTGAATCATGAACTTGGATCGAGTGGCGACCCGATCGGATAGCCATCCAATCAGACAGCCATCCGTGCCCTTCACTTTTATCTATTTTGAATCGAGTGGCAACCCGATCGGATGGCCATCCGATCAGGAAGCCATTCGTTCCCTCATACACTTGTCATCTCAATCGACTGGCAATCTGATTGGATGGCCATCCGATCTGACAGCCATCCGATCCAGTGGTTAATCCGACACTTGTGCAACCTCTTTGTTTTGTCCGACACTTATTCGTTGCAATCTAATCAGGCTAAACCTAAAGAGCTCCCTTTGATCTAATAACGGTTAATCTGTTAAGCAATCACTGTGAGTATACTCGATCCCTTTTTTCTTTAAACTTTGGGATGTAACATGTATTCTATTAAACTATGATACTTGAAACTTTTGGAAACTAAACTCTATCCTATGTGTATGTGAAACTTGTGATTCTTGTATTCTATTTGTGCTATGTGAACGTTTAATCCAGGGTGTGTAGTTCCGCCTTAACAATAGTAGCGCTATAGGAGATGCACCTCCCCATTATTCTCGGGGGTATTGTTAGGAGGATTCTAGTTTTCCTTGAGACTTGGGAAAACAACAAAGCATCGGGATACTTGGGCTATCACTTGTTGGACTGCGAACACTAGAACGACTGAAACTATTTTATTACTTACATTGTGGATATGAGTTGTCTTAACCGATTAAGCTATTACTCAAACTTGTATACTCGCCGGTACATTTTTGTACTGACTCTATTTTAATACATGTTGCAAGCTGACAGGATGCTAGGATTCTTGGAATCAAGCTAGGATGATGCTTAGAAACTCATCTAGTTAATTAAGTTTTTGAAAAATATTTGAGACTTGATGTACTATGATACCTTGTGATGGTTGTTTGGTTCTAGACAATGTTTGAATCAATCTAATTTATAATGAAACTATTTAGCGTTGTGGAATCTCATGAGCAATCTGAACGCTTAGTGCTCGCACCCTGATGTTTCCGCCATCGGTTGGGGTGTGACAGATTGGTATCAGAGCCATAACTATAGGGAATTAGGATAAGTAGGAATACTTGCCCTAGTCTATAGTTCTAGGAATCTTGATTCTTATATGTGGTTTAAGACTTATGCATTCTACCGTACCTGCTTCCTAGCAGCACATTTTCATGTTAAACTTACATGCCTTTCCTAAGGCTGACACAATGTACACTCGATACTTGAAAAACACTGCTAATCAGTGTTTGCATTTTGCACGAAATTGCCCTCAAGTCAGGAGTGATATCCAAACCTTGATGGGAAATTTCCTGATTAAATTCTAAGTAGGTTTTATCTGCTGATAAGTACCGATGCTATTAGGGTACGATGTTGTCAAGATAGAGGTGAAACTCAGACCTTGATAACTAGACCCACTCCTTGATTTTTATGTCTCGCCAAAGTCTTGAAACTTCCAATCAATTGGGTACGTGAAATGACCAAAAGGACGAATATCGTAGGCCTAACATCGATGACATATTTGTCTAAGTAATTCAAGATGCGTTGCTCCAATTCGAAAGGGGTTCGAATCATTTTGGTTAGTCACCGTTCCTCTACTCGGAACAATCCTACGTTTTATGAGCCTATCTTTTATGTTATCTCGATCTTTACATGTGGTTTTAGACTTGATTCTTCACTTATCTTGATTCTTCGTTTATTTTGAGACTTTTACATGAATTGCACGTATGTACGCAATCTAAAACGTTAACTCTAATCTCAGGATCAACTAAATTTATGAAGCTTTAATCTATCATGATAATCTATGTGGAAATCTTGGTCGACCATGACACTATGTGAAACTATCTGATGAATCTATGTATTGTTGTGGTTGTAAGACACTAAATGTAACATGGCATGGATACACGAGGGAGAAGTGACGTGTTTGAAGCATGGTGGATACGCCGCTTGTACTTCCTATATATAAGTGTTTCTGACATGTTACCAACTTTCGTACTAAGTGCCATGCAAAACTTAGTGGTCTGCAGACCGGTGATGAGATAGTTGAAGTCTAAAGCTACAGGAAACTACTGGTGTAATCTATGTGTACTCTAGCATAATCTACGTGTAATCTAAGTATGTGTTGTTTTGTGAAACAAAATACGAAACGTATTCTAGCACCGAAGATGAGGAGGACGTGGCATGTCCGAAGCATGGTGGATACGCCGCTGGCACTTCCTATATATAAGTGTTTCTGGCATGTTACCGAGTCTTTGTACCACGCGCTAAGTAAAGTTCATAGTTTTGTAGGCTCAAGCTCAACTTGTGAAATCTATTTGGTTAATCTATGTTGAATCTATTTAATCTATGTTAAATCTATTTTGGTTAATCTATGTTGTGAAAAGTGGTGTAATCTAATGTTGTGGTTAACAAAGCGTGACACCGATGACGAGGGGGACGTGGTATGATTGAAGCATGGTGGATACGCCGCTGGTACTTCCTATATATAAGTGCTTCCGTCATGCTACCGAACTTTCGTAGCACGTGCCATGCGGGATTTCATTGTTTGTGGGTTGTTAACATGAATCTATGAGGATCTATTGAATCTATTGGAATCTATGAATCTATTGAATCTATTGGAAGCTATTGAGTCTATTGGAGTCTATGAATCTATTGAATCTATTGAAACATGTGGAATCTGTCGGAATCTATGTGAAATTATTGGAGTAGTCTATGTGAATCTATGATGATGATTGTGTTTTACGACACGTAACATGACACCGAGTACGAGGCGGAAGCGATATGCCCAAAGCGTGGTGGATACGCCGCTGGTACTTCCTATATATAAGCATTTTTGACATGTTGCCAAACTTCGTACAACGTGCCATGCGAAGGTCGTGGGTTGTGGTGTTAAAACTAATGTGAACTATGTGGACCTTGTTGAATCTCGAGTCTTTAATCTATCGTGTGTAAATCTGTACTGTGAGACTTTGTGAACCTAGACTTATACGATCCTCTTGTTAGATCAATAGGATGTCTTCTCGAAAGCTCTCCGACACTCTCAAGAGATCCAGGGAAAAGTCTCAGAAAAAGATGATGTCCTTCATGGCCGACCAGATTGCTCGAGTTGTGCCAAAGATCGTCTCTGAGATCCAAGGATCGAACACTCCGCCCTCTTCTGATGACTCTAAGACGGAGAAAGAAAAGTCTACCAAGTTCAGCTATAAGCATTTTGTCTCTTGCAACCCTAAGTCTTTCAAGGGCAGTGATGGGGTGACTGCTATGCTCGAGTGGTTTGACAGCATCGGGGTTACCTTCATTAACAGCGAGTGTCCTGAACATCTAAAGACTAGGAGTGCAACAGGAATGTTTCAAGGCAGAGCGTTAGAATGGTGGACAAATGAGAGAAACATCCAATCAAATGAGGAAGCCTATGCTCTTCCATGGGCTGAGGTGTGAGAATTGATGATGCTGGAATTCTGCCCTCCTCATGAACAATTGAAGCTTGAAGAACAATTGATGATGCTGGAATTATGCCCTCCTCATCAATAATCACGATCACAAACTTATCCAGATAAGGCTTACACACCCGATTCATGAGATCCATGAATACTGCTGGTGCGTTCATTAAGCCAAATGGTATGACATGGAACTCGTAATGTCCATAACGAGTCCTAAAGGCCGTTTTTTGGGATGCTTCTTCTTGTATTCGCAGTTGATGATATCCTGACCTCAAGTCGATCTTCGAGTAGTAGCTAAAGCCTTATAATTGGTCGAATAAGTCATCAATCCTCGGCAAATGATACCGATTCTTGATGGTTAGCTTATTCAACTCTCTGTAGTCGATACACATACGAAAACTGCCATCTTTCTTCTTGACAAACAACACTGGAGCTCCCCAAGGTGAGAAGCTCGGCCTTATAAATCCCTTATCCAACAACTCCTGGAGTTGCGTAGATAACTCTTGCATTTCGGATGGCGCAAGTCGATACGGTGCCTTGGCTACAGGAGCGTCGCCTGGAACCAAGTCAATATGGAATTCGACTTGTCTCTATGGATGTAATCCTGGCAAGTACTCGGGGAAGACTTCAGGAAAATCCTTCACCACTGGAATGTCTTCAAGCTTTGGCTCCTCAACTTTCTTATCCAATACGTGTGCTAGGAAGGCAACACATCCTTTTCGTAAACACTTTTGCACTTTCATATAGTTGATAATTCGCAAGGGCGTCGTGTGCTTTTCTCCATGAATCACAAGCGTCTCTTCATTCACCAACGGAATGTGAATGGTCTTCTCGTGGCAAACTATTTCCGCATGGTTGTTCGAGAACCAATCCATCCTGACAACAACATCGAAGCTTCCCAAATCCACTGGTAGAAGATCAATGGAAAATTCATGTTCTCCAACTTCTAGGGTGCACCCTTTAATCACTTCATTCGCCTCTACTAACTTTCCTTTAGCCAGTTCTATCGAATCTGGGACGTCTAGCTTACTTGTAACTAAGCCAAGTGTATTCTTAAAGTCTATGGATACGAAACTAAAGTCGGCGCCAGTATCAAACAGAACAGATGCATAGCGTTGGTTAATAGGGAACGTACCAGTAACCACATTTGGATCCCGGCGTGCTTCCCTGGCTCCAATAGTAATCACTCTTCCTCGGGCCTGATTGTTCTTAGGGCAATCCTTCTTGAAATGCCCCATGTCTTCGCAGCCATAACAGCCTTGGCCGCGTCCGTTTCCATTTTCGCCCTGGTTGTTATTGTTGTTTCCTCCACGATTCCCGTTGCCAGCTTGATTCCCATTTCCACCCTGATTTCCGTTTCCTCCCTGCTTGTTATTTCCACCCTGATTCTGGTTGTTTTGGTCAAAAATTACCTAAGCAATTTAGTGATAAAATTAGTTTTGTGAGATAGTGTGCTAACGATGTGTGTTAAACATATTCTAATTTAGTTGTTTGGAAAAATGGTTTTCAGGATATAGCCCAGGATACCGAGCTATATCAATAATCAAACAATGAGCAGAAATGTAAAGGTTGACATGAGATGTACGAGGAAAGCCCTTGATCAATCTAGATCCCTGGCACAAAACCTTGGGAGCTGACAATCGCAACTGCCCTGTTCTTCTTATTACTTCAAAATTCAGGATACAGTGCATGATATTGTACGGATCAGCTAAGTGTTACAATGAATTTCGAGTGTGAGTGTTGGTGAAATGTGATTGTGAGTGATTGCAGCTTGCAGAGAAAGTGAGAAAGTAGGTGAAGTTGTTGTGTATGTCTATCGATCCGTACATTCCTTTTTATAGTGAAATAGAAACAACAAACTATCCTATAAAACCGGGATGCTGCGAATATTCCCACTTGAACGTTGGAGACCCCTTCTTCCGGCTCAATGTTCTCTTTTCAACTGATTAGTCCGAGTCTCCAATAGAACTAGTCCACTCGAATGTTGTAAGCTTGCCATGCTAATCTACACATGAACAATTAGTAACTACCAGGATACTACATCAGGATGTTACCAATATCATAATCCGGTATCCTGGTCATAGACAAAAGTAATAAAGTCAGGATATAATTCAGGATATGGGTTTAGAAAACCACCCATAACAATTGTCCCCAAAATATATCTGTTGGAATTCTAAATTCAAACAGATATATTTTAGAACTTATCACTTGGATCGAGGCAATTATGATGATTGGACGCTTGAAGTGACAGTGTGCAACTTCCCATACGATAATTACTCATTACCCCCTATTTCTAGCCTATATCTTCTCGGATTTTCTTCTTATTGATCACAACATTCCGAGCAATTTTCAGGTATTTCCTCTCCTCTTTCTTCTTTGTTTTCCTTGCAAGTTATTTTCATTTTCCATGGCGAGTCAAACCAGATCCAAACAGCTGATTCTACTCCCACTTTTACCGAACAAAATCTTCTTAAAGAACCCAAGAAAGAGGTCTGTTCGTATGACAACGCCGACATTGCCACTGTGAAAGCCTCCGGCTCCTTTCCCGTCGGAGCGATTATACGTCTGTTCGACCGGGAGGTCCGATCGGATGTGTATTCCGACGAATGGGTGTGCTTCTTAGCCTACCCTTTCTCCATAGGGCTTCAATATCCTTTCCCGACCTTTTTCTCCCGCTTTTTTGAACTTACCGATCTTAGTTACGCCCAAACCATGGCTATGGTTTGGCGAGTTCTAATCACATTGGACCAGATAAAGTCTCGTCATGTGCCTGACTTGTGCATTAAGGATCTTCCGATTGCATATCATTTAAGATCTCATGGTTCCAGCCGATTCCTTCTCTTTTCCACCTCTAAAGATTCCCTCATCCTCAAAGCGACCAAAAACGAGGATGACTGGAAACGAAAATTCTTTTTTATGAAAAGAGACTCTATTGACAAGGGTGTTGACCTTCCCGGGAAGTGGTTGACCTCTGGTAGGATTTAGGGTTTTAGGATTATCCCGAATCGTATCCCGAGACTATATCCTAAACTGACATCTTGACCTTTTTGTGCAGCAAATTTCAAGTAATTGGCCCCTCCAAGCGCTGAATCGAAAAGAAGAATCAAAGAGATCTACCGGCTCCCTGAGAGTGAAAGAACCTTCTCCCCGTTATTCATAAGCTCAGGCCAAAAATCAAGTTTCGAGATGTCTGGTAAGCATAGTTTTACAAGTTATTCTTGTAAATTAAATTGATTATATTCTAATAGTGTGTAAAGGCTTAGTATTTCTTCCCTTCATGTAGCACCAGCTGCAAACCTTGAAGTCTTTGATCTTGAGGAACTGGATAGTTATTCTAATCCCGTGCAAGTTAAACAAGAATCAAATTGTTGGTGCATATGTCTGTCGACTTCGTCTTGTATCGAGTCTTGTGTCTAGAATAGATAGGATGGAGCTCGGTAGGTTAGTTTAGATGAAATTGGATGTGACTGACCATTCCGCACGAAATGACAAGAGCCATTTCGCACGAAATGAACCTTGGTCATTTCGTACGAAATACCTCTTCTATAAATTCCCGAGCTGCCAGTTCATTTGTAACAGTTCCTGATTCGGGTACCAAAGTGCTGCCGACGTGTCATTTGATCTGTAACAGTGTTAAATCTATAAACAAGACAATTAAAGAGTGAATCAAGCTATATTCAAGTCTATATCATTGATTCCGCCTTTGATATGGATTAGAACTCTTCTGATAGACTTGTTTTGATCGATTCTCGATCCTACAAGTGGTATCAGAGCTCAGGAGGAAGAGTTCTTACCGAATTCAGCTTGTTTTCATCAATTTTCTGACTTCTACACCTTCTTTTTCAAAATTAACAAGATTTTATGGTTAAAATAGATTGAATTTCACATATAACAAGCGAAACTGTGTTTTAAACAATCCTTGAAAGAATTAGACCTTAATTCGAACTAAAACCTATTCAATTTGATAAAAATCCGACCGAATAGGTGACGTCAGCAGCATTTCGTACGAAATGAGCCATTTCGTGTGAAACAGACATTCCATTTCGTACGAATTGAACCCTGTAACCTCCTATTTCTCACTAATTGACCCATTTCGCTCCAATTTGCCATTTCGCTTGAACTGATATCCATTTCGCGCGAAATAGATCTTCCATTTTGCTTGAAGGACCCATTTCGCTTGAAATTGTCATTCCGTTTGAAAAGACCTTCCATTTCGTATGAGAGTGCCATTTCGCTTGAAGAGGCCATTTCGCACCAAAGTTCATTTCGCATCAAAAGTCATTTCGTTTGAACTTGCATTTCGTTTGAACTTTGTGAATTTATGAAACAGGTTATTGAAACATGGAAGAGGAATTTTACAACGCGTTTACTACTACTCCAGCTGCTCCAGTTACTGCTGCTGAAACAATTGAAATTGAAAATGAAACGGGAACATCTCAAAAGCCTCCTAAACTTATGTACATCGAGGATTTTAAAGGATGGCAAAATCGTTTTGAAAACTGGGTGCAAGCCTATAAGTTCGATGCATGGTGCTCATTGGATGTAGATTATGTTAAACCGAAAAATGAACATGGGATTGAAAAAGCTTTAAGTGACTATTCAGTGGCTGAGAAATTGAAATACACCAGTGAAAAAAATGATGATTAGTCTTCTTCAACAATACGTAAAAGAAGATATTTTTGTGTTACTTCAACATGAAGAAACTGCTAGATCAATTTGGTTGGCGTTGATTAACAAGTTTAAGGGAAGTGCTGATATGATAAAGAACAAACAAGCTTTACTAAAGAAATCATTTGATATGTTTGTAGGTTTTGAAGGTGAAACAACAAAAATGACTATCGATAGATATTGTCATCTTGTTCTGGAAATGGGAAGATTGGAAATAAAGAAAGACGACGATGAAGGGGTTGATAAGCTAGCCTATGCGTTACCACAGAATAAATGGGGAACATATTTGCTGATCTTAAAACATATGAGAAAATCTGAAAGTATGAATTTAGAGAAGTTCATTCAAAAGATTGAAGAACATGAATTGGATATTCAGAAAACTGCTATCATGAATAATCCAAATGCTCAACAAGATGTTACTCTATACTACAGAGGAAACAAATTTGAGACTACTCCGAGTCCAAAGATTAAGTCTGTTTTCAGTGCTGATAGTTCTTCTGGCACAAATGGTAGCACAGTAACTCAGAGTGGTGGATATTCGTCATCGTATTCAAGTTTTGATCCGAATTACACAACACCAAGTCCTCAAGGACAGAACTCAACAAATCTGCAATGCAATGTTACATTGAATATTCAAAATGGTCAAAATCTTTCTCCAGAAATGGCTAAGAAACACATGGCATCACTTGTTACTATGTTAGAGTCTTATGAAAGTTTAGTTGCTGGAAGAATTGGAAATCCGATGCTCACCAAAGAGGATTATGACCAGATTGATGTTGAGGAACTTGAATTGATGGACATCAAGTGGTGTTTAGCCAGTGCTGTAAGAAGAGCAGAAAAATTCACACAAATCACCGGAAGAGATGATTTTCGTGATATTGCTGCATCTCAGATAGGGTTTGAAAAATCAAAGGTTACTTGTTTTCATTGCAAAGAAAAGGGGCATTTAAACGAGAATGTAAAAATAAAGAAGCAACCGGAAGACAAGATCCATTTGGAAAGAACGATTATTATCAAAAATCAATTTTTCATCAGATTGTTCAACAACCATCATCATCTCGTGCTATTGAAGACGGAAAGAAGAAAGCTTTTCTTGTTAATCAAGACGATGAAAAAGTGGCAGAGGGATTTAGCTGGGACAAATACATTCCGGCTGATTCAGGATTAGTTGCTCGAATCCTGGAAGAAGAAGAAGAAGAAGTCAAATCTAAGCCAAAAAGAACGAAGATTTTCAGATCATCCAAAAGTGATGAAGATACCGATGATGAGGAAGAATACATTAATAATGCTAGAAAAAGTTTAGACTCATTCAGTTTTAATTTGTTTTTTGCAGATAAAATTGAGATGTTGAAAGAAAAAAGGGATGCTCGTCTGAAGAAAGAATTGAAAGAATTAGAAGCAAGAAAGATTGCTGAAGAAAAGGAAAAAAATGGAAGCCGAGAAAGCAGAAGTTGAGGAAAATTCGACAGAAAAGGTTGAAGTTGAAGGGTGGGAAGTAGAAATAGAATTCGATGAAGAACCAATGACTGAAAAATTGATTGAGAAAATAGTTGAGAAGATAGTTGAAGTCGAAAAAATAGTTGAAGTTGAAAAAATCATCGAAGTTGAGAAGATTGTGTAGGCTTGTGAAACGACCTAACGAGTCAATCAGAAGAGTGCTCAGACAGAATCAGAGGCAGAATTCATTGATTCTGTCTTTGTTTAGCTTGTATAACACTAGAATCACTATTAATTGTCTCTTGTATTGCTCAAAACACGATTACAAAGCTGGAGACACTTCGACAGCACCTCGGCGTCGAAAACAAGAACTGTACAACTGATTACGCTTGAGTGGGTATTTATAGGCATGTGATTTCGCTTGAACATGCTTCAAGCGAAACATCATTCAAGCGAAATTCCATTCAAGATTTCGCTTGAACTTGTCCACCTGATCTCGCTTGAAATGACTCTGTGTCATTCAAGCGGAATCACCTATATTCCCATTTCTCGTTTTTCGTGCTCTAATCTATCAGTTCTAATCTAAGACTCGAACGAAGATGAAGTCGACAGACAACTGCACCAACAGACTCCCCCTTGAATGTTGACGGAATCTTCAGTGAGAGTCTTCAACATAACGACTCTTCAATCTTGATTGGTCTTCTTCAGGAATTTCTCCTGGAATCATGTACCCGGATCTTTTCTCTAGCTCTAACCTCGTCAGACTCCCCCTTTCATCAAGCTGAGATTTTTAGTCTGGAATTAGCTATCGCCTTTGAAATCAAATCCTGGCTTTTATCTGTTCAGTTCAACACCTACACAATTCTCAACAAAACATAAGTTTTTACTTAAATCAATAAGAAAAACTTACATCAAGTTCAAATTAATGACCCTGATTAACTAATCTTAACTTCTTTCTTAAAATATATTCCTTCATTTAAGCACTCACTCCCAACCCTGTTCATCATGTTTAGCACTTGGAATTTTGAAAATCAGCTCTTCAGCATCAGTTGTCGAAAATCTTTTTGAATTTTTCAAAATTTTATGCTAAAACACTTCGAAAATCTTTTTGGATTTTTGAAATAAAAGATTGCAATAAAGAAATATATACAAACAATATTTTTGTGAGCTTGTGTAAGAGAATCATATCAGTGTATGTGACCAATCACTAGCACCATTAAGCTTTAAACATTTTCAGTTCAAAAAGATTCACATAGATTGACAATATTGTTATCCACTTAAACTCAATCTAAAAACTTTCGAAATGCTTACCGATACGTTAAGGTATATTAATTTTGCACTAAATTCTTATGGACCCCATGATCTCAGCATATCCCCTCATCATGCAATACACTGACTCAAGTAATGCCTTTAAACTTTTATCAACTGTGATTTGTGCGAAAACAAAGCAGAATGTTTAAACATTAACAATCAGGTCGATACTTCCGTATACACAGAGAAAGTCCAATGTTTAAACAAAATAAGAAAATAAAAATAAGTTGAAGTTGTTTAGGCTTTAACCACCAGGTCGATACTTCCGTATACGCAGAGGAGGTCCAAAGCTTAAACGAAACACCAAAGAAAATAAAGCAGAATGTTTAGGCAATAACATCCAGGTCGATACTCACGTATACGCAGAGGATGTCCAATGCTTAAACAAAATAAAGAAATAAAACAAGTTTAAATCTTTGCAAAATAAAATGTCACAGCGATTTTTTAGCAAAGTTGTGAAAGTTCACAAACTTAACCAGTTTTATGTCTTTCGACAATCAGCGATTACTGAGTAGGCACACAATCAAGAAGGACAAAACTAAGTACTATGCTTTCAACCATGTTTCCCACTAGAACTAGGCTTTTTCATTTTAGATTTGTATCGTTTTCGCAAATCTACTAGTCTAGCTGAGCCTACCGTCACATCTTTAGTGAGACCATTTATCACATTTTATCATTCCATTTCTTTAGCATGCTGTGACAGTCCAACTGATCTACTATCATTTCCTCTTTTTTTACAATAAAACTCATTTTTTCATTTTATCGTGTTTTTGTCTTTTTCAAATTTTCTTTTTTTTTTTAATTTTTACTCCCCCTAAAATCAAAATATGTCTCAATTTTGATTTCCTGGGAAAATTTGAAAACAAACTGTACAAGATAAAGTGACAACATGATGAGAATTACTTCAATTCTCCATTCACTTGGCTTAAACAATCAGAACTCCCCCTGACAACAAAACATTTTCCCATAATGATTTCAAAACACTTAAGTTTGTTTTAATCAAAATGGTTTTTCCGGAAAATCAGTTTTGTGAGTCATTTTTTCAAAACATGGGGATCATTCATCACCTTGTTTTCTTTAACCACTTGTAAGATTAAACATTTCCCGATTTTTCAACACAATCACTCGTAGAAAATCAAGTACAACTTAATGTCCCTGATTTACCACATGTATGACGAAATCACTTTCGTGAATTTCTCTAGAAAGATGTCGATTCCTGCTCCACACTTACCAACCTGGGAGCTCCGGCAAGTCAGGTTTTTCATTTAAACAGTTTCACCCAAGCCTGACTGTCCTTGGGTGATTTTGAATTCTTGTTCAACCATGGTGGAAAATTTACATCATCCATTGTTAGACCAGAATTCTCAACTTTTACTTCAACACACAGCTCTTCTGGCTTTACCACACCAGATTCATTGCCTGAACTTGGCTTGTCTGACTTTGATGAGTCAGATTCATTGCCAACACGTGCCTCCTTTGTTTCCAAAGAAACAAATTAATCACCACCAACTTTCTCTTTCTTTACTCTCTTCTCTGTCCTCAGATTTGTATCTGATGAATTCGTTTTGCTTGATTTGTCATTCTTGGCGAGCAAGACGATTTATCAGAATTTTTATCTGTTTTACCAGTTGTATCCGAGGACAAAATCCTTTCGAGATACTCTCTTGCCTTCTTCCTCTTCTTCCTCAGTCTGTCTTTTTGCCACTGCGAAAGCTTCACTTTCAGTTCTAGAACCTTTTGTTCTTTGGGCTTTGCTTCGACTTTGACTGGTTTCTTTGCCATTTTCTGAAATTCAGCCCTCGATCTTCCCTTTGATCTCATTGGGCAATCTCTGGCAATGTGACCTTTGATATTGCATTCAAAGCATCGTCTCGTCTCAAAACTCCAACTTTGGCAGTTAACATCAATGTGTCCTTGATAACCGCATCTGAAACACACTCTGTTATCGTACCAATCACCACCTTCAGCCCAAACATTCAGATCATAGCACTGTTTGGCTTGGTGATAATCCTTGCTCCTCTTGTTTGCTGGATTTGGCTTTTGAGCACCGTGGTCAAACCTACACCACTTATTATCAACAATTTTTGAGTTTTGATTTTCAACTTTTTGTGATTTTTTATCACGATTGGATGATTGAACTGATGAGCTTTTATTTTCTTTTTTAAAATTGTTCGGTTTTTTATCTTTTTTTTTTGTTCCACATTCTTCTTTATAGGTTCTTGCGTTGAGCATTCACCTTTTCAGTAGAATGTAGAACAGTTTCTTGAAACATTTCATTTAATTTCAAAAATATTTTTCTTTTCTCATCATCATCATCAGTTTTCTCATCACAATCTTCAACTTTGACTTTGTCAAAGTTTGTGACATTGTCACTTATTGGAACAGAATTGATCGGTTTTGGACATGGATAATCTGGTTTCTCAAAACCTTTCAATTTCTTTACAAGTTCATCAATTTTATTTCGAGCAATTTCAGCTTCATTTTCAAGCCGAATGATTTTCTGAAGATGAGAATTTATTTCAATCTGTTTTTCAAGATTATTTTTAAAATTAACAGATTTTTCATCTTCTAAAACCATCATTTGACTTTGAAAATGTTTTCTTTTTCTTTCAAAATTTTGTTTTCTAATGTCAAACTGTTCAAATTACTTAACAGTTTGTCATTTTCAGATTTCAACTTCTCATAATTTTCCTTCATTTCAAGAATCTGTTTAACATCTGATTTCATTTCATTCTTCAAATTTTTGATCTCCAATGCCAAACTTTCCGCATCTTTCAAGAGTTTGTCATTGTCAGCTTTAAATTTGTCACATTTAAAGCACACTAAATCAGAATTTGAAGATCCAAGCTTCACAGATTCTTCATTCTTTGAAATTTCCTTTGTTTCCATCTTGTATGTTCCTGCACAAAACAGTTTAACGAAATCAAAAGGATTCATATTTTCGTCGATATAATATTTCCTTCTAATATCATATTTCAAAATACTCTTTGTTGCAAGACACACACGAATTCTTTTATCTATTTCAGCAATTACATCCAAATCCATTTTTTGTAAATTCTTTTCAACTTCATTCATCAATTCCTTCCTTTTTTTTATATCCCTTACGAAACTCTGCATTAACTTCATTGAAGAACTGTTTTGGATAAAGTTCTGGAAAAATATCTTTTCTTTTTAGTTCAATCAAGAATTCATCCCATTTAACAGGTAATGCATCTGCCAGTTTCGATATCAGATCATCATTTGATAATCTAATATCATTTTTCCTCAAATTTGTTGTTACAATTTCAAAACGTCTTTCCAAATCATCCAATGTTTCATCTTTACGACACAAAAAATGTTCAAAACTTTTAACCCAAGTACTCACTTCTACATTTCTATAACAGTCATCCAAATTTCTCACATACCAACTATTTAAACTTTCAATATAATCGTTTTCTGTTTCATCAAACATTTTTGTCATATTTCAAACACAACCTGTTCAAGCGAAATTACCCTTTGAAACTGAACACCTCTCAAGCAAAATATGGTTTTGAAGCAAAATAACTCTGGTGCAAAAATACTGATTTCGCTTGAAGCAGTATGCACTCAAGAGAAATATCAATTTGAAGCGAAATAAGGTGTAATTTCAAGCGAAACCTCAATTTCAAGTGAAATGAGGTCAAAAATTCAAGCGAAACCACGTTTTCAAGCGAAATCAAATTGCTAAAATTTCGCTTGAAATGTGCTGACATCATCAATTCGATCCGATTTTTGCAAAATTGATCAAGTTTTAAGCCGATTGTAGGTCTGATTCTTTCAAGGATTTGTTAATTCAATGTTTTGCACACTATATGTGAAAATCTGTCCATTTTAACCGTGAAAACTTGATTAATTTTGAAAAGAAGATGTAGAAATCAGAATTTTCCAGTGAAAACGAGCTAAACGGTATGAACTCTTCCTCCTGAGCTCTGATACCACATGTAGGATTGTGAAACGACCTAACGAGTTAATCAGAAGAGTTCTCAGACAGAATCAGAGGCGGAATTCATTGATTCTATCTTTGTTTAGCTTGTATAACACTAGAATCACTATTAATTGTCTCTTGTATTGCTCAAAACACGATTACAAAGTTGGAGACACTTCGACAGCACCTCGGCGTCGGAAACAAGAACTGTACAACTGATTACGCTTGAGTGGGTATTTAGAGGCATGTGATTTCGCTTGAACATCCTTCAAGAGAAATGACATTCTCAAGCGTAACATCATTCAAGCGAAATTACATTCAAGATTTCGCTTGAACTTGTCCACTTGATCTCGCTTGAAATGACTCTGTGTCATTCAAGCGGAATCACCTATATTCCCATTTCTCGTTTTTCGTGCTCTAATCTATCAGTTCTAATCTAAGACTCGAACGAAGATGAAGTCGATAGACAACTGCACCAACAGATTGTTGAAGTTGAAAAGATTGTCAAGGTCAATAAACCGATCAGTTGATAGTCTGAACAAGACAAACATAGAAGTAGAAAAGATTGTCAAGGTCAACTGCACCAACGTATGATGTGCTAAACAGATCAGTTGATAGTCTGAACAAGACAAACGTAGAAGTAGATGCTGCTATGACGATGATGAGTTCAACATTAATGACGAAGCAGAGGGTCATCAATGAGTTTATTGAAGACTGTGCAAAGCTGAAGTAGGATTTCGAACTCGAAAAGATTGAAAATGAGAGAATCAAACGTTTGCAGATGAGTTATACAACTTGTGATTATTTGATTGACAGAGTTTATCCTACTGTTGCAGGTCTTGAAGCATTTCAAGATAAAAAGGCGGAAAAGGATACTGGTAAGAAACAAAGTGTCAAGTATAACAAGTGTCCGCCTCCAATCTATGAAAGCTATTCTCCCAGAAAACCAAATGAGGAACGATTAAAAAGGCAGTCAACATAAAGTTAAAGTCTGAAACCATTGATGAGTTACCAGACAACATTGATGTCACATTCACAGCGTCTGACACTGATCACGATTCTGAGTTGTTAAAGAAAGTAGTCGATCAGGTGTTGGATATGGATGAAGAGTCAAAGTCGGAGTCTAAAACTGAAAGTTCGAGTTCATCAGACAAGAGTCCGAGTTCACCGGTAAAACGAGTTTACAATAAAGAATTTCTGATGTCAAAAAATAATTTGAATGACGAAACATTCAAAGTTGCATATACTTTGAATGATTCTAACAAATAATTTTCTGATGAGGAATTTCCAATAAGAAGTGTCAAAACTGAAATGATCAAAAAGATTTTCAAATTAACAGAAATTAATATTTCTGAAATAAAAGATGTAAATCTTAATGGAAAACCTAAGAAGTACACTTCAAGAGTTCAACAAAGATTGAACAAGAAGAAAGGTTACTATTCTGGTTCAGGTTTTCAAAAGAAACCAAACCATAACAGTAATTTCAATAAGAAGGGTTTAGGATTCATTCCCCCAGAAAATCATAAAAATATGAAAACTTATAAACCAAAAACTAAATTTGTTTCAGGTACAAGTTCAGTAGAAGAAGAGAAGAAACAATTCTGGAGACAAACAAACAAAGAGTTTCTTGCTGAAAGAAAGAAGAATATGTTGAAAGAATCTGAACGAATGGTTGAAAGAAGAACCTGTTTTAAATGCCAAGAAGTTGGACACATTGCTTGGAACTGCCCAATGTCCAACAACACAAAACAGGGAGTTTCTTCTAACTTTAAAATGAAGAAAAAATGTGTTGATAAAAAAGAACAACCAAATGAAAATTTTAAAGTGTTCAAAGATTCGACTTTCGAAGATGGTGAAAGTTCGAAATGTTTTTACAAAAGAAGAGTCGATTTGAACAAACAAAATTGGATTGTTAAAGCTGAAACTAGTTCTGACAATGAATCTGACTCGTCAAAGTCAGAGGAGTCATTTGTTGTGAAAAGTGATGACAATTCTGTTCCAGAAATGAATGAAGAAAACTTTCCACCGTTGTCAAGAGAAAACCTGAAATCCAAAGTTGGAAAGATTGAAATTTCAGATCAATTCTTTGCTGGTAAGGAAGAATTTGATGCTGGTAAGGAAGAATTTGATGCTGAAAAGGCATTTGATGCTGAAAAGGCATGTAATACTATGTTTTTGTGCATATGGTTTAGTTGATACATTTCACTAGCCATACAGATCATTTTGGTTACATATTACATGGTTTACATTGATCATGCATTTCCACAGGACATAACTTTGATTTAAACCAAGTTTTACTTCAATACTATGTTCTTGTGCATATGGTTTAGTTGATACAATTTCACTAGCCATACATATCATTTTGGTTACATATTACATGGTTTACATTGATCATGCATTTCCACAGGACATAACTTTGATTTAAACCAAGTTTTACTTCAATACTATGTTCTTGTGCATATGGTTTAGTTGATACAATTTCACTAGCCATACATATCATTTTGGTTACATATTACATGGTTTACATTTGACACATAAACATTTTTGACATTGGTTACACATTACATGATTTACATATTGACATAAACATTTTTGACATATTATTCAATACGTTTGGCAATTGGTTTAAACATAGACATCTTACATTGGTGGTTTGTTTGGGTAAGTGATTTGAGTAACGGTGCGTGTGTAATATGATACAAGCATGGTGGATACACCGCTGGTACTTCCTATATATAAGTGTTTGTATGGTATTACATGTCGTAGCGTTATTTGAATCATTTCAATTTAAGATATATAACATTTTTTACAAATAACATACTTTTCAAAATACATTGTTTTACAAACAACTTATCTTATACAAACTCATAGTACATGGTTATTCATTTAACCTTACATTTATTTATACATATCATCTAATCTTATCGTTTTTCAAATGATTTACAAGACAAAGCAAATTACAAGGTTCCTGACTAAACATTTTCTCAAACATAAGTCATGAAACCTATTTTCACAAAACCTATGTATCTCACAGGCATTTTTATGCTGACGTACCTATTTTCACATGTGTTTTTCAGGAGCTGTTGCATAAGATGATCAAGATACACATAGGCAGACTTGGGCTTTAGTGACAATAAAAGAAGCAAGACTAGTTAATTATGTTGTATTTCTTTGTTTGTTAAGACATTGTAACTCTTTTATTCAATAAAACACTATTTCAATTTCCATGTGTTATGAAACAATAATTCTGTTACAACACTCCCCCGACGTTTCTGCCACGTTTCGTTGTCTCACGTGGTCGGGGTGTGACATAAGGAAGTTCAGTTCTTGGGTCATATTGTCAATGACCAGGGTATACATGTGGATCCTTCCAAAATTGTAGCAATTAAGGATTGGAACACACCCACTACTCCCACAGAAGTTCGCTCTTTTTTTGGCCTTGCTGGATATTACCGACGATTCATCGTGAACTTTTCAAAGATTGTGGTTCCTCTCACTGATTTGACTTAGAAAAATAAACCTTTTGAGTGGGGATCCAAACAAGAGGAAGCCTTTCAAACTCTAAAACAAAAACTCTGTGATGCTCCCGTCTTATCTTTACCTGATGGCAACGACGATTTCATTGTCTTTTATGACGCATCGAACTTAGGCCTTGGTTGTGTTCTCATGCAACGAGGTAAAGTCATAGCCTATGCGTCAAGGCAATTGAAAATCCATGAGAAGAACTACACAACTCATGATCTTGAGTTAGGAGGTGTAGTTTTTGCTCTCAAGATTTGGAGACACTACCTGTATGGTACGAAGTGTGTGGTTTTCACAGACTACAAAAGTCTCCAACACATATTTAACCAAAAGGAGCTAAACATGAGACAACGACGCTGGGTAGAACTTTTAAATGATTACGATTGCAAGATTCATTACCATCCTAGTAAGGCGAATGTCGTAGCCGATGCGCTAAGTCAAAAGGAGCGTGTCAAGTTTCATTGTGTTCGAATTCAATCCGATATCCAGACACGTATCCTTCAAGCACAACGCACATTTGTAACCCAAGGCTTGTTGAAAAGTGAACTCCCGCTTAATCTTGAACTTCAACTCGAAACGAGAGACAACGGATTACTCTATTTCAAGGATCGTTTGTGGATTCCAAGTCAACACGATATCCGTACCTTGATAACGGACGAATCTCATAAATCTTGTTATTCAATCCATCCTGGAGCAGACAAAATGTACAAGGATCTTCGTACTCAGTATTGGTGGTTGGGTATGAAGAAAGACATTGCCTTATATGTGTCTAAATGCCTGACTTGCCTCAAAGTCAAGGCTGAACATCAACGCCCATCTGGTTTACTTGAACAACCAGAAATACGAGTATGGAAGTGGGAGAACATTGCGATGGATCTTATTACTAAGTTAACACGCACATCTAAAGGTCATGATGCCATCTAGGTAGTCATTGATCGTCTAACAAAGTCAGCACACTTTTTGCCAATTCGTGAGGATCTTTCTGCTGACAAGCTCGCCAAGATATATGTTGATAAGATCGTATCCCGACATGGTGTTCCTTTGAACATCATATCTGACCGCGATGCTCGATTTTCATCTCATTTTTGGTAAACCATGCAATCTGCATTGGGAACCAAACTTAGTCTGAGCACTGCTTATCATCCTCAAATGGATGGATAATCTGAGAGGATGATTCAAACACTGGAGAATATGCTCAGAGTTTGCGTGATCGATTTTGGTGGTAATTGGGATTCGCATCTACCATTGATCGAATTCTCCTACAACAATAGTTATCATGCCAGCATTAACATGGCACCTTTCGAAGCTCTATTCGGTCGAAAATGCCGTTCACCTGTCTATTGGGATGAGATCGGTGAAGCTCAGCTCACTGGACCTGAACTTATTCTTGAAACAACAGACAAAATCAAGAAAATTTGCGATAACCTTCGGACAGCTAGAAGCCGTCAAAAGAGTTATGCGGATAAGCGACGCAAGCCCTTGGAATTTCAAGTCAGAGATCATGTTCCACTCAAGGTATCCCCTTGGAAAGGAGTGGTTAGATTTGGAAACAAAGGAAAACTTGCACCACGATACGTCGGACCTTTTAAGATCGTTGAAAGAATCGGAAAGGTGGCCTACCGACTCGAGCTACCTCCTGAACTTGGGAATATTCACCCAACTTTCCACGTGTCCAATATAAAAAAGTGTTTAGCTGATACAAATCTCCACATTCCCCTCGATGAAATTCACGTTGATGACACTATGCACTTTGTCGAGAAACCTTTGGAGATATTGGACCGTGAAGTCAAGAAACTCAAGTGAAAACGAATACCGATAGTCAAAGTTCGCTAGGAATCCAAACGTGGCCCCGAGTTTACTTGGGAACGAGAGGATCAAATGAAGGCGAAATATCCACATCTCTTTCCACAAGTTTCCTCTAAATAAATTTCGGGACGAAATTTCCTAAGTAGGGGAGACTGTAACATTTGTGTCTTTTAATCTTTGTAATTAAGTTTGAAATCAATGAAACATTTTGTTTGATATCCAAGAATTTTATTATCAACATGTGCCTTACATTATTTAGCAAAAGTCCATTTAAAAACCAAATTGTCCATGTCCGCAGAAAAGTACTGTAATCCTGCGAAATGTACAACATTCCGTAGAACAAAACAGTAATTGTCTGAAAACCCAAAAATAAATATTATTTGTCATAAATAATATAACGGGTATTAAAAATGACACAAAATCCGCACTTAAATCTTTTTGCGTTAAGCTGTACGACTAGTTCAGTAAACTGCCTGACAGCAAAGCCGGTACCGGAACTGTGTCAGAAATAATAAAATTTTAGTCCAAAAAGTTGGATTAATTATTTGGATTGTAAAACATATGCAAAAATAATTTTTGTCATGTATTTACTTAAACAAAACACGGTGTCAGTATTTAACCCGGTACAGGACCCGAACCGACTTTTTTTCACCCGAACAACAAACTAAAAATTTTAGTGGACTAGTTTTACCTAGTGTCACACTACTTTAAAATATTAAAGCTTAAAACCTTGTAGATATTTTTATATAAAATATCAAAGTTCTTAAAATTCCTAAAGTTTCTAGTTATGTGTTGGAAAGCTAATATTTTGATTAGTGGACGGAGAGGTGGAACCTTGATTAAATCAAACCTTCTATAACACTCCATTCTCTTTCATAATTCCCAAGATATTCAAAACACTCCATCTCCTTCCTTCTCTCTCTAAATTTTCGGCTAGAACACATCCTACCACCATCTTCATCTTTTCAAACTCAAACACTAGAAATTTATACTAACATGGAGGTTTATGGTTGATTCAAATTATTTTCAAGACTTGAAAATACACTAGAAGCACTTTGGTAGCACTAGGAGTTCTTGGATCATCATATCTTTTTCATCATCTTCATCTTGTTCTTACTAGCAAGATTGTAAGGATTCTACACTTGTTTTTATTTTATTACTATTCTTGATTTTTGAAAGAATACAAGTTCATCTTGAATCAAATCAAAACAAAACCCATATGAAAATCACCAAGATAAACTAAAAATCGTTATTTTATTTTATGATTTTTCTATGATTTTGAATGAACTTGAAGAAGTTTATACTAGTGAATACGAATCTTGTTTATTGTTGTGTAAAAACATGATCTAAACATATGCATGTTTAGTTCTAACACGATTTAACAACAAAAAGATATGAATATGGGTTTTTATTCTTAAAATAGTTACATTCATGTTAGAAAACATGAGTATTTATTAAAAATCCAAGAACATAAATTTTTGTTAAAAATAATCAATAAAGTTTCTATTTCTATAAAGAATCAAGAACATGAAATATGTTAGTAGAAAGAGTTTTGAATACATATTTGTGTTTCAAATGACTATATGAGTCACCTAAAACAAGAGTTTTAAATAAAATATTGTACTACAAATTTTTGGCAAAAACAAAGAATAAAGTTTCCTTTTTGGGAAAGTTAGGAACTGTATCATGTTCATGGTACTTTGTTGACAAATTTTGACGAATATTGATACTTGATGATGTCTTATGTTGAAATGATTTGAACACAAGTTTTGTATAAACATGGGAAAATCCATTTTTTCAAACGAAACTATGGCAAATTTTTTATAAATTTTGTTATGTTCAAAGGTGTTAAACAAAGAAATATGTAACTAGAAAACTATTTGAAGTCTTTGAACATGGTTAAACAAATTTTTGGACAAAGTTATGAATCCATGTTTTATAAAAGATTCTAAACTAAAAATGGCAAAGTATATATTTTTAGATAAAATGTATACTTTCAAAATTCATCAAGTATCATGTTTATATGTTTTTGTGTGTACATATTATGTATTTAGACCAAGTACGAATAATTACACAAATATGTAAACACAACAAATTACAAATATATATATATTAACACTTAGGAAACAAAACTACAAAATGAAATGTCCATCCTTGGACATAAACAAACTATCGGAAAATTCAGACACTTTGGACAATATGGACACTTTTGGCAAATTCGGACAAAATAAAATATATGGCACGACGAAATAAACGACTTAAACAAAGTAAAGCAAGCAAATACAAATTTGATAACGGATTCAAGATGAGAAACTTGTACGATGAACGATTATAAACCTAAGTGTCTAATAAGGTTAGAACACTTGTAGGTTGAGTAACAAACGAAGAATCCAAAATCAAAACGAGTTTTTCTTGGAACGCAAATTAGTGAGTACATAGTTCCCCTCTTTTACTGCTTTCAATAGTTTTAGGGTGATTCATATGTGCTAAACGATTTTCGAGTTTTTAAAACAAACAATATGGTTTATATTAGACGTAACGATTTCAATTATGTGAACGAACTTGATGATGCATTGGTCGAAAGACAATAGAATGACATTCACTAACTTTGGCCAAGCCGACCAGTAGTATGTTATGGTACCATAAGATCTGACAAATCCCGTTATCGGACTATCACCATGGATATGGGGGTAATGTGGGTAACGACAGAGGCTGTTATGTTAACTGACCCTTTGATGGTTTGTTAATACGATTGAACGATGTACGAGTCACACAGGTTTGAATGTGTTCAACGAGACGACCAAGAGTAGTTTTCACAATTAAAACACGAATGAGTTGAATGATTGAACGATGGTTTATAACACGAACAATTTGAACGATTGGTTTTGATAACACGAATGAACGATAACACGCACGAATTAAACGATTTTGAATGATTTTGGATGAATGTTTCAAACGATGTCACTCAACGATGTTTACTAAGTGATATAAACCATACGAGTTTTATTACAAGAACAATTTACAATTTGTTTACAAAAGCGAGTTGTTTTAGTTGGTTAGTTATATTGTAACAATTCAAATACTTTTGATACATGATTTTCACAAAACCTATGTACTCGCCGGCTTTTTATGCTGACTCTCTCTTTTCACATATGTTTAAGGGGCGGTTGTTTGATGGTTTGGTCATGCTGCACGTAGGATTTGGACGCGGGCTTTAGTAACTTAAAATCAAAAGACTATGTTGAACTTTGTTTCTGTTTTATGTAAGACAATGTAATATGTTTAATCTTTGAATCAAACTTCTAATATAATGTGTTGTGAAACAAATTATTTCTGTGACACGACTCCCTGACGTTTTCCGTCGCGGTTTATTGTTTTACGCGGTCGGGGTGTTACACGGATCGGCTGAACACTGATGGATTTACCATGTCATCATTGCTTAATTAGAAACTTAGAGTTTTACAAAATTGAGAATGGGACAAGGTAACTCTATCGAGTGGCAATCTGATCAGATAGCCATCCGATCGAACAGCCACCTGATCGAGTGACATTTGGCCTTAACCCTAAACATTCTTGAAACTTAAAGTCATAATCGTTGGGTGGCAGCTCGATCGGCTAGCCATCTGATCGAATAACCATCCGATCGAGGCAACTTTGAATCTTGAACTTGGATCGAGTGGCGACCCGATCAGAAAGCCATCCGATCGGACAGCCATCCGTCCCCTTCACTTTTGTCAATTTTGAATCGAGTGGCAACCCGATCGGATGGCCATCCGATCGGGCAGCCATCCATTCCCTCATACACTTGTCATCTCAATCGACTAGCAATCCGATCGGATGGCCATCCGATTGGACAGCCATCCGATCCAGTGGTTAATCCGACACTTCTGCAACCTCTTTGTTTTGTCCGACACTTATTCGTTGCAATCTAATCAGGCTAAACCTAAAGAGCTCCCTTTGATCCAATAACGGTTAATCTGTTAAGAAATCACTATGAGTATACTCGATCCCTTTTTGCTTTAAACTTTGGGTTGTAACATGTATTCTATTAAACTATGATACTTGAAACTTTTGGAAACTAAACTCTATCCTATGTGTATGTGAAACTTGTGATTCTTGTATTCTATTTGTGCTATGTGAACGTTTAATCCAGGGTGTGTAGTTCTGCCTTAACAATAGTAGCGCTACAGGATATGCACCTCCCCATTATTCTCGGGGGTATTGTTAGGAGGATTCTAGTTTTCCTTGAGACTTGGGAAAACAACAAAGCATCGGGATACTTGGGCTATCACTTGTTGGACTGCGAACACTAGCACGGCTGAAACTATTTTATTACTTACATTGTGGATATGAGTTGTCTTAACCGATTATGCTATTACTCAAACTTGTATACTCGCCGGTACATTTTTGTACTGACTCTATTTTAATATATGTTGTAGGCTGATAGGATGCTAGGATTCTTGGAATCAAGCTAGGATGATGCTTAGAAAATCATCTAGTTAATTAAGTTTTTGAACAATATTTGAGACAAGATGACAAGATCCTCCGCAGAATCCTAAGCCAGTCAACACTGTTCGTGCATGCTACAAGTGTGGGGATACTACTCATCTTTGTAACCAGTGTCCTCAGCTGGACCAGGACCAACAGCCAGCCGCTCGTGGACGAGCGTTCAACCTTAATGCCAACCAAGTTCGTAACGACAATGATGTCGTGAATGGTACGTTTCTCGTGAATAACCTTTATGCTTCAATACTATTTGATACTAGTGCCGACAGAAGCTTTCTGTCTGTAGAATTTGAATCTTTGCTAAACTGTGCACGCTCTATGTTACCTAAGTTGTTTTCGGTGGAAATTGCCGATGGGAAGGATATTGTAGTCGATTCTATCCTTTGTGGTTGTTCTTTGATTCTTAACGACCACGTGTTTACTATTGATCTAATACCCATGCAATTGGGTAGTTTTGATGTCATTATCGGTATGGATTGGTTGCGTAAGAACCATGCCGAGATCGCTTGTCACGAGAAGTTTGTCCGTCTACCTCTTCCGTCCGATGATATTTTGCATGTTTATGTAGACCGACCTTCGAAAGGACTAAGGCTGATGTCATGCACTCAAGCGAATAGATGCTTACGTAAACAAAACTTTGTCTTCTTGGCCCATGTGGTGGAACAAAAAGGGCAAGGGGAAGGACATAAGCAATGTTCCAGTAGTGTGTGATTTCCCTGATGTCTTTCCTGAAGATCTCCCGGGTCTTCCTCCTCCTAGATCTGTTGATTTTTGTATTGATCTCGTACCTGGTGCGACTCCTGTCGCCAAGGCTCCCTATCGTCTTACACCTTCCGAGATGCAAGAATTATCCAGGCAACTGTAAGAACTACTCGACAAGGGATTCATTCGTCCAAGTACCTCGCCGTGGGGTGCTCCTGTGCTATTCGTCAAGAAGAAAGATGTACCGTTCCGTATGTGTATCGACTACCGCGAACTTAATAAGCTTACTATTATGAATCGTTATCCTCTTCCCCGTATTGATGATCTATTTGACCAACTACAAGGCGCGTCCTGTTTCTCGAAAATCGATCTTCGTTCTGGTTACCATCAACTTCGTGTACTCGAGGATGATGTACCCAAGACCGCATTTCGTACTCGGTATGGGCACTACGAGTTCGTGGTCATGCCTTTTGGATTGACCAGCGCACCCGCTGTGTTCATGGATCTCATGAATCATGTTTGTAAACCCTATATTGATCGTTTTGTGATAGTCTTTATTGATGATATTCTCATTTATTCTAAAACTAAACCTGATCATGCTCGACATTTATGCTTGATGCTTGAACTCTTACGTGGTGAGCGTTTGTATGCTAAATTTTCTAAGTGTGAGTTCTGGATTAATGAAGTGAAATTTCTTGGTCACGTCGTTAGTAAGCAAGGTATTCATGTTGACCCGTCTAAAATCGAAGCTGTGAAGAATTGGGGTACACCTAAATCTGCATCTGAGATTCGTTCCTTCCTAGGGTTGGCGGGCTATTACCGTCGATTCATTTCAGACTTCTCTAAGATCGATGTTCCTCTCACTTCTTTGACTCAGAAAGAGAGAGCTTTTGCTTGGGGTCCTGAGCAAGAGAAATCTTTTCAGACCCTTAAGACTCTTTTGTGTAATGCCCCTGTTCTTACTCTCCCTGATGGGAATGATGATTTCGTGGTATATTGCGATGCCTCGAACTGTGGCTTGGGTTGTGTGCTCATGCAGCAAGACAAGGTTATTGCTTATGCCTCCCGACAATTCAAAGAACATGAGAAAAACTATACTACTCACGATCTGGAGCTTGGTGCAGTTGTGTTTGCGTTAAAGATATGGCGATACTATCTGTATGGTACTAAGTGTGTGGTTTTCACTGACCATAGGAGCCTTCAACACATCTTTGTCCAAAAGGAACTGAACATGCAACAGAGGCGTTGGGTGGAATTGCTTAACGACTACGACTGCGAAATTCGCTATCATCCTGGCAAGGCGAATGTAGTGGCCGATGCTCTTAGTCGTAAAACTCATGTGAATGCTATTCGTATCTCTAATGACCTCCATGCGTGTATTCGTGACGCTCAGTATTTGTCAGCAAATGAAGGAAGTCTAGAAGTGGAAATCCAAGACGCTAAGATTGAACAGCTTGAAACTAAACCGAATGGACTCCAATACTACCTCAATCGCATATGGGTACCGGATCGCGATAATATCCGTGAGCTAATTATGAATGAGGCTCACAAATCCCACTACTCTATTCATCCAGGCGCGGACAAGATGTACTATGATTTGTGTGCAACTTATTGGTGGCCTGGCATGAAGAGGGACATTGTTGTATATGTTTCTAAGTGCCTTACTTGTACGAAAGTTAAGGCTGAACATCAACGTCCTTTAGGACTATTAGAATAACCCGAAATCCCAGTTTGGAAATGGGATAGCATCGCTATGGACTTTATTACCAAGCTACCTCGAACGCCTTCTGGCCACGATAGTATCTAGGTGATAATTGATCGTTTGACCAAATCAATCCACTTTCTTCCCATTCATGAAGATTATAAAGTGGAGAAACTTGCTTGAATCTATACTGATGAGGCTATATGACGTCATGGCATACCTCTTGACATAATCTCGGACCGTGATGGTCGTTTTACTTCACGTCTTTGGCAAACCTTTCAATCCGCTATGGGTACTCATTTGAATTTTAGCACGGCCTTTCATCGTCAAACGGATGGACAGACCGAGCGTACTATTCAGACCCTAGAGGATATACTCCATTCTTGTGTCATCGACTTTGGTGGTAACTGGGATGTACATTTACCGTTGATTGAGTTCTCGTACAACAACAGCTATCATTCCAGTATTCAGATGGCTCCTTTCTAAGCTTTGTATGGCCACAAGTGCCGATCTCCTCTCAGCTGGCACGAGATTGGTGACAAGCAGTTTACTGGCCCTGAAATCTTTCAAGAGACAACTGATAAGATTCTTCAGATCCATGATAACTTGATGAAGGCTAGGAACAGACAAAAGAGCTATGCTGATAATAGGCGTAAGCCTCTGGACTTTGATGTTGGTGACCGAGTCCTTCTCAAGGTATCTCCCTGGAAGGGGGTAGTTCGTTTTGGTAAGAAGGGAAAGCTCGCTCCTCGCTATGTGGGTCCTTTCAAGATACTCGAAAGGGTTGGCAAGGTGGCGTACAGACTCGACCTACCACAAGAACTAAACAATGTGCATCCAGTGTTCCACGTATCCAATCTACGTAAATGCCTAGCGGACGAGGAATTGCAGGTTCTCCTCGAAGACTTGCAAATAAACGAAGCTGTACACTTTGTGGAGAAACCGGTCGAAATCATGGATCAAGGAGTCAAGCGATTGAGGCGCAACAAAATTCCCATTGTCAAGGTTCGATGGGAAGGAAAGCGTGGCGCCGAATTCACTTGGGAATTGAAAAGTGAGATGAAGGCCAAGTATCCACAGCTCTTCGAGCAGTCTTCCTCAAAGATTTCGAGGACAAAATCTCCTAAAGGAGGGGAGACTGTAACGCCCCGCATCCCTAAACTTTAGACTATTGGCAAGTTTAGTCCCTGAACCTTGCCTATTGTCAATTTTAGTCCCTGAACTATGTAGTCATTAATACTTTTGGTTCTTGGTGAATTCTATGCTATATACTAGAAACTTGAAATGCCTAATTCTATATACTTGGAATGCCTAATTCTATATGCTTGGAGTGCCTAATTCTTAATACTTTGGTGCTTGACTCTTGAGGCTATTGAAACTTGAGACTTGGTTGAACAAGGGACTAGAGTCTTGTCACTGGCGGAAACTATGAAAGTTTGAAAAATTTGGTGTTATTGCTATAATCTAGTTATACTACTGGCCAATAATACGCAACTCTTAATCTAACTCGCAAATTGAAGCAAAGACGGTGGAACGGAAAGATGGGATTGACCGAGCGGCAATCCGATCGGATGGCCACTCGATCGGGCCGCCATACGATCTGAGTGCACACCGCCTTCGCTCCACCTTACACTATAAATAGGCCAGTCACATCACCATTCTCACAGATGTGACAGCCTCACTCGACCAGACGCACGCACTCCGCTTTTGTTGGCGATTTCGGTACGTTTTACACTAGATTTTGTACATCTTTGATCTACACATCATTCTCTACGAGATTCTCCTTTGAAATCTCACTTTTCACCATGAAATCTCTCAGATCTAAGCCTTGAAGGTGATGTCACCATGGCGGTTTATACCAAACTATTGCGTAAGGTCATCCTAGCCAAGACCAAGCTTAGATCTAAGGAATTTCATGCGTTTTACACTAAATCTATGCTAGATCTACACTTTTCAAGCTAAAAACCTATGTATATCTTCATCTTTTCTTGAACTTTTACATAAAACGGTAGAATCCGGATCTAAACGGGCTGTAGACTTGATTATTAGTCTGGAGTTGGCTTGGAAAGGGATCGTTACAGGAGAAGATGGCCGGAGTACGAATTCTGACATAAGTATCATCACGAACTGATGACTAAACGGACTGGGTGATTCCGACCTAATTGGATCGGCTGAACACTGATGGATTTACCATTTTCTTAATACGTACCATGTCATCATTTCTTAATCAGAAACTTAGAGTTTTACAGAATTTAGAACGGGACATGGTAACCCGATCGAGTGGCAGTCCGATCGGATAGCCATCCGATCGAATAGCCACCCAATCGAGTGACATTTGCCCTTAATCCTAAACATTCTTCAAACTTGAAGTCATAATCGTCGGGTGGCAGCTCGATCGGATAGCCATCCGATCAAACAGCCATCCGATCGAGGCAACTTTGAATCTTGAACTTGGATCGAGTGGCGACCCGATCGGATAGCCATCCAATCAGACAGCCATCCGTGCCCTTCACTTTTATCTATTTTGAATCGAGTGGCAACCCGATCGGATGGCCATCCGATCAGGAAGCCATTCGTTCCCTCATACACTTGTCATCTCAATCGACTGGCAATCTGATTGGATGGCCATCCGATCTGACAGCCATCCGATCCAGTGGTTAATCCGACACTTGTGCAACCTCTTTGTTTTGTCCGACACTTATTCGTTGCAATCTAATCAGGCTAAACCTAAAGAGCTCCCTTTGATCTAATAACGGTTAATCTGTTAAGCAATCACTGTGAGTATACTCGATCCCTTTTTTCTTTAAACTTTGGGATGTAACATGTATTCTATTAAACTATGATACTTGAAACTTTTGGAAACTAAACTCTATCCTATGTGTATGTGAAACTTGTGATTCTTGTATTCTATTTGTGCTATGTGAACGTTTAATCCAGGGTGTGTAGTTCCGCCTTAACAATAGTAGCGCTATAGGAGATGCACCTCCCCATTATTCTCGGGGGTATTGTTAGGAGGATTCTAGTTTTCCTTGAGACTTGGGAAAACAACAAAGCATCGGGATACTTGGGCTATCACTTGTTGGACTGCGAACACTAGAACGACTGAAACTATTTTATTACTTACATTGTGGATATGAGTTGTCTTAACCGATTAAGCTATTACTCAAACTTGTATACTCGCCGGTACATTTTTGTACTGACTCTATTTTAATACATGTTGCAAGCTGACAGGATGCTAGGATTCTTGGAATCAAGCTAGGATGATGCTTAGAAACTCATCTAGTTAATTAAGTTTTTGAAAAATATTTGAGACTTGATGTACTATGATACCTTGTGATGGTTGTTTGGTTCTAGACAATGTTTGAATCAATCTAATTTATAATGAAACTATTTAGCGTTGTGGAATCTCATGAGCAATCTGAACGCTTAGTGCTCGCACCCTGATGTTTCCGCCATCGGTTGGGGTGTGACAGATTGGTATCAGAGCCATAACTATAGGGAATTAGGATAAGTAGGAATACTTGCCCTAGTCTATAGTTCTAGGAATCTTGATTCTTATATGTGGTTTAAGACTTATGCATTCTACCGTACCTGCTTCCTAGCAGCACATTTTCATGTTAAACTTACATGCCTTTCCTAAGGCTGACACAATGTACACTCGATACTTGAAAAACACTGCTAATCAGTGTTTGCATTTTGCACGAAATTGCCCTCAAGTCAGGAGTGATATCCAAACCTTGATGGGAAATTTCCTGATTAAATTCTAAGTAGGTTTTATCTGCTGATAAGTACCGATGCTATTAGGGTACGATGTTGTCAAGATAGAGGTGAAACTCAGACCTTGATAACTAGACCCACTCCTTGATTTTTATGTCTCGCCAAAGTCTTGAAACTTCCAATCAATTGGGTACGTGAAATGACCAAAAGGACGAATATCGTAGGCCTAACATCGATGACATATTTGTCTAAGTAATTCAAGATGCGTTGCTCCAATTCGAAAGGGGTTCGAATCATTTTGGTTAGTCACCGTTCCTCTACTCGGAACAATCCTACGTTTTATGAGCCTATCTTTTATGTTATCTCGATCTTTACATGTGGTTTTAGACTTGATTCTTCACTTATCTTGATTCTTCGTTTATTTTGAGACTTTTACATGAATTGCACGTATGTACGCAATCTAAAACGTTAACTCTAATCTCAGGATCAACTAAATTTATGAAGCTTTAATCTATCATGATAATCTATGTGGAAATCTTGGTCGACCATGACACTATGTGAAACTATCTGATGAATCTATGTATTGTTGTGGTTGTAAGACACTAAATGTAACATGGCATGGATACACGAGGGAGAAGTGACGTGTTTGAAGCATGGTGGATACGCCGCTTGTACTTCCTATATATAAGTGTTTCTGACATGTTACCAACTTTCGTACTAAGTGCCATGCAAAACTTAGTGGTCTGCAGACCGGTGATGAGATAGTTGAAGTCTAAAGCTACAGGAAACTACTGGTGTAATCTATGTGTACTCTAGCATAATCTACGTGTAATCTAAGTATGTGTTGTTTTGTGAAACAAAATACGAAACGTATTCTAGCACCGAAGATGAGGAGGACGTGGCATGTCCGAAGCATGGTGGATACGCCGCTGGCACTTCCTATATATAAGTGTTTCTGGCATGTTACCGAGTCTTTGTACCACGCGCTAAGTAAAGTTCATAGTTTTGTAGGCTCAAGCTCAACTTGTGAAATCTATTTGGTTAATCTATGTTGAATCTATTTAATCTATGTTAAATCTATTTTGGTTAATCTATGTTGTGAAAAGTGGTGTAATCTAATGTTGTGGTTAACAAAGCGTGACACCGATGACGAGGGGGACGTGGTATGATTGAAGCATGGTGGATACGCCGCTGGTACTTCCTATATATAAGTGCTTCCGTCATGCTACCGAACTTTCGTAGCACGTGCCATGCGGGATTTCATTGTTTGTGGGTTGTTAACATGAATCTATGAGGATCTATTGAATCTATTGGAATCTATGAATCTATTGAATCTATTGGAAGCTATTGAGTCTATTGGAGTCTATGAATCTATTGAATCTATTGAAACATGTGGAATCTGTCGGAATCTATGTGAAATTATTGGAGTAGTCTATGTGAATCTATGATGATGATTGTGTTTTACGACACGTAACATGACACCGAGTACGAGGCGGAAGCGATATGCCCAAAGCGTGGTGGATACGCCGCTGGTACTTCCTATATATAAGCATTTTTGACATGTTGCCAAACTTCGTACAACGTGCCATGCGAAGGTCGTGGGTTGTGGTGTTAAAACTAATGTGAACTATGTGGACCTTGTTGAATCTCGAGTCTTTAATCTATCGTGTGTAAATCTGTACTGTGAGACTTTGTGAACCTAGACTTATACGATCCTCTTGTTAGATCAATAGGATGTCTTCTCGAAAGCTCTCCGACACTCTCAAGAGATCCAGGGAAAAGTCTCAGAAAAAGATGATGTCCTTCATGGCCGACCAGATTGCTCGAGTTGTGCCAAAGATCGTCTCTGAGATCCAAGGATCGAACACTCCGCCCTCTTCTGATGACTCTAAGACGGAGAAAGAAAAGTCTACCAAGTTCAGCTATAAGCATTTTGTCTCTTGCAACCCTAAGTCTTTCAAGGGCAGTGATGGGGTGACTGCTATGCTCGAGTGGTTTGACAGCATCGGGGTTACCTTCATTAACAGCGAGTGTCTTGAACATCTAAAGACTAGGAGTGCAACAGGAATGTTTCAAGGCAGAGCGTTAGAATGGTGGACAAATGAGAGAAACATCCAATCAAATGAGGAAGCCTATGCTCTTCCATGGGCTGAGGTGTGAGAATTGATGATGCTGGAATTCTGCCCTCCTCATGAACAATTGAAGCTTGAAGAACAATTGATGATGCTGGAATTATGCCCTCCTCATCAATAATCACGATCACAAACTTATCCAGATAAGGCTTACACACCCGATTCATGAGATCCATGAATACTGCTGGTGCGTTCATTAAGCCAAATGGTATGACATGGAACTCGTAATGTCCATAACGAGTCCTAAAGGCCGTTTTTGGGATGCTTCTTCTTGTATTCGCAGTTGATGATATCCTGACCTCAAGTCGATCTTCGAGTAGTAGCTAAAGCCTTATAATTGGTCGAATAAGTCATCAATCCTCGGCAAATGATACCGATTCTTGATGGTTAGCTTATTCAACTCTCTGTAGTCGATACACATACGAAAACTGCCATCTTTCTTCTTGACAAACAACACTGGAGCTCCCCAAGGTGAGAAGCTCGGCCTTATAAATCCCTTATCCAACAACTCCTGGAGTTGCGTAGATAACTCTTGCATTTCGGATGGCGCAAGTCGATACGGTGCCTTGGCTACAGGAGCGTCGCCTGGAACCAAGTCAATATGGAATTCGACTTGTCTCTATGGATGTAATCCTGGCAAGTACTCGGGGAAGACTTCAGGAAAATCCTTCACCACTGGAATGTCTTCAAGCTTTGGCTCCTCAACTTTCTTATCCAATACGTGTGCTAGGAAGGCAACACATCCTTTTCGTAAACACTTTTGCACTTTCATATAGTTGATAATTCGCAAGGGCGTCGTGTGCTTTTCTCCATGAATCACAAGCGTCTCTTCATTCACCAACGGAATGTGAATGGTCTTCTCGTGGCAAACTATTTCCGCATGGTTGTTCGAGAACCAATCCATCCTGACAACAACATCGAAGCTTCCCAAATCCACTGGTAGAAGATCAATGGAAAATTCATGTTCTCCAACTTCTAGGGTGCACCCTTTAATCACTTCATTCGCCTCTACTAACTTTCCTTTAGCCAGTTCTATCGAATCTGGGACGTCTAGCTTACTTGTAACTAAGCCAAGTGTATTCTTAAAGTCTATGGATACGAAACTAAAGTCGGCGCCAGTATCAAACAGAACAGATGCATAGCGTTGGTTAATAGGGAACGTACCAGTAACCACATTTGGATCCCGGCGTGCTTCCCTGGCTCCAATAGTAATCACTCTTCCTCGGGCCTGATTGTTCTTAGGGCAATCCTTCTTGAAATGGCCCATGTCTTCGCAGCCATAACAGCCTTGGCCGCGTCCGTTTCCATTTTCGCCCTGGTTGTTATTGTTGTTTCCTCCACGATTCCCGTTGCCAGCTTGATTCCCATTTCCACCCTGATTTCCGTTTCCTCCCTGCTTGTTATTTCCACCCTGATTCTGGTTGTTTTGGTCAAAAATTACCTAAGCAATTTAGTGATAAAATTAGTTTTGTGAGATAGTGTGCTAACGATGTGTGTTAAACATATTCTAATTTAGTTGTTTGGAAAAATGGTTTTCAGGATATAGCCCAGGATACCGAGCTATATCAATAATCAAACAATGAGCAGAAATGTAAAGGTTGACATGAGATGTACGAGGAAAGCCCTTGATCAATCTAGATCCCTGGCACAAAACCTTGGGAGCTGACAATCGCAACTGCCCTGTTCTTCTTATTACTTCAAAATTCAGGATACAGTGCATGATATTGTACGGATCAGCTAAGTGTTACAATGAATTTCGAGTGTGAGTGTTGGTGAAATGTGATTGTGAGTGATTGCAGCTTGCAGAGAAAGTGAGAAAGTAGGTGAAGTTGTTGTGTATGTCTATCGATCCGTACATTCCTTTTTATAGTGAAATAGAAACAACAAACTATCCTATAAAACCGGGATGCTGCGAATATTCCCACTTGAACGTTGGAGACCCCTTCTTCCGGCTCAATGTTCTCTTTTCAACTGATTAGTCCGAGTCTCCAATAGAACTAGTCCACTCGAATGTTGTAAGCTTGCCATGCTAATCTACACATGAACAATTAGTAACTACCAGGATACTACATCAGGATGTTACCAATATCATAATCCGGTATCCTGGTCATAGACAAAAGTAATAAAGTCAGGATATAATTCAGGATATGGGTTTAGAAAACCACCCATAACAATTGTCCCCAAAATATATCTGTTGGAATTCTAAATTCAAACAGATATATTTTAGAACTTATCACTTGGATCGAGGCAATTATGATGATTGGACGCTTGAAGTGACAGTGTGCAACTTCCCATACGATAATTACTCATTACCCCCTATTTCTAGCCTATATCTTCTCGGATTTTCTTCTTATTGATCACAACATTCCGAGCAATTTTCAGGTATTTCCTCTCCTCTTTCTTCTTTGTTTTCCTTGCAAGTTATTTTCATTTTCCATGGCGAGTCAAACCAGATCCAAACAGCTGATTCTACTCCCACTTTTACCGAACAAAATCTTCTTAAAGAACCCAAGAAAGAGGTCTGTTCGTATGACAACGCCGACATTGCCACTGTGAAAGCCTCCGGCTCCTTTCCCGTCGGAGCGATTATACGTCTGTTCGACCGGGAGGTCCGATCGGATGTGTATTCCGACGAATGGGTGTGCTTCTTAGCCTACCCTTTCTCCATAGGGCTTCAATATCCTTTCCCGACCTTTTTCTCCCGCTTTTTTGAACTTACCGATCTTAGTTACGCCCAAACCATGGCTATGGTTTGGCGAGTTCTAATCACATTGGACCAGATAAAGTCTCGTCATGTGCCTGACTTGTGCATTAAGGATCTTCCGATTGCATATCATTTAAGATCTCATGGTTCCAGCCGATTCCTTCTCCTTTCCACCTCTAAAGATTCCCTCATCCTCAAAGCGACCAAAAACGAGGATGACTGGAAACGAAAATTCTTTTTTGTGAAAAGAGACTCTATTGACAAGGGTGTTGACCTTCCCGGGAAGTGGTTGACCTCTGGTAGGATTTAGGGTTTTAGGATTATCCCGAATCGTATCCCGAGACTATATCCTAAACTGACATCTTGACCTTTTTGTGCAGCAAATTTCAAGTAATTGGCCCCTCCAAGCGCTGAATCGAAAAGAAGAATCAAAGAGATCTACCGGCTCCCTGAGAGTGAAAGAACCTTCTCCCCGTTATTCATAAGCTCAGGCCAAAAATCAAGTTTCGAGATGTCTGGTAAGCATAGTTTTACAAGTTATTCTTGTAAATTAAATTGATTATATTCTAATAGTGTGTAAAGGCTTAGTATTTCTTCCCTTCATGTAGCACCAGCTGCAAACCTTGAAGTCTTTGATCTTGAGGAACTGGATAGTTATTCTAATCCCGTGCAAGTCAAACAAGAATCAAATTGTTGGTGCATATGTCTGTCGACTTCGTCTTGTATCGAGTCTTGTGTCTAGAATAGATAGGATGGAGCTCGGTAGGTTAGTTTAGATGAAATTGGATGTGACTGACCATTCCGCACGAAATGACAAGAGCCATTTCGCACGAAATGAACCTTGGTCATTTCGTACGAAATACCTCTTCTATAAATTCCCGAGCTGCCAGTTCATTTGTAACAGTTCCTGATTCGGGTACCAAAGTGCTGCCGACGTGTCATTTGATCTGTAACAGTGTTAAATCTATAAACAAGACAATTAAAGAGTGAATCAAGCTATATTCAAGTCTATATCATTGATTCCGCCTTTGATATGGATTAGAACTCTTCTGATAGACTTGTTTTGATCGATTATCGATCCTACAAGTGGTATCAGAGCTCAGGAGGAAGAGTTCTTACCGAATTCAGCTTGTTTTCATCAATTTTCTGACTTCTACACCTTCTTTTTCAAAATTAACAAGATTTTATGGTTAAAATAGATTGAATTTCACATATAACAAGCGAAACTGTGTTTTAAACAATCCTTGAAAGAATTAGACCTTAATTCGAACTAAAACCTATTCAATTTGATAAAAATCCGACCGAATAGGTGACGTCAGCAGCATTTCGTACGAAATGAGCCATTTCGTGTGAAACAGACATTCCATTTCGTACGAATTGAACCCTGTAACCTCCTATTTCTCACTAATTGACCCATTTCGCTCCAATTTGCCATTTCGCTTGAACTGATATCCATTTCGCGCGAAATAGATCTTCCATTTTGCTTGAAGGACCCATTTCGCTTGAAATTGTCATTCCGTTTGAAAAGACCTTCCATTTCGTATGAGAGTGCCATTTCGCTTGAAGAGGCCATTTCGCACCAAAGTTCATTTCGCATCAAAAGTCATTTCGTTTGAACTTGCATTTCGTTTGAACTTTGTGAATTTATGAAACAGGTTATTGAAACATGGAAGAGGAATTTTACAACGCGTTTACTACTACTCCAGCTGCTCCAGTTACTGCTGCTGAAACAATTGAAATTGAAAATGAAACGGGAACATCTCAAAAGCCTCCTAAACTTATGTACATCGAGGATTTTAAAGGATGGCAAAATCGTTTTGAAAACTGGGTGCAAGCCTATAAGTTCGATGCATGGTGCTCATTGGATGTAGATTATGTTAAACCGAAAAATGAACATGGGATTGAAAAAGCTTTAAGTGACTATTCAGTGGCTGAGAAATTGAAATACACCAGTGAAAAAAATGATGATTAGTCTTCTTCAACAATACGTAAAAGAAGATATTTTTGTGTTACTTCAACATGAAGAAACTGCTAGATCAATTTGGTTGGCGTTGATTAACAAGTTTAAGGGAAGTGCTGATATGATAAAGAACAAACAAGCTTTACTAAAGAAATCATTTGATATGTTTGTAGGTTTTGAAGGTGAAACAACAAAAATGACTATCGATAGATATTGTCATCTTGTTCTGGAAATGGGAAGATTGGAAATAAAGAAAGACGACGATGAAGGGGTTGATAAGCTAGCCTATGCGTTACCACAGAATAAATGGGGAACATATTTGCTGATCTTAAAACATATGAGAAAATCTGAAAGTATGAATTTAGAGAAGTTCATTCAAAAGATTGAAGAACATGAATTGGATATTCAGAAAACTGCTATCATGAATAATCCAAATGCTCAACAAGATGTTACTCTATACTACAGAGGAAACAAATTTGAGACTACTCCGAGTCCAAAGATTAAGTCTGCTTTCAGTGCTGATAGTTCTTCTGGCACAAATGGTAGCACAGTAACTCAGAGTGGTGGATATTCGTCATCGTATTCAAGTTTTGATCCGAATTACACAACACCAAGTCCTCAAGGACAGAACTCAACAAATCTGCAATGCAATGTTACATTGAATATTCAAAATGGTCAAAATCTTTCTCCAGAAATGGCTAAGCAACACATGGCATCACTTGTTACTATGTTAGAGTCTTATGAAAGTTTAGTTGCTGGAAGAATTGGAAATCCGATGCTCACCAAAGAGGATTATGACCAGATTGATGTTGAGGAACTTGAATTGATGGACATCAAGTGGTGTTTAGCCAGTGCTGTAAGAAGAGCAGAAAAATTCACACAAATCACCGGAAGAGATGATTTTCGTGATATTGCTGCATCTCAGATAGGGTTTGAAAAATCAAAGGTTACTTGTTTTCATTGCAAAGAAAAGGGGCATTTAAACGAGAATGTAAAAATAAAGAAGCAACCGGAAGACAAGATCCATTTGGAAAGAACGATTATTATCAAAAATCAATTTTTCATCAGATTGTTCAACAACCATCATCATCTCGTGCTATTGAAGACGGAAAGAAGAAAGCTTTTCTTGTTAATCAAGACGATGAAAAAGTGGCAGAGGGATTTAGCTGGGACAAATACATTCCGGCTGATTCAGGATTAGTTGCTCAAATCCTGGAGGAAGAAGAAGAAGAAGTCAAATCTAAGCCAAAAAGAACGAAGATTTTCAGATCATCCAAAAGTGATGAAGATACCGATGATGAGGAAGAATACATTAATAATGCTAGAAAAAGTTTAGACTCATTCAGTTTTAATTTGTTTTTTGCAGATAAAATTGAGATGTTGAAAGAAAAAAGGGATGCTCGTCTGAAGAAAGAATTGAAAGAATTAGAAGCAAGAAAGATTGCTGAAGAAAAGGAAAAAAATGGAAGCCGAGAAAGCAGAAGTTGAGGAAAATTCGACAGAAAAGGTTGAAGTTGAAGGGTGGGAAGTAGAAATAGAATTCGATGAAGAACCAATGACTGAAAAATTGATTGAGAAAATAGTTGAGAAGATAGTTGAAGTCGAAAAAATAGTTGAAGTTGAAAAAATCATCGAAGTTGAGAAGATTGTGTAGGCTTGTGAAACGACCTAACGAGTCAATCAGAAGAGTGCTCAGACAGAATCAGAGGCAGAATTCATTGATTCTGTCTTTGTTTAGCTTGTATAACACTAGAATCACTATTAATTGTCTCTTGTATTGCTCAAAACACGATTACAAAGCTGGAGACACTTCGACAGCACCTCGGCGTCGAAAACAAGAACTGTACAACTGATTACGCTTGAGTGGGTATTTATAGGCATGTGATTTCGCTTGAACATGCTTCAAGCGAAACATCATTCAAGCGAAATTCCATTCAAGATTTCGCTTGAACTTGTCCACCTGATCTCGCTTGAAATGACTCTGTGTCATTCAAGCGGAATCACCTATATTCCCATTTCTCGTTTTTCGTGCTCTAATCTATCAGTTCTAATCTAAGACTCGAACGAAGATGAAGTCGACAGACAACTGCACCAACAGACTCCCCCTTGAATGTTGACGGAATCTTCAGTGAGAGTCTTCAACATAACGACTCTTCAATCTTGATTGGTCTTCTTCAGGAATTTCTCCTGGAATCATGTACCCGGATCTTTTCTCTAGCTCTAACCTCGTCAGACTCCCCCTTTCATCAAGCTGAGATTTTTAGTCTGGAATTAGCTATCGCCTTTGAAATCAAATCCTGGCTTTTATCTGTTCAGTTCAACACCTACACAATTCTCAACAAAACATAAGTTTTTACTTAAATCAATAAGAAAAACTTACATCAAGTTCAAATTAATGACCCTGATTAACTAATCTTAACTTCTTTCTTAAAATATATTCCTTCATTTAAGCACTCACTCCCAACCCTGTTCATCATGTTTAGCACTTGGAATTTTGAAAATCAGCTCTTCAGCATCAGTTGTCGAAAATCTTTTTGAATTTTTCAAAATTTTATGCTAAAACACTTCGAAAATCTTTTTGGATTTTTGAAATAAAAGATTGCAATAAAGAAATATATACAAACAATATTTTTGTGAGCTTGTGTAAGAGAATCATATCAGTGTATGTGACCAATCACTAGCACCATTAAGCTTTAAACATTTTCAGTTCAAAAAGATTCACATAGATTGACAATATTGTTATCCACTTAAACTCAATCTAAAAACTTTCGAAATGCTTACCGATACGTTAAGGTATATTAATTTTGCACTAAATTCTTATGGACCCCATGATCTCAGCATATCCCCTCATCATGCAATACACTGACTCAAGTAATGCCTTTAAACTTTTATCAACTGTGATTTGTGCGAAAACAAAGCAGAATGTTTAAACATTAACAATCAGGTCGATACTTCCGTATACACAGAGAAAGTCCAATGTTTAAACAAAATAAGAAAATAAAAATAAGTTGAAGTTGTTTAGGCTTTAACCACCAGGTCGATACTTCCGTATACGCAGAGGAGGTCCAAAGCTTAAACGAAACACCAAAGAAAATAAAGCAGAATGTTTAGGCAATAACATCCAGGTCGATACTCACGTATACGCAGAGGATGTCCAATGCTTAAACAAAATAAAGAAATAAAACAAGTTTAAATCTTTGCAAAATAAAATGTCACAGCGATTTTTTAGCAAAGTTGTGAAAGTTCACAAACTTAACCAGTTTTATGTCTTTCGACAATCAGCGATTACTGAGTAGGCACACAATCAAGAAGGACAAAACTAAGTACTATGCTTTCAACCATGTTTCCCACTAGAACTAGGCTTTTTCATTTTAGATTTGTATCGTTTTCGCAAATCTACTAGTCTAGCTGAGCCTACCGTCACATCTTTAGTGAGACCATTTATCACATTTTATCATTCCATTTCTTTAGCATGCTGTGACAGTCCAACTGATCTACTATCATTTCCTCTTTTTTTACAATAAAACTCATTTTTTCATTTTATCGTGTTTTTGTCTTTTTCAAATTTTCTTTTTTTTTTTAATTTTTACTCCCCCTAAAATCAAAATATGTCTCAATTTTGATTTCCTGGGAAAATTTGAAAACAAACTGTACAAGATAAAGTGACAACATGATGAGAATTACTTCAATTCTCCATTCACTTGGCTTAAACAATCAGAACTCCCCCTGACAACAAAACATTTTCCCATAATGATTTCAAAACACTTAAGTTTGTTTTAATCAAAATGGTTTTTCCGGAAAATCAGTTTTGTGAGTCATTTTTTCAAAACATGGGGATCATTCATCACCTTGTTTTCTTTAACCACTTGTAAGATTAAACATTTCCCGATTTTTCAACACAATCACTCGTAGAAAATCAAGTACAACTTAATGTCCCTGATTTACCACATGTATGACGAAATCACTTTCGTGAATTTCTCTAGAAAGATGTCGATTCCTGCTCCACACTTACCAACCTGGGAGCTCCGGCAAGTCAGGTTTTTCATTTAAACAGTTTCACCCAAGCCTGACTGTCCTTGGGTGATTTTGAATTCTTGTTCAACCATGGTGGAAAATTTACATCATCCATTGTTAGACCAGAATTCTCAACTTTTACTTCAACACACAGCTCTTCTGGCTTTACCACACCAGATTCATTGCCTGAACTTGGCTTGTCTGACTTTGATGAGTCAGATTCATTGCCAACACATGCCTCCTTTGTTTCCAAAGAAACAAATTAATCACCACCAACTTTCTCTTTCTTTACTCTCTTCTCTGTCCTCATATTTGTATCTGATGAATTCGTTTTGCTTGATTTGTCATTCTTGGCGAGCAAGACGATTTATCAGAATTTTTATCTGTTTTACCAGTTGTATCCGAGGACAAAATCCTTTCGAGATACTCTCTTGCCTTCTTCCTCTTCTTCCTCAGTCTGTCTTTTTGCCACTGCGAAAGCTTCACTTTCAGTTCTAGAACCTTTTGTTCTTTGGGCTTTGCTTCGACTTTGACTGGTTTCTTTGCCATTTTCTGAAATTCAGCCCTCGATCTTCCCTTTGATCTCATTGGGCAATCTCTGGCAATGTGACCTTTGATATTGCATTCAAAGCATCGTCTCGTCTCAAAACTCCAACTTTGGCAGTTAACATCAATGTGTCCTTGATAACCGCATCTGAAACACACTCTGTTATCGTACCAATCACCACCTTCAGCCCAAACATTCAGATCATAGCACTGTTTGGCTTGGTGATAATCCTTGCTCATCTTGTTTGCTGGATTTGGCTTTTGAGCACCGTGGTCAAACCTACACCACTTATTATCAACAATTTTTGAGTTTTGATTTTCAACTTTTTGTGATTTTTTATCACGATTGGATGATTGAACTGATGAGCTTTTATTTTCTTTTTTAAAATTGTTCGGTTTTTTATCTTTTTTTTTTGTTCCACATTCTTCTTTATAGGTTCTTGCGTTGAGCATTCACCTTTTCAGTAGAATGTAGAACAGTTTCTTGAAACATTTCATTTAATTTCAAAAATATTTTTCTTTTCTCATCATCATCAGTTTTCTCATCACAATCTTCAACTTTGACTTTGTCAAAGTTTGTGACATTGTCACTTATTGGAACAGAATTGATCGGTTTTGGACATGGATAATCTGGTTTCTCAAAACCTTTCAATTTCTTTACAAGTTCATCAATTTTATTTCGAGCAATTTCAGCTTCATTTTCAAGCCGAATGATTTTCTGAAGATGAGAATTTATTTCAATCTGTTTTTCAAGATTATTTTTAAAAATAACAGATTTTTCATCTTCTAAAACCATCATTTGACTTTGAAAATGTTTTCTTTTTCTTTCAAAATTTTGTTTTCTAATGTCAAACTGTTCAAATTACTTAACAGTTTGTCATTTTCAGATTTCAACTTCTCATAATTTTCCTTCATTTCAAGAATCTGTTTAACATCTGATTTCATTTCATTCTTCAAATTTTTGATCTCCAATGCCAAACTTTCCGCATCTTTCAAGAGTTTGTCATTGTCAGCTTTAAATTTGTCACATTTAAAGCACACTAAATCAGAATTTGAAGATCCAAGCTTCACAGATTCTTCATTCTTTGAAATTTCCTTTGTTTCCATCTTGTATGTTCCTGCACAAAACAGTTTAACGAAATCAAAAGGATTCATATTTTCGTCGATATAATATTTCCTTCTAATATCATATTTCAAAATACTCTTTGTTGCAAGACACACACGAATTCTTTTATCTATTTCAGCAATTACATCCAAATCCATTTTTTGTAAATTCTTTTCAACTTCATTCATCAATTCCTTCCTTTTTTTTATATCCCTTACGAAACTCTGCATTAACTTCATTGAAGAACTGTTTTGGATAAAGTTCTGGAAAAATATCTTTTCTTTTTAGTTCAATCAAGAATTCATCCCATTTAACAGGTAATGCATCTGCCAGTTTCGATATCAGATCATCATTTGATAATCTAATATCATTTTTCCTCAAATTTGTTGTTACAATTTCAAAACGTCTTTCCAAATCATCCAATGTTTCATCTTTACGACACAAAAAATGTTCAAAACTTTTAACCCAAGTACTCACTTCTACATTTCTATAACAGTCATCCAAATTTCTCACATACCAACTATTTAAACTTTCAATATAATCGTTTTCTGTTTCATCAAACATTTTTGTCATATTTCAAACACAACCTGTTCAAGCGAAATTACCCTTTGAAACTGAACACCTCTCAAGCAAAATATGGTTTTGAAGCAAAATAACTCTGGTGCAAAAATACTGATTTCGCTTGAAGCAGTATGCACTCAAGAGAAATATCAATTTGAAGCGAAATAAGGTGTAATTTCAAGCGAAACCTCAATTTCAAGTGAAATGAGGTCAAAAATTCAAGCGAAACCACGTTTTCAAGCGAAATCAAATTGCTAAAATTTCGCTTGAAATGTGCTGACATCATCAATTCGATCCGATTTTTGCAAAATTGATCAAGTTTTAAGCCGATTGTAGGTCTGATTCTTTCAAGGATTTGTTAATTCAATGTTTTGCACACTATATGTGAAAATCTGTCCATTTTAACCGTGAAAACTTGATTAATTTTGAAAAGAAGATGTAGAAATCAGAATTTTCCAGTGAAAACGAGCTAAACGGTATGAACTCTTCCTCCTGAGCTCTGATACCACATGTAGGATTGTGAAACGACCTAACGAGTTAATCAGAAGAGTTCTCAGAAAGAATCAGAGGCGGAATTCATTGATTCTATCTTTGTTTAGCTTGTATAACACTAGAATCACTATTAATTGTCTCTTGTATTGCTCAAAACACGATTACAAAGTTGGAGACACTTCGACGGCACCTCGGCGTCGGAAACAAGAACTGTACAACTGATTACGCTTGAGTGGGTATTTAGAGGCATGTGATTTCGCTTGAACATCCTTCAAGAGAAATGACATTCTCAAGCGTAACATCATTCAAGCGAAATTACATTCAAGATTTCGCTTGAACTTGTCCACTTGATCTCGCTTGAAATGACTCTGTGTCATTCAAGCGGAATCACCTATATTCCCATTTCTCGTTTTTCGTGCTCTAATCTATCAGTTCTAATCTAAGACTTGAACGAAGATGAAGTCGATAGACAACTGCACCAACAGATTGTTGAAGTTGAAAAGATTGTCAAGGTCAATAAACCGATCAGTTGATAGTCTGAACAAGACAAACATAGAAGTAGAAAAGATTGTCAAGGTCAACTGCACCAACGTATGATGTGCTAAACAGATCAGTTGATAGTCTGAACAAGACAAACGTAGAAGTAGATGCTGCTATGACGATGATGAGTTCAACATTAATGACGAAGCAGAGGGTCATCAATGAGTTTATTGAAGACTGTGCAAAGCTGAAGTAGGATTTCGAACTCGAAAAGATTGAAAATGAGAGAATCAAACGTTTGCAGATGAGTTATACAACTTGTGATTATTTGATTGACAGAGTTTATCCTACTGTTGCAGGTCTTGAAGCATTTCAAGATAAAAAGGCGGAAGAGGATACTGGTAAGAAACAAAGTGTCAAGTATAACAAGTGTCCGCCTCCAATCTATGAAAGCTATTCTCCCAGAAAACCAAATGAGGAACGATTAAAAAGGCAGTCAACATAAAGTTAAAGTCTGAAACCATTGATGAGTTACCAGACAACATTGATGTCACATTCACAGCGTCTGACACTGATCACGATTCTGAGTTGTTAAAGAAAGTAGTCGATCAGGTGTTGGATATGGATGAAGAGTCAAAGTCGGAGTCTAAAACTGAAAGTTCGAGTTCATCAGACAAGAGTCCGAGTTCACCGGTAAAACGAGTTTACAATAAAGAATTTCTGATGTCAAAAAATAATTTGAATGACGAAACATTCAAAGTTGCATATACTTTGAATGATTCTAACAAATAATTTTCTGATGAGGAATTTCCAATAAGAAGTGTCAAAACTGAAATGATCAAAAAGATTTTCAAATTAACAGAAATTAATATTTCTGAAATAAAAGATGTAAATCTTAATGGAAAACCTAAGAAGTACACTTCAAGAGTTCAACAAAGATTGAACAAGAAGAAAGGTTACTATTCTGGTTCAGGTTTTCAAAAGAAACCAAACCATAACAGTAATTTCAATAAGAAGGGTTTAGGATTCATTCCCCCAGAAAATCATAAAAATATGAAAACTTATAAACCAAAAACTAAATTTGTTTCAGGTACAAGTTCAGTAGAAGAAGAGAAGAAACAATTCTGGAGACAAACAAACAAAGAGTTTCTTGCTGAAAGAAAGAAGAATATGTTGAAAGAATCTGAACGAATGGTTGAAAGAAGAACCTGTTTTAAATGCCAAGAAGTTGGACACATTGCTTGGAACTGCCCAATGTCCAACAACACAAAACAGGGAGTTTCTTCTAACTTTAAAATGAAGAAAAAATGTGTTGATAAAAAAGAACAACCAAATGAAAATTTTAAAGTGTTCAAAGATTCGACTTTCGAAGATGGTGAAAGTTCGAAATGTTTTTACAAAAGAAGAGTCGATTTGAACAAACAAAATTGGATTGTTAAAGCTGAAACTAGTTCTGACAATGAATCTGACTCGTCAAAGTCAGAGGAGTCATTTGTTGTGAAAAGTGATGACAATTCTGTTCCAGAAATGAATGAAGAAAACTTTCCACCGTTGTCAAGAGAAAACCTGAAATCCAAAGTTGGAAAGATTGAAATTTCAGATCAATTCTTTGCTGGTAAGGAAGAATTTGATGCTGAAAAGGCATTTAATGGTAAAGTGAAACATATTTTTGGGAAGATGGTTGATGGGAAAGTAAAGAGTGTAAAAGAGTTTTATAAATCAAAAAGATGGTGGGATAAAGATGAGTTACAATCACCCAAGGCTGGTCTGGCTTGGGTGACAACATTCTCTACTTAAAATTCTGACTTGCCGAAGCTTCCAAGTTGGTAATCGTGGAGCAGGAATCGGCATCTTTCTTGAGAAATTCACATCTGTGAAATTTCGATCTACAAGTGGTAGTTTTTCTTGAAAATTTTCATATTACAATGGTTGAAAAAGAGGTTTTATCTACAAGTGGTTAATCAAGGTCATTAAGTTGAACTTGATTTAACTATCATACAATTGGTAATTGGAAAACAAAGTGATGATCATAACCCCGTTTTATAAATGATAAAATCAACAAAACTTATTTTCCGGAAAAACCATTTGATTAAAACAAACTTAAGTGTTTTGAAATCAAAATGGGAAAATAGTTTGTTGTCAGGGGGAGTCCTGATTGTTTATGCCAAGTGGATGGCGAATTGAAGCAATTCGAATCAGTTGTCATGTTACTTGTACAGTTTGTTTTCAAATTTTTTAAAATAGTTTTTGAATTTTTGGGGAAGTAAGAAATTTCAGAAAATCCAAAAACATGATAAAAGTAAAAAATGAGTTTTGTTGTAAAAAGAGGAAATGATAGTACATCAGTGGACATTCACAGCATGCTAAAGAATTGAAAAGTCAAATGTGATAAACGGTCTCACTGATGATGTGCCAGTAGGTTTTTACACGCTTAGTAGATTGTGTTCGAGATATAAACCTAAATATCAAACTTGCTTATTTTGTGGGGAACATCTCTCGGATATATGGGTAACCCCCGAAATCTTGTTTGAAAGGCTTTCTATTTCTGACATACTAGGTCTTTGTTCGTGGTGATATCTGGGGTATTATACCTGGACTTCTGATTTTGCGGGAGCAATAGCCTAGTCCTCGTATAATACTTTGCACTACTTTAATCATAAAGCCCACCCTTAGCATAAAAATTGATGAAACATTGAAAAATGATAATCATGTTCTGTTGAAAAGAAGATCCCCAAGGGGGACCCACCTAAAGTCGAACCATCATCTCTCTGATTTTGCGGAAGCAATAGCCTGAGCTCTCATGGTCTCGCATTTAACCCCTTACAGATATCACTAGTGTACATTCACCTGTAAGATTGAATATAGGAGTCTGGATACGGGAGTATATTCTGAGGTGGAACACGCAAATAAGTTTAAGTTCTTAAAACACTAATCTCGTATTTCGAATCAGTTGAACTTTATGTAAAAATTTAAGTGGATCAGTATACTGACAATCTAAGTGAATCATTTAGAACTTAAAATGTTTAAAGCTTAACGGTGTTGGTGATTTGTCTCATAAACTGATATGATCCTTTTACACAAACTCACAAAAATATTGTCTGTAAATATTTCTTTACTGCTTTTCGTTAAAAGAAAAATTAAAAAAAAGGATTTTTAGTGTGTTTTAGCATAAATTTTTGAAAAATACAAAAAGATTTTCGATAACTGATGTTGAAAAGCTGATTTTCAAAATTCCGATTACTAAACATGACGAACAGGTTTGGGAAAGTTTGTTTGAAAAGAGAAAAAAATGGATATTTTTACAAGTGATAGTCAGAGATTATAAATGTTAAATCATTTTGGACGATACATGCAAATGATTTATAAATCTGTCAAATTGACAAATCTGTGAAATTTATTGTTGGGTAGAGTTTCATGCAGGTCCCCGTGTCTAAACCTGAGCAGAGTGTAAGCCAGATCACGATTCTAGAACAAGAGTTATGTCAGATTACGATCCTGGAAAAATTTAAGGGGGAGTCGGCTAGCAAATGGGAGTCTGAAGTTAGTAGAGCTAAGTTCGATTCTGAGATTCTCGCAAGGTGTTGATACTGAAAATTTTTAGATCAACATTCAAGGGGGAGTTTGAATGGTTGAAAGCCAGATTGAGATTCTGGAGAAGAAAGAAAGAGATCAAAGGAAGCTTTCATTGTCAGATACTTTGAAAGAACATGAAGACTGATATAGATTGAAGACTCGACATACTGAAGACTAGTACTGAAGACTCGTCAACATCCAAGGGGGAGTCTGTTGGTGCATATGTATGTCGACTTCGTCTTGTATCGAGTCTTGTGTCTAGAATAGATAGGATGGAGCTCGGTATGAACCTTGGTCATATGTATGTCGACACAGTCCATTTCGCACGAAATGAACCTTGGTCATTTCGTACGAAATGCCTCTTCTATAAATACCCGAGCTGCCAGTTCATTTGTAACAGTTCCTGATTCCGGTACCGAAGTGCTGTCAACGTGTCATTTGATCTGTAACAGTGTTAAATCTATAAAAAAGACAATTAAAGAGTGAATCAAGCTATATTCAAGTCTATATCATTGACTCCGCCTTTGATATGGATTAGAACTCTTCTGATAGACTCGTTTTGATCGATTCTCGATCCTACACAAATCCCAAGCCAGCCGTCACCACATCAAAACCTACCAGCTCCAAGTCTGCCGCCGTTCCCAAGCCTTCCGCTACCACAAAGCCACGTGGCTCCAGTTCTCGCAAGAGAAAGGAACCAGATTCCCCTACTGCTTCAGATGTCTTCCCATACGATAATCATGGATTTTTGGAATCCAGCAAGTTTAGGACCAGCTTCCTCAACCAGGTAAGTATCCTTATCCTATATCCTTCACATATATGTTGGTTATACTTTTTAAGTATACACATTGATACCTATTCGTCTGATTGTAGGGTCTTGAACGGTTAGTGCACTTGTATCAGGACTCATGCGGGCTGAACAAGATGTTGGAAGCCAAACTGAAAAAGGCTGAGACCACTATTGCAGACCAAGCAGCAATCGCCACTGCCAAGTCGGAGCATTATGAGGCTAAATACAAGGCAATGACCCAGGAGCACCAGGCTGCCATTAAGAAGATCACTCACGAAGCTCAAGCCAAATTCGACGCCGCTTAGGTCCAGCATGAGCAGGATATGGCTTCTTACCGAGAAGGCCTCAAGAGTTCCTTCGTCGTCTCTCTCCTCCAAGCTAGGATGAAAATGGCCTATGAAGCCAAGGCCATGGGCTTTGAATGCCCTTCTTGGAACGTTGATGCTTGGGTGGCAAAGTTGAGGGACCTTGGTGGCAATCCCGTGGTGCATCCTGCAAAGCCTGTGGTTGAGGAGCCTTCCAAGGTGGCTAAAAAGGTGGTTGATGCTGGTGAAGCTATGGTTGAAGAGGGTGCTGCCCCTTGAAAGCAGCGAAGTGGGCAATGATGGGTATTGATGCCTAGGCCAGAGCCCACTTTTTAAATTTGATGGTTGTGGTTCCTTAAACATTTTACTTTCCTATATTTTGAACAATTTAATTTCCTGCACTTAGAACAATTCGATGGCCAAAGGTGGAGGGATCCTGAGTTTCAGGACGAAGCCCTTGGTCATCAATCTTTAGTATGCTTTATTTTGAACAGTTAACAATTGAAGGTGGAGGTATCTTGGGTTTCAGGATGAAGCCTTCAACTATTTAAGTAAATATGTTAAAAACTAATTGTGCTTTTGGTGGATGGATCTCGGTTTGAGATGAAGCCAAAAGTATAATATTTTGCTATGTTAATAATAAACTAACCTTTTTTAGCCTTATCCATTGTTGTTTATACTTCCTTTGTAAATTTTGTTGCATGTGTTCAATTTGAATGTAGTTCCAATTTTTACAACATTTCAAATATTCTAATCAAGTATCCTGAGGAAATATCCTGGCCAGGATACTCTTAATATTTTAATAAAAAACGTTCTATGAAGACTTTGCCAAACATAATTCCAAAAACTTAGGTTATTTAGATAAGGTTTCAAAAGATAGAAAAAAGAAAGGTCATACCAAAAACACTTAGGGAATAGATTCCAACTTCCAACCTTTGAACCCTTTGCAATATTTTCACCATGGATGTCCCCTGTTTGGAACACTTAGGAAGTCAAGTACAATTTCATCCTTCGAGTGTATCAAGATGAATGTCCCATGTGTACAATAAATTTGAATACTTAGGAACAACAATCATGTGTGAACACACTTATAAGCAACTTTAGTGCTACAGGGGATAAACCCTAAATATCCTGGAGATAGATCCTTAATATTATAGGGATAAACCCTTAGTATACTAGGGATAAACCCATGTTTTTGTGCGCTACAGGCAGGAGTGTATAAACTCCAAGACTTAGAAAGGTGAAAACCTTTAAACCTTAGAGAGTATGAAAATACTCTTTCGTGAGAGAGGGTGATCAATCCTCATATACCTTAAGGATCCAGGATATAACCAATAATAACGAAATTGTCAGCCACTTTTACATGAACTGGTCCCGCCATCTTGAACTATTCCCGGATAACTTGCGCTCAAGTCCGGGTGTTTAAACCCAAATCGAGAGAAAGGTGAATACCTTAAACCTTTGAAGGGATCAAGATCCCTTAAACGTGAGAGAGTGGGCCAATCCTCTAATCTTTCGGTTCATCTTGAGTATATATACTGGAGTAACATCCTGAAGCATATCCTACAAAACACCTTCAAACTAAGGTGGGTGTTAGCTTGGCTAACACCCCTCCGATGCTTAAGTTAGTATTGGGTTTCAACAAACAATAAATCATATAAAAAGGAAATAGAATTCACTTCAAACTAAGGTGGGTGTTAGCTTGGCTAACACATCCCCTTCCATATTCTTGAGTCGGTATGCTCCTTTCCCAGATTCTGATTCAACTTCATAAGGTCCTTCCCACTTTGGAGCTAACTTCCCATCAGCAGGATTAGTAGTATTCTGAAAAGCCTTCCTTAATACCCAATCTCCAACTTGAAACCTTCTAGTCCTTAGGTTTTTGTTATACGCTCTGGATATCCTCTGTTGATATGCTGCCATCCTTAGCTTTGCCACATTCCTCTCATCGACAGTATCCAATTCTTGGCATAAAACTTCAGGATTCTTCTTAGGATCCCGAAGGTTCGATCTTGCTATAGGTATCACCATCTCTGTCGGGATCACCGCTTCTGCTCCAAACACCAAGGAAATGGGGTTTGCCCAGTCACACTTTTTACTGTTGTTCTATCACCCCATAGGACAAATGGTAGTTCTTCTGACCATCTTCCTTTTTTAGCACCTAATCCCCTCTTTAAGATGTTGACAATTATTTTGTTTCAGGATTCTGCTTGTCCATTTGCTTGAGGATGTATTGGAGTTGATGTGATCATCTTGATCCCCCCAACTTTTGCAAAAATCAGTGGTTCTCTTGTTGATGAACTAGAGCCATTATCACAAATTATCTCAGTCGGTACCCCAAATCTGGTCAGGATATTCCTCTTTATGAAAGACACTACTTCTTGATCTTTGACTTGAACAAAGGCCTCAGCTTCAACCCATTTGGAGAAATAATCCGTCATTGCCAACATAAAAACTTTTCCTCCTGGAGCTTTTGGCAACTTCCCCACTATGTCCATACCCCATTTCATGAATGGCCAAGGGGAAGCAATAGGATATAGTGGTTCAGCAGGCTGATGTAGTATGTTGTTGTGCCTCTGACATGCATCACATCTTCGAGCATATTCCAAAGCATCTTTCCTCATCGTCAGCCAATATTATCCTGTTCTTAACACCTTAGAGAATAATGATCTGCCCCCAGTATGGTTGCCACAATCTCCTTCGTGTATATCCTGAAGTATCTCCTTGGTGTCAGGATCCTCCAAACACCTCAGGTAAGGACCTGCAAGAGACTTCTTATACAAAACATCATTTATAATAGTGAAACGAGATACCTTCATCCTGAAAGCCTTAGGATTCTCATCCTTTGGGATGTGTCGTTCTTTGAGATAATTCATGATCGGGGCCGTCCAGGATTTAGGATCCTCCTTAGGATACTCTTTTCAGGATCCTGAATACTTGCTACTTGTTTATCCTGATACTTGAAGAGTTCCATTGAAGGGTACATGATATGTAGTATTGGTATTTGAGTTCCTCCCGGTGTCCTGACTGATGATCCCAAATTTGCCAAAGCATCTGCCTCAGCATTATCCTCCCTTGGTACCTGTTCAAGTGTAAAAACATCGAAATATCCTGCTAATTTTTGAGAATTTCAAGATATTCGATTAACCTTTCACCTTTGACTGCATAGGATCCATTGAAATGGTTAGTAATTAACAAGGAATCAACATATACTTGCAAATTCTTAATATTCATATTTCTGGCCAATTCTAATCCTGCAATCAGAGCTTCATATTCTGCTTCATTATTAGTGGCAGGGAATTCACACCTTATATGTCCCCTTGTGGCGATTTTAGTAGTATACCTAATCCTACACCTCTTATATAAGATGCACCATCAGTATATAGTGTCCAGGATTCTAAGGTTTCTCCTAGTTGGTGTACTTCTAGGTCTACTTCATTTTGAATTTCTCATTTCAATTCTATTGAAATCAACCACAAAGTCTGCTAGAGCCTGAGACTTTATAGCATTTCTAGGTTCATACACTAGATCATAGGCACTTAACTTTAGTGACCATTTATGTGACATCTGTGTAATCATTATATAAACTCTGAATAGTTCAATTATCAATGAAACAATGTATTTTGATCCCTATATTTGTTTATTTATGTTTGACAATTTCTCATTTCAATTCTAGTTCAATTTCAAACTCTAAATCGTTTTCTTGAAAGTTATACGCAAACTGATGCGTAAACGTAATCAGTTTAACGCGAAAAACACTCCGGAATGTCAACATAAGATTAACATACCTTAAATAGCCTTTACATAACTTAGAAATAAGTTTTGGAAGGTTTGGTATGGCAAAAACAAGTTTATTCGCTCACAGGGACTATTTGCGACAAACTGCGAAAGTCTGCCGATTCGTATGGCAACGTATACTCCGTAATATGATAATAAGTTAAACATACCATAAATATCCTTTACATAGCTTAGAAATAGGCTTTGATGGGTTCGGTGTGCGAAAATAAGCTTATTTGATCAAATAGGGACTAAAAGCGTCAAAAAGTGCATAAGTTTGCATTTACTCGCATATCTTACGTTCTGAACATATCCGTACGTCCAAAAAAAATTTTAGTCATTAAAATATTTTATTTTAGTGATTGGAATGCTAAAATACCATTCATCACGCAATTTGGATTGTTTTTCGCGTCCGTTCGTGTTTCGTCGTAATTAACCGAATAACGTGACCGTATGACCAAACGAACCGACATCCGAGATGTTTTCAAGAATATTTTAAGTTCCCTATACTTTAACTTCATTGTAGAGCCTTGAAATGAGGTTAACGGGGCTTAAATGCACCAAAAAACAAGTTTTAAGCATGCAGGGGCCAAAACTACAAAACATTTAAACTTCCCTCGCGGGCCGCGAACTATTGAGGGTCTGTCTACGCGGGGCACGACCGAGGGTACTGGAAGATTCAATGAATTTGATTCAGCAGCCTTTTTTCTCTACTTTTAACCATGGTTTTGACATACCATGAGCTTGTTTTTGAGCTCCCCTTGTTTTTAAAACTATGGGCCACATGTATATGGCCAAGATCATGCTTTGATCCTTGCAAAAACACATGCAATGATCCTAGAAACTCAAGATTTCCTATAAATAGCTTGGGTTTTTGCCTTTCTCATTGCTCATTGATTTGATTTGCTCTAAGTTGAATCTTCCACATTGTTGAAAGCTTCATACCTGAGTATTTTAGTTCAATTCTTCCTAGCTTGGACCCTTTGTAAGCTTCTTTCGTGCTTGTTCTTGTATTTTAAGCATGAAAGTCAAACAGTGTTTGACTTTCTGATTTGACCATTAATTGGTCAACACAAAGTTCGTTTGAACTTTGCAACGTGAGCATAATCACGATGGTTATAGTCCCTTGTGACTATACCTACTGATTACCACGTTGATTTTGCTTGGTGACGAGTCAAAGTTTCAGTCAAAATACATACTTATGCGTATTTTGCAACGAAGCTATTTTTGGGTATCAAAACACTTTGTTTTGATATCAAACTTGTTTTCTAACTTAGTTAAACATGTTTAACTCGTCACTTTTAGTTTAGTGCTTGATTAGGGTCGTAAGTCAAGCGGTCTAAACAACCTCTTAGACTTTCGAACACGACCCGTTTGGTCGATCATTAGGCTCCGACCAAATATGTTTTGTGACCAGAGTTGTATAGGGAATAACCTTCTGAGGTTATACCTTATGGTCACTTAGTTTACTTAGTTGTATGATAGGTAATTTATATGCGTTAGGAAAATGACCAAAATGCTCTTTTTACGCATAATTTCATTTTAAGCATATGTAACTTAATTTTTGCCACGTAAACTGATTATTAAACATGTTAGGGCATATAATACTTGCCATAGGATTAGATAGCCTACTCGTTTGCGCTTTTGCGCAAATGACGTGTTAAAGTAGCGTAAGCTACCTAAACGGGTCATAACGGGTCATAAGCACTTAGGATTAGTTCCGTTTTAGAATGTAGGCTTTGTTAAACCATATCATATGATTTCCAATACTCATTTGGTTTATGAGACCTCATTCTATCCGATCTCCTGATTTAGGTCTGGTTTATTAACGTAGTTACCTATATTAGGTGCCGATTGATTCCGTGATCCCTCAAGCGTTGTTTGATTGTTATTTCAAGACTATAAGCAATATCAAGTGAGTACATAGTCCCCTCTTTTACTGTTTTCAAATATTTTGTGGTGAAACACATGTGTCTACTTGTTACTTTCGTGCTTTTCGTGCTTTCATGACAAATACTTGCTACGTTCATTAGTACGCATATAGTAAATGATTTTATTTATGCTTTGCTATGTATGTGGACTGAGCATGCTAGTACATTGATTTCATAAACACATTTGTTTCATATGTTTATTTCAGCATATGTACACATTGATTTACATTACATTTTTGCTATGTATGCTTTCATATAACATGCTTACATTTGGTATAACATTTGGTTTGTTTAACGGGTCAAAAATACATTCATTAACACTGATCACGTCGCTCGGTAGTATGTAGTGGTACCGTAGGAATTGACAACTCCCATTCCTGGAATCCTAGGTTTGTTTGGACGTAAGGAATGACAGAATCCGAAAACATTTTAATAAACCTTTAACTTGTTATGGGTTTGTCTGTCAGTCTCAAGGCTTGGATGTATACGATAAACATTACCACATAAGTGTTCTATCAATTAAAGCATTGTTTTATTTTCAAAACATAACTTTTGATTCAAACATTTGTTTATTCAAAAACATTGTTTTGTGCATAACATTTGGTTTTCACATGACATTGGATTATACATTGACATTTTACATACGGGGTTGAGTAAATACTTTTATTAACCGTACATAACATTTGATTGTACATTAACATTTTACACATGACGTGTGCGCGACTACACATATTTTTACAATGAAATTACACACGATTCGGTTTTAAATTTATAAAAGTGATTATTACTTTAACATCAAAACACACACGAAAGAGGCAAGTCTACCCTGTCATATATGTAGTAAAGTATCGGTAAGAACCAAGTATCGATCCAAGGAAATGGGCGGAGGAATAATACTAGACCTTTGTCACTAAACTACCGGTAAAAACATAAGTTGTTTGATTTTTAATAAACTAAAGTAAGCATAAACAACTACTTATAAAAACATAATAGATTTCAAATATGAAAATAGACAAATAGCCTTGCTTAATACACAACCAAAGCATGTCAACTAAGTCGGTTTTCGCACTAGAAGCATTTGATCAATTCTCCACTTTTGAGACAATTAGTATCCCTTTCGGGAATCCTAACATGACAATCATTCGGAAAGTTGAAACGATAAACACACTTTAACCACCTAAAATTGTTCTTTAACGTGCAATTGATAAATGTCTATAAAAATCTCTTAAAAATAAGTCAGTCATCTGTTAGGAGTTTTATAACCTCACTTAAACAAGGAAAGCGACACCGAGACAAGCATAAACTAGATTAAATCACAACCGAGTTCATTTTACAAATCTTGCACATAAATTCACCAAGATAGCAATTTTGGCCTAAACTACTAACTAAGCTAACAAATAATGGCAAGAATTTATAACGACACCATTTAACCCGTTAAGGTCCTTACGTGACGGCAAGCTTTCTTGATTAACAATAATTACATTTTATTAAACCACTAACCATTTCTAGTATCATGGTGCACACATTTTAACCAAGCTAAACTAGTTAACCAAGTTTAAAGTCTACTAATACATGATTAATTAAGCTTCATCTTTCAATTATCTCAACTAACCATACATTAATCATCCAACACAATTACTTATAATCAAGAAATCAATATCAATAACAAGGTTGCAAACTAATCATCAAAGATTAACATAGAAAATACTTCCAAGTGTCATTACAAACAAAGATTAACATACTAATGGTTATAATCAAGCAAGGGATTGTTGTGTTTTTGCCCAAAGGCTACAATAATACTTAAACATTAATCTAAATGCTTGAAAGATTAACAAAATCATGGAAAGATTAGAAAACCAAACCATAAACAAGCATAAGATTAAGAATCTGGAAGATAACGAAGCTAATCGGCACAATGTGGCTTGAATCCGGGTGAAAGCAGAAGCCTCCGAAGCCTGAAAATCGCCAGAATCGCTTCCAAAATGTCCAGAGTTCCGAGCAGAATGTTTCTGCAAGTTTTTATATAATTTCGATGTTGCACGGTCGTGGGTCCTGTTGCACGACCGTTCACTTATTGCATTATTGGAGGTATGGTGCACCATACTGCATGACGTCACAGATCTTATCCGGTCTTAGGTCTCGCACGATCGTTCTTCATATTGCACGATCGTTCACTTCCGGGATCATGTTGCACGGACAACTGCACTGGTGGTGCAGTTCTGGGGTTTTGCTGGACATCGGATCCGCACGGGGTGCAATGAGTTGAACGCCCGTGCATCACCGGGATTGTCTTGCACGCCGAGTCGCACTGTCGTTCATTACCGGGCTGGGCTGCTTTTGTCGGATATGCACGGTCGTTCCATAGGTGGCACGACCGTTCCATTCGCCAAGGTCAGAATTCTAACAGAATGTTCGCAGCTTTGTCGTTTCGTCTGGAAAGTCCTCGTTTTCGCTATCATCTTGTCTGGTATGCTGTTTTAGGCCTGTAAACAAAAGTATACATTATTAAGTATCCGAATGACGGTTTTACGGCCGAAAACGCATAAAATGGGGATAAAATGGGGGACTAAAATATGTGTAAATTAGCGAATATCAAATCTCCCCACACTTGAACCTTGCTTGTCCTCAAGCAAGCTAAACTAAAATGCAATAAAAGATAGAATCAAACAAGAACGATAATTTACACACTATTTTATTGAAATAACTACAAACGGTTAGCCGGTTTTTTGAAAGACAACATCAAAAGAATCAAACCCAACAAGCATATGCAAATATGTGGCGATAACCAAAAAGCCATGACTCACTTTCAATTGACTTAACATGTTAATCTTCACACAACTCACAATGTTCACACACACTCGGTTTTATTTATGAAACATACATAAAATGTGTATGTACAAACACTCAATGCCTCGTCAATGAAATGTGTAATATCATAAGCTTGTCATAAGATCTCATCTCCACCAACTAACATGCGAAAAAGTGTAAATCAAGAGGTCTTTACGGGTTGTAATGTTAGGCTTGGGCGAAGGGTATGGAAAGGGATATTTAAAGTGGCGAAATGGTTAAAACTCAGTAGCTACGTTTAACAAGTGCAATACAACAAAACTATACATACAAACGCCTTAAAAATGCTACTTACGCGACAACGAGCTCATAAACAAGATTTCATCATTTTATCAATCAAAATTGCTCGAATTTTATCTACTTTACCCTATTTTAGGGTGTTTTATTTTCTGTTTTTTTTAACATAAAAACTAATGGATTTATACAATGAAACGTAAACAACAACAAGCGCTAGTTAAACGATTATTTTGACCGAGTTTCAACACTAAAAGGTTTAAAACATGAAAAGGCTAAATTTGGCTAAGTGGGCGATTATATTGGGTAAACAAAGGTGAACGGGAAGGCTCGACATGGTTAATCCTAAAGGTAATGTAAGGTTTACGGGAAACACAACACAAAGAACAAGGTTAACAACAAAGGGGTAATCTAAGTGCCTCCATCACTTCTACACAATTCCGCAAGTTCATGGTCTTAACAAGCATACTAGTGACAAGTTCTAAATTACACATGACATCCGGCTCACTCCTACTCCGAAATGAACAAATATATAACAATATCAAGGCTCAAATATGCTCACATAACAGAAGGAATGGGTAAAAGTGTTAAAACTCTCATGCAAGTCTTTCTTTGTTTGTCACGCTTTCCGGTTTCCTTTTTCAAAATTTATTTTGCTTGTCGAGTTTTTATCAAGTCCGAAGCTTTCTAAAACACAACCAACCGGTTTATTTACTAAATATAAACAGAAAACAGATATTTTTTTTCTGATTTTTCTGATTTTTCTATTTTCTTTTTTTATTTTTTTTAACATAGAGGACAAACAAAGTTAACAAAGTTAACCCCCTCCCCACACTTGAACTTCGCATTGTCCCCAATGTGAAACCCGAAATATAGAGAAAAAGGATAATAGTACTCCCCTCAAGATGATGTCTGATGAAACGAGACTTCCAAGCTGTATCTGTCGTGTGCTCCGGTCAAAGACTTGATAGCCAAGATCTGCAAGTGTGTCATATGGTACAGAAAAACAGAACAGAAACAAAAATAAACCCAAATAAACCATAATGTACATAAATATAAGTACTAAAATCCAAACAAATACAAGACATAAAGTAAAGTGTCTGAAAATAAAGTACATAACCGAGGGTGTTTGACATAACAACCAAAATAAACACCCGAAATAAACAAAGTACGGAAATAATAAAAACCACCAACTGTCAACACCACTGCCTCCTACTCGTCGTCACCATCATCATCTCTCGTGAAGGACAGGCCCGCATCACCATAACCAGGTGGGTTCCAGGGTGGAAACTGCGGAGGATGCTGAAAGAAGTCGGGATAGGCATGATGCATCTCCTCGAATAAGTATGAGAACCCAGCACTCACCCCCTGGTACAAGTTATCCTGGTTCGCCCTAAGCTGATCCTGAGTGGCCCTGAGTTGATCCTGACTAGCCCTGATCTGGTCCTGACTAGTCCTAATCTGGTCGATATAAGTCCCATGCTGCTCCTGCGTAACTCGCATCTGTTGGAACTGCTGGTAAAACTCTGGCCAGTCCTGGTGCTGGTGGTAATCATGGTGCTGTGGTGAATGTGGTGGTGTGTGTGGTTGGTGCTGCTCGTGCTGCTAAACTGCATGCTGCTCCCCCATTTCTTCATCCTCGTCTTCCTCCTCAGGTGGAGGCAACGGGTCCCAGACCTCGTTGTTTAGACCCCTCAATCTATCCCCCCGATCCAACTCAGCAATCACCCCCATGGCCTTCAATGACCGAATATCAACATAAACTCCATCGGTCACATGAGTGAGACTCTCAAGCACCTCATCAGTCATCAAGCCTAAGTTGTTGGCAATTTCGGTCACATATTGACCGCCGTGTATCTGACTGTTGGGTGTCCTACCTGAGCACTTCACAAAATATTCAGCCATCCTTGCGGCTAGGTTGATGTGTACCCCATCAACCAGCGTGTATAGAAATATCAAATCAGGCGTTGGACAGTTCCCTAAACTGTCCATGCGGCCGCAAATGGTGTGGCTAAACACCTGATGCATCACTCAAACCAAAGGGTCTTTCAACCATGAAGCTTTAGACATTCTCGGGTCGTAAGGGCCCCCAATTGCATTTTGGGCCCAGAACGCGGCCCGTGCTTCATCAGATGGAAAGGTAACTGCTCCATGAAGAGTTCGGAATCCATGTCTTCTCTTGTGTAAATTCCAAGCCTCATACCCAATCGACCCACTGACCAAGTGTGCCATTGTCCACCCAACCTGAAAGTTATCCGCTCCTTGTAGCGGAATTTTGGCCTTCTATGACCAATTGGTATTTCGTAGGCATATGTGGAGAAGAACTCTATCGTTAGTTCACGATAGATGGGGCGGCTGATAGAGATAAGATTCGTAAGCGGAATAGTGAGCATATTTTCAAGTCTATCATACTGATTTAGCTCCCTCATGACCTCCCAATCCAACCTCCGTGGGATGCCGAATTGCCCTCGCCTTCTCCATAAGGCGTCACGTCTTGGAATACAAAGAGCTTCTTTCTCATCATCGGGGTTAAATTGCAAGAATGGGTGATTCATCTGCATGAGGAATATCGTTAGATAGATGGGAACAGGAAAAATTTCAATAAAAAACAGCCGAGCAGACAGTTATGAAGATTCTGTTTTTCTGATCTGGGCCTGTCGCACGGACATGCGACGAGACGCACGGTCGTGCGTCACCGAGAACAAGCAGAGATGGTCAACAAATGTCGGATCTGCACGACGTGTGACCAACGGCACAACCGTGCATCACCTAGACCAACAGCAAACTATCGAAAACAGCCGGAAACGCACGACCGTTCCATCTGAGGAACGTCCGTGCAACCTCGATTCTGCAGATTTCGACCCCTGAACTTTGAACAGCCTAATTTTTGCAAAATTTCAACAAGTTTTGGGCCAACAGGGGTCGGAAAGTCAACCGGGTGTTCACAATATATACGATTCAAACAAGGGTTAGGGTTTCGTTTGTATTTATGAAGAGAACCCTAAAAAAGCCTTGAAGAGTCGGATGAATCTAACCTAGAAACCGAAGAAACATAAAATCTACAAGAAGGAACGTACCGTGCGAAGAAGGGTGTGAACCCGTGCGAAGAAACCGTGCGAAATGAGGCAAAAACGGCCTGGAACGGCTGGAGCGACTAGGGTTTCGCGAATTGTGAATGGGGGCTGCAGATGAGGGTATTTATACTGCCAAATGACAAAACTGCCCTCAGCCTGACGCACGGTCGTTCGACCTATCGCACGGTCGTGCGTCACCGACATCGCTCAAACCCAGCACGCTGATCTTGGAGATGCACCGTGGGTGCGGCTCATCGTGCAAGCCAGCCCGCAAACGCACGGTCGTGCGACTCAAGGCACGGTCGTGCGACAGCTGCAGATCAGTGTTTTTCTGTAGAAGCTATTTCCAGCAACTGTTTTGGTCGTTTTTCGCCATTTTTTCAACTCGCAAACTGTTTAATCACTATCACAACATAGAACCTTCGCCTGGCACATCTAAAAATTGTACAAACTAACGGAAACTACGAAATACACCTAAATTACGCTAAAACTACAAAAACATAAAAGTAGACGATTTTACCCCTATAGCGCCAAAGACGCTCTTGCTACATTTTTAACCCGCGAGTCAGTAGCGTAGACTCATGCTAAATTTTTGTCGGCGAGTCGATAGCAAGACTCATGCTAAATTTTTGTCGGCGAGTCGATAGCAAGACTCATGCTAAATTTTTGTCGGCGAGTCGATAGCAAGACTCATGTCCCCACACTTGTTACATGTGCGGGCCATTACCACGCCCTTTCGGATTCTACTCTGTATTGCCCGGAAGACCACCTGGGGGTCTCTCCGACATCATTTTTGCCAACTGGCCCACTTGATTCTCGATGGTCTGAATGGAAGCCTTTTGACTCCGCATTTCTCCTTCGTTGACCAAGAACCGCTCCTCATGCTGCTGATATCGTTTCTCAGAAATTTGATTAGCACTGTTGGAGTTGTTTAGCACTTGTGCCATCATTTCCTCTAGCTTTGCGTTGCTTTGAGAGGTGTGTGGCTGGGAACTGCTTCCTGAGCCTTGATTATGATACTGTGGCTGGAAGGATTGACCTTGAGATTGTTGTGGCGCGGAAGCATGTTGAGCATATCCGTGTGCGTTTTGGTTCCCAGAACCAGATTTCCACCCAAAGTTTGGGTGATTCTTCCACCCTGGATTGTACGTGTTGCTATAGGGGTTATTTTGGGGCCTGATTTGATTGCCCATATAGTTCACCTCCTCGTTCCCTGTAAACATAACACCCTGCTCACACGTACCTGGCACGTGTGCAACCCCGCACTGATCACATGATGGTGATTGAATTCTCGAGACATTCTGAGACTGATCAATTCTTGTTGCCAAGGCTCCAATTTGCGCAGTAAGAGCCGTATATGTATCCACAGCATGAACTCCGGAAGTGGATGATGTCTTATTCCGCACTCCTCCTTGGCGAGAACTTGACTTCAACGCAGCTTTCTCTATGATCGCGTAAGCTTCAGTTGGTGTCTTCATTCCAAGATCGCCTCCTGCATACACGTCTAAACGTTCCTGCGAGTCATAATTGGGTCCCTGATAGAAGGTCAGTTGCCTTTTAGACAACCAGTGATGCGGGACATCAATTAAAACATCTCTAAACCTCTCCCAAGCTGCGTGTAGAGATTCTCCGTCGTCTTGCTTGAACGTCATGATACGGTTCCTTAATTTAGTCGTCTTTTCCGGAGGAAAATATTTCTGCACAAATAGTTCTGCCATCCCGGCCCAAGTGGTAATAGATCCTGCCGGAAGTGACAAAAGCCAAGATTGGGCTTTATCACGCAATGAAAATGGAAAGAGCCGCAAACGGATCGCGTCCTAAGAAACATCTCTTATCTTGAAAGTCGAGCACACCTCGAGAAACTTTGCGATGTGCCGACCAGGATCCTCGTGATCCTTCCCATCAAACTGCACCGAGTTTTGTATCATATTGATGATGCTGGATTTTATCTCGAAAGTCAGTGCTACTACCGTCGGTCGGGCGATGCTCGGTAGCAAGCCTTCTACTCCGGGTTGGTTTGTTCCATTCAAAGGTCTGTCGTCGTCCGCCATGGTGCCTCTTCCTTCGTCCCCTGAGTTTTCGCTTTCAGAAAGTATCACCGGTTCGTCAATCGCGTTTGCAATTCGTTGTGCAATGACACGTGACCTTTCTCTCAGCCTCCTACTTCTCCTAAGATTATGCGCTGGTTCGTCAGCCGGCTCAGCAACAGCGGGCGCGGGAGTTGAGGACATCAACCTGCAAACGAAAATTTGACACAATGAATATTTTATTATTATAATAATATTTTTTTTTTGCTGAAAAGAAACAGAATTATTATAAATAGGGCTGAAAAATTTTATAAAAATCCGAAAATGGGTCCGAAATTTTTATAAAAATCAACACAATAAAAATAATCGAATCGGCTAGTATAAAAATGATTTTTAGGAGCCGAAAACTCAAAGAATAAAAAAATAATAAATCCGGATTAAATAAATAAATGGAACAAAAATTTACAAGTGTACAAAAATGACTTGGAAAACGAATAAATCGAATTAAAAGCAAGAAATATTAACAAATAAATAAACAAATAAATAATCAAGAAAATATACACAAATATTAACAAGTATATACACCGATAACACAATGACTCGGGTCGTTCCTAAAACTCGCCATTTCCCCGGCAACAGGGCCAAAAACTTCACGTGTGCGTGACTACACATATTTTTACAATGAAATTACACACGATTCGATTTTAAATTTATAAAAGTGATTATTACTTTAACATCAAAACACACACGAAAGAGGCAAGTGTACCCCGTCATATATGTAGTAAAGTATCGGTAAGAACCAAGTATCGATCCAAGGAAATGGGCGGAGGAATAATACTAGACCTTTGGCACTAAACTACCGGTAAAAACATAAGTTGTTTGATTTTTAATAAACTAAAGTAAGCATAAACAACTACTTATAAAAACATAATAGATTTCAAATATGAAAATAGATAAATAGCCTTGCTTAATACACAACCAAAGCATGTCAACTAAGTCGGTTTTGGCACTAGAAGCATTTGATCAATTCTCGACTTTTGAGATAATTAGTATCCCTTTCGGGAATCCAAACATGACAATCATTCGGAAAGTTGAAACGATAAACACACTTTAACCACCTAACATTGTTCTTTAACGTGCAATTGATAAATGTCTATGAAAATATCTTAAAAATAAGTTAGTCATCCGTTAGGAGTTTTCTAACCTCTCTTAAACAAGGAAAGCGACACCGATAAACACAATGCAACCACCGAGACAAGCATAAACTAGATTAAATCACAACCGAGTTCATTTTACAAATCTTGCACATAAATTCACCAAGATAGTAATTTTGGTCTAAACTACGAACTAAGCTAACAAATCATGGCAAGAATTTATAACGACACCATTTAACCCGTTAAGGTCCTTACGTGACGGCAAGCTTTCTTGATTAAAAATAATTACATTTTATTAAACCACTAACCATTTCTAGTATCATGGTGCACACATTTTAACCAAGCTAAACTAGTTAACCAAGTTTAAAGTCTACTAATACATGATTAATTAAGCTTCATCTTTCAATTATCTCAACTAACCATACATTAATCATCCAACACAATTACTTATAATCAAGAAATCAATATCAATAACAAGGTTGCAAACTAATCATCAAATATTAACATAGAAAATACTTCCAAGTGTCATTACAAACAAAGATTAACATACTAATGGTTATAATCAAGCAAGGGATTGTTGTGTTTTTGCCCAAAGGCTACAATAATACTTAAACATTAATCTAAATGCTTGAAAGATTAACAAAATTATGGAAAGATTAGAAAACCAAACCATAAACAAGCATAAGATTAAGAATCTAGAAGATAACGAAGCTAATCGGCACAATGTGGCTTGAATCCGGGTGAAAGAAGAAGCCTCTGGAGCCTGAAAATCGCCAGAATCACTTCCAAAATGTCCAGAGTTCCGAGCAGAATGTTTCTGGAAGTTTTTATATAATTTCGATGTTGCACGATTGTGCGTCCTGTTGCACGACTGTTCACTTTTTGCATTATTGGAGGTATGGTGCACCATACTGCATGACGTCACAGATCTTGACCGGTCTTCGGTCTCGCACAACCGTTCTTCATATTGCACGATCGTTCACTTCCGGGATCATGTTGCACGGACAACTGCACTGGTGGTGCAATTCCGGGGTTTTGCTGGACATCGGATCCGCACGGGGTGCAATGAGATGAACGCCCGTGCATCATCGGGATTGTCTTGCACGCCGGGTCGCACTGTCCTTCATTGCCGGGCTGGGCTGCTTTTGTCGGATATGCACGGTCGTTTCATAGGTGGCACGACCGTTCCATTCGCCCAGGTCAGAATTCTAACAGAATGTTCGCAGCTTTGTCGTTTCTTCTGGAAAGTCCTCGTTTTTGCTATCATCTTATCTGGTATGCTGTTTTAGGCTTGTAAACAAAAGTATACATTATTAAGTATCCAAATGACGGTTTTACGGCCGAAAACGCATAAAATGGGGATAAAATGGGGGACTAAAATATGTGTAAATTAGCGAATATCAACACACGCCATTGAAACATTAAACATTGTTATACATGAACATTTGACATTAGTTTAAACAAGACATCTTTGGTGGTTTATTTGGTAAGTGATTTAAGTAACGAGGCATGTGTAATATGATAAAAGCATGGTGGATACGCCGCTGGTACTTCCTATATATAAGTGTTTTTATGATATTACATATCGTGGCGTTATCTAAATCATTTCGACAAAGACATGATACATTTCATACAAATGATATATTTTCTCAAAACATTGTTTTACAAACGACATATTTTGTACAAACTCATTTCTACTTGGTTTTTTATTTAACCATGCATTATTTCTTTTATATCATCTGATTTCCTTATCGATTTTTTGTATGATTTATAAAAGAAAACATTTTTATAAGGTTCATGACTACTTTTTGTTAAACATTTCTTTTAACTACAAGTCATGAATCGTCCATTAACAAAACCTACGTATCTCACAGACATTTTTATGCTGACGTACCTATTTTCACATGTGTTTCAGGTGCTGTTGTTAGATGATCATGATGCAAAAATAGGATTGGACGAGGGCCTTAGTGACATAAAACAAGAAAGACAATGTGTTTAAATTTGTTTATTTCACTTTAAGACTTTGTCAAACAAATATTAATTCAATAAAACAGAACTTCAATTACCATGTGTTGTGAAACAATGATTCTGTTACGACACTCCCCGACGTTTCCGCCGCGGTTTGTTGTTTTATGCGGTGGGGTGTGACAGAAGAGTTGGTATCAGAGCTCATGGTTATAGGGAATTAGGTTATTAGTAATTCTTTGACCTAGACTATAACCTTCCTAGGACCCTAACACAAGATTCTTGTGTTTAGATCTTAAAATGATAGCGTTACCTATCTTAGGGTGACAACCACAACAAGAACACAAATTTCGAATCCGTTTTGAAAACCAATCATCTATTCTTAGATGGTTTATTATAAGGTTTTGAACCTTCAAAGTTTTCAAAATCTCGTCAAAGTTTGGGTCTTATAATGTGAACACGTGCAATCTGGAACGGTGGATGTCTGTATCCCGAGTTTTCTGTCTAAGGCTAGAGTGTTCGTACAAATCCACATAATCAGACCAGTCACTCTTACCTGGTTACTCTTGGGATAAGTGTCCACTTATAGGCTAAACCATGTCTTCGTGATACATTAATATGACCCGCTTACTTTGATTAGTCACTGTGTCGTTTGTTTTCCTTAGGTAACAAACAAATGATCACAATCTTTATGCGTTGTCGATATATTTAAACATTCTGTTTTGATTTACCATTTAAATTCCGTACTTTGATTTGAATTTGATTAGTCTTTAATCTGATGACAGAACGGGTAAGCAAAAATATTTTCTCTCTTTCTTAGTTCATTATTTTGTATATAAAGTGTCCTTTCTCTAGTAAATGGTAAATTTGCACAAAAATACAAGATTTATGCACAAATTTAGGGGGGAGAGGGACATATAGATAGATATAGAGTTTAGGGGGAGAAAACTCAGAAAAGAAAAATACAAAAAGAGTTTGCTGTATATATATATATATATATATATATGTGTGTGTGTGTGTGTGTATTGTTTTAGGGGGAGAAAATGAGAAAAATACAAAAACATTAGAAAAATGAAAATGCCAAAAAGAAAAATTGCATGAGATGGGAAGTGAAATAAATGTTCGTGTTAAAGGGTTTGACTAACACATGTAAGGTGCCATAGCTGAAAAGACTAGGATCTACTGCGATATGTAGATAGGCTTGACGCTCAAAGTGATAAAAGATACTAAGTGATATAAACATAATGAACTATGTACCATGTGGGTAACATACCAACGGCGTATGATTTTATGGTCTTAAATCTTGCGTTGATAGATAGCCAACGTCTGAGGTTTCGGGTCTTTATATTGTTGAATCATCCGGGGATATCTTGGTTGTCCTTCTGTTGCATCCAGATTATATGCAGACCTAGACACAGTCAAGAAATCTTAAAAGATCCCAAGAGGACAAAAACCCTAAGGAATCAAAATCTCAAAATGAGAATATTCCAAATGCTTAAAGGGCCAAATTCGTACCAAAATGGTATTTGCCTCGCCCTCGTTAGACACAATCATTGGTCGCTCTGCTGTACGAAAGTACTGACCTGTCACCAATGGTCTAACGTTGTAAATCAAAAAGGATGACATCAATATACTCACCTGTTACGATGAATCGTTGTGCTTACCTTGATCGCGGGGGGTATGCCTTGGAATGGGATACACTGGTATAATAGTATAATATTACCTTAAGCATATCAGAAAGTTGAAAAATTGAAAGTTGAGCGTTAAAGTTTAAGTGGATAAATATATTGGCAATCGCATAGACCAGTTTGATTAGGCTCGTACTGAAAAGTGTTCCTTAGTCTGTCTGAGAACGAATTTTGATCCCATTGCAATTGTAATTGTATATTATGGTAGTTGTTTATATTTTGAGTTCTTATTTGATTTTAGTTCTTAAAAAATAAAAATAAAATAGAAAAATTCAAAAATACAAAAATAGTGTCTTGTTTTTTCTATAAAATAAAAAATCCAAAAATAGAGTGTTTATTTGTTTTCTTAAAATTAAAAAATATAACCGTTCTTGAAGATTTAACTGGTCATCAAAAGTTGAAAGAATTTAAATTGTGAAATCCGAGTATAAGTACTTGGATGTACCTAGTGTTCATATGGTACTCTCCCTGTTGCATAAGAAATGTTTGCTTATGAGTTTGTGAGCATGTGCAGAACTTGATTTCAATCAAGAATAGGGGTTGATGAAGACGGAGATGTTGTTAGTTGCTGAAGAAGCCTGAAGCGACACAACAACAAGATGTACCTGAGTTAGAAGAACCGGATACGAAACGCCGTCTGACAGTGAAAGTACACTTGAAGAAGTACAGTGAACCTGCTTGAAAGACAAAGATTGAAGAAGAAAAGAGCTGCTGAGAATCCTCCTCTCACATTCTTTTTGACAAAGATTTTCAAGCAAAGCTGATCGTGATCCTGATATGAAGCTAACCACAAGAGCTGAAGAAAAAGACCCGGTGCTGAGAGTTCAGAAATCAAGAACTTCCACAACATCTGCAACATTTCGACAACCATAGATTTCGTTGAAGACGTACCTGAATTAAGATTATGAAGACAATTTGATGGCAGCAGTCTAGGGGAGATTGTTAGGCTATAAAGTGTGAGACTGACGCATCAAATTAATACAACGGGCTATGGTTACAAACTGGGCCTTACCAGGTTAGTTTATATTAGGTTGTGGACCTTTATAGGTCACTTGGGCCAAGCAGGCCCAAGGGGAGCCCATGTGGGAAGTGGGCTTGTCTATGTATATAAACAAGTTTTTAACTTGTTTTAGGGTTAGAACCTCCAAGTTACAGAATTCCTAGAGAAGCTAGAGTGGGAGGCAATTTGGTTGTGAGCTTGTACCAGACGATTTTGCTAGTTCATAGTAATAGAATCGTGTGCAAGTTTAAAGGTTATTTCGGTGTTCTTGTTATTTTCGTTTTGATTCTTGAATCACCCATTGATTGGATTCCGCACAATCAATTGGTTGATTGATATCATTGAAAGATCCGGTTTTCGGGACTTACAAAAACAAACAAAATGCAACGGATCAGATGGTGATCCGATCGAGTAGCCGTTCGACGATTATGCCACTCGATACTTTGAATCACTATACTCACATGCAAACTTATCTGACAAAATTTTTAAAGAATTCTGCTCTCATTAAGTCAAGGCACATGGGCCGATAGTTTTGATTGGGCTGCTAAACTTTTTCCTTTTAATTTTTTTTAAACAGGCAAATCTGATAAATCTTGGCCTTCAATTCTAAATCAATGTGATGCTATTGGACCGTTAAAGTGTATTAGGCTTCAACAACACATGCAGGTCTCGTATTTATTAAACACACATGGGCCGTCAACATGAAATCAAATCAATTCTTGTGATATATAAAGTGGCTGACAATTCTGATTGCCATTAAGAGTTCAGGTGATATCAAAGTTGTTGTAAATTTATAATTGGACCGTTATTACTGTTGTTCACGTGGTGTTAGACAAAAGGGTTTGTTGAAATGAAAGGTTCGTCTAAACTTTGAAGGGTTCGTCTAATGTGAGGCTTCGTCACAATATATGAAGTGTTCGTCAACAAGTCTTGACAGTTCGTCGCTTGGATTACCCCTTGATCGGATGGTCATCATATCGGATTGCCATCCGATCGGTGAACATCAACAGCAACAGTATAACAAAGACAAGAGAGTTTAGGATCGGATGGTCATCCGATCGGATTGCCATTCGATTAGTGACCAATCATGACAAATGACATCATTTAATGTTTCCAACTGTTCGTCACATAAAGGTTCGTGAAAGGAGTGAATGGTTCGTCAAGGAGTAATAATCAATTGATTTGAGAGTTCGTTGGCCAGATAACTCTTCGTCAACTGCAACAATACAACAACCAATTAAATTGAATCAAATGAATAATGATGCTAAGGATCGGATGGTCATCCGATCGGATTGCCATCCGATCGGTGACCTACAACAAGAACAGCAGCATCAGTTTTAAACATTTTTGGACCAGAAAAACTTAGATTTCTCTCAAACTGTTTGGAGTTTTGATCTGAAATTTTATTGGCTTGAACAATGATGATTTTCGCACAATATATCCAAAAATCAACCAATTTTAACCGTAACAGCCATGTTAATTTTGCGTTTTTCTATCAAAAACGTGAATAAAATGAGAAAATGAAGAAATTAGACAAATCTGATGCAAATTTGGATCTGAAACTGATGAAATCTCGTGCGATTTTGTGTGTTTGATCCGTGCAATCGAGTTCCTGCTCTGATACCACTTGTAGGATTGGTTTTCTACTCCGTAACGATTGCGTAATGACACGTGTGACGTGCGGAATCCGTACACGTGCGTGGACCGAACAAGAACGTACTAAATCTGTGATTCTATTCAAAGATATGAAATTGTACAATCACGTGAATCACCTTTTGCACTTTCTCTCTCTAGACTCTCTCTCTCTAGGATCCAAGCTCTCCAAGTTATAGAAGTTGCAAAAAATTCTAATCTAAAGGCACAAGGTTCCTATTTATAGGCCATGGAATTAATGAGAGTTCTCATTAATTACCAAAATGCCACCTTGCCCTTTTCTATCTAATATTACAATATAATCAAGTTTTCCACTAAAACTTTCTACGAACTCGATTGACGAAGGCGATAGACATTACTGCAACAACACCTACCCATTCACATGTCACGGCCCCATCCCGGTTTTACCCAGTTCAGGAGCCGCGGGACAGAAACCCGTGGTATTGATGTTTAATTTGGCAGCGGAAATTTTAATAGGATCATGAAAACTGAAAATGACCAATTATTTTATTTCACAATTTGGGGTTAAACCCCGTAATTTGCAATAAAGGGATTTCACGAGGAATTTCCTTGTTTTACAAAACATGTTTATTTATTTTACTGAGCCACCTCTTCAAGCTTTTAGTGCTACGCGGCACTTTTCCTGGGTCACGGTAAATCACCTGAAATGTGTTTAAAAGGATTTTATCAGCGGGGAAATACTGGCGAGTCACTCAATTTGTACAAAACGACACATTGTTATAATATATAGTATTAAGGGTGATTATATTGTTTCTATCAACCAATTACCCCAAATCGGTATTCGTCACTCGACCGTATCTGTGACTATGGTCAGATCACCCATTGGCTAACCCGTTGTCCAATGATGACAGGCATCAAGTAATGTATACAAAACCCCACATACTGGCAGTAATTGAAGATTACAAAGACTTAATCCCTGTAATTATAACTTTGAAAACAAATAGGGTTTTGGAGACAATTTAGTAAAAAGAGAATGACTCACATTGCAGGTTTAATTGGACAGAACTTGGCCTACTGATTTAGCCTTGTAACCTTTTTAAATAATAATGCACACAATAAACTAGGTCAGTAACTTAATACAACATTTACGATAAACTCACGAAATCAAAACCCTCACAACTAATGACAAAGTATAGCCCGAATTCGGGCAGCACTTAAACATCCATCGGATCGGTTTCAATCGATCTGACATTGTATCGTAGCAGTGATCGAGTTAATACCTTGTACTCGTAGTAGCGTTTCCCTACTTAAAATTCCAAATTTGAGCAGTATACTTCGCCTTTGAGAAAGTTTTACGCACATAGATGAACAGGCCATGCACTGCCCCCATTTATAGCAAAAATTTGAGTTTTACGCGGCCCGCGTAAACCCTCTCAACATCTTACGCGGCCTGCGAGGGCCACCTAGGCTACGATTAGGGCTAGGGTGTCACGCGTAGGTCCGCCACGTGTCTAACACGTGGCCTGAATGCTTATCCGGTCGATCTTCAAGCTGTCGAGACCCGCGTAAGCTTCCCTTAAGTCTTACGCGGCCCGCGAGCGACCCCTAAATTTTGATTTTCTTATTTTTTTTATGAGGATTAGGGTTTTAGGGGTCCGGGGTTTTACTTACGGAGTGTTGTGGGGTATTTTTGCAGGTCCTTACATCACATGATCTAACAGTTCATTCCTTAGCTAACCATACCATTTGAAACATTTGAAGCATGTATTTCACCCCCGTACGTTATAAAACCGAAAACAGTTAAAAGAAAAGGGGGACATGAACTCACAAGTTTGCGTCTGGTGTCCTGTAAACTCAAAGATCTTTTCCTCGGGTCGTACAACTACCTACACACGCGTTATGTTTATTAGACGATTGGGTCGTGTAATGACTCTTAGTCTTATTTGTTAAGACTTATTTTGGAAATCTGGTATACTTTGAGTTACATGTTTGATGTACATTACATAATTCCAAATTATATGATTATTAGTTAAATTAAGAATATTTTAACTTAAACTATTTTTATTCAATTATTTGGAATATTGTTAAAAATAATATATTTATTTTTAACTTGCTTTGTCATGTAATTCTCACATAAATAATTTCCCCAAGTATAGGTATACTTGTACTTGTGTATTTTCATACTTGTCTATTTGTATACGGGTATTTTGCAAAGTATTGATGGTGTATTCCGGTGTGTATTTATACGTATAGGAATAGGTATTTTCTTGTATTTATTAAGTATTTTATACTTAATTCATGTATAATTTCCCGGAATATTATTTTTATATAACCAAAAATCAATACCTTTATATTCTTAAGATATACATATTTTGAGAGAATTTTTATAGAAAAATATCTATAAATTTTACTTGGCAAAAATAAGTATACTTCCATATATATCTCGGCCCTTAAGTCTTACGCGGCCCACGAGCGACCCCTAAATTTTGATTTCCTTGATTTTTTATGAGGATTAGGGTTTTAGGGGTCCGGGTTTTTACTTACGGAGTGTTGTGGGGCATTTTTGCATGTCCTTACATCCTCCCCACCTTAATTAAAATCTTGTCCTCGAGATTTACTGAAATAAGTGAGGATACTTTCGCTTCATTTCCGATTCCAGTTCCCACGTGTACTCAGGTCCTCGTTTCGAATCCCACTTGACCTTGACCAATACTAGTCTTTTGTGCTTGAGAAACTTAATGTAACACCCCGTGTTTCAAAAGTCAAAGTCAAGATTGAAGTCAAAGGAAGAAAAGATTGCTAATTGCGATCTGTCTCTCCTTGCTCAATTCCTATTTTGACTTCTTTGACTTGTAGTTAGTCTATTTTGTTTTCGCTTTAGTTGTATTATGTGGAGTAATTGTCAATAATGACAGTAATCGACGTGTGTTATTCGCTATTTAATCGACTTACGACTGTGAACTATAGGAAGTAACAATGCGATAAAGTTAACTAAACAATACTCAAACTGTGCTAATCGAATCGACATCGAATGGTAATACGAATCGCAACTCAAAATATGTGTTATGGTTATTGTTTATGTGTGTGTGCTTTATGTGTTACTTGTGCATGTTTATTTATGTATGTGGTGATCAATCGAAACGCAATCGAACTCAATCGCAATCGAATCGCAAACGCTAAACGAATACGCAGTAAGGATGCTTGTATGTTGATATAGTAGTTGGGATTAAAAGTAAATTGACTAGGAAACTCTATCGCATCGCAACGCTCGTAATCGGAATTGAAACGGCAAAACTCGTCGCACCGAACACCCGAACAAGGTGACTGATCGACCAGGGGACCAGTCGATCGGCCAGCCGATCGACAGAGCAGCCGCTCGATCGGACAGCTGTCCGATCGGACTGCCTAACCGACCGACCAGCCCCTCTCCACCCCTTTCCACTTCGGGTAACCCTATAAATACCCCTTGTCACTTTCAAACTTTCTACTTTTGGCAACTGACGTCCGACCAGCGCTCCAACCTTGCTTTTTCTCAGATTTCAAGCGATCCTTGTAAGCTTTCTCTTAGATTCTTGTACTTTCTTGATCTACACGCACTCCTACACCTTTCTATCTTTCGAATCTTAACTTTTAACCGTGAAATCACTAGATTTGAGGTGTTCTAGGATGATGTCATCACGTGTTCTTAGGAACTTCATGTTTTGGCTTCAATCCACCAAGAACAACTTGAATCTGAACGATTTCCACAAGATTTATCAACGTTTTCATACAAATCTAAGTGTTTTCAAGTATAAAAGAGTTGAAAGGAATATCTATCCTAACATGTCACATCTTTTACACTCAATGCACTCAAAACCGATAGAATCAGAGCTTGTGCCGACTTACTACTCATTCTTGTGGTTGTGTTGGTTCAAGATCTGGATTCTATCCACGAGACTATCGATTTCGGGTTAAACATGGAACACCGTCTCGAACCGTTAACTGACCGGATTTGGGTGATTCCTGTCCGATCGGGGGAACCAAGTATTGACAAGGCTTCTGTTACTTAATACGCTATCAGAATGTCTCGATAAAACGACAAACTATCAAAACAGCTGACGTCCGAACGGGTTGTCACCCGTTCGATCCACACCTTGGTCCCACACTTAACTTTTGTTTTCAAAACCTTGAAGAATGAACATTGAACGAAGGGCTGACCGATCGGGTTACCATTCGATCGGACTACCACTCGACCATGTGATGTTCTGACTTCAGCACTTAAACAATTTTCAACATGATCAATGCACAAAGAATGCCACCCGATCGAACAATCGTCCGATCGAGTGACAACCTGCTATGAACTTGTTCTCGCAAAGTGTCCGACCGACCTGAAGGGTAGAGATACTTCAATGTTTTCAAAATACTACAACGAAAACTTCAAAAGTCAAGCCATCATACACAAACACATCCTTCCCAAAGGAAGAAACAATCCACACGAACAGTCATCCGACCGGACGACCGTCCGAACGGACTACCACTCGCACGACTGGCTGTCCGATCGAACTATTGTTCGACTCACTTGCACCTTGCATCGTTTTACGCGGCACTTATCATTATACTATCAATTTGTTCAGGCTAACCCTACTCTCTAGCGCTCCCTTCAATCCATTCAATCGCTGTGAGTATACTCGAACCCTTTTTGGCTTTATGCACTTTTGGGTGTTACATACGTTACAAATATTCAAATCACATCGAACACACTACTCTATACTACTTAAATGCAAACCGTTACTGCATGTTATACGTGGCTTAATGAATGCTTGTTTGTTATGTTTACACATGGAATGCTGTCTACCTGCCTTAGCAATGATAGTACTATAGTTTGGACTCAGCACCTGTTCGCAAGGATTGTTAAGGACAATTACTTGCATGGATTATGGTGGTAATCATGTATTGTGAACTGCCTCGGGCAGTCAACCCGCAGTCATTGGTATCGATAGAACTATGTCGATAACTAACGTGCTTCATTTCACTATGCGTACGTGCTGGTTGTGCGTAAACAAATTTCGAACTTTATTATATCATATCAAAGTTGTATGCTCACCTTTACACTATGTGTATTGACTTTTACTTTAACGTATGTGACAGGTGCTTAAGATGTGTATAAGCTTAGCTGGCTGTGAAATTGAGGCTAGGAAAGGTCTAGGACGCTCTGTTTGTTGTGATGAAATCGAAACTAGGAGAAGGGGTCCTAGAAACCAATAAATAAACTATCTATGTGTAAATCTGAGTTGTCGGAACAGAACTACTTGACTAGATTTTGTCTGTAATAATTATATTATCTCATATGACATGGTATGGGACATGTTGCTTTAAATATTTGGTAATTATAGTTGTTGTGGAAACTTCTGGACAATCTGTTTCGCTCAGTGCCACACCCCGATGTTTCCGCCATCGGTTGGGGTGTGACAGATTGGTATCAGAGCCATAACTATAGGGAATTAGGCAAGACTTGACCTAGTCCGGGTCGATTTCTTAGAAACCTAGTCTATAGTTAGGAACCAACAGACCGACTCGTACATGTCCAGTATGGATTATGTATGAGCTTATTGCTATTCCTTGCTATTCTCGCTTACACTACACTATCACTGCATTCGAATTTCGTAAATAAACAAGAAATTGGGTCAAGATTAGGTGTGAAAGCCGCAAACTCTCAACTAAATCGCTTGTTCGACCCGCATTTTCATCTATATACACGAGAAATTGCATTGAAATAGGAGTGAAATCCATACTTTGACGTATAATTCTCTTTTATTTTATCAAAACAGGAACGAAGTTGTTAAGACAGGGGTGAAACCCTAACCTTGATGACTTGTTCCGCCTTTTACAAAACTCTCACCAAAGTCTCGACGGACTCCAACGACCTGACGACACGACGAAACTGGAAGGATACGTGTCATACGCCCAAGAATCGAGGCGAAAGCACAGTCCCGAAGGTCAAAGTGTGCGCAAAAGGTCCTTGTGAATGGTTGAATCACCTTGGTTAGTCAATGTCTATCTAGCCGCAGATGACCTATTTCTCGATTATGAGCCCGTAACTGCTGACTCTGAGGATTCGTCGATTTTATGTGTTTATATGTGTATTTACCTGTTTATATGTTGGATTTTGATGACTTATTCGATTTTCGGTATTCGCTTTGATCGACACACACGACTCTCACTGCACTTCTACCTCAAAACGCTGACAAATCGCTAAAGTATGGACGACCTTATGCTATGTTATACGCTTATACTACACTACTCGATATATTATTCGCAATCACTATTCACAAACGCACATAGGCCTTAGATAATAGATACAGTCAGAATACTCTACGTGTCCCTATATGCATCTGGTGATTACATGCTTATGTGCTTCTGTGCTCTACGTGCTTACATGATTATGTGCTCCTGTGCTTATGTGAATCTGTGATTATGTGTCAATATGATTATGTGACTATGTTCCTGAGCTTTAGTGGTACTAGACGTGTGAGGTGAGATTCTATTATGACGTGTCTGAGACCTATGACGATGTCTGTTGCAGAAAATGTCGACTGGACCATCATCTGGACCCCCTCACCCACGACTCTCTCACCAAGAGCAAAGAGACAAACATCTTGCTGCTATCATCGCTAAGCAAGTAGCAAAGGCCGTGGGTGAAGTATACGATAATGTGAGCAAATCGTCTGAAGAGTCCAGAACCGAAGCTCCTAATGCTACACCCAAGGCTACCTTCAGTTTCAAACAGTTTAAGGAATGCGGACCGAAAGAGTTCTCTGGAGAAGATGGCCCCACGTCATTATTCCAATGGTTTGATTCCATTGAGGTCACACTACGACAGAGCGGTTGCCCCGACGAACTCCGTACTCTAAATTCTACCGGCGTCTTCCAATCCCGCACACTAGACTGGTGGACGGCCGAGAGAAATAAACGAGGGAATGATGCAGCCTACGGTCTATCGTGGGACGAGCTCAAGGAAGTCATGCTGGAAGAATTCTGCCCTCCTCATAAGCGCCAAAAGTTAGAAGATGAATTCTGGCACATAAAGCAGAAGGATGGCGAAAACGTTGCTCTCACTGCTCGCTTCAAGCAGCTCAGTATATCTGTCCTGATCAAGTCAAGACTCCGGAGATCGCAATCAAGAAGTATATCCGAGCCCTGCCTGACTGTGTTGCAGATTTCGTGCAAGCGGCCAAGACAACAACGATCGATGAAACCTACCTACTGGCCACTGAAATCAACGACAAGTGGGTCAAGGCTGGTGTCTGGGATAAGACTTCAAAGAACCTGCATCAAGCTACCACCGCCACACCAACTGCTGAAACCACCACCGCGTCGAGCAACAAGAGGAAGAACAAGAGAAAGAGCAACTCCAGCAACAAGAACTTTGTGATCACTGCTGCACCAATTCAAGTTGTACCAGCTCAACAGCAACAGCGTCAAGTAGCGGCGCCTGTGGCAAATGCCCCGCTTGCTAAGCGTGCATATACTAGGCCACACCCGATTTGCCCTACTTGCACCTACCACCACCCGGCTAGCATCTCTTGCCGATTCTATGCTCATTGCAATATGTACAGCCATTTCACTACCAACTGCCGTGCTTGACAAGCTCCTGCTCATCAAGCTCTTCTCACCGCCCCTCAGGGTCAACAAGCTCCTCCGGCACCCGTGGTCAATGCCAGAGCCTGCTTCACAAGTGGCGATCCTAACCATTTCGCTAACATATGCCCAAACAGGGTTGTGAAACAAGAGCCCCAGCAGCAGCCTCAGCAACAACAGCAGCAGCAACAGCAACAAGCAACACGTGCTCGAACTTTCAACATCAACGTGAGCCAGGCCCAAGCTGACAACAATGTGATCAATGGTACGTTCCTCGTGAATGGTATTTATGCTTCATGTCTGTTTGATACTGGTGCCGATAACTGTTTTGTATCGTTTGAGTTCGAAAAGCTCCTTAACCGTAAGCGCGCCCATCTCCCCTCGACGTTCGATGTCGAAGTTGCCACTGGAAGAACCGTCGTTGTAAATTATGTTCTTCGTGATTGTACCCTTGAGCTCAACAATCACATCTTTCCAATCGACCTTATTCCGATGCAACTCGGAAGTTTCGATGTCATAGTAGGCAAGGACTTTCTTCATGAAAACCATGCTGAAGTTGTGTGCTTTGACAAGATGATCTGATTCTCGTTCGCTAACGGAGACCAGTTATGTGTGTATGGTGAAGTCGCTTCGAAGAAATTGCAGCTCATGTCATGCATCCAAGCTAGCAGGTATCTCCGCAAGGAATTCCAAGCTTTCTTGCCCAATATCGTAGTAGCGGAGAAAAAGGAAGTTAAGGAGGTAAATCTGGTACCCGTTGTTTGTGAATATCCTAACGTTTTCTCTGATAATCTCCCCGGACTCCCTCCGAGTCGTGATATCGACTTCCGCATCAACCTCATTTGTCGCAACCCCCGATCCCTGATCCCCGGGAACGGGCGGCCGCGAGCTCAGAGTTTGGTGCTATCAGCTTATTAAATCTCGCAGCGGAATTTACATCAGGACCTTAGTTAGGAAATATTTTTATCAGAGTAAAACCACCTTATTTTATTTTAATAATCCCATGGGTAAAAACCCAAGTTTCTGATTACAACATAGGGTTAAATCCTCTTTTATTGTTTAAAACATCGTACAATTATAGGGACAAACCCTATTTTATTTAATTTAAAACATCGTTTATTAGGTAACTTTTATAGCCACATAATTTCCAAGCCGTCAGTGCTCTCGAGCTGGCTTTTTCCCTGTTGGCTTTCATATTGTGTTACCTGAAACATGTTTTAAAAATATTTTGTCAGCGGGAAATACTGGTGAGTGAATCCCAGTTTAATCAAAAACAGGTTTTATCATTCGCAGTATTGAGAGCGATTACAATGTTTATATCTACACAATTACTCATTCAGTATTTGCCACTAGACCGGATCTATGGCTATGGTCAAATTACCCATTGGCTCACTCGTCGTCCAATGGTAATGCACTGTCATTCAGACTTACTACTACTCGTAGTAAATTTGTATACAAAACCCCATAATACCGGCAGTAATTGAAGAATTACACGACTCACATACTGGTAATATAATATAAAACAATTGAGGTTTTATAAAAACAGTTGACACAAAAAGGAGATTACTCACATTGCTATTTTAGACTTCGCGTAAGGGTTTCCTGGATATAATCTATAATTTATACAAATATATATTGGTTAGTATCATAACCCTTTGAAAATATTAATGATACCCTCCCTGAGACGGCATTCCAACAACTACGTCGGGCAGAACCACGACAGTTGTTACGGAACCCTAAATCAATCGGGCAGCGTATCTAATACGTAACCGGGGTTATAATACTTACAACGAGGCAGGGCTTCGCTATTTAGGGGGTATTATACCCGAGTATAATAAGCCTACTACAGAAATTGTGATTGAGAATTGAGAAATGAACAAGTTGAAATGAAATCCGATGCCTGTTATTTATAGTTGTGAAATCTGGTCTCCACGCGGTCCGCGTAAGGATAGACAGGAGTCTACGCGGCCCGCGTTGAGTTCGGTCAACTGCGTAGCTTAGCTGGGTCATCAACTAGCTTCATCACATGTCGACACGTGGTGGCTTCCGGAGGAGGGCAGGTGGTCTGTCTTGTCGCGGCCTGCGTCAACTAATGGTGTGGCCTTACGCGGCCCGCCTAAACTTGAGATTCACCGAATTCAGGTTTCATCCTTCATACTGCCCGCGTAAGAGTTGAGGTGGGTCTACGCGGCCCGCCTCAGCTCAATATTCAGACTTTATATTTTATTTCTAATGCTATATCGTAATTCGGGCTCGGTTTTCACATACGAGGTATATTTAAAGACATATTGGGACATTTTAACAAATATTAGGGTGTCATAAAAATTATGAGGGTGTCAGATTTACTTAGGGTTGTTACATTCTCCCATCTTGTTTTAAATCTCGTCATTGAGATTTGGATTATGAAATTTCCTCAGGGTTAGATCAAGTCTTGTAGCTATCAACAATAGTATCAAACATCTTGGGAAGCATCTAGTGGATGAAACATTGTCTTTTGAGCAGAAAACAATTTCTCTGGTCTTGAGGTATTGTAAGAATAATAGACAAGATAATTAAAGCAATATGAGATTGTCAAAAAGAGTTATGTTGATAAAAAAAAATCTTCTAAGTAGTTAAAGTTTCTTTATGGAAAGTATTGTCAGATTTTTTACAAGAGGGAGTCAAGTTTCAGTTATTTTGGACCATTTATTAATCAAATAGAGCCTCGTAGCTTATCAGCTACAACTGACAGAAATGATGTATGTATGAAATTCTTCAAAATACTTAGCAGACGAATCCTTTAGTGAGATTTTTTCTAACTTTGAAGAATTTAAGAAACATAGTTGTTTCGATTAGTTCCAAGAATTATTTAACTTGAACATGATAAAATTTTGGGTTCACAAGATCAATGGGGACATATGATTTGAATATAAAGACTTTTAGGGATAATAGGATTCAATGTCAAAAGATAACTTACCTTGTTTGTTTAAAAAGAACGTTGAATCAATAATCTCAATTGAAGATAGAAGTATGAAAAATGTTTTGTCAATAATCAAACCATAAATTAGTGACGTTTATTTAAATAGAAAGGATACACTGGATAATACAATAGAATTTAGTGTATCATAGTCTTAACACATAATTGTATCAAGATTAGATGATAAGTCAAACGAATGACGTATAATTTGGGCTTATTATTTAGCACAGGCTGCAAATTTATACAGACACCGCAAGGTGTTGTTGTTACTGGAAAAATTAAATAATTACGGTGACCAAATGAACGCACCGTTTTTGAAATTAACTGAAAGTTTCGAATGAAGTGAATCGGGATATTCAAAAGATAGGATATTCGAAAGAAACAAATATTATAGTATCAATTCAAAAATAAAAGAAATGTTGGAGATACATTGGAATAAAAATCTTAACACAAAATCGTATTAAGACTAGTTTAGGATAATGAGTCAATAAAATAGAAAATTTCGTACCTCAAATGTGAAAATGAAATAAGTCCAAGTTTCAAAGAAATTGCCACTGCAAGGTGTCATGTATTAACAAATTAGAGTTGTGGACTTTGAATAGGTGTACTATGATTTAAACAATTGAATTTTCATTGAATATGATGATCTCAATTCATCATATAGGATTTTGAATCGAATGTACAGGAGTAAATTCAAATCATTTGAACTTGGTGTGGATATATTCCAATAATGGATATATGTATTGATAAGAATAATTTCAATGAAAATCAGGTAAGTAATGTTTGAAAAGAAAAAGAGCTTTCCAAGAAATTTGTTGACTTGATTATCAAAGTCAATATATAGATTATAAGAACGAATGTAACGAAGTATTAAAATTCAAGAATACATGATCTTTTGAAATGAATTCTCATGCATGCCAAGCAATGTATGAGCAGCATATGGATTTGTAAAGAAATGAAATAAATGAGTATGGACTTTATGAAAGGGAAATAAAGACTTTTATTATAAAACTTTGATCGAAATTAAAAGTCAACTTAATATCTTAATACAGATAAAACGTAAGGGTGTTTATTTTAAAAATTACTGTGGTCTCTGGTGTTTATGCGTTCTCCTTAGCTTCCTCTGGGTTTCTGTCCTTGTTGCTGGGTGACTTAGATAGTTTCGGGCAGTAGGGACGGATGTGACCTGGTTCTCCGCATTTGTAACATACATTAGTTTTCTTTCTACATTCTTCTTCTGTATGTCCAGCCTTTTTGCAGTAGTTACAACGAAGTATCTTCTTAGAATGGTATTTCCTTGCGTGCTTTTTGCTGTTGTAGGTAGACTGTGTAGTTTCTGATTTCATTCCTTTATCCTTGGAGGATTTATTAGAGTAGAATTCCTTATATGAGTAGCCATAGGTTGTGGTTTTCTTTCGTTTGAAAGATGGGGTTTTGATATGAATATCGTAACCTCTATTGGTACTAGGGTTAGGTTTGAAGTGATGGGTATGCTTACAGTGGATAGTAGGATTCTTGTTTATAGACACAGAAATCTTAATAGCTTCAATGATTGAGGGTATGGCATTTGATATTCCTTGAGCTATTATATTTTCTAAAGTGTTTTCATCCCAAAAATTTTCATTACCAGTCCGAATTTCTTGATCACGTGTTATTTTCTTTGACATCTGAATTACAAACATGTTCAGATATAATTATTATAGTATTAAGCAATCATGCATGCACATTTTGTATAGCACACTTATATTTATAACTATTCGTATTACATGGTGGTAAATACAGGTATGTATCTTTTATAAGAAAATGTACATATTATATCTTGTTTCTCCCTTTAGTGGGATGGCTTTTCTCTATACTGCCTTAATTTATCTATATTTTCCAGAACTTATGACTGAATAGGTATTTAGAAAATAAAGATAAGAGCTTTATATGAAATCCGTTCTGGACCCTTTGTTAATTTTAAAAGATGGTGCTATTACAAATATTCTTAAGGTATTTTGAATTAAAGATGGGTGAAATAGGTTTTAATAAACATATAGGTTTTCTTCTTTATCCTTTTTCAAAAGATTTTTGTTTGTAGATACTATATAAAAAAAATCATGTCTTGCATATATATATATATATTAATATAAAGTTTTAAAATTTCCTGTAATGTATTCATATAAGATCATTTCAAAGAATTCCTATTACATAACTAGTTTGTATTATTTAATTATTATACATTAGTCATCAACTCAAATATTTGTCTTTATAATTTAGGATACACAATCCTATAAATAATATGACTAGTTAATCTTAAAATCTTATATTAACTATTTCCATGCATAAGACCTATTCTGGACATACCTTAATATTAAAGAATTAGAGAAATGCCTTCATTGTTTAGTTAGGCCTTTCTACGTAGTCTAACCAACCCAAATTTCTAAAATTTAAAATGATTTTATTTAATCATGAATACCCATCCTATTCATTTAACCATTTATTTTATTGCTAAGTAATTTAATAGAAATCTTTACAAGTAATCTCAACATCAGTTTATAAAAAGTATGAAGTTTTATGGTCAACTAGTTATAAACTAGAAAGGATAAAATGAAGTGGTAAATTGGTGCACCTGGGTTTCAAAACTTGCTTTGGCTAGATCCACTAAAGAAATCTTTTATTTCTTAAAATCCCTTCGGTTTTATTTATTTGCATATAAATCATTTTGAAACAATATTATTAAGACCACAAAGTTTTAAGGATTCATACTATATATTTCCATATGTAATTTAAATCAAAGTAAATGATTGGTTCTAAAAGAGAGTCATAGACATGACTGTTTTGTTAATAAGTAACTTAATTTGATGTATATTAACAATTGAAGGTAATTAAATACATTTTTTATAGGTATACAAATGATTACATTTGTCAGATCTAATGATATGACAATATTAAAACATGTATTAATAATAAATCGTGTAATTATTTTAACTGATCAACTCCTATTTTTAAATAAAATATTTCATGATTCTTTTAACTATTTTAACGTATACATATTATGATATTATTTGAGTAGGTGATATTAATTATCACAGATAAATTTCTAGTACAAACATTTAGGTACAATTATAAAAATAGATTGATAAAAAAACAAAACTTGCGACTTATATATATATATATATATATATATATATATATATGTGTGTGTGTGTGTGTGTGTGTGTTTATTACAAACTACAACTGGAATTTAAAATATACTAGTGATTATGCATCTGTAACTTATTTTAGTCTATCAAAGTTATAGGAGTATTAGGCTCAACATGCTTTTATATAAGGTTTATTCTATCTCCTGTCTCTACTAAGTTGTTATCTAATAGGCGAAGTTTCTTTAAAGTTTCTAGCTCATAGGTGGCATGGGTGCTGATACTGGTTTGGTGGTCCAACTATTTTATATAAGTTAGCATTTACTGCTGTAGTGGCTAACATATGAAGATTTACCCATTGTCCATCTAATCCATCTTCCCATGATAGGTTATTGCCTGTTTCCTGAGTTTGAGTATTTATTTCCTGACTAATTATCAATTTCTTTGGTTGTGACTTCTTTATTCTCTTTATTTTCTCTTGATTCTTTCTAATAATCATATTTCTCTTCTTAGCGGTAAATGGTTTCTCAGACTCTGCCTTACGAATAAATATTCCTTCCTCAATATCTGCTGAGTATCCTGAGGGATTTGGTTGAAATGGGGTTCCCTTATCTTTTGGTGAACTATCTAGTTGACGATATATGTCCGAAATTCTTTGCTAACCCATACTGTAGACTAACAAATAGTCAAATAATATAAAACACATAATCACATAAATTATTTCCTAACACAGAATTTAAAATTTAAGTGTCAGCAGAACACTTCTTTGGCTTGAACCAGTGGCTAGGCTCTGATACCACCTTCTGTCACAACCCCCGATCCCTGATCCCCGGGAACGGGCGGCCGCGAGCTCAGAGTTTGGTGGTATCAGCTTATTAAATCTCGCAGCGGAATTTACATCAGGACCTTAGTTAGGAAATATTTTTATTAGAGTAAAACCACCTTATTTTATTTTAATAATCCCATGGGTTAAAACCCAAGTTTCTGATTACAACATAGGGTTAAATCCTCTTTTATTGAGTTTAAAACATTGTACAATTATAGGGACAAACCCTATTTTATTTAATTTAAAACATCGTTTATTAGGTAACTTTTATAGCCACATAATTTCCAAGCCGTCAGTGCTCTCGAGCTGGCTTTTTTCCCTGTTGGCTTTCATATTGTGTTACCTGAAACATGTTTTAAAAATATTTTGTCAGCGAGAAATACTGGTACGTGAATCCCAGTTTAATCAAAAACAGGTTTTATCATTCGCAGTATTGAGAGCGATTACAATGTTTATATCTACACAATTACTCATTCGGTATTTGCCACTAGACGGGATCTATGGCTACGGTCAAATTACCCATTGGCTCACTCGTCGTCCAATGGTAATGCACTGTCATTCAGACTTACTACTACTCGTAGTAAATTTTGTATACAAAACCCCATAATACCGGCAGTAATTGAAGAATTACACGACTCACATACTGGTAATATAATATAAAACAATTGAGGTTTTATAAAAACAGTTGACACAAAAAGGAGATTACTCACATTGCTATTTTAGACTTCGCGTAAGGGTTTCCTGGATATAATCTATAATTTATACAAATATATATTGGTTAGTATCATAACCCTTTGAAAATATTAATGATACCCTCCCTAAGACGGCATTCCAACAACTACGTCGGGCAGAACCACGACAGTTGTTACGGAACCCTAAATCAATCGGGCAGCGTATCTAATACGTAACCGGGGTTATAATACTTACAACGAGGCAGGGCTTCGCTATTTAGGGGGTATTATACCCGAGTATAATAAGCCTACTACAGAAATTGTGATTGAGAATTGAGAAATGAACAAGTTGAAATGAAATCCGATGCCTGTTATTTATAGTTGTGAAATCTGGTCTCCACGCGGCCCGCGTAAGGATAGACATGAGTCTACGCGGCCCGCGTTGACTTCGGTCAACTGCGTAGCTTAGCTGGGTCATCAACTAGCTTCACCACGTGTCGACACGTGGTGGCTTCCGGAGGAGGGCAGGTGGTCTGTCTTGTCACGGCCCGCGTCAACTAATGGTGTGGCCTTACGCAGCCCACCTAAACTTGAGATTCACCGAATTCAGGTTTCATCCTTCATACTGCCCGCGTAAGAGTTGAGGTGGGTCTACGCGGCCTGCCTCAGCTCAATATTCTGACTTTATATTTTATTTCTATTGCTATATCGTAATTTGGGCTCGGTTTTCACATACGAGGTATATTTAAAGACATATTGGGACATTTTAACATATATTAGGGTGTCATAAAAATTATGAGGGTGTCAGATTTACTGAGGGTTGTTACATCATTCCTGGAGCCAATCCTGTTGCTAGAGCTCCTTACTGACTCGCACCGTCAGAAATGCGTGAACTCTCGAGTCAACTCCAGGAGTTGCTTGATAAAGGCTTTATTCTCCCTAGCACCTCTCCTTGGGGCACACCAATCCTCTTCATCCAAAAGAAGGATGGGTCGTTCCGGATGTGTGTCGACTATAGGGAGCTGACAATCAAGAATCGCTATCCTCTCCCCCACATTGACGATTTATTCGACCAGCTACAAGGTGCCACGTGTTTTTCCAAGATCGATCTACGTTCAGGCTACCACCAACTACGCATTCAAGAGGAAGATATACCCAAAACCGTTTTTTGCACTCTCTACGGCCACTATCAGTTCGTTGTTATGCCTTTCGGTTTAACAAACGCACCCGCGGTTTTTATGGATCTTATGAATCGCGTGTGTAAACCTTTTCTCGATCGTTTCGTCATCGTGTTCATCGACGATATCCTGATCAATTCCAAGCCGAAAACCGAACACGCGCAACATCTACGTTTGGCTCTCGAGCTACTCCAAGGGAATCGACTCTATGCCAAGTTCTCCAAGTGCGAATTTTGGATAGAGGAGGTTCAATTCCTCGGACACATTGTTAATAGTCAAGGTATTCACGTTGACCCCGCGAAGATCGAAGCTGTCAAGAGTTGGGTTACACCCAAGAACCCGACTGAAGGTCGTTCTTTTCTCGGACTAGCGGGTTATTATCGTCGATTTATAGAAGGATTCTCTAAAATCGTCATGACGCTTACTGCTCTTACGCATAAAGACAAGCCTTTTCTTTGGGGAACTGAACAAGAGACTTCCTTTCGAACCCTCAAGAATATGCTTTGCAATGCTCCTGTCCTCACGCTACCTGAAGGGAATGATGACTTCATAGTCTATTGTGATGCCTCGAACCTTGGTCTAGGCTGTGTTCTCATGCAACGGGATAAGGTTATTGTGTACACATCCCGTCAGCTCAAGATCCACGAGAAGAACTATACAACCCACGATCTCGAGCTAGGCGCAGTTGTTTTGGCGTTAAAGATTTGGCAACACTACCTCTATGGTACCAAGTGTACGATCTTCACAGATCATAGGAGCCTACAACATATCTTTGACCAGAAGGAACTTAATATGCGTCAACGCCGATGGGTAGAACTTCTCAACGATTACGATTGTGAGATTCGTTATCATCCTGGCAAAGCAAATGTCGTTGCCGACGCCCTCAGCAGATGGAGCTATTTGCACAGTACCCGTAATGTTCAGGCCCAATTTGATCTTGAACCCCTTATCCGCGAAGCCCAGCATGCTTGTTTTAATGAACGCACTCTGAAGAAGGAACAAATCTATCACGATGGAGCTCAGCTTGTGAATAAGCCGAATGGGATATTCCATTTTATGGACCGAATTTGGATCCCTAAACAAACCGATTTGCGAAAGATTCTGATGGATGAAGCCCACAAATCCCGGTATTCTATTCATCCCGGTGCCGACAAAATGTACCAGGACCTTCGCTACAAGTACTGGTGGCCGGGCATGAAAAGGGATATTGCCCTCTACGTTGGGAAGTGCATGACTTGTGCAAGGGTCAAGGCTGAACACCAAAGACCCTCTGGCTTACTCGAACAACCCTCAATCCCTATATGGAAGTGGGAGAGTATAGCTATGGACTTCATAACGAAACTCCCACGCACGTCATCAGGTCACGACAGCATTTGGGTTGTTGTTGATCGTTTGACTAAATCCGCTCACTTTTTGCCAATACGGGAAGACTATAAGGTGGAACGTTAGCCCGAATCTACACCGACGAAATTATCTGTCGACATGGGACTCCTCGCGACATCATCTTCGACCGTGATGCTCGGTTTACCTCGTGACTGGGGAAACGTTTCAAGCGGCTCTCGGTACAACGCTTAACCTAAGTACCACATTTCACCCTCAAACCAACGTTCAGACTGAAAGAACGATCCGTACCCTTGAAGACATGCTTCGCTCGTCTGTCATAGATTTCGGTGGTAATTGGGATGCATACCTGCCATTAGTCGAATTCTCGTATAACAACAGGTATCATTCCAACATCCAAATGGCACCATTCGAGGCTTTATACGGAAGAAGATGTCGATCGCCTATTGTGTGGCACGAGATCGGTCACTCGCAATTAACCAGTCCCGAGCTATTACAAGAAACAACAGACAAAATCTTCCAAATTCGAGACAATCTAACGAAAGCTCGGAATCGTCAGAAGAGTTACGCTGATAGACGACTCAAGCCCCTTGAATTTGACTTTGGCGACCAGGTACTCCTAAAGGTATCACCTTGGAAGGGTGTGGTCAGATTCGGCAAAAGAGGAAAGCTCGCGCCTCGATATGTAGGACCCTTTAAGATTCTGGAAAGGATCGGCAAAGTGACTTACAAACTCGAACTACCAGAGGAACTTAGCAACGTTCACCCGACTTTCCACGTTTTCAAACTCCGAAAGTGTCTGGCTGATGATGATCTACACGTGCCTCTTGAGGGCCTGCAAGTGAACGAAACATTACACTTCGTTGAAAAGCCTGTCGAAATCATGGATCGCCAAACCAAGTAGCTCAGACGCTCACGCATTCCTATTGTGAAAGTCCGATAAGAAGGCAAACGAGGCGCAGAGTTCACTTGGGAACTCGAAAGTGACATGAAGGCGAAGTACCCGCAGTTGTTTGTTACGGCTTCGGCCTAATTTCGGGACGAAATTCCCTGAACTAGGGGAGGCTGTAACACCCCGTGTTTCGAAAGTCAAAGTCAAAGTCAAGATTGAAGTCAAAAGAAGAAAAGATTGCTAATTGTGATCTGTCTCTCCTTGCTCAATTCCTGTTTTGACTTCTTTGACTTGTAGTTAGTCTATTTTGTTTTCGCTTTAGTTGTATTATGTGGAGTAATTGTCAATAATCGCAGTAACCGGCGTGTGTTATCAATCCACCAAGAACAACTTGAATCTGAACGATTTCCATAAGATTTATCAACGTTTTCATACAAATCTAAGTGTTTTCAAGTATAAAAGAGTTGAAAGGAATATCTATCCTAACATGTCACATCTTTTACACTCAATGCACTCAAAACGGATAGAATCGTAGCTTGTGCCGACTTACTACTCATTCTTGTGGTTGTGTTGGTTCAAGATCTGGATTCTATCCACGAGACTATCGATTTCGGGTTAAACATGGAACACTGTCTCGAACCGTTAATTGACCGGATTTGGGTGATTCCTGTCCGATCGGGGGAACCAAGTGTTGACAAGGCTTCTGTTGCTTAATACGCTATCAGAATGTCTCGATAAAACGACAAACGGTCAAAACAGCCAGGTGTAAGACGGACGGAACGACCAAGACGGAACGACCAGGATAGAACGCCGTTCGATCGGACTACCGTCCGATCGGACTGACGTCCAAACGGGTTGTCACCCGTTCGATCCACACCTTGGTCCCACACTTAACTTTTGTTTTCAAAACCTTGAAGAATGAACATTGAACGAAGGGCTGACTGATCGGGTTACCATTCGATCGGACTACCACTCGACCATGTGATGTTCTGACTTCAGCACTTAAACAATTTTCAACATGATCAATGCACAAAGAATGCCACCCGATCGAATAACCATCCGATCGAGTGACAACCTGCTATGAACTTGTTCTCGTAAAGTGTCCAACTGATCGGATCGTCGTCCGATCGAACGACCGTCCGGTAGACCAACCTGAAGGGTAGAGATACTTCAAGGTTTTCAAAATACTACAACGAATACTTCAAAAGTCAAGTCATCATACACAAACACATCCTTCCCAAAGGAAGAAACAATCCACTCGACCAGTCATCCGACCGGACGACCGTCCGAACGGACTCCCACTCGCACGACTGGCTGTCCGATCGGACTACCATCCGATCGAACTATTGTTCGACTCACTTACACCTTGCATCGTTTTACACGACACTTATCATTATACTATCAATCTGTTATGGCTAACCCTACTCTCTAGCGCTCCCTTCAATCCATTCAATCGTTGTGAGTATACTCGAACCCTTTTTGGGTTTTTGCACTTTTAGGTGTTACATACGTTACGAATATTCAAGTCACATCGAACACACTACTCTATACTACTTAAACGCTAACCGTTACTGCATGTTATACGTGGCTTAATGAATGCTTGTTTGTTATGTTTACACATGGAATGCTATCTACCTGCCTTAGCAACGATAGTACTATAGTTTGGACTCAGCACCTGTTCGCAGGGGTTGTTAAGGACAATTACTAACATGGATTACGGTGGTAATCATGTATTGCGAACTGCCTCGGGCAGTCAACCCGCAGTCATTGGTATCGATAGATCTATGTCAATAACTAACGTGCTTCATTTCACTATGCGTACGTGCTGGTTATGCGTAAATGAATTTCGAACTTTATTTTATCATATCAAACTTGTATGCTCACCTTTACACTATGTGTATTGACTTTTACTTTAACGTATGTGACAGGTGCTTAAGCTGTGTATAAGCTTAGCTGGCTGTGAACTTGAGGCTAGGAAAAGTCTAGGACGCTCTGTGTGTTGTGATGAAATCGAAGCTAGGAAAAGGGGTCCTATAAACCAATAAATAAACTATCTATGTGTAAATCTGAGTTGTCGGAACAGAACTACTTGACTAGATTTTGTCTGTAATAATTATATTATCTCATATGACATGGTGTGGGACATGTTGCTTTAAATATTTGGTAATTATAGTTGTTGTGGAAACTTCTGGACAATCTATTTCGCTCAGTGCCACGCCCCGATGTTTCTGCCATCGATTGGGGTGTGACACTTAACCTTTATGTCTTCTATTTGAAGTGGTTTCTCCACAAATTTTAAATTTTCATTTACCTCTATATCTTGAAGAGGTACTACCAGGGATTCGTCAGATAGACATTTCTTGAGGTTAGATACATGAAACACGTCATGTACTCCAGCTAGTTCTTCTGGTAGTTGTAAGCGATAGGCAACTGGTTTCGTTGGATCACTGGGAATGGTCCTATGTATTCTGGACTTAGCTTTCCCTTTTTACCAAACCGAAGTACTCCTTTCCAAGGAGAAACTTTCAATAGTACCTTGTCTCCAACTTGAAATTCTAACGGCTTGCGCCGATTGTCTGCATAACTCTTCTGACGATCTCGAGCCGTTTGCAGTCTTTCCTTGATTTGAGTTATCTTGTCGGTGGTTTCTTGCACAATTTCGGGACCTGATAAATGACTTTCTCCTATTTCTTCCCAGCAAACTGGAGTTCGGCACTTTCGTCCATACAGTGCTTCAAATGGGACAGCCTCGATGCTTGCATGGTAACTATTGTTATATGAGAATTCGATTAAGGGTAGGTGGTCATCCCAGTTTCCACCAAAATCTATGACACGCGCTCTAAGCATGTCTTCTAGGGTTTGGATCGTCCTTTCACTCTGTCCATCTATTTGGGGATGATATGTAGTACTTAAATTTAATCGCGTTCCCATTGCTTGTTGGAAACTGGTCCAGAAGTGTGAAGTGAAACGACTATCCCTATCTGATACAATGGAAAGTGGGACTCCATGTAAGGATACTACCTCATCTACGTACAATTTTGCTAACATTTCCATGCTAAAGGTTTCTTTAATTGGAAGGAAATGAGCTGATTTGGTTAATCGATCTACAATCACCCAGATTGCATCGTTACCTTTCCTGGTTTTAGGTAACTTGGTAACAAAATCCATTGTTATTAGTTCCCATTTCCATACAGGCATCTAACTGCTGAAGTAGACCTGAGGGTTTCTGGTGTTATGCCTTAACTTGCGAACAAGTTAAACACTTAGATACATATCTAGCTATGTCCTTTTTCATTCCTATCCACCAGAAGTTATTCCTAAAATCCTTGTACATCTTATTATTTTTAGGGTGCATGGTATATCTAGATTTATGGGCTTCTTCTAAAATCTTATCTCTTAAGTCTCCTTGCTTAGGTACCCAAATCCTTTTCTTATGGAATTTCCAAACTCCATCAGTCCCCTATTCTAATTCCTTAATTCATCCTTTTATTCCTTCAGCATTATCCTCGATTGCGGTTTCCTGAACCTACTTCAGTTGTTCCATTAAATCTAATTGTAAACTTAATCTAAGAGCACGAACTCATCTTTGTTTCTCCTGATACTTACGTGTGACACCTGGGTCACTGCGACCAGCAAACAAATACCAAATCAATGAAATATTGTGTTTCATACTTGGAATTTGTATAAATATGTGTGATCTTTGCACATATCAATTCTTATTCGATTTCGAACTTTAAATCACTTTCTTGAAGGTTATACGCAATCTAATGCGTAAATATAACCAGTTTAATGCAACAAACACTCTAGAACAGTGACATATGCATAACATACCTTAAATAACCTTTACATAACTTAGAAATGAGTTTTGAAGGCTTTGGTATGGCAAAATCAAGTTTATTCGCTAACAGGGACTAAATTCGACAAACTACGAAAGTATGACGATTCGTACCAGAACAGACATTCTGGAACATGAACATAAGTTAAACATACCATAAATATCCTTTACATAGCTTAGAAATAGGCTTTGAGGAGTTAGGTGTGCTAAAATAAACTTTTGGGTCATTCAAGGACTAAAAGCGTCAAAAAGTGCACAAGTTTGCATTTTCGCACATAACATACATTCTGAATACATCCGGACATTCAAAAATTTATGTAAGCATTAAAATATTTTATTTTAGTGTTTGGCATAAGAAAAATCCATTCGTCGCACAATTTAGATCGTTTTTCGCGCTTATGCGCATTCCGTCGTAATTAAGCGAATAACGCAACCGTACGACCAAACGACCCGACATCCGAGATACTTTTGAGCATGTTTTGAGTTCCCTATACTTTAAATTTATTTTAGAGCCTTGAAATGGGGTTAACGGGGCTTAAAAGTGCAAAAAAAATCAAGTTTTACAAGTGCAGTGACCATTTTTGAAATTTCTGACCAGATTCAATGAACCTAGTCCATTTTGAAGTGTTGATGGTTTAACCCATGGTTTTGCAAAACCATGGGCTGGTATTCAATGAACCTAGTCCATTATTAGGGGCTCCCATGGTTTTAGAAAACCATGGGCATACATGTAAGGTCCAGATCAAAGCTCAGTTTTCGATGAACGATCTTAACGGTTATTGAATTCCTATAAATACCCACCCTCACTTCCTCCCAAAGCACACTTGAATCTGATTTTGGCTCTCTAAGTTGAATTTTATGCTTCATACCTAAGAGTAAATCGGATCAAGAGCTTGCGGGGACCTTCTGTAAGTATTCTTTCGTTCTTTTCATTCGTTTTTGTCGTTAAAGTCAAACTGCGTTTGACTTTCTGCTTTGACCAGTTTATGGTCAACGCGAAGTTCATTTGAACTTCATAACGTGAGCGTAATCACGATGGTTATAGTCCCTAGTGACTATACCTACTGATTACCACGTTATCTAGGCTCAGTGACGAGTCGTAGTTTTGGCCAAAATGCGTTTTCTCGCGTATTTTGTAACCAAACTACTCTAGGATATCAAAACCGTTTGTTTTGATATCAAAACTTGTTTTCTAACTTAGTTAAGCATGTTTTAACATGCTTAGCTCGTCACTTTTAGTTTTGTGCTTGTCTAGGGTCGTAAAGGTAAGCGATCTAATCAATCGCTTATACTTTCGAACCCGACCCGTTTGGTCGATCATTAGGATCCGACCAAACATGTTAAGTGACCATAGTAGCGTAGGGAATAACCTTCCGAGGTTATACCTTATGGTCACTTAGGTTTGATTAGTCGCATGACAGGTAGTTTATATGCCTTAGGTAAATTACCAAAATGCCCTTTTTACGCCAAAATTCATTTTAAGCCTATGTAACATAATTTTTGATATCTAAACTGATTTAGCAACAATATTAGACATGTTAAGGCATATTTTACTTATCATAGGGCTAGTTAGGCATTCCGAACACGTTTTACATGAACGACGCGTTAAAGTAGCATAAGCTACCTAAACGGGTCGTAATGGGTCGTAAGCACTTAGGTTAGGTTTTATTTTAGTATGTAGGCTTTGTTAAACCATATTACACGAGTTCCCATACTCGTTTGGTTTACAAACCCTCATTCTATCTGATCCTCCGATTTAGGTCCGTTTATTAACATAGTTACCTAAATTAGGTGCTGTTTGATTTCCGTGATCTCTAGCATTGTGTGGTTGTTACTCAAGGACTTCTAGGCAATATCAAGTGAGTACATAGACCCCTCTTTTACTGTTTTCCAAACTATTTTGGGGTGAAACACATGTGCCTACTTGTTACTTTCATGCTTTCCTGTTTTCACATCATAAACTTGCTATGTTCATTAGTACACTTATAGTACATGATTTACATCACATTGATTTACATGACTTTTCTGCTTTGTATGTTAACTTAGCATACTTAGTACATTGTTTTACATTACAATTTGTAGCATATGCTCATCCAGCATATGAACACATTATATTACATTTTGAACCGTTTGTAACTATTTGACCATGTGGACCGTTGTAACCACTTGACTATGTGAACCGTTGTAACCATTAGACCATGTGAACCGTTATAACCATTTGACCATGTGAACCGTTATAACCATTTGATTATGTGAACCGTTTGTAAATGTTGAACTGTGTAAACCGTATTTAACCATACATAAACATTTCTACAATTGTTAAACATTACATTTTGGTGGTTGTTTGGGTAAGTGATTTAAGTAACGAGGCGACGTGTAATACGATAAAAACATGGTGGATACGCCGATGGTACTTCCTATATATAAGTGCTTTTATGGTATTACATATCGTAGCGTTATTTAAACCATTTCAGTTTAGACATATTACATCTACAATACAATCTTCACATAAACATCGTTTTACAAATAACTTATACAAACTCATTTTACATGGTTATTCAATTAACCATACATTATTCTTTTAAACATATATATATCATTTGGTTTATTTATCACTTTTCAAATGACTTATGAAAGGAACCCCTCAACAAAATTCATGGCTACTTTTATTAAACAGTTTCTTTAAACGCCAGTCATGAATCCTATTTTCACAAAACCTATGTATCTCATAGGCATTTTTATGCTGACGTACATATTTTCACATGTGTTTTCAGGAGCTGTTGCATAGGATGATCGAGACACATTTAGGCGGACCTATGCCTTAGTGACTTAAAACGAAGCAAGAACTAGTTAATTTATGTTATGTACTCTTTGTTTCTTGTTTTAAGACAATGTAACTCTCTTGTTTGATAAATAAAACGTAACTTTAATTTCCATGGTTGTGAAACAATTAATTCTGTTACAACACTCCCCGACGTTTCCGCCACGTTTCGTTATTTTACGTGGTCGGGGTGTGACAGAAAAGTTGGTATCAGAGCCAATGGTTATAGGGAATTAGGTTATTAGTAATGCTTTGACCTAGACTATAACCTTCCTAGGACCCTAACGCAAGAAGATTTTCGTTTAGATTTTTAAAACAAAAACCGTCACCTATCCTTAGGTGATTACCGCAATGAGAACATCAATTCCGAATCCGCTTTGAAAATTAATCATCTGTTCATGGATGATTGATTACTATGTTTTGAACCCTCTATTGTAAGGTTTTGAACCCGCTGTTATAAGGTTTTGAACCCCTTTGAGTTTTCAAAATCTCATCAAAGTTTTGGGTCCTAAATAGTGTGAACACGTGCAAACTGGAAGAGTGAATGCCTGTACCCTGGGTTTTCTGTCTAAGGCTAGAGTGTTCGTACAAATCCACATAATCGGACCAGTCACTCTTACCTGGGAACTCTTGGGGTGAGTGTTCACTTATAGGCGAGCATGTCTTCGCGATACATTATTTTAACCCATTTACCTTGATTAGTCACAATGTGTCGTTTGTTTGCCTTGTGGTAACAAACAAATGACCGCCTTCTTTGCTTTTGTCAAATTATGTATCACCTCATCCTTTTCATCTAATCATATCGCTCGTTTCCTTTCATGTTTCCCTCCTTTTAGAATGCCTCCTCGACGCGACAATCAGATAGCGAATGCCGAACTGGCAGAAATCATCGCGCAGCAAATGGCTGCTGCTTTCCCGAATCTTATTGCTCAACTGAACCAAGCCAACAACAACAATAATGCTCCATGCAATTTCAAGAGTTTCAATTCGGCTAAGCCACTCAAGTTTAGTGGTTCTGAAGGAGCAACTGGGCTCCTACAATGGTTTAAGAGCACTGAGAGTACATTTCGTCACGTTCAGTGTCCTGATAATCGCAAGGTCGAGTTTGCTTCCAGTGTATTTCTGAAGAGGGCTCTTACATGGTGGAACGGGGTGATGAGAGACCGTGGTGCCGAGGTTGCTTTAGCACAGACTTTGGCCGAGCTTAGGGCTCTTATGATGAAGGAATTTTGTCCTCGTCATGAGCTAAGGGCTCTAGAAAGGGAATTTGATGATCTTAAGCAAGATAGCGGTGAGCATCGAGCCTACACGGACCGTTATGAGGAGTTAAGTCTGTTATGCCCAAACATGGCCACGCCTTTGGATAAGGCAATCGAAAAGTACATTGATGGCCTCCCTGACTCAATACAAGACATTGTGACTGGTAGCAACCCTACTACAGTTAGACAGGCCATTGAGCTAGCTGCAACCTTGACTGAATCTCAGATCAGGAAAGGTAAACTTTTTCGAAAGGGTGACAAGAAACCAATCGATGAATCAAAGACCATGGATGAACAGACTGGATCCCCTAAGAAGTCAAAGAAGCGAAAGGCTTCTCAGAACTTCGCCATGGTCGCTCACAATGGTCAAGCCGTCCCCAACCAACCAGCTCAACCCCCTGCTAGGAAGCCCTACAATGGAACTGCACCCTTGTGAAACCAATGTAGCCTACATCATCATGCTGGTGCGAAGTGCCGCACATGCCAAGTTTGTGGACTTATAGGTCATACGGCGAGGGTTTGCCCAACAGCAGCTGCACCAAATCACGTTAACAACAATCCTGCTCAAGGTCGTTTTCCACCAGGTTCTTGCTTCAACTGTGGCGAGATGAGCCTTTTCCGAAGAAACTGCCCAAAGCTTGCTAATGCGAATCCAGTGCAGGGATGAGCATCTGACCGAACGGAAGACAACGTTGTTTAGAAATAATCACGTCTTATGTATTATTTTCTTTTGTTGTCAAGGTCCATGAAACAGTTGTTATCGTTGTTTATAAATAAATATTTTACTTACATTGCAATATGTTTATTGTGGTTGCATGAATAAACAACATATCCCCTATGATACCGACAATCAAGGAACCGTATTCCTTGAAGAACAGACTACCCCCAAATTTCTTCCATTGTATGATCTCTTGCGTTTTCCACGAAAATCCTAAGTAACCGTTTCCTCCAAGGAAAACGAAGTACAAGGCGCAAGTTACAACTCTGGATGAATACCCACTCCTTAATGGGGTACCTAAGGATATTTCCGTAAGTCCTTAATTGTTGTATACCTTAATCCGAATGTGGTGATTCCTTGTAAAAATCGAATTTTTAGAAGATCATCCTATCTTTTCAGATAGATGCTTGAGGACGTTGAAGTCCATCAACTGGGTCCCTGGTATGCCTTGAATACCCATGTTCAAATCAACGCCAAGTTAATAACAATCAATAACAAGATAATAACAATTAATAATAAAAAACAATTATGTGATTATGTGCTTATGTGTTCCCTTTTATGTTTTTGTGTGATCCAAATTATGTTATCCAAATCCTCGTAGAATCTTCCATATCTTCGTATAAGGGATTCATAGTAGGATACCCAAAGGTACTACCTAAAATCCTTAAGGGACTTCTACGTTGTAGTTAAGTCCCTTGGATTATAAAGTACTACTCCATAATTAGACCCCTTTAGTGGTCTAGTTAAACAGATTGATCCAAAAATCTGGTTCGGAATATCATGTGATGATATAGCTGAAAGGACTCCTTGGTGGCCTAATTAAAAAGATCATCTGTCGATCTAATTAAAAGGACCCTATGGTAGTCTAGTCACCCTCATCACAGGTTTGATTTTCTTCCCCTAAACAATTACAAAACAAACTGTGCGGACTGTGCAAGGAATTACGTAATTATGGATGCATACATAATTATGGAATTTAGTGCACAAGAATCACAGCAAGTTCTATCATGTATCTAGAGTTAACCCAATTCATTTCCAACTCTGATGAATCAACCGTTGAAAAATGACTCCCTCTGTTCATTTTCGTTTCTAAAGATTATCCGTTGAGGAAATGAATATCCGTTTGTCTAATCCTTCATTTCCATTTCTGATGAAGCAACCGTTGAAAATGACTCCGTCTGTTCATTTTCGTTTCTAAAGATTATCCGTTGAGGAAATGAATATCCGTTTGTCTAATCCTTCATTTCCATTCCTGATGAAGCAACCGTTGAAAATGACTCCTTCAGTTCATTTTCGTTTCTGAAGATTACCCGTTGAGGAAATGAATATCCGTTTGTTTATCCTTCTCATTTCCGTTTCTGAGGAAGCAACCGTTGAAGATGACTCCGTCTGTTCATTTTCGTTTCTAAAGATTATCCGTTGAGGAAATGAATATCCGTTTGTTTAATCCTTCATTTCCAATTCTGAAGAATACCCGTTGAGGAAAATGATTCTGTTTGTTAATTTTCGTTCTGAAGAATATCCGTTGAGGGAAATGAATATCCGTTTGTTAAATCCTTCATTTTTCCATTTCCGAAGAACCCGTTGAGGAAAATGACTCCGTTCATTCATTTTCGCTTCTGGAGAATATCCGTTGAGGAAAATAACAGGATTATGCCTTTCATATCTTTGATGATCATTTAACACAAAGTCACAGACACACTCCTACGAATAAATTTCGGGACGAAATTTCCTAAAGTAGGGGAGACTGTGACACCTGGGTCACTGCGACCAGCAAAAAAATACCAAATCAATGATATATTGTTTTTCATACTTGGAATTTGTATAAATATGTGTGATCTTTGCACATATCAATTCTTGTTCGATTTCGAACTTTAAATCGCTTTCTTGAAGGTTATACGCAATCTAATGCGTAAATATAACCATTTTAATGAAACAAACATTCTGGAACAGTGAAATATGCTTAACATATCTTAAATAACCTTTACATAACTTAGAAATGAGTTTTGAAGGCTTTGGTATGGCAAAATCAAGTTTATTCGCTTACAGGGACTAAATTCGACAAACTGCGAAAGTATGATGATTCGTACCAGAACAGACATTCCGGAACATGACCATAAGTTAAGCATACCATAAATATCCTTTACATAGCTTAGAAATAGGCTTTGAGGAGTTAGGTGTGCTAAAATAAACTTTTGGGTCATTCAGGGACTAAAAGCGTCAAAAAGTGCACAAGTTTGCATTTTCGCACATAACATACATTCTGAATACATCCGGATGTCCAAAAATTTATGTAAGCATTAAAATATTTTATTTTAGTGTTTGGCATAAGAAAAATCCATTCGTCGCACAATTTAGATCGTTTTTCGCGCTTATGCGCATTCCGTCGTAATTAAGCGAATAACGCAACCGTACGACCAAACGAACCGACATCCGAGATACTTTTGAGCATTTTTTGAGTTCCCTATACTTTAACTTTATTTTAGAGCCTTGAAATGGGGTTAACGGGGCTTAAAAGTGCAAAAAAAATCAAGTTTTACAAGTGCAGGGACCATTTTTGAAATTTCTGACCAGATTCAATGAACCTAGTCCATTTTGAAGTGTTGATGGTTTAACCCATGCTTTTGCAAAACCATGGGATGGTATTCAATGAACCTAGTTCATTATTAGGGGCTCCCATGGTTTTAGAAAACCATGGGCACACATCTAAGGTCCAGATCAAAGCTCAGTTTTCGATGAACGATCTTAACGGTTATTGAATTCCTATAAATACCCACCCTCACTTCCTCCCAAAGCACACTTAAATCTGATTTTGGCTCTCTAAGTTGAATTTTATGCTTCATACCTGAGAGTAAATCGGATCAAGAGCTTGCGGGGACCTTCTGTAAGTATTCTTTCGTTCTTTTCATTCGTTTTTGTCGTTAAAGTCAAACTGCGTTTGACTTTCTGCTTTGACCAGTTTATGGTCAACGCGAAGTTCGTTTGAAATTCATAAGGTGAGCGTAATCACGATGGTTATATTCCCTAGTGACTATACCTACTGATTACCACGTTATCTAGGCTTAGTGACGAGTCGTAGTTTCGGCCAAAATGCGTTTTCTCGCGTATTTTGTAACCAAACTACTCTAGGATATCAAAACCGTTTGTTTTGATATCAAAACTTGTTTTCTAACTTAGTTAAGCATGTTTTAACATGCTTAGCTCGTCACTTTTAGTTTTGTGCTTGTCTAGGGTCGTAAAGATAAGCGATCTAATCAATCGCTTATACTTTCGAACCCGACCCGTTTGGTCGATCATTAGGATCCGACCGAACATGTTAAGTGACCATAATAGCGTACGGAATAACCTTCCGAGGTTATACCTTATGGTCACTTAGGTTTGATTAGTCGCATGATAGGTAGTTTATATGCCTTAGGTAAATTACCAAAATGCCCTTTTTACGCCAAAATTCATTTTAAGCCTTTGTAACATAACTTTTGATATCTAAACTGATTTAGCAACAATATTAGACATGTTAAGGCATATTTTACTTATCATAGGGCTAGTTAGGCATTCCGAACGCGTTTTACATGAACGACACGTTAACGTAGCATAAGCTACCTAAACGGGTCGTAATGGGTCATAAGCACTTAGGTTAGGTTTCATTTTAGTATGTAGGCTTTGTTAAACCATATTACACGAGTTCCCATACTCGTTTGGTTTACAAACCCTCATTCTATCTGATCCTCCGATTTAGGTCCGTTTATTAACATAGTTACCTAAATTAGGTGTTGTTTGATTTCCGTGATCTCTAGCATTGTGTGGTTGTTACTCAAGGACTTCTAGGCAATATCAAGTGAGTACATAGACCCCTCTTTTACTGTTTTCCAAACTGTTTTGGGGTGAAACACATGTGCCTACTTGTTACTTTCATGCTTTCCTGTTTTCACATCATAAACTTGCTATGTTCATTAGTACACTTATAGTACATGATTTACATCACATTAATTTACATGACTTTTCTGCTTTGTATGTTAACTTAGCATACTTAGTACATTGTTTTACATTACAATTTGTTGCATATGCTCATCCAGCATATGAACACATTATATTACATTTTGAACCGTTTGTAACTATTTGACCATGTGAACCGTTGTAACCACTTGACTATGTGAACCGTTGAAACCATTAGACCATGTGAACCGTTATAACCATTTGACCATGTGAACCGTTATAACCATTTGATTATGTGAACCGTTTGTAACTGTTGAACTGTGTAAACCGTATTTGATCATACATAAACATTTCTACAATTGTTAAACATTACATTTTGGTGGTTGTTTGGGTAAGTGATTTAAGTAACGAGGCGACGTGTAATACGATAAAAACATGGTGGATACACCGCTGGTACTTCCTATTTATAAGTGCTTTTATGGTATTACATATCGTAGCGTTATTTAAACCATTTCAGTTTAGACATATTACATCTACAATACAATCTTCACATAAACATCATTTTACAAATAACTTAACTTATACAAACTCATTTTACATGGTTATTCACTTAACCATACATTATTCTTTTAAACATATATATATATATATATATATATATATATATCTTTTGGTTTATTTATCACTTTTCAAATGACTTATGAAAGAAACCACTCAACAAAATTCATGGCTACTTTTATTAAACAGTTTCTTTAAACGCCAGTCATGAATCCTATTTTCACAAAACCTATGTATCTCACGGGCATTTTTATGCTGACGTACATATTTTCACATGTGTTTTCAGGAGCTGTTGCATAGGATGATCGAGACACATTTAGGTGGACCTATGCCTTAGTGACTTAAAACGAAGCAAGAACTAGTTAATTTATGTTATGTACTCTTTGTTTCTTGTTTTAAGACAATGTAACTCTCTTGTTTGATAAATAAAACGTAACTTTAATTACCATGGTTGTGAAACAATTAATTCTGTTACAACACTCCCCGACGTTTCCGCCACGTTTCGTTGTTTTACGTGGTCGGGGTGTGACATTACGACTTAGGGCATCCGCTACTACATGTGCCTTTCCTTCGTGATATTGAATATCATAGTCGTAGTCACTTAGAATTTCCATCCATCTTCTTTGCCTCATGTTTAATTCTTTTTGCCCAAATATGTACCTTAAACTCTTATGATCTGTATAGACTGTAAACTTACTTCCGTACAGATAGTGTCTCCAAATCTTAAGGGCAAAAATTATCGCTCCTAATTGTAAGTCATGGTTGTGTAATTTTCCTCGTGCTTTTTCAATTGCCTTGAGGCATACGCAATTACCTTTTTGTGTTGCATCAACACACAACCTAATCCTAGTTTAGAAGCGTCACAGTAAACTTCAAAATCTTTTGTTCCTTCTGGTAAGGCTAGAATTGGAGCATTTGTTAACCTTTGCTTTAGAATCTTAATGGCCTCTTCTTGCTTGAGTCCCCATTCAAACTTAACTGTTTTACAGGTTAGCTTAGTTAATGGCACAGTTATCTTAGAAAAATCCTTAATGAAACACCTATAATAACCAGCTAACCCTAGAAAACTTCTAACTTCCGTGACTGATTGTGGGACCTTCCATTTTATGATTGCTTCTATCTTAGAAGGATCTACGTGAATACCTTCGTGATTCACCATATGTCCTAAACATGGCACTTCCTGTATCCAAAATTCACACTTCGAGAATTCGGCATAAAGCTTTTCCTTTCTTAACAAAGTTAAGAGTGCATGCAGGTGTTCACAATGCTCCTACTGGCTTTTGGAATAAATAAGTATATCGTCAATGAAGACAATTATGAATTTACTCAAATACGGTTTACAGATCCTATTCATCATGTCCATGAATGTTGCAGGAGCATTTGTTAGTCCAAACGACATGACTGTAAACTCGTAGTGACCGTACCTAGTTCTGAAGGCAGTTTTAGGTAGGTCTTCTTATTGTACTTTCAACTGATGGTATCCGGAGCATAAATCTATTTTAGAAAAATATCTAGCCCCCTGCAGTTGATCAAAAAGATCATCGATCCTAGGTAACGGGTATCAATTCTTAATCGTAACCTTATTCAATTCCCTGTAATCGATACACATTCGCATCGAACCATCTTTCTTTTTCGCAAACAACACTGGTGCTCCCTAAGGGGATGAACTAGGTTGTATGAATCCTTTGTTTAATAATTCATCTAACTGCTTTTTCAATTCTAACATTTCGGTAGGTGCTAACCGATAAGGTGCCTTAGCTATCGGTGTAGTTCCAAGAATTATATGAATTCTAAATTCTACTTCCATATCGGGTGGTAATCCAGGTAGTTCTTCTGGGAATATATCCGGGTATTCTGATACTACTGGAATTTCCTTGAGTTCCTTACTTTTAGTATTAATAACTACCGAAATCATATACGTTATCCCTTGTTTTCTTGCATAACTGGCTACTTTCATTACTGAAATGAATTTCATTGGCTTTCGTGGCTTATCTCCTGTAACCACAATTATTTCCCCTGTGGGTGTATGAATTTCTATGGAATTCTTATCACAGAGGATTCGAGCATGGTTGGCTACTAACCAATCCATTCCTAACACAACATCGAATCCAACTAAATTCATAGGTAACAGGTTTGAAGAGAATTTATGGCCTAAGAGTTCTACCTTTCCTTCTTGCAAAACCTTATCTATGTTAACAGAATTCCCATCTGTCGTTTCTACCGTAAAAACTTGTCTAAGTTTGGTTAAAGGTTGCTTAAGGGCTTGGCTGAATGAAGTATTTATGAAACTTTGGTTTGCACCAGAGTCAAACAATACTTTTGCGTAAACGTCATGAACTAGGAACGTACCAGCTATCACATCCGGAATCAGATCTGCTTCTTGAGTTGTCAGCTGAAAGGCTCTTGCGTTTTTCTTAGTAGTCCCTTCAGCAGGCTTGGCCTTGTTGTCAGCCGGTTTGACCAGTTTAGGACATTCTGGTCTAAAATGTCCAGCTTCGCCGCAATTGTAGCAGATCCTTGTTTTCTTTCTGCATTCCTCCTCTCGATGCCCCAGAGCTTTGCAGAAGTTGCAGATTTCATTACATCTTCCAAAGTGTTTCTTTTTACAATTTCTGCATAATGGAGGGGTGGAAGATTGCCCAGTTCCCTTTTTCTTGAAAATATTACCCCCACGGAATCCTTGGGTAATCTTTTGGGCTAATTCCTTTTTCCTGTTTTCTTCTCTCGTACGTACCAGCCCGTCGGTTAAGGTGTTGGCTAATTCCACCGCATCGTCAAGTGTGCGGGGTCTCGCAGCTTTGACGATGTCATGAATCTCGCTATTCAAACCCCAAATATAGCGAGAAATAAGTACCGGTTCTGGCGAAGCCAGAGTTGGTACTACTCTAGCATACTCAAAGAAGGTCGAAGTATATCCTCGACAGTCAACATCCACCATTCGGTGGTTCAGGAACTTATTTGTCATTTGTTCCTTTTCATAGTCGGGACAAAATTTTCTTTCCACCAACTCTTTAAATTCTTCCCAACTCATGGCGTAAGCCACGTCGCTTCCTTTTGCCTGCAGCACTGTATTCCACCATTCTAACGCTCCTTCTTTAAAAAGGTGCGACGCATACATAACCTTGTCTTCCTCGGCACATTTGCTTATTTTAATCACTGCTTCAGTTTTCTCCAACCATCGCAGTGCGGCAGTTGCCCCTTCATTGCCTGCAAATTCGATCGGCTTACAGGCAAGAAATTCCTTGTAAGTGCAACCAGGTGTTGCAGCTTTCATTTTCTTAAGAAATGGGGCTTGAACTACATCATTATTATTTCCGCCTCCATTTACACTGTTACTGAAATTGTCGTCGTGAGTATGTTTGCTGTGGTTGGCTTGTGAAGGTTCAACGGGGTTCTTAACAGCAGCGACGATTGTTGGGATAGCATTGGCTATTCCCGAGGCAACAATATTTTCTATGTCTTGCCTATTAAGAAAGTGATCCTCATTGTTTTGCTCAGATTGGTTAACTTCGTTAGCTGGCTCATTGACGGCGTGTTCCATCTGATAATTAACAATATATATAAATTATTGGCACAAAATAAATAACAACCAATCACAATAAAGCAATCACACATAATCATGTCAACATATATAGCCAAAATTGTCGACCTTGCGACTTTCATATTTATATATATATATATATATATTAGTATGCATCGATACACATCAGTTATATTACAAAAGTTTTATTTGAGTTATTTTACATAATTATATTTTTTTATTTATTATTATTATTAAACACGCAACCACAGATAACCGGCCTTTCAGAAATGACGCTCCCTCTCGTCGTATTTCCATGAGATTTTCTCCCCCACATCCCGAATCCTATTTCCTGCATCCACTAGTTCCTCGCCATAACGGCGGAGTTCAGCTAAGTTTTCCGTGCTCATAGGTGGGTTTGGTGTAGGCTCAGGGTCAAACTGGGGGAAATAGACGTTGGGGTTATTCATGAAATTCTGAAATTGCCAATCACTTGTCCACCATTCCTCCAATTCGCCGGGTAGAAGTTGGTGGTTGACAATAGGATCTGGGATAGCAGGTTCCAAATTAACTGGAAGTTGTGATTCAGCAGGGTAATTGAAGAGGTTTTCATTGGCAGGTCCGATGAGGTCACAACTTGCCAGTTTGTGATCAAGTTCCACCCACGGTGGCATTTCCTGGGCTTGCTCAGAACTTTCCCCGATCTGCTTTCCTTTCCTTTTGGGATCTTCAGTCTTTTTAACCTTCTGGGCGGCTGGTTTCTTCCTACGTCCGCGTTTCCAGTCCAGGATTCTCCTTCTCTTTTTCGGTTTTGGTTTTTCCTGTGGCTGGGCCTGGAATTCCATAGGTTCCTCATAGTCGGCCTGATAACCGGAAAAGCCCCCGGGAATTTCCATGTCAGCAGAATGGATAGTGAGGTTCTGAAGAGCTTCAGACAACTCATTCATGATATTAATATATAAAGAAAACACAAAAATCCTAGTTAGGATGTTATTTATTGCAAATTAAATTTTCACATAATCATAGAATGAAAATTTGAAAAATTAAGTATTTCTAAATACTTAATTAGCTTAAATCAGTGGCTCTGATACCACATTTTTCTGTCACGGCCCCGTCTCGGTTTTACCCGGTTCAGGAGCCGCAGGACAGAAACCCGTGGTATTGATGTTTAATTTGGCAGCGGAAATTTTAACAGGATCGTGAAAACTGAAAATGCCCAATTATTTTATTTCACAATTTGGGGTTAAACCCCGTAATTTACAATAAAGGGATTTCACGAGGAATTTCCTTGTTTTATAAAACATGTTTATTTATTTTACTGAGCCACCTCCTCAAGCTTTTAGTGCTACGCGGCACTTTTCCTGGGTCACAGTAAATCACCTGAAACATGTTTAAAAAGATTTTATCAGCGGAGAAATACTAGCGATTCACTCAATTTGTACAAAATGACACATTGTTATAATATACAGTATTAAGGGTGATTATATTGTTTCTATCAACCAATTACCCCAAATCGGTATTCGTCACTCGACCGTATCTGTGACTATGGTCAGATCACCCATTGGCTAACCCGTTGTCCAATGGTGACGGGTATCAAGTAATGTATACAAAACCCCACATACCGGCAGTAATTGAAGATTACAAAGACTTAATCCCTGTAATTATAACTTTGAAAACAAATAGGGTTTTGGAGACAATTTAGTAAAAAGAGAACGACTCACATTGCATGTTTAATTGGACAGAACATGGCTTACTGATTTATCCTTGTAACCTAGTTAAATAACAATGCACATGAAACTAGGTCAGTAACTTAATACAACATTTACGATAAACTCACAAAATCAAAACCCTCACAACGAATGACAAAATATAGCCCGAATTCGGGCAGCACTTAAACATCCATCGGATCGGTTTCAATCGATCGGACATTGTATCGTAGCAGCGATCGAGTTAATACCCTGTACTCGTAACAGCGTTTCCCTACTTAAAATTCTGAATTTAAGCAGTATACTTCGTCTTTGAGAAAGTTTTACACACACAGATGAACAGGCCATGCACTGCCCCATTTATAGCAAAAATTTGAGTTTTACGCGGCCCGCGTAAACCCTCTCAACATCTTACGCGACCCACGAGGGCCACCTAGGCTACGATTAGGGCTAGCATGTCACGCGTAGGTCCGCCACGTGTCTGACACGTGGCCTGAATTATCCGGTCGATCTTCAAGCTGTCACGGCCCGCGTAAGCTTTCCTTAAGTCTTACACTGCCCGCAAGCGACCCCTAAATTTTGATTTTCATATTTTTTATGAGGATTAGGGTTTTAGGGGTCCGGGATTTTACTTACGGAGTGTTGTGGGGCATTTTTGCAGGTCCTTACATCACATGATCTAACAGTTCATTCCTTAGCTAACCATACCATTTGAAACATTTGAAGCATGTATTTCACCCCCGTACGTTATAAAACCGAAAACAGTTAAAAGAAAAGGGGGACATGAACTCACAAGTTTGCGTCTGGTGTCCTGTAAACTCAAAGATCTTTTCCTCGGGTCGTACAACTACCTACACACGCGTTATGTTTATTAGACGATTGGGTCGTGTAACGACTCTTAGTCTTATTTGTTAAGACTTATTTTGGAAATCTGGTATACTTTGAGTTACATGTTTGATGTACATTATATAATTCCAAATTATATGATTATTAGTTAAAATAAGAATATTTTAACTTAAACTATTTTTATCCAATTATTTGGAATATTGTTAAAAATAATATATTTATTTTTAACTTGCTTTGTCATGTAATTCTCACATAAATAATTTCCCCAAGTATAGGTATACTTGTACTTGTGTATTTTCATACTTGTCTATTTGTATACGGGTATTTTGCCAAGTATTGATGGTGTATTCCGGTGTGTATTTATATGTATAGGAATAGGTATTTTCTTGTATTTATTAAGTATTTTATACTTAATTCATGTATAATTTTCCGGAATATTATTTTTATATAACCAAAAATCAATACCTTTATATTCTTAAGATATACATATTTTGAGAGAATTTTTATAGAAAAATATCTATAAATTTTATTTAGAAAAATATATATTTTTAGTTTTCACCAAAATAATATATTTTTGAATTTTTTAAGAAAATATATATTTTTCTCTACTTCAAAAAATAATATATTTTCTACTTTGACAAAATACAATATATTTTGTAATAGTAATAAAAATTCATATTTTACCGTTTCTTTGGTTTCAAAAATACCGTTTATCACATTTATTAAGTTACGAATTTATTTCCGGAATATATATATTTATAGTCCAATTACCATTGTCCGACTTGTCCAATATTCGGGTATAAATTATATATTTATTTTCTTATGATTTTGGTAATATTTTATATTACAACTTTTAGTATTTTGGTGTGTTATATTATTTTCAAGTCCCTAATGTTAATATAACTAATACAATCAATATACAAGTGGCACATAATTTTGTGAGATCTAAATATATATTTTCCTAAATATAGACTTAGTCATTTTTATTACAAAAAATCAACCTCCAATATTTGTAATTTTTGTAATAAAAATTATGGCAAATTTTATACTTAAAACCAAGATAAAAAATTACTTGTAAACACTTGTTTAAAAATATTTCTCTAAGTGTTTAATTTCTACAAAAATTTTGCCATAGTTTCCCCTTAAAAATTGAGGTTTCCATGCTTAATAGCATATCCTTTTCTTTTGAAAAATCATCATCAAACAACAACAATCTTCACAAAACTTACCATAAGCCAAAAATATGCATTTTACAAGATGTTATGAACTTGAAGTTTTGTAAAACTTTGTTGTCTTTTAACATGTTGTTTAATAAGGTTTAAGAACAGTAAATCTATGGTTTTTATTTTACAAAACCCATTCTTGTGAAATTTCCATCTTTACAACTTGTAAGATGACTTTTCAAAAATAAATCTTCTTGTATTTTTCATGTTACATACACTTTACTAGTTCCATTTAACCTTCTCAAACATGGTTATTTTCCATTGAAATCAAATCATGTGAAATCTTGTAGTAAACTTTAGTTTCTTGAAAATATGATTTTTGAAATCTTACATTTTCAAGACTTATATCTTGTAGGAATAATCATCCTACACATAAACAAGTTCACCTTCAAGTTCATAGTTTACATAAAGGATGATCAACATAAATTTCTCAAGATCCATCCGTATACTTGCTAGATCATGTGTTTAATCATCATCTAGCAAGCTTCATATGATGATCTACACCATATATGCAAGAAATCAACAAACAAGTTTAATACATACACTTAAACAACTTTGATTTTCATGTTTTTAAGCTTTATGTTCATGATCATACTTATGTTTTGTTGAGATTCTTTAGATTACCAAGTTACATTATACATTAACCACTAAAATTTAAGAGTAAAAACAAGATCAAGAGGCTTACTACTAGCACTAAGGCTAGGGAAGAATCAAGATGCAAAGTGATGAAGAAATGTGGTGGATAAAAGCACTCCAAGATGGTCCTTCCACTTCCTATGCTTGCAACCTTCTTAGTTATGCTTGAGACTTTAGAGAACCCTTGGATTGCTTTAAAATGGACTTGAAATGAAGATGTATAGAGAAGAAAGTGTGGTCGTGAGTTGAGAGGGAGAAGAGAGGTGAGTTGTGAGCTTGAAGATGATGTATGTAAGTGTAGATTTTTAACTTGTGGTTTTTATAAACTAACTTTCAACAAACAATTACACAAAGGTATTAGTGTTCCATATCTACAAAGCATACCCATTAAATTAATCAAAGAAAATCACAAGTGGGACCCCCTTGTGAATCGACCATAATGGGGGGGGGGGGGGGTTATGGTTTCATTTCAACTACAAGTTACAATCTCTAGTTTCATGTTAGTGTTAAACTTTGGTGTTTAAGTGTGTTATATGTTTTAAGTAGTAATATGATGTTTAGTGATCATAACTAGCTTCAATACATTAAAACAATGCTTCTAGTTGAATTTTGGTGTTTCGGGTAGTGTCCGGTTGTACGGTTGGTTACCGGTTCGTTAAGGTGCTAAATTGCGCAGTTTACTGTGTAATATGATATCTTTTATGACAGTTTAGATTCCCGACACTTATCAAGTTATTCTGAACAATTAAACGTCATTTCTACATTATATTTTGATGTTAAAATGCTGATTTTGGTTGTTTTCTGCAGAATTCTGCAGTTTTAGTGTGTTTCGGGCACTTTCTGGCACTTAAATCATCACTCGGAAGGCAGTTTTATGATCCCAACTTTCCTACATACTATTCTAGTGTAACTCTTGGTTCCGGGGCTCATTATGTGTTCTAACAACATGTCTGTCTGAGTACTGAACTCCCGTCAGCACTTCTAATTTGTCTGATAAATGTGCTAACTTTGTTCTGTGCACTAATTGAACCACCCCGGGTTGCATGTAATAATGATAAGCAATCATGCAACATGTCATGCATTTGTATGTTCTTGAAAGTAATCAGAAAACCATTCATCTCATTAATTCAATCATGCACAGTCATTAAAGTACAAATTACTGTTTATTATTGTACGGAATATATGGAAAAGTGTTAGTTGTCACAACTACAATGACAGTTAAAACAAAGAATTTTAGAATTATATGTGATACATCGTTGTGGAAGTAAAATTTAACCAATATTCTTGATTAACTTTAGGATTCATAATTTGACTGTAAAATCTCAAGAGAATCATAAAAAAGAGACATTTTTACAATTGTCAAGTGAGACTAACTTACTGCTAAAGAATATGATGCGACGATGCTTCAATTTGTGTCTTGATTTTGTGGTGAACAAATGTGTGTTTGAAAGCCAAAGAGATTGTAATGATATTGATAAACAAAAAACTTTGAAGATCATTGAGTAGATGGTTGAAAGCGGTAATGATGAAAGCAGTTTCCCAATGTAGGGCAAATAAAATTATTTTATATACCCAATGAAGGCGGTTATGATTAAATAGATCGTGAGACTAACTTACTGTTGTTAGTGCATTACGTTTATTGACTTCGTCTTGTATCATGTAATAGGATTTTCAGTGCATAAGGTAATTTAGCTTGAAAGTGGTGATTTACCTTGAAAGTGTCACATGTCATTTCAAGGGAAATCATGATTTAGCTTGAAAGTGGCATGTGTTATTTCAAGCTAAATCAACATCACTATATATAGGTTTCAAGCTAAATCATTTTAGACTTTTGCACATTTGACATTTGGAGAGCTTAGATTCTAGAGAGAGAAAGTACTCCAAGTGATTCAAGGTTCTTTGTACGTTTCAGATTTATAAATAGAATCACGTTTATATTACATCTCGTGTGTTTCGGTCTCAATCGTTCACGGATTCCGCACGTCGAACTTTCGTTACGCAATCGTATGGTGTCAAACCGGTCCTAACAAGTGGTATCAGAGCAGGAGCTCGATTGCGTTGATCAAACAACAAGATTCGTACCAGATTACAGCGTTTTTAGATCTAAATTGCATCATTTCTTCATCATCTACTCATTCTTTCACGTTTTGATCGGTTTTTTGTCAAATTGAACGGGATTTTACGGTCCGAATTGGATGATTTTTTAGTATATTGTGCGAAAACAGTTGATATACAATCCTGCCAAGTTTAGGATTCAAATTCCTTGTCGTTTAGGAGATTTTCAAGTTTTTGTGTCCGACTTCGTAACATACAGCAAGATTTCGCTTGAAATTCAAGCGAAATCCTTATTCTGAAGTTTTCGCTTGAGATATCTGTTCAATTTCGCTTGAAAAAGCTGATGATTTCGCTTCAGAACTGGTCACTTGGGATTTCGCTTGAAAATTGTTAAGTCTTGATTTCGCTTCAGAACTGGTCACTTGGGATTTCGCTTGAAAGTTGTTAAGTGTTGATTTCGCTTCAAACTGGTCATTTTGGGATTTCGCTTGAAAGCTGTTGAATCTTGAGATTTCGCTTCAAAACATCAGCTTATAATTTCGCTTGGAATTTCGCTTGAAGATATATCAGTTGATTTCGCTTCAACTGATCAACTAGTGATTTCGCTTGAACTTTCTATTTCGCTTGAAAAGTGAAATTTCGTGTCGAGATTATTTCACGTCAACTGAATATCAGTCTGTTTCAGGATATTTGATATTGTGTATACTGATTGTGTTTGTTTGTTTTCTTGTGATTGTCAGGTTTACATCATGGCTGATGAATTTTTCAATACGTTTTACAACGCATTCACAACAACCAAATCGTCTGAGGTTACAAATATTACACCAAAAACTATCACGAAGGCAATCAACGAAAACATTAAGCATGATAACTTTTACAGAACTCACTCAAAGCCACCAACTCTTGATAGCATTGAGGATTATACCTGGTGGAAAGAACGTTTTATCAACTGGGCGAAAGCGTTTGCTCATGAAAGCTGGTTTTGCTTGGAGTATGGGTATGAAAAACCAAAAGACGATAAAGGCGAAGATCTTGTGTTCAAGAAGTTTTCCAAAGAAGATAAAGCTGAATACGGAGCTGAACAGAGAATGATAGCATTGATCCAGTCAGCAATCAGAAATGATATTTTTGCTTTATTAACTCATGATGGGTCATCTAAGTCTGTCTGGGAAGCTTTACGTGTTAAAGCTGAAGGGGGTAAACAGATTAAAAAGAACAAAATCGCTTTATTAAAGAAAGAATTTGATCTGTTTGATAACATAAAAGGAGAGTCAGTGAGGCAAATGATTGAGAGATTCTGTCATCTTAAAATTGAATTGGAAAGATTAGAGATAAATAAAACAAGAGAGGAATTGATAGACAAAGTGATTGAAGCGTTACCACGAGCTGATCAGTGGCAAACGTTTGTTTTTATTTTGAAAAATGATGCTTTGTATGATACAATTACTCTTGATGCTTTGTTTGAAAAGATTGAAAGTCATGATCTGGAACTACAAAAGCAAAACAAGATGACTGATTCTTCACATCAACAGAACGTTGGCTTGTACTACAAAAGCAGTGTGCTTTCTGATAAAGGCGTTGGTTCACCAAAAACAGCATTTAGTGGTGAAAAGATGAAAGAACCACCAACAATGTCAACAAGTCATCATTCTGGATATCATTCTTCTTCAAAGACAAATTCTGATAATTCTGAAGAAATTCTGTGCAACATTGCTCTTAAACTGAAGAATTCTCCTACAATGAGCATAAATGCAGCAAAGCAACAAATGAGTTTCCTTGCATCTGTTCTGGAGTCATATGAAGGTCTAGTAGCTGGAAAAATTGGAAATTCTGAATTGACCAAAGAAGACTACGACCAGATTGATCCGGAAGAGATGGAGCTCATTGATATCCGTTGGTGTTTAGCTAGTTGTATCCGAAGAGCTCAGAGGTATATGGAGATTACCGGGAAACAATCGCTTGGAAGTGCTTCAACAAAGCTTGGATTCGACAAATCCAAAGTGACCTGCTTCAAATGCAAGCAAAAGGGTCATTTCAAAAGAGAATGCAGAAACTCTGAAGTTAGTGAAGGAAGTGAACGTCCTTTCAACGATGATTATTATCGAAAGGCGATTTACCATCGAAGCAGAGAAGAACCAAAGTTGATCGAAGATAAGCCGAGAGAAAAATCAAGAGCATATGCAGTAATCTATCCTGATGAAGGATTTGACTGGAGCACAGTTTGTCCAGAAGAAGATCGTTTAGAGAATGTTCGTAAAACAGCTCAAGGGAGAGCTATGACAGAAGAAAGAAAGTTTGTTTTTGTTGCTAAGATTCAAGATGAAAACAAAGACAAAGACAATACTGAAATCGGTGAAGAAAAAGTTGAGATTAAAGAAAAAACTCGAGAAGAGATCTTGAGTGAGAAGACCTACAGAGAAAGAAACGTGGTCTACAACAGAATGGATGACATGCAGGAGGAGTATGAGATGGCTGTCGGTAGCAAAAGATGGGATAAAAAGAGAGAATGTTATTATAACAGAGAAGGAGAACCGGTTGTTCCCAAGAAAGACATAATTTTCGATGATGTTCTTCTCAAAGTCCCGTTGAGAGCTGAATACTACAGAAATGTAATGAAAGATGACACATATGTTAAGAGATTTGAAAAGGAGATCAGATATGCTATGTTATCGTGTCTGAGAAAAAGGGATGAGGAGAGGATGAAGAAGAATGTTGAAGAAATGGTGAACGATCTGAAGAAAGATGCTGAAGAGGTTAAAACAGAAACTGTTAAAGTTGAAGCTGTGAAGGAAATCAAAAGTGAAGAAGTTGTTGTGATTGAAGAGGTTGAGAAAGCTGTTACTGAAGAACAGCAGATAGAAGAAAAGAATGAGAATGAGGAAGCTGATAATGTTGGTGATGAAGTCGGTGTAGAAGAAAAGCAGGATGTTGATGAGCAGACAGAGGTTGCTGAAAACACCGAAGTGCCAATCACTGAGGTAAATTCTGATTCTGAAAATTTGAAACAGATTGATCAGTGCAAGAAATGCATGGAACCGTGCAGAGCTTGTACTGAAAAAGATGAGCAATTTAGAACAAGAGATCTTGAGTTCACAAAAATTGAAAAGATTTTCAAAGAAAAATGCAAAGAAATGCTAGAAAAAGAAAAGGTTTTTAAAGAAAATGATGAAAAACTTTCAAAAAAATGTAACAAATTAGAGAAAGAAAATGAAGTTTTGAAAGAAAATGTTTTGAAAATGATAAATGAATGTGAACAAAAAGAAATTGCTTGTCAAGAAATGAAGAAGGAATATGACTCAATGAAATTATCATATCACATTACAAAAGAGTCATATGAAAAAGTAAAAGATGAAATGAAATATGCTCAATCAAGAATGAATTATATGTCTAAAACAACCAAAGAACTTAAACGAATGTATTCTATAAAACAAGATGTTGTTAATTCCTATATTGAGGATGTTGCTAAGTTGAAGCGACAGATTGCTGATTTAGAACAGGATAACAACAAGTTAAAGAGTTACCATGTGTCGTCATATGTGCTTGAACGAATTTTCAATATAAAACCGGGTGAGGGTGAGTCTGAGCAGAACAAGAAAGGTATTGGTTCAGAGTTTCATCAAGTTCCACCACCGGGAAAATTTGCATTTTATGATGAGGGAAAGGTCGAAAAAGCTTTCAACATGGTAGACGAATTGCCAGACAACATTGATATTACCTATTCCAAATCTGATGATTCTCATGATTCAGAGGTGGTAGGTAAAGTTGTTGAAAGTGTATTGAAAGAAGAGTCAGTTGTTACAGGTAAATCTGAATCACAGGATGAAGATGAAGGAAATCTTCATGATGGTTATCTAAAAAATACAAAATCCGAGGAAAGTTTGAATGATGATTCAAAAGGATTGGTTTATACCATGATTGGATCGGACAAATTGTTCTTAGATGTTGTTTTCCCGATTCAGAATGTGATTTCAGAAAAGGTTGATAAAGTTTTCAAAATGGTTGAGATTGAGAAGTCTGAGATTTCAAAGTTTGTTGGTAAGAGTCATAAAGGTTCGTATAACAAACCTGGTTTCAAAAAGAAGAACATGAAGGCTGGGTTGGGTTATAAGAAGAAACAGAATCGAAACAAAAATGAAATGCCAAATTTTCAGGCAAAAATGAGTTTTGTTCAAGGAGACAGTTTAGAAAAAGAAAAAGAACTCAAAATGAGACAGTCTAATGATGAGTTCTTTGCTCAAAAGAAAAAGCAACAGCCACATGTCAAAGATGTGTCCATGAGAACATGTTTCAAATGTGATAAAAAAGGACATCTTGCACGCAAGTGTCCTAATCTAAAACCTGTGGATGTTGATCAAAAGAAGATTGATGCTGAGAAACAAAAATCTGAGAATATGAGACAAAGGTCAACCAGATTTGACTCAAAACAAACTTGGAGGTACAACACAAACAAGTTTGCTTCGAATCAAAACTGGAAATCAGACCCGAATAGGTTTGATTCTAGACAGATCTGGAATTCTCATACACCCAGATTTAGAACAACACAAAGTTGGAAAACAACGGTTGATTTGACAAAACCTCAAGAGTTTTGGAAACCAAGAGTTGTTGTTCAAAATCAAAATGTTCAAAAAGTTTCACATTTTTACAAACGAGGAACACCAAAAGGTCAAACATGGAGTGTTAAAAAACATGTTGATTTGGTAAAAGATGAGAAAGTTGAAATTAAAATTGAGAAAGTTTTTGTGAAAAATGACAAAGAATTTCCAGCATTGAATGAAAATTATTGTGTTGAAATGCCTAAGGTTCAACAGACCTGGGCTAAATTGTTCAAGTAATTGAGTAATTTGTATGTGCAGGTGCTCAAGAATACCAAAGATTGTGAGATTGGAAGTTGGAGCAGCCTGGCACATGGCACAACAAGGAGAGGCTGCTGCTGGATCCTGTTCTGATTGAATAGGGAGTTTATATGTTTTCTGTAAATAAATAAACAATATTTCAAAAACTCTAAAAATTGAAAAATTTGTAAAACCAAAAATATGTTTGTTTTTAATTTTTTGTCAAATATTAAAAAATACAAAAATATGTGTTGATTGAATACGCCGAAACCCTCGCGGCTGAACAAACATGATTACTTTTATCAGATTGAAAAACGGTTTTCAAACTGTAAAAATCAATGTGCTGTAAATCATGGGGGTATGTATATTTTCTGCAAATCAGAGCATTTTTAGCAGAAAATGGATGGCGAGACAAAGCTATCAGTGTTGGTTGTCAAATTTTCTTTATATGATTTTGCATTTTAGGGGGAGAAAAATTGTCATTAGAAAATACAAAAACATTTGAAAATTTGAAAAAGTCAAAAACATGATAAAAATTCAAAAATTTGAGTTTTGCGTAAAAAGAGGAAATGATAGTACATCAGTAGACAGTTACAGTATGCTAAAGAAATGGAAAGTTTAAAATGTGTTAAACGATCTCACCGTGGATGTGTCGGTAGATTTTTATACATTTAGTAAATTTTTTCGGGATATAAACATAAATTTCACACTTGCTTATTTCGTGGGGAACACTACTTGGATATATAGGTAACCCCTGAAATCTCGTTTGAAAGGTCTTGTATTCTGATATACAGGTTTTTATACTCAATGATGTCTGGGGTATTATTTCGGGACTTCTGCTGAACGGTAGTTCTGACCTAGTCCTCGAATAATACTTTCCGCAAATGCTTGAAACATAGCATAAACCCTCAGCATATATGATAAGACAATAAAATTGCTTAGCAATGCTGTTGTAAAAAAGATCCTCTAAAGAGGACACACCCAAGTTGAGTCATGATCTCTCTGCTGAACGGTAGTTCTGACCTGAGCTCTCATGATTTTTCATAATTTATTAACCCCTTACAGATATCATTTGTGTTATAATTGCCTGTAAGACTGAATATTGGGATCTGGATACGGGAGTATATTCAAGAGGTGGGACACATGAATGGGTTTAAGTTCTTAAAATACCTAATTCGTATCCTGAATCAGTTGAAATTTGTATTAAAATTTAAGTGGACAAGTATATCGACAATCTAAGTGAATTGTTTAATACTTAAAGTGTTATTAAGCTCAACGGTACTTGTGACTGGTCATAAACTGATATGATCCTCTGACGCATACTCAAACAAAAATATTGTCTGTAAATATGTTTGTACATATTTCTTTACTGCTTTATATTTTCAGAAAATACAAAAAGATTTTGATTTCTGTTTTATTTTCAACAACTGATGTCTGAGTGCTGAGTTTTAAAATCTAAGTATGTTGATTGTGTTTCTGAGAATAAAACAAGTTCATTAATTTGAAACTTGAAGTTTTAAAAACAAAAATTCAAAAACAGTTTGTGATATTTCCAAGGTCATTAACTTGAACTTGGATGATAAACTGTGAGGGAGTTGGTTTCTTTAATATTGCTAAATCTATGAAGTTTGTTGATAGGGGGAGTGGATTAGAGAATTTGATTGAGAATTCAAAATGTTGTTACTCATAAATGTTTGAGAAATTGCAAATGATAATCCAGACTACGATCCCGAAAGCAAAGTCTAAGGGGGAGTCTGAAGACAAGCTTGAAGCAAAGAGAAGCTTGTAGATGGAAAGCTAGGTGTCGATCCCAAAGCACGGAAGCTTGATGAAAGGGGGAGCCTGAAGCTGATGGAGAAGATAAAGATTGAAAGATGCTTATATTGTTATAACTTGAAAGAGAAGGCAGAATGATCAAGACTGAAGATGTGTCATATTGAAGATTAGTCACTGAAGACTTCGTCAATATCCGAGGGGGAGTCTGTTAGTGCATTACGTTTATTGACTTCCTCTTGTATCATGTAATAGGATTTTCAGTGCATAAGGTAATTTAGCTTGAAAGTGGTGATTTACCTTGAAAGTGTCACATGTCATTTCAAGGGAAATCATGATTTAGCTTGAAAGTGGCATGTGTTATTTCAAGCTAAATCAACATCACTATATATAGGTTTCAAGCTAAATCATTTTAGACTTTTGCACATTTGACATTTGGAGAGCTTAGATTCTAGAGAGAGTCTAGAGAGAGAAAGTACTCCAAGTGATTCAAGGTTCTTTGTACGTTTCAGATTTATAAATAGAATCACGTTTATATTACATCTCGTGTGTTTCGGTCTCAATCGTTCACGGATTCCGCACGTCGAACTTTCGTTACGCAATCGTATGGTGTCAAACCGGTCCTAACAACTGTTAAAGAATATGATGCGACGATGGTTAGGCTTTTAATGCAAAACATTTCAAAAATAAGTTTTCATGGGAAAACTATAAAATTAAATATGACGAAATCCAAAGGACAAATTTTAAACCTTCAAAAAAAAAGGTTATCATAATTACAATTAACCTCTTCATTTACCATAAGACGCATTTTAAACACTATAAATGATTATTTACCATTATCCGCATTTCAAAACTTCAACAATTGTTCTCTTTGGGCAGAGTTTACCTCTGACAGACATTTAGAGGAGCAGATGCTGTGTATTTTTAATTGAGAGGAAATTCTTCAAAAAACTGTTGACTTACCAAATAATACAAAAATTATAAAATTTCAAACCTCTGGCATAAAAAAAAATAAAAAAATTCTCTTCATTTAAAGACCAACAATACTCTACATAGTAAACACATGCTTCTACAACCCCAGCAGACACAGATGTTGCGAACCTCTGTTAGACAACAACAGATGTTGGCAACAGTAGCAAGTCAAACAGCCGTTAGATTAGCAGAGGATCACTACTAAACAGATGTTCTCTTTGGGCAGACTTTACCTTTGACAGAGATTTAAGGTAACAGATGTTGAGTATTTGCAATTGAGAGGATGAAATTCTTCAAAAAACTGTTGACTTACCAAATAATAAAAAAAATAATAAAATTTCAAACCTCTGGCATAAAAAACAATAAAAAACTCTTCATTGAAAGACCAACAGTTAAAAAACAGATAGATATCAACAGACTTTAAAAAACAGAGGTTTAAAAAACAGATAGATATCAACAGAGGTTTAAAAAACAGCCGTTAGATTAGTAGAGGATCGCTACTAAAAAGATGTTCTCTTCGGGCAGACTTTACCTTTGACGGACATTTAAAGTAACAGATGTTGAGTATTTGCAATTGAGAGAAGGAAATTCTACAAAAAACTGTTGGCTTACCAAATAATAAAAAAATAATAAAATTCCAGACCTCTGGCATAAAAAAGACAATAAAAAAAATTCTTCATTTAAAGACCAACAGTTAAAAAACAGATAGATATCAACACACTTTAAAAACACAGATGTTTAGAAAATAGATAGATATCAACAGATGATGATTTCGAGCAGATGTTCTCTTTTGGCAAACTTTAACTTTGACAGATCTATACAGTAACATAAATTGATTCTTTGTAATTCTTCTGTCACACCCCGACCACGTAAAACAACAAAACGTGGCGGAAACGTCGGGGGGTGTTGTAACAGAATCATTGTTTCATAACACATGGAAATTTGAATATTGTTTTATTGATTAAAAGCGTTACAATGTCTTGACAATCAAAGAAACATAACATAATTAACTAGTCTTGCATCTTTTATTGTCGCTAAGGCCCAAGTTCTCCTAAGTGTATCTTGATAAACCCTAAGCATCATATCCTGAAACACATGTGAAAATAGGTACGTCAGCATAAAAATGCCTGTGAGATACATAGGTTTTGTGAAAATAGAATTCATGACTTATGTTTAAGAAAATGTTTAGTCATGAACCTTGTAATTTGCTTTGTCTTGTAAATCATTTGAAAAGTGATAAATAAACCAAATGATATATATGTATAGAAGAATAATACATGGTTAAGTAAATAACCAAGTAAAATGAGTTTATATCAGATAAGTTGTTTGTGAAACAATGTATTGTGAAAAGTATGTTATTTGTATAAAATGTTATATATCTAAATTGAAATGATTCAAATAACGCTACGATATGTAATACCATACAAGCACTTATATATAGGAAGTACCAGCGGCGTATCCACCATGCTTGTATCATATTACACACGCCTCGTTACTTAAATCACTTACTCAAACCAAACCACCAAAGTAAAATGTTTATGTATAATCAAATGTCAAAATGTTTGTGTGAAAACCATGTCTAATGTCTATGTCTAATGTAAATCATGATTTGTGTATATAAATGTCAAAATGTTTATGTCTAATGTAAATCATGAATTGTGTATATTAATGTCAAAATGTTTATGTCTAATGTAAATCATGAATTGTGTATATCAATGTCAAAATGTTTATGTCTAATGTAAATCATGTAATGTGTATCCAAAATATCATGTATGGTAAGTGAAATATATCAACTAAACCATATGTAAAATGCACAAAAACAAGGTATTGAAGTAAAACATGGTTTAAATCAAAGTTATGTTTTGTGGAACAAATGCATGCTATATTGATATAAACATCTATGCGGTATTGTAAGAATGCATACATCCAAGCCTTGTGACTGTGGTGATAGACCCCTAAACGAATTTAAAGGTCTACCTGTGTTATGTTTATCGAATTCGGTCATTCCTTCCACCCAAACAAACCTAGGGCTCAGGAATGGGAGTTGTCAAGTCCTATGGTACCATTACCTATTAACGAGCGGCGTGATCAATGTTAATGAATGTATATTGTCCCATTTAAACAAACCAAATGTCATTGTCATACCAAAATGTAAGCATGTGAAAACAATGCACTAAGTATGCAACAAATGAACATACATAGCATGTGATGTGATGTAAAACAATGTACTAAGTATGCACACAATGCACATACATAGCATAAAATGTAATGTAAAACGATGTACTAAGTATGCACACAATGGACATACATAGCATAAAATATAATGTAAAACGATGTACTAAGTATGCACACAATGGACATACATAGCATAAAATGTAATCTAAAACGATGTACTAAGTATGCAACAAAGGACATACATAGCAAAAACACAATGAAATCATGTACTATAAGTGTACTATTGAACATAACAAGCATATGATATGAAAACATGAAAGGCACGAAAGTAACAAGTAGGCACATGTGTTCCACCCCAAAACAGTTTGAAAACAGTAAAAGAGGGGTCTATGTACTCACTTGAGATTGCTTAGTAGTCCTTCAGTAACAACCAAACAATGCTAGAGATCACGGATATCAAACGGCACCTAATATAGGTAACTATGTTAATATACCGGACCTATAATCGGAGGGTTCGTAAACCAAATGAGTATGGGAACTCATGTAATATGGTTTTAACAAATCCCACATACTAAAATGAAACCTAACCTAAGTGCTTACGACCCATTACGACCCGTTTAGGTAGCTTATGCTACTTTAACGCGTCGTTCGCGTAAAACGCGTTCGGAACGCCTATCTAGTCCTATGATAAGTAAAATATGCCTTAACATGTCTAATATTGTTACCAAATCAGTTTAGATACCAAAAGTTATGTTACATATGCTTAAAATGAATTTTGGCGTAAAAAGGGCATTTTGGTAATTTACCTAAGGCATATAAACTACCTATCATACAACTACTTAAACGAAGCGACCATAAGGTATAAACTCGGAAGGTTATTCCCTATATACTATGGTCACCTAATGATCGACCAAACGGGTCGGGTTCGAAAGTATAAGCGATTGTTTAGATCGCTTACCTTATGACCCTATATAAGCACTAAACTAAAAGTGACGAGCTAAGCAAGTTAAAACATGCTTAACTAAATTTAGAAAACAGGTTTGGTATCAAAACAAACGGTTTTGATACCTATAAGTAGTTTGGTTACAAAATACGCAAGAATACGCGTTTTGGCCGAAACTACGACTCGTCACTGAGTTTATTTTAGCACACCGAACCCCTAAAAACTTATTTCTAAGTTATGTAAATGTTATTTAAGGTATGTGAAGCCTATTTCACTATTTCGGAGTGTTCGTTGCATTAAACTGGTTATATTTACGCATCATTGCGTGTATAACCTTCCTGAAAGCGATTTAGAGCCCGAAATCGAACAAGAATTGATATGTGCAAATGATACACATATTTGTACAAATCCCAAGTATGAAATACAATATTTCATTGGTTTGGTATTTTTTTGATGGTCGCAGTGACCCGGGTGTCACAGTCTCCCCTACTTTAGGAAATTTCATCCCGAAATTTATTCAGAGGAAACTTGTGAGAGCTTGAAACATGAAGTTGAAAAGATCAAACAACACTGGTTAGAGTCCTGAACTTCTAGTAACTTTACAATAACATCATGCTTGCAATGTGAGAGGGACACTTATATACAAGTATATAAAGCGTCATTGGTGCGTCCACCGTACCTCTATTACATTGTTCACATTTCGTTATGGTTGTCACTATCGGTTCTTACACATAATAAGTCTTACCGAGGTTTCCGTGCACTGAACTTCGTAATTATGTATGCATCTATAATTACGTAATTCCTTGCATAGTCACGTGGTGCATATTAAAAATGTGTAGGGGAAGAAAACAAATGAACGAGCCTGTGATGATTGTGACTAGACCACCATAGGGTCCCTTTTATTAAATCAATAAATGATTTTAATAGACAACCAAGGAGTCTTTTCAGCTTATATCATCACATGTCATTCTTAACCAGATTTTTGAATCAATCTTTTTTACTAGACCACTAAAAGTGTCACACCCCGACCACGTAGAACATACAAAACGTGGCGGAAACGTCGGGGAGTGTTGTAACAGAATTAATGTTTCACAACCATGGAAATTAAAGTTTCGTTTTATTCAATATAAGTGTTACAATGTCTAAACAAACATGGAAATACAACATAATTAACTAGTCTGCATCTTTTATTGTCACTAAGGCCCATGTCCGCCTAAGTGTATCTTGATCATCTTATGCAACAGCTCCTGAAAAACACATGTGAAAATATGGTACGTCAGCATAAAAATGCCGGTGAGATACATAGGTTTTGTGAAAATAGGTTTCATGACTTATGTTTGAGAAAATGTTTAGTCATGAACCTTGTAATTTGCTTTGTTTTGTAAATCATTTGAAAAACGATCAGATCAGATGATATGTATAAATAATAGAATAATGTATGGTTAAATGAATAACCATATAAAATGAGTTTGTAAAAGATAAGTTGTTTGTAAAACAATGTCTTGTGAAAAGTATGTTATTTGTATAAAATGTTCTATGTCTCAAACTGAAATGATTCAAATAACGCTACGATATGTAATACCATACAAACACTTATATATAGGAAGTACCAGCGGCGTATCCACCATGCTTGTATCATATTACACACGCATCGTTACTTAATCACTTAATCAAACCAAACCACCAAAGTAATGTTTAACAATTGTAGAAATGTTCATGTATTGTCAAATGTCTATTGTCAAATGTAAATCATGTTAATGGATACAAACGGTTCAACCATTACAAATGGTTCACACGGTCCAACGGTTACAAACGGTTCACACGGTTCAACGGTTATAAACGGTTCATAGAATCAAAGGGTTACGACGGTTCACATAGTCAAATAGTTACAACGGTTCAAAATGTAGTATAATGTGTTCATATGCTGGATGAGCATATGCAACATAAATGCAATGTAAAACAATGTACTAAATATGCACACAATGGGCATACATAGCATGAAATGTAATGTAAAACGATGTACTAAGTACGCACACAATGGGCATACATAGCATGAAATGTAATGAAATCATGTACTATAATGTACTAACAAACATAGCAGGTATATGATGTGAAAACATGAAAGTAATAAGTAGGCACATGTGTTCCACCCCAAAACGTTTGGAAAACAGTAAAAGAGGGGTCTATGTACTCACTTGAGATTGCTCAGAAGTCCTAGGATAACCACCAAGCAAAGCTAGAGATCGCGGAATATCAAACGGCACCTAATATAGGTAACTACATTAATAAACCGGACCTAAATCGGAAGACTGGGTAGCATGAGGGTTTGTAAACCAAATGAGTGTAGGAACTCATGTGATATGGTTAATCAAAGCCTACATACTAAATGAAACTTAACCTAAGTGTCTACGACCCATTACGACCCGTTTAGGTAGCTTATGCTACTTTAACGCGTCGTTCGCGTGGAACGCGTTCGGACCGCCTAACTAGCCCTATGACAAGTGTTATATGCCTAAACATGTTACATAATTAGTTATGTGACAAAAGTTTAGGTTACATATGCTTAATTACCAATTATACATGAAAAGGGTATTCTGGTAATTTACCTAAGGCATATAAACTACCTATCATACAACTACTTAAACGATGTGACCATAGGGTATAACCTCGGAAGGTTATTCCCTACACTAAGGTCACCTAATGTATTTGGTCGGATCCTAATGATCGACCAAACTGGGTCGGGTTCGAAGGTATAGGCGATTTATTAGATCGCCTACCCTACGACCCTAGACAACGTGGTAATCAGTGGGCATAGTCCCAAGGGACTATGACCAACGTGATTACACTCACGTTGCGAAGTTCAAACGAACTTCGCATTGACCATTACTGGTCAACGCTGAAAGTCAAACAAAGTTTGACTTTCTGACTCGAAAAGCAATAAAATAAGGAAAAGAACGAAAGAATACTTACAAAGGGTCCCCGAATGCTAACCTCGATTCAAAAATCTCAGGTATGAAACAATAGTTTCAACTTAGAGTTTCTCAAATCAAAGTTCTTGTAAGTTTAGCAATGGGGTGGATGGGTATTTATAGGAATACCCGAACCGTTAGGATCGTTTGTTGAATATTGTGCCTTAATCGTATCCGTACAAGTGTCGGAAGGTTATGGTGCCTAACAATGATCCTTATCAGCTGAGTATGCAAGTGGTGAACTTGTGGTTGTGGTTAAAACAGCTGCAAACAGGCTGTTAGAAACTCTGAATCTGGTCTGAACTTGGCTAGCGCACCGCTACGCTAAAAGTGTAGCGCACCGCTAGGCCATAGTTTGGCAGATTTACACTTTTGGTCCCTGAACTGTATTTAGGCCATTTTCGACACGTTTAAGGCCCGTTAACCCCATTTCAAAGCTCTAAAATGAAGTTAAAGTATAGGGAACTTAAAATGTGCTCAAAAATATCTCGGATGTCAGTTCGTTTAACCGTACGAACGCGATGTTCGCTTAATTACGACGGAATGCGCATAAGCGCGAAAAACGATCCAAATGACGCGACGAATGGATTTTTCTTAAGCCAAACACTAAAGCATAATATAGTCATGCTTACATAAATTTTTGGATGTCCGGATGTATTCAGAACGTAAGTTATGCGCGAAAATGCAAACTTGTGCACTTTTTGACACTTTTAGTCCCTGAATGACACAAAAGTTTATTTTAGCACACCGAACCCCTCAAAGCCTATTTCTAAGCTATGTAAAGGATATTTATGGTATGTTTAACTTATGGTCATGTTCCGGAAGGTCTGTTACAGTTCGAATTGGCATACTTTCGCGGTTTGTCAACTTTAGTCCCTGTAGACGAATAACTTTGATTTCACCACACCAAACCTTCCAAAACTTATATCTAAGTTAAGTAAAGGTTATTTAAGGTATGTTAAGCCTATTTCACTATTCCGGAGTGTTCTTTGGATTAAACTGGTTATATTTACGCATCAGTGCGTGTATAACCTTCCAGAAAGCGATTTAGAGCTTGAAATCGAACAAGAGTTGATATGTGCAAAAGATACACATATTTATACAAGTCCAAAGTATGAAATACAATATTTCATTGGCTTGGTATTTGTTTGATGGCCGTGGAGACACAGGTGTTACAGTCTCCCCTACTTTAGGAAATTTCGTCCCGAAATTTATTCGTAGGAGTCTGTCTATGACTTTGTGTCAAATAGTCATCAAAGATATGTAAAGCATAATCTGATTATTTTCCTCAACGGATATTTTTCAGAAGCGAAAATGAACGAACAGAGTCATTTTCTTCAACGGGTTCTTCGGAAATGGAAAATAAAGGAATTAACTAAACGGATATACATTTCCCTCAACGGATATTCTTCAGAAGTGAGAATGAATGGATGATTCATTCTTTCTCAACGGATTCTTCGTCAGAAATGGGAATGAAGGAATAATCCACGGATATTCATTTCTCTCAACGGATATTCTTCAGAACGAAAATGAACAAACGGGGTCATTTTCCTCAACGGTTTGTTCTTCAGAATTTGAAATGAAAGAAAAATCAACGGATATTCATTTCCTCAACGGATAATCTTCAGAAACGAAAATGAAATAACGGAGTCATTTTCAACGGTTGTTTCCTCAGGTACGGAAATGAAGGACTACACAACGGATATTCATCTCTTCAACGGATAAATCTTCAAAAATGAAAATGAACTAACGGAGTCATTTTCAATGGTTATTTCCTTAGAGTTGGAAATGAAGGATTACACAACGGATATTCATCTCCTCAACGGATAAATCTTCAGAAACGAAAATGAACTAACAGAGTCATTTTCAACGGTTATTTCCTCAGAGTTGGAAATGAAGGATTACACAACGGATATTCATCTCCTCAACGGATAAATCTTCAGAAACGAAAATGAACGGATAATTCATTTTCCTCAACGGTTATTCTTCAGAATGGAAATGAAAAGATAAACAACGGGTATTCATTTCCTCAACGGATATTCTTCAGAACAAAAATGAATGGATAATTCATTTTTTTTTTCAACGGTTATTCTTCAGAATGGAAATGAAAAGATAAACAACGGATATTCATTTCCTCAACGGATATTCTTCAGAATGAAAATGAATGGATAATTCATTTTTCTCAACGGTTATTCTTCAGAATGGAAATGAAAAGATAAACAACGGATATTCATTTCCTCAACGGATATTCTTCAGAAGTGAAAAATGAATAGCTAGTTCATTTTTCCTCAACGGATGCTTCATCAGAATTGGAAATGAATAGGGTTAACTCTAGATACATGATAGAACTTGCTGTGATTTTCTGTGCACTAAATTCCATAATTATGTATGCATCCATAATTACGTAATTCCTTGCACAGTCCGCACAGTTTGTTTTGAAATGTTGTGGGGAAAGATATCAAACTTGAGATGAGAGTGACTAGACTACCATAGGGTCCTTTTAATTAGATCAACAGAGGATCTTCTTAATTAGGCCACTAAGGAGTCCTTTCAGCTATATCATCACATGATATCCCTAACCAGATTTTTGGATCAATCTGTTTAACTAGACCACTAAAGGGGTCTAATTATGAAGTAGTACATTAAAATCCAAGGCACTTTAACTACAACGTAGAAGTCCATTAAGGATTTTAGGTAGTACCTTTGGGTATCCTACTAGGAATCTCTTGCACAAGGATATGTAAGATTTTACGAGGATTTGGATAACATAATTTGAATTACATGACACATAAAAGGGAACACATAAGCACATAACCACATAATTGTTTAATTGTTATCATCTTGTTATTGATTGCTATTAACTTGGCACCTCGTACTTTGTTTCTCTTGGAAGAAACGGGTACTTAGGATTTTCGTGAAAAACGCAAGAGATCATAAAATGGAAGAAATTTGGGGGTAGTCTGTTCTTCAAGGAATGCGGTTCCTTGATTGTCGGTATTGTAGAGGATATGTTGTTTATACATACAATCACATAAATACATTGCGATGTAAATAAAAGATTTATTTATAAACAATGATAACAACAACCGTTTCATGGATCGTGACAACAAAAGAAAATAATACATAAGACGTGATTATTTCTAAACGATGTTGTCTTCTGGTTGGTCATATGCTCATCCCTATGCTGGATTTGCATTAGCAAGTCTTGGGCAATTCCTACTAAAATGGCCCATCTCGCCACAGTTGTAGCAAGATCCCGGTGGAAAACGAGCTTGAGCAGGATTGTTGTTAATCTGATTTGGTGCTGCTGCTGTTGGGCAAACCCTCGCTGTATGACCTATAAGTCCGCAAACTTGGCATGTGCGGCACTTCACACCAGCATGATGATGTAGGCCACATTGGTTGCACAAGGGTGCAGTTCCGTTGTAAGGTTTCCTGGCAAGGGGTTGAGCTAGTTGGTTGGGGACGGCTTGATCATTGTGAGCGACCACGGCGAAGTTCTGAGAAGCCTTTCGCTTCTTTGACTTCTTAGAGGATCCATTCTGTTCATCCATGGTCTTTGATTCCTCGATTGGTTTCGATTCCTCGACCAGTTTCTTGTCACCCTTTCGGAAAAGCTTACGTTTCCTGATCTGCGATTCAGTCAAGGTTGCAGATAGCTCAATGGCCTGCCTAACAGTAGTAGGGTTGCTACCTGTCAAAATGTCTTGTATTGAGTCAGGAAGGCCATCAATGTACTTTTCGATTGCCTTATCCAAAGGCGTGACCATGTTTGGGCATAACAGACTTAACTCTTCATAACGGTCCGTGTAGGCTCGATGCTCACCGCTATCTTGCTTAAGATCATCAAATTCCCTTTCCAAAGCCCTGATCTCGTGACGAGGACAAAACTCCTTCATCATGAGAGCCCTAAGTTCGGCCCATGTCTGAGCTAGAGCAACTTCTGCACCTCGATCTCTCATAACCCCATTCCACCACGTAAGGGCCCTCTTCTGGAACACACTCGTAGAAAACTCGACCTTGCGATTGTCAGGACACTGCACGTGGCGGAAAGTATTCTCAATGCTCTCGAACCATTGAAGAAGCCCGGTCGCTCCCTCAGAACCACTAAACTTGAGTGGTTTCGCCGAGTTAAAACTCTTGAAATTGCATGGACCCTCGTTGTTGTTGTTGGCTTGATTCCATAGAGCAAAGAGGTTTGGGAATTAAGCAGCCATTTGCTGCGCAATGATTTCTGCCAGCTCGGCAGTCGCTATCTGGTTCTCGCGTCGAGGAGGCATTCTAAAAGAGGAAACATGAAAGGAAACGAGTGAGAGAATTAGACGAAAAGAATGAGATGAAACAAATCTGATGAAAATAAGGATAGTGGTCATTTGTTTGTTACTACAAAGCAACAAACGACCTCGGTGATTAATCAAAGTAAATAGGTCAAAAATAATGTATCCCGAAGACATGCTCGCCTATAAGTGAACACTCATCCCAAGAATTCCCAGGTAAGCACAACTGGTCTCGCGTCTGATGAGATGTATACGAAGTGCTTGCCTAGACAGAAAACCCAGAATACAGGCATTCACCCTTCCAGTTTGCACGTGTTCACATTATTTAAAACCCAAAACCTTGACGAGATTTTTGAAAATTCAAAGGGGTTCAAAACCATATAACAGAGGGTTCAAAACCTTATAATAGAGGGTTCAAAACCTTGTAATAAATCATCCTAGAACAGATGATTAGTTTGCAAAGTGGTTTTGAAATTTATGTTCTTGTTGTGGTAGTCGCCTAAGGATAGGTGACGGTATTATTTTATGACTAAACGCAAGTAAACTCGCGTTAGGGTCCTAAGAAGGTTATAGACTAGGTCAAAGCATTACTAATAACCTAATTCCCTATAACCATTGGCTCTGATACCATCTTTTCTGTCACACCCCGAGCACGTAGAACATACAAAACGTGGCGGAAACGTCGGGGAGTGTTGTAACAGAATTAATGTTTCACAACCATGGAAATTAAAGTTTCGTTTTATTCAATATAAGTGTTACAATGTCTAAACAAACATGGAAATACAACATAATTAACTAGTCTGCATCTTTTATTGTCACTAAGGCCCATGTCCGCCTAAGTGTATCTTGATCATCTTATGCAACAGCTCCTGAAAAACACATGTGAAAATATGGTACGTCAGCATAAAAATGCCGGTGAGATACATAGGTTTTGTGAAAATAGGTTTCATGACTTATGTTTGAGAAAATGTTTAGTCATGAACCTTGTAATTTGCTTTGTTTTGTAAATCATTTGAAAAACGATCAGATCAGATGATATGTATAAATAATAGAATAATGTATGGTTAAATGAATAACCATATAAAATGAGTTTGTAAAAGATAAGTTGTTTGTAAAACAATGTCTTGTGAAAAGTATGTTATTTGTATAAAATGTTCTATGTCTCAAACTGAAATGATTCAAATAACGCTACGATATGTAATACCATACAAACACTTATATATAGGAAGTACCAGCGGCGTATCCACCATGCTTGTATCATATTACACACGCATCGTTACTTAATCACTTAATCAAACCAAACCACCAAAGTAATGTTTAACAATTGTAGAAATGTTCATGTATTGTCAAATGTCTATTGTCAAATGTAAATCATGTTAATGGATACAAATGGTTCAACCATTACAAACGGTTCACACGGTCCAACGGTTACAAACGGTTCACACGGTTCAACGGTTATAAACGGTTCATAGAATCAAAGGGTTACGACGGTTCACATAGTCAAATAGTTACAACGGTTCAAAATGTAGTATAATGTGTTCATATGCTGGATGAGCATATGCAACATAAATGCAATGTAAAACAATGTACTAAATATGCACACAATGGGCATACATAGCATGAAATGTAATGTAAAACGATGTACTAAGTACGCACACAATGGGCATACATAGCATGAAATGTAATGAAATCATGTACTATAATGTACTAACAAACATAGCAGGTATATGATGTGAAAACATGAAAGTAATAAGTAGGCACATGTGTTCCACCCCAAAACGTTTGGAAAACAGTAAAAGAGGGGTCTATGTACTCACTTGAGATTGCTCAGAAGTCCTAGGATAACCACCAAGCAAAGCTAGAGATCGCGGAATATCAAACGGCACCTAATATAGGTAACTACATTAATAAACCGGACCTAAATCGGAAGACTGGGTAGCATGAGGGTTTGTAAACCAAATGAGTGTAGGAACTCATGTGATATGGTTAATCAAAGCCTACATACTAAATGAAACTTAACCTAAGTGTCTACGACCCATTACGACCCGTTTAGGTAGCTTATGCTACTTTAACGCGTCGTTCGCGTGGAACGCGTTCGGACCGCCTAACTAGCCCTATGACAAGTGTTATATGCCTAAACATGTTACATAATTAGTTATGTGACAAAATTTTAGGTTACATATGCTTAATTACCAATTATACATGAAAAGGGTATTCTGGTAATTTACCTAAGGCATATAAACTACCTATCATACAACTACTTAAACGATGTGACCATAGGGTATAACCTCGGAAGGTTATTCCCTACACTAAGGTCACCTAATGTATTTGGTCGGATCCTAATGATCGACCAAACTGGGTCGGGTTCGAAGGTATAGGAGATTTATTAGATCGCCTACCCTACGACCCTAGACAACGTGGTAATCAGTGGGCATAGTCCCAAGGGACTATGACCAACGTGATTACACTCACGTTGCGAAGTTCAAACGAACTTCGCATTGACCATTACTGGTCAACGCTGAAAGTCAAACAAAGTTTGACTTTCTGACTCGAAAAGCAATAAAATAAGGAAAAGAACGAAAGAATACTTACGAAGGGTCCCCGAATGCTAACCTCGATTCAAAAATCTCAGGTATGAAACAATAGTTTCAACTTAGAGTTTCTCAAATCAAAGTTCTTGTAAGTTTAGCAATGGGGTGGATGGGTATTTATAGGAATACCCGAACCGTTAGGATCGTTTGTCGAATATTGTGCCTTAATCGTATCCGTACAAGTGTCGGAAGGTTATGGTGCCTAACAATGATCCTTATCAGCTGAGTATGCAAGTGGTGAACTTGTAGTTGTGGTTAAAACAGCTGCAAACAGGCTGTTAGAAACTCTGAATCTGGTCTGAACTTGGCTAGCGCACCGCTACGCTAAAAGTGTAGCGCACCGCTAGGCCATAGTTTGGCAGATTTACACTTTTGGTCCCTGAACTGTATTTAGGCCATTTTCGACACGTTTAAGGCCCGTTAACCCCATTTTAAAGCTCTAAAATGAAGTTAAAGTATAGGGAACTTAAAATGTGCTCAAAAATATCTCGGATGTCGGTTCGTTTAACCGTACGAACGCGATGTTCGCTTAATTACGACGGAATGCGCATAAGCGCGAAAAACGATCCAAATGACGCGACGAATGGATTTTTCTTAAGCCAAACACTAAAGCATAATATAGTCATGCTTACATAAATTTTTGGATGTCCGGATGTATTTAGAACGTAAGTTATGCGCGAAAATGCAAACTTGTGCACTTTTTGACACTTTTAGTCCCTGAATGACACAAAAGTTTATTTTAGCACACCGAACCCCTCAAAGCCTATTTCTAAGCTATGTAAAGGATATTTATGGTATGTTTAACTTATGGTCATGTTCCGGAAGGTCTGTTACAGTTCGAATTGGCATACTTTCGCGGTTTGTCAACTTTAGTCCCTGTAGACGAATAACTTTGATTTCACCACACCAAACCTTCCAAAACTTATATCTAAGTTAAGTAAAGGTTATTTAAGGTATGTTAAGCCTATTTCACTATTCCGGAGTGTTCTTTGGATTAAACTGGTTATATTTACGCATCAGTGCGTGTATAACCTTCCAGAAAGCGATTTAGAGCTTGAAATCGAACAAGAGTTGATATGTGCAAAAGATACACATATTTATACAAGTCCAAAGTATGAAATACAATATTTCATTGGCTTGGTATTTGTTTGATGGCCGTGGAGACACAGGTGTTACAAAAAGGGTCTCTTATGAATCATGGAATGGTACTATATAATCCAAGGGTCTTAACTATTACATAGAAGCCCATTAAGGATTTAAGGTAGTACCTTTTTGGATATCCCTCTACGAATCCCTCATATGAAGATACGAAAGGTTCTACGAGGATTTGGATAACGAATATCCAGAGTATACAAAAACACAAAAATGCATAAAAGAAAACACAAAATGCATAAACACATAATCACATAATGGTTTAACTTGATTTTAGATTTGTTATCATTTTGTTAATTTGTTCTGCTAACTGTGCACATGTATTCAAAGCACACCAGGTATCCAATCAGTGGATTTTGATTGGTGCTTTAAATATTTCTAAGAATCTAACTATAAAGATAGAAAGATCTTTTAAAGGGAAAATTCGATTTCGATTATAAAGAACCGAAATGTTCGAATTAAGGTACACAAGGAATCCAATTAAGGACTCTGATTTGAATGATAATCATCCACAAGGGTCTAATTGTGAAGATAAAAAGATCCCATATTGATTTTAGAAGTTGAAGATGTTTTGAAAGCTTGCACTGGATGTGCTTAAGTCAAAACATGAAGAAAAAAATGCTTATGAAGTTGAGATGCTAGATATGTCAAGGCGACATATGAAGCAGAATTTGGAGGTTAAGTCAATGTATGAGAAAAAAATATTTTTGAAAATTATGCATGGAGTTCAAAAAATGTGTTCAATGTTTTTGAAATCTTATATATAATACCTTTGAAATCATAAAGTAGGTGTATTAGGTAGGTATATATTTATAAAAAAAATTGTTTTAAAATCATGCGAGATGAATTTTGAAATTATGTATAAGGTTTTTGAAAACATGAATGATGCTTTTCGAAATCATGCACTTGATAAGAAAATGTACTGTGTTAATATTGTTTTCAGACTATATGAAACATTTTGAAATTATGAAGGTTGTTTTTTTTTTTTTTTTGAAAACATAGCCAATGTTTTTGAAATAACATAGACAATGCATTTGAAAAAAAATTGTTTTCAAACTATATGAAATGTTTTGAGATCATGAAGATTGTTTTTGAAATACTTGTACTCTGTATGTTGAAAAATCAAAACGTAATGGGTATGAGATTTGAAAATACCCTTAGTTATCTAACCAAGGATTCAAAGGCACAGATGTGCAGAAGCATGATTACTCATAATGTCACTTTATTTTCTGTACTTCGTATCTTAGAATGAAACGAGTACTTAGAATTTTCTATGGGAATCACGAGTAAACACAAGAATGGGAAATGTTCACAAGAGTAGTTTGTAAGGAACATAGTTCCTTAATGTAGGTATTATAGGGAAATGCCATACACACATATAACTACACTTGTATATCAGAATTTGTGATCAACGATTTATTTATAAACAAAACTGATTGTTTCACGTTACAAGAAAAACAAAGAAATAAAAGCATAAGATCTAAAACAGTAACATCTTATACTCAGCCAAATGCTCATCCGTGGGTCAGATTTGCATTGACAATCTTTGTTCACTTGTTCCTGAAATAGCTCGTCTCGCCGTAGTTGTACCAAGTACCAGATGGTAAACGAGCTGGAGCAGGGTTAACTTGGGGTTGGTTTGGACCACCTTGGATTAGGTTGAATTGACAAGCATTTGCCAGGTGACCGAGTCGTCCACATGATGCACACAGACGACACTGCAGGTAGGCTCGGTGAGGTGCATTACACTTGTTGCACATCCGTGCAGTACCGGCATAAGGTTTCCTAGCAGGAGGTTGAGCAGCAGCAAGGTTTATAACAGCTTTGTTTTGGATAGCAAAGCGGCATATTGTAGGATCGAATTCGGACCTAAACGAATCGCGTAGAAGAGTTTATCTCAGTTTGAACGGCGAAAACAGACAAACCGAGTACAATTCAGCAAGTATACACACTAAACTGTCGATATTATTGATCTGGACAATGTTTACAACCTGTCGACACTTCGGCAGCACTTCGTGGCTCACCGGAAGACAACACCTAGAACTACTAGTCTGATTTCGCTCTAATGACTATATATAGAGAAGTGATTTCGCTTATATGTACACTGACATATAAGCGATACCTAACATGACATATGAGCGATACCTATCCTATGACACAAAAGCGGAACCTAGTGACTAAAGAGCGAAATCACAATCTGTCATAAAAGCGAAATCTTACAATTCAATATTTAACTATTTTGTCTTCTAGTGTTTTCATGCAAACAGATTGTCTTCTTCACGTGAATTGTTTGTAGATGATGTATGCACTAGCCACTTGGATGATGTCATCATCAAGAATGATGACATCATTCTTGTTCCGAACCGCAACGAACCCAAAACTCGATGTAAGACGAAGTTGACAGATGAATGCACTAACAGACTCCCCCTCAGATGTTGACGAGTCTTAAGTGTCGAGTCTTCTCAGTCTTCAGTTCTATATCAGCTTCAGGCTCCCCCTTTCATCAAGCTTCCGTGCTTTGGGATCGACACCTAGCTTTCCATCTACAAGCTTCTCTTTGCTTCAAGCTTGTCTTCAGACTCCCCCTTAAACTCTGCTCTCGGGATCGTAATCTGGTACATCTGCAATCACTCAAACATTCATAAGCAACAGCATTTTGAATTCTTAATCAAATTCTCTAATCCACTTCCCCTATCAACAAACTTTACAGATTTGGCAGTGTTAAAGAATCCAACTCCCTCACAGTTAATCATCCAAGTCCAAATTAATGACCTTGGAGATATCACAAACTGTTTTTGAAATTTTTGATTTTAAATTCAAGTATCAAATTAATGAACTTGTTTTATTTTCAGAAACACAATCAGCTTACTTAGATTTTGAAACTCAGCAATTCAGATATCGATTTGTCGAAAATAAAGTAGAAATCAAAATGTTTTTGTATTTTCTGAAAATATAAAGCAATAAAGAAATATGTACAAACATATTTACAAACAATATTTTTGTTTGAGTATGCGTCAGAGGATCATATCAGTTTTTGACAAATCACAAGTACCGTTGAGCTTAGTTACACGGTAAGAATTAAACAATTCACTTAGATTGTCGATATACTGATCCACTTAAATTTTCATACAAACTTCAACTGATTCAGGATACGAATTAGATGTTTTTTGGAACTTAAACTCATTCATGTGTCCCACCTCTTGAATATACTCCCGTATCCAGATCCCAATATTCAGTCTTACAGGTAATTATAACACAAATGATATCTGTAAGGGGTTAATAAATTATGAAGAATCATGAGAGCTCAGGTCAGAACTACCGTTCAGCAGAGAGATCATGACTCAACTTGGGTGTGTCCCCTTAAGAGGATCTTTTTTACAACAGCATTGCTAAGCAATTTTATTGTCTTATCATATATGCTGAGGGTGATGCTATGTTTCAAGCATTTGCGGAAAGTATTATTCGAGGACTAGGTCAGAACTTCCATTCAGCAGAAGTCCCGGAATAATACCCCAGATATCATTGAGTATAAAAACCTAGTATATCAGAAAAATGAACCTTTCAAACGAGATTTCAGGGGTTACCTATATATCCAAGTAGTGTTCCCCACGAAATAAGTAAGTTTGAATTTAGGTTTATATCCCGAAAAAGTTTACTAAGTGTATAAAAATCTACCGACACATCCACGGTGAGATCGTTTAACACATTTAAACTTTCCATTTCTTTAGCGTACTGTAACTGTCTACTGATGTACTATCATTTCCTCTTTTTACGCAAAAACTCAATTTTTTGAATTTTATCATGTTTTTGACTTTTTCAAATTTTCAAATGTTTTTGTATTTTCTAACAATATTACTCCCCCTAAAATGCAAAATCATATAAAGAAAATTTGACAACCAACACTGATAGCTTTGTCTCGCCATCCATTTTCTGCATCTCATGCTCTGTTTTGCAGAAAATATAACATACCCCCATGATTTACAACCCATTGATTTTCGACAGTTTGAAAATCGTTTTTCAATCTTGTGAAAGTAATCATGTTTGTTCAGCCGTGAGGGTTTCGGCGTATTCAATCAACACATATTTTTGTATTTTTCTATTTTTGACAAAAATTAAAAACAAACATATTTTTGGATTTTTCTAATTTTTCAATTTTTTAGGGTTTTTGAAATATTGTTTATTTATTTACAGAAAACATATAAACTTCCTGTTTCAACCAACACAGGATCCAGCAGCCTCCTCTCCTTGTTGTGCCAGGCTGCTCCAAGTTCCAATTTTACAATCTTCAGAATTGTTGAGCACCTGCACATTCAACTAACTGAATTACTTGAACAATTTAGCCCAGGTCTGTTGAACCTTAGGCATTTCAACACAATAATTTTCATTCAATGCTGGAAATTCTTTGTCATTTTTCACAAAAACTTTCTCAAATTTGACTTCAACTTTCTCATCTTTTACCAATTCAACATGTTTCTTAACACTCCACGTTTGACCCTTCGGTGTTCCTCGTTTGTAAAAATGTGAAACTTTTTGAACATTTTGATTTTGAACAACAACTCTTGGTTTCCAAAATTCTTGAGGTTTTGTCATATCAACTGTTGTTTTCCAACTCTGTGTTGTTCTGAATCTGGGTGTGTGAGAATTCCAGGTCTGTCTTGAATCGAACCTGTTCTGGTTTGATTTCCAATTTTGATTTGAAGCAAACTTGTTTGTATTGAACCTCCAAGTTTGTTTCGAATCAAATTTGGTTGACCTTTGTCTCACATTCTCAGATTTTTGTTTCTCAGCATCAATCTTCTTTTTGTCAACATCCACAGGTTTTAGATTAGGACACTTGCGTGCAAGATGTCCTTTTTGATCACATTTGAAACATGTTCTCATGGACACATCTTTGACCTGTGGTTGTTGCTTTTTCTTTTTAGCAAAGAATTCATCATTAGACTGTCTCATTTTGAGTTCTTTTTCTTTTTCTAAACTGCCTCTTTGAACAAAAGTCATTTTTGTCTGAAAATTCGGCGTCTCATTTTTGTTCCGATGTTGTTTCTTCTTATAACCCAAACCGGCCTTCATGTTCTTCTTTTTGAAACCAGGTTTGTTATACGAACCTTTACAACTCTTACCAACAAACTTTGAAATTTCAGACTTCTCAATCTCAACCATTTTGAAAACTTTATCAACTTTTTCTGAAATCACATTCTGAATCGGGAATACAACATCTAAGAACAATTTGTCCGATCCAATCATGGTATAAACCAATCCTTTTGAATCATAATTCAAATTTTCCTCGGATTTTGTGTTTTTCAGATAACCATCATGAATATTTCCTTCATCTTCATCCTGTGATTCAGATTTACCTGTATCAACTGACTCTTCTTTCATCACACTTTCAACGACTTTACCTACCACCTCTGAATCATGAGAATCATCAGATTTGGAATAGGTTATGTCAATGTTGTCTGGCAATTGATCTACCATGTTGAAAGCTTTTTCGACCTTTTCCTTATCATAAAATGCAAATTTTTCCGGTGGTGGAACTTGATGAAACTCTGAGCCAATGCCTTTCTTGTTCTGCTCAGACTCACCATCACCCGGTTTTATATTGAAAATTTGTTCAAGCACATATGATGACACATGGTAACTCTTTAACTTGTTGTTATCCTGCTCTAAATCAGCAATCTGTCGCTTTAACTTAGCAACATCCTCAATATAGGAATTAACAACATCTTGTTTTATAGCATACATTCGTTTAAGCTCTTTGGTTGTTTCAGAAAGATAATTCATTCTTGATTGAGCATATTTCATTTCGTCTTTTACTTTATCATATGACTCTTTTGTAATGTGATATGATAATTTCATTGAGTCATATTCCTTTTTCATTTCTTGACAAGCAATTTCTTTTTGTTCACATTCATTTGTCATTTTCAAAACATTTTCTTTCAAAACTTCATTTTCTTTCTCTAATTTGTTACATTTTTCTGAAAGTTTTTCATCATTTTCTTTTAAAAACTTTTCTTTTTCTAACATCTCTTTGCATTTTTCTTTGAAAATGTTTTCTATTTTTGTGAACTCAATATCTCTTGTTCTAAATTGCTCATCTTTTTCAGTATAAGCTCTGCACGGTTCCATGCATTTCTTGCACTGATCAATCTGTTTCAAGTTTTCAGAATCAGAATTTACCTCAGTGATTGGCACTTCGGTGTTTTCAGCAACCTCTGTCTGCTTATCAACATTCTGCTTTTCTTCAATACCGACTTTATCACCAACATTATCAACTTCCAAATTCTCATTCTTTTCTTCTTTCTTCACCTCTTCTTCAATCTGCTGTTCTTCAGTAACAGCTTTCTCAACCTCTTCATTCACAACAACTTCTTCACTTTTGATTTCCTTCACAACTTCAACTTCAACAGTTTCTGTTTTAACTTCTTCAGCATCTTTCTTCAGATCATTCACCATTTCTTCAACACTCTTCTTCATTCTTTCTTCATCCCTTTTTCTCAGACACGATAACATGGCATATCTGATCTCTTTTTCATACCTCTTAACGTATGTGTCATCTTTCATCACATTTCTATAGTATTCAGCTCTCAACGGGACTTTGAGAAGAACATCATCGAAGATTATGTCTTTCTTGGGAACAACCGGTTCTCCTTCTCTGTTATAATAACATTCTCTCTTTTTATCCCATCTTTTGCTACCGACAGCCATCTCATACTCCTCTTGCATGTCATCCATTCTATTGTAGACCACATTTCTTTCTCTGTAAGTCTTCTCACTCAAGATCTCTTCTCAAGTTTTCTCTTTGATCTCAACTTTTTCTTCATGGATTTCAGTAGTGTCTTTGTCTTTGTTTTCATCTTGAATCTCAGCAACAAAAACAAACTTTCTTTCTTCTGTCATAGCTCTCCCTTGAGCTGTTTTACGAACATTCTCTAAACGATCTTCTTCTGGACAAACTGTGCTCCAGTCAAATCCTTCATCAGGATAGATTACTGCATATGCTCTTGATTTTTCTCTCGGCTTATCTTCGATCAACTTTGGTTATTCTCTGCTTCGATGGTAAATCGCCTTTCGATAATAATCATCGTTGAAAGGACGTTCACTTCCTTTACCAACTTCAGAGTTTCTGCATTCTCTTTTAAAATGACCCTTTTGCTTGCATTTGAAGCAGGTCACTTTAGATTTGTCGAATCCAAGCTTTGTTGAAGCACCTCCAAGCGATTGTTTCCCGATAATCTCCATATACCTCTGAGCTCTTCGGATACAACTAGCTAAACACCAACGAATATCAATGAGCTCCATCTCTTCTGGATCAATCTGGTCGTAGTCTTCTTTGGTCAATTCAGAATTTCCAATTTTTCCAGCTACTAGACCTTCATATGACTCCAGAACAGATGCAAGGAAACTCATTTGCTGCTTCGCTGCATTTATGCTCATTGCAGGAGAATTCTTCAGTTTAAGAGCAATGTTGCACAGAATTTCTTCAGATTCATCAGAATTTGTCTTTGAAGATGAATGATATCCAGAATGATGACTTGTTGACGTTGTTGGTGGTTCTTTCATCTTTTCACCACTAAATGTTGTTTTTGGTGAACCAACGCCTTTATCAGACAATACACTGCCTTTGTAGTACAAGCCAACGTTCTGTTGATGGGAAGAATCAGTCATCTTGCTTTGCTTCTGCAACTCCAAATCATGACTTTCAATCTTTTCAAACAAAGCATCAAGAGCAATATTATCATATGAAGCATCATTTTTTAAGATAAAAACAAATGTTTGCCACTGATCAGCTCGTGGTAACGCTTCAATCACTTTGTCTATCAATTCCTCTCTTGTTTTATTTATCTCTAATCTTTCCAATTCAATTTTAAGATGACAGAATCTCTCAATCATTTGTTTCACCGACTCTCCTTTTATGTTATCAAACAGATCAAATTCTTTCTTTAATAAAGCGATTTTGTTCTTTTTAATCTGTTTACCCCCTTCAGCTTTAACACGTAAAGCTTCCCAGACAGACTTAGATGACCCATCATGAGTTAGTAAAGCAAAAATATCATTTCTGATTGCTGACTGAATCAATGCTATCATTCTCTGTTCAGCTCCGTATTCAGCTTTATCTTCTCTGGAAAACTTCTTGAATACTAGATCTTCGCCTTTCTCGTCTTTTGGTTTTACATACCCATACTCCAAGCAAAACCAGCTTTCATGAGCATACGCTTTCGCCCAGTTGATAAAACGTTCTTTCCACCAGGTATAATCTTCGATGCTTTCCAGAGTTGGTGGCTTTGAGTGAGTTCCGTAAAAATTATCGTGCTTGATGTTCTCATTGAGCACCTTAGTGATGGTTTTTGGTGTAACATTTGCAACCTCGGACGATTCGGATGTGAATGCGTTGAAAAACGTGTTGTAGAATTCCTCAGCCATGATGTAAACCTGACAGTCACAAGAAAACAAACAAACAAACAATCAGTTTAATAAAACTGTATACGTAAAAATGGGTTGATGAAATTAATCGAAGACTCGTGTCTAATATTTGTGAACTCGTGTTGAAAACTCGCGGACTGACTAAACTCCAAAACGAACAAACTTAGTGAATGAACTAGATCAAATGGTCTTCCAATGGATCGTAAACAAAGAAGTTCACTTTGACTTGAAAATGATTTAGGCTGAAGACCTTTAAAGATGCGTACTGAATGAACTAACACATATGTTAACCAAATGTCCCCGTCGTCCACAGTAGGTACATTTGAAGCAGGGTATGAGGTTTGAATGATGACGGTTGCATCGTTTGCACCATGGGGCAGTTCCAAAGTACGGCTTCCTAGCTGGTGGCGCTGCCATTTGGCTAGGTCCCGCTTGATTAGGTGTAACTGCTGCGGGTTTCTTTGAAGCCTTACGCTTCCTTGATTTTGGTGCAGGCTTAACTTCTGCTTCCTTTGGTGACTCTTGAGTGGCTTCATTGTTGAGATGAGACATGGCAATGCCTAAATCCATCGTCTTCAGAATCACTTCGCCTATTTGCTGTGCAAATTTGGCTGTTTGCTCGGATATTTGACCGTTGCTGAGAGGAAGAGAAATTCTAGAAGGAAATGAAAGACATAGGAAGAAACAAGTGAAATGACAACGCATAGAAATTGCGATCATTTGTTTGTTACCTAAGGCAAACAAATGAGACGGTGACTAATCAAAGTAAGCGGGTCATATTAATGTATCGCGAAGACATGCTTTAGCCTATAAGTGGACACTCACCCCGAGAGTTCCCAGGTAAGAGTGACTGGTCCGATTATGTGGATTTGTATGAACGCTCTAGCCTTAGACAAAAAAAACTCAGAGTACAGACATCCACTCTTCTAGATTGCACGTGTTCACACTATAAGACCCAAACATTGACGAGGTTTTGAAAATTCAAAGGGGTTCAAAACCTTATAACAGAGGGTTTAAAACCTAGTAATCAATCATCCTAGAACAGATGATTAGTTTTCAAAGTGGTTTTGAAATTTATGTTCTTGTTGTGGTTATCACCTAAGAATAGGTGATGGTATTGTTTTATGTCTAAACGCAAGTAAACTCGCGTTAGGGTCCTAGGAAGGTTATAGACTAGGTCAAAGCATTACTAATAACCTAATTCCCTATAACCATGAGCTCTGATACAAACTTTTCTGTCACACCCCGACCACGTAAAACAACAAAACGTGGCGGAAACGTCGGGGGGTGTTGTAACAGAATCATTGTTTCATAACACATGGAAATTTGAATATTGTTTTATTGATTAAAAGCGTTACAATGTCTTGACAATCAATGAAACATAACATAATTAACTAGTCTTGCATCTTTTATTGTCGCTAAGGCCCAAGTTCTCCTAAGTGTATCTTGATAAACCCTAAGCATCATATCCTGAAACACATGTGAAAATAGGTACGTCAGCATAAAAATGCCTGTGAGATACATAGGTTTTGTGAAAATAGAATTCATGACTTATGTTTAAGAAAATGTTTAGTCATGAACCTTGTAATTTGCTTTGTCTTGTAAATCATTTGAAAAGTGATAAATAAACCAAATGATATATATGTATAGAAGAATAATACATGGTTAAGTAAATAACCAAGTAAAATGAGTTTATATCAGATAAGTTGTTTGTAAAACAATGTATTGTGAAAAGTATGTTATTTGTATAAAATGTTATATATCTAAATTGAAATGATTCAAATAACGCTACGATATGTAATACCATACAAGCACTTATATATAGGAAGTATCAGCGACGTATCCACTATGCTTGTATCATATTACACACGCCTCGTTACTTAAATCACTTACTCAAACCAAACCACCAAAGTAAAATGTTTATGTATAATCAAATGTCAAAATGTTTGTGTGAAAATCATGTCTAATGTCTGTGTCTAATGTAAATCATGATTTGTGTATATCAATGTCAAAATGTTTATGTCTAATGTAAATCATGAATTGTGTATATCAATGTCAAAATGTTTATGTCTAATGTAAATCATGAATTGTGTATATCAATGTCAAAATGTTTATGTCTAATGTAAATCATGTAATGTGTATCCAAAATATCATGTATGGTAAGTGAAATATATCAACTAAACCATATGTAAAATGCACAAAAACAAGGTATTGAAGTAAAACATGGTTTAAATCAAAGTTATGTTTTGTGGAACAAATGCATGCTATATAGATATAAACATCTATGCGGTATTGTAAGAATGCATACATCCAAGCCTTGTGACTGTGGTGATAGACCCCTAAACGAATTTAAAGGTCTATCTGTGTTATGTTTATCGAATTCGGTCATTCCTTCCACCCAAACAAACCTAGGGTTCAGGAATGGGAGTTCTCAAGTCCTATGGTACCATTACCTACTAACGAGCGGCGTGATCAATGTTAATGAATGTATATTGTCCCATTTAAACAAACCAAATGTCATTGTCATACCAAAATGTAAGCATGTGAAAACAATGCACTAAGTATGCAACAAATGAACATACATAGCATGTGATGTGATGTAAAACAATGTACTAAGTATGCACACAATGGACATACATAGCATAAAATGTAATGTAAAACGATGTACTAAGTATGCACACAATGGACATACATAGCATAAAATGTAATGTAAAACGATGTACTAAGTGTGCACACAATGGACATACATAGCATAAAATGTAATGTAAAACGATGTACTAAGTATGCAACAAAGGACATACATAGCAAAAACACAATGAAATCATGTACTATAAGTGTACTATTGAACATAACAAGCATATGATATGAAAACATGAAAGGCACGAAAGTAACAAGTAGGCACATGTGTTCCACCCCCAAAACAGTTTGAAAACAGTAAAAGAGGGGTCTATGTACTCACTTGAGATTGCTTAGTAGTCCTTCAGTAACAACCAAACAATGCTAGAGATCACGGATATCAAACGGCACCTAATATAGGTAACTATGTTAATATACCGGACCTATAATCGGAGGATTGGATAGAATGAGGGTTCGTAAACCAAATGAGTATGGGAACTCATGTAATATGGTTTTAACAAATCCCACATACTAAAATGAAACCTAACCTAAGTGCTTACGACCCGTTTAGGTAACTTATGCTACTTTAACGCGTCGTTCGCGTAAAACACGTTCGGAACGCCTATCTAGTCCTATGATAAGTAAAATATGCCTTAACATGTCTAATATTGTTACCAAATCAGTTTAGATACCAAAAGTTATGTTACATATGCTTAAAATGAATTTTGGCGTAAAAAGGGCATTTTGGTAATTTACCTAAGGCATATAAACTACCTATCATACAACTACTTAAACGAAGAGACCATAAGGTATAAACTCGGAAGGTTATTCCCTATATACTATGGTTACCTAATGTGTTTGGTCGGATCCTAATGATCGACCAAACGTGTCACACCCCGACCACGTGGAACATACAAAACGTGGCGGAAACGTCGGGGAGTGTTGTAACAGAATTAATGTTTCAAATCCATGGCAATTGAAGTTTCGTTTTATTGATTAAAAGTGTTACAATGTCTTAACAAACAAGGAAAATACAACATAATTAACTAGTCTTGCATCTTTTATTGTCACTAAAGCCCAAGTCTGCCTATGTGTATCTTGATCATCTTATGCAACAGTTCCTGAAAAACACATGTGAAAATATGGTACGTCAGCATAAAAATGCCGGTGAGATACATAGGTTTTGTGAAAATAAGATTCATGACTTCTGTTTTAAGAAAATGTTTAGTCATGAACCTTTTTGTTTGCTTTGTTTTGTAAATCATTTGAAAATCGATAAGATCAGATGATATGTATAAATAATGTATAATGTATGGTTAAATGAATAACCATGTAAAAATGAGTTTGTATTAGATAAGTTGTTTGTAAATCAATGTCTTGTGAAAAATATGTTATTTGTATAAAATGTTCTATGTCTCAACCTGAAATGATTCAAATAACGCTACAATATGTAATACAATACAAACACTTATATATAGGAAGTACCAGCGGCGTATCCACCATGCTTGTATCATATTACACACGCCTCGTTACTTAATCACTTACTCAAACCAAACCAAAAATGTACAATGTCTATGTTTAAACCAATTGCCAAAATGTAAGCATGTAATGAATAATAAGTGTACTAAGTATGCAACAACATACATACATAGCATGTAAACTGAAATATCTGTACTAAGTATGCAACAACAAACATACATAGCATGTGAACTGAAATATATGTACTAAGTATGCAACAACAAACATACATAGCATGTGAACTGAAATATATGTACTAAGTATGCAACAACAGACATACATAGCATGTGAACTGAAATATCTGTACTAAGTATGCAACAACAGACATACATAGCATGTGAACTGAGATAATGTGTCCATATGCTGAGTAAACATATGCAACAGAAATGTAATGTAAAACGATGTACTAAGTATGCTAAGTTAACATACAAAGCAGAAAAGTCATGTAAATCAATGTACTAATAGTGTACTAATGAACATAACCAGTATATGATATGAAAACAGGAAAGCACGAAAGTAACAAGTAGGCACATGTGTTCCACCCCAAAATAGTTTGGAAAACAGTAAAAGAGGGGTCTATGTACTCACTTGAGATTGCTTAGTAGTCCTAGAATAACAACCAAACAATGCTAGAGATCGCGGATATCAACGACACCTAATTTAGATAACTATGTTAATAAACCGGACCTACATCGGAAGACTGGGTAGCATTAGGGTTTGTAAACCAAATGAGTGTAGGAACTCATGTGATATGGTTTAACAAGGCCTACATGCTAAATGAAACTTAACCTAAGTCTTATCGACCCATTACGACCCGTTTAGGAAGCTTATGCTACTTTAACGCGTCGTGCGCGTGAAACGCGTTCGGACCGCCTAACTAGTCCTATGACAAGTAGAATATGCCTAAACATGTTACATAATCAGTTATGTGACAAAGGTTTAGGTTACATATGCTTAATTACCAATTATACATGAAAAAGGTATTCTGGTAATTTACCTAAGGCATATAAACTACCTATCATACAACTACTTAAACGATGTGACCATAGGGTATAACCTCGGAAGGTTATTCCCTACCTACTATGGTCACCTAATGTATTTGGTCGGATCCTAATGATCGACCAAATGGGTCGAGTTCGAAGGTATAGGCGATTTATTAGATCGCCTACCCTACGACTCTAGACAACGTGGTAATCAGTGGGCATAGTCCCAAGGGACTACGACCAACGTGATTACACTCACGTTGCGAAGTTCAAACGAACTTCGCATTGACCATTACTGGTCAACGCTGAAAGTCAAACAAAGTTTGACTTTCTGACTCGAAAAGCAGTAAAATAAGGAAAAGAACGAAAGAATACTTACCCAGGGTCCCCGAATGCTAATCCCGACTTCAAGAACTCAGGTATGAAACAATGGTTTCAACTTAGAGCTCTCAAAATCAGAATTCTAGTGCATTTGTAGTAATGGGGGGGTGGGGTATTTATAGTTTTCGGGTAACCGTTAAGATCGTTTCATGGAAAACGTGCCATGATCCAAGGCGTACACTTGTCGGAAACTCATGGTGGCTAAAAACCATCCTTATCAGCTGATTAGGCAAGTGGTGAGTGTGTGGTTGTGGTTAAAACAGCTGCAAACAGCTGTTAATGCAGTTAATCTGGTCCAGAAGGCGGAAGCGGCCCGCTTTAGGATCAGCCAAACACAATGCGGGCCGCCTGAGGCTTCTGATCTGCATATATGTTTCAGAAATGACAGTTTCAGCCCCTGCACGTGTTTTAAGCCATTTCCGACACTTCTAAGGCCCGTAAAGCCAACTTTAAGGCCCTAAAATGTTGCCTAAACATTGTGGACATGAAACATGCTCAAAAATATGTCGGGTGATGGTTCGTTTGGTCGTACGAACGCGATGTTCGCTTAATTACGACGGAATGCGCATAAGCGCGAAAAACGATCCAAATGACGTAACGAATGGATTTTTCTTATGGCGAACACTAAAATATAATGTAGTCATGCTTACATAAATTTTTGGGTGTCCGGATATATTCAGAACGTAAGTTATGCGCGAAAATGCAAACTTGTGCACTTTTTGACACTTTTAGTCCCTGAATGACCCAAAAGTTTATTTTAGCACACCGAACCCCTCAAAGCCTATTTCTAAGCTATATAAAGGATATTTAAGGTGTGTTTAACTTATGGTCATGTTCCGGAATGTCTGTTACAGTTCAAATTGGCATACTTTCGCAGTTTGACAACTTTAGTCCCTGTAAGCGATTAAACTTTGATTTCACCACACCAAACCTTCCAAAACTTATATCTAAGTTATGTATAGGTTATTTAAGGTATGTTAAGCCTATTTCACTATTCCGGAGTGTTCGTTGGATTAAACTGGTTATATCTACACATCAGAGCGCGTATAACCCTCCAGAAAGCGATTTAAAGCTTGAAATCGAACAAGAATTGATATGTGTAAACGATACACATATTTTTACAAATCCCAAGTATGAAATACTATATTTCATTGGTTTGGCATTTGTCTGATGGTTGGAGTGACACGGGTGTTACAGTCTCCCCTACTTTAGGAAATTTCGTCCCGAAATTAATTCGTAGGAGTCTAACTGTGGCTTTGTGTCAAATAACCACCAGAGATATGAAAGGCATAATCCTGTTATTTCTCTTTAACGGACATTCTTCAGAATTGAAAAATGAACGGAGTTGTTTTCAACAGGCATTCTTTAGAAACAAAAATGAACGGAATAGTCATTTTACATCTTCAGAAACAAAAATGAACCGAATGAGTCATTTTACATCTTCAGAAACAAAAATGAACCGAATGAGTCATTTTACATCTTCAGAAACAAAAATGAACCGAATGAGTCATTTTACATCTTCAGAAACAAAAATGAATGGAATAGTCATTTTACATCTTCAGAAACAAAAATGAACCGAATGAGTCATTTTACATCTTCAGAAACAAAAATGAACGGAATAGTCATTTTACATCTTCAGAAACAAAAATGAACCGAATGAGTCATTTTACATCTTCAGAAACAAAAATGAACGGAATAGTCATTTTACATCTTCAGAAACAAAAATGAACCGAATGAGTCATTTTACATCTTCAGAAACAAAAATGAACGGAATAGTCATTTTACATCTTCAGAAACAAAAATGAACCGAATGAGTCATTTTACATCTTCAGAAACAAAAATGAACCGAATGAGTCATTTTACATCTTCAGAAACAAAAATGAATGGAATAGTCATTTTACATCTTCAGAAACAAAAATGAACCGAATGAGTCATTTTACATCTTCAGAAACAAAAATGAACGGAATACATGACAAAATTCGCTGTGGTCTCTGTGCACTGAATTTCCATAATTATGTACGCGTCCATAATTACGTAATTCCTTGCACAGTCCGCACAGTGCATTTCATGATGTGTAGGGGAAGAAAATATCAAACCTGTGATGAGTGTGACTAGACTACCATAGGGTCCTTTTAATCAGATCAACACATGATCTTTTTAATTAGACCTCCAAGGAGTCCTTTCAGCTATATCATCATTTGATATACTTAACCAGATTTTTGGATCAATCTGTTTAACTAGACCACTCAAGGGGTCTAATTATAGAATAGTACAATAAAATCCAAGGGACTTAACTACAACGTAGAAGCCCATTGAGGATTTAATATAGTACCTTTGGATATCCTACTATGAATCCCTTATACGAAGATATGGAAGATTCTATGAGGATTTGGATGACAAGAATTTGGATCACACAAAAACATAAAAGGAAACACATAAGCACATAATCACATAGTTGTTTGACTTGTTTATTAATTTGTTATCTTTGGACGCGGATACTTAAAGCACACCAGGAATCAAATTCGTGGATTTCATTTGGCACTTTAATTATTTCAAGAATCTATCTATGAAGATAGGAAAATCTTAATAGGAATTCGGCTTTGTCCTTATTGAATTGTGATGTACGTATTGAATCATACAAAGAATTCAATTAAGGACTCCGATGAATGATACCCATCCACAAGGATCTAATTATGAGGATAGAAAGATCCTACATGGATTTTTGGAGTTTGTGTAACGGGAGGTGTTCCGACACCTTGCACTAGGCGTGCTTACGTCGATACACAAAGTAGAAAGTTCATGAGGTTGAGGCGCCAGATATGCCAAGCGACATATGAAGCAGAGTTTGAAGGTTGAGCAGCAGCAGGATTTGTAACAGCTTTGCTTTGGATTACAAAGCGGCATATGTTAACCAAACGTCCCCATCGTCCACCGTGGGTACATTTGTAACAGGGTATTTGATTTGAATGATGAAGGTTGCATTGATTTCTCCAAGGAGCAGTTCGCTTATACGGCTTCATCCTTGAGACGAGTCATGGTAATAGCTAAATCAACGGTCTTCTGGAGTACGACGCCTATTTGTTGGGCAGTTGTAGCACCTGGTTCGGACATTGTTGTTGCAACGTAGAGGCACCATGTAGAAAATGGAAGACATGGGAGGAAACAAGCGAAAGATAGTCAAAAGAAAATGACAAGGCATGTAGATTGTGACCATTTGTTTGTTACCAAAGGCAAACAAATGAGACAGTGACTAATCAAAGTAAGCGGATCATATTAATGTATCACTGAAGACATGCTCGCCTATAAGTGAACACTCATCCCAAGAATTCCCAGGTAAGCACAACTGGTCTCGCGTCTGATGAGATATATACGAAGTGCTTGCCTAGCCAGAAAACCCAGAATACAGGCATTCACCCTTCCAGTTTGCACGTGTTCACATTATATGACCCAAACTTTGACGAGATTTTGAAAATTTCAAAGGGGTTCAAAACCTTATAACAGAGGATTCAAAACCTTACAATAGAGGGTTCAAAACCTAGTAATTAATCATCCTAGAACAGATGATTAGTTTTCAAAGCGGTTTTGAAATTTATGTTCTTGTTGTGGTCGTCGCCTAAGGATAGGTGACGGTATTGTTTTATGACTAAACGCAAGTAAACTCGCGTTAGGGTCCTAAGAAAGTTATAGACTAGGTCAAAGCATTACTAATAACCTAATTCCCTATAACCATTGGCTCTGATACCATCTTTTCTGTCACACCCCGACCACGTGGAACATACAAAACGTGGCGGAAACGTCGGGGAGTGTTGTAACAGAATTAATGTTTCAAATCCATGGCAATTGAAGTTTCGTTTTATTGATTAAAAGTGTTACAATGTCTTAACAAACAAGGAAAATACAACATAATTAACTAGTCTTGCATCTTTTATTGTCACTAAAGCCCAAGTCTGCCTATGTGTATCTTGATCATCTTATGCAACAGTTCCTGAAAAACACATGTGAAAATATGGTACGTCAGCATAAAAATGCCGGTGAGATACATAGGTTTTGTGAAAATAAGATTCATGACTTCTGTTTTAAGAAAATGTTTAGTCATGAACCTTTTTGTTTGCTTTGTTTTGTAAATCATTTGAAAATCGATAAGATCAGATGATATGTATAAATAATGTATAATGTATGGTTAAATGAATAACCATGTAAAAATGAGTTTGTATTAGATAAGTTGTTTGTAAATCAATGTCTTGTGAAAAATATGTTATTTGTATAAAATGTTCTATGTCTCAACCTGAAATGATTCAAATAACGCTACAATATGTAATACAATACAAACACTTATATATAGGAAGTACCAGCGGCGTATCCACCATGCTTGTATCATATTACACACGCCTCGTTACTTAATCACTTACTCAAACCAAACAAAAAATGTACAATGTCTATGTTTAAACCAATTGCCAAAATGTAAGCATGTAATGAATAATAAGTGTACTAAGTATGCAACAACATACATACATAGCATGTAAACTGAGATAATGTGTCCATATGCTGAGTAAACATATGCAACAGAAATGTAATGTAAAACGATGTACTAAGTATGCTAAGTTAACATACAAAGCAGAAAAGTCATGTAAATCAATGTACTAATAGTGTACTAATGAACATAACCAGTATATGATATGAAAACAGGAAAGCACGAAAGTAACAAGTAGGCACATGTGTTCCACCCCAAAATAGTTTGGAAAACAGTAAAAGAGGGGTCTATGTACTCACTTGAGATTGCTTAGTAGTCCTAGAATAACAACCAAACAATGCTAGAGATCGCGGATATCAACGGCACCTAATTTAGATAACTATGTTAATAAACCGGACCTACATCGGAAGACTGGGTAGCATTAGGGTTTGTAAACCAAATGAGTGTAGGAACTCATGTGATATGGTTTAACAAGGCCTACATGCTAAATGAAACTTAACCTAAGTCTTATCGACCCATTACGACCCGTTTAGGAAGCTTATGCTACTTTAACGCGTCGTGCGCGTGAAACGCGTTCGGACCGCCTAACTAGTCCTATGACAAGTAGAATATGCCTAAACATGTTACATAATCAGTTATGTGACAAAGGTTTAGGTTACATATGCTTAATTACCAATTATACATGAAAAAGGTATTCTGGTAATTTACCTAAGGCATATAAACTACCTATCATACAACTACTTAAACGATGTGACCATAGGGTATAACCTCGGAAGGTTATTCCCTACCTACTATGGTCACCTAATGTATTTGGTCGGATCCTAATGATCGACCAAATGGGTCGAGTTCGAAGGTATAGGCGATTTATTAGATCGCCTACCCTACGACTCTAGACAACGTGGTAATCAATGGGCATAGTCCCAAGGGACTACGACCAACGTGATTACACTCACGTTGCGAAGTTCAAACGAACTTCGCATTGACCATTACTGGTCAACGCTGAAAGTCAAACAAAGTTTGACTTTCTGACTCGAAAAGCAGTAAAATAAGGAAAAGAACGAAAGAATACTTACCCAGGGTCCCCGAATGCTAATCCCGACTTCAAGAACTCAGGTATGAAACAATGGTTTCAACTTAGAGCTCTCAAAATCAGAATTCTAGTGCATTTGTAGTAATGGGGGGTGGGGTATTTATAGTTTTCGGGTAACCGTTAAGATCGTTTCATGGAAAACGTGCCATGATCCAAGGCGTACACTTGTCGGAAACTCATGGTGGCTAAAAACCATCCTTATCAGCTGATTAGGCAAGTGGTGAGTGTGTGGTTGTGGTTAAAACAGCTGCAAACAGCTGTTAATGCAGTTAATCTGGTCCAGAAGGCGGAAGCGGCCCGCTTTAGGATCAGCCAAACACAATGCGGGCCGCCTGAGGCTTCTGATCTGCATATATGTTTCAGAAATGACAGTTTCAGCCCCTGCACGTGTTTTAAGCCATTTCCGACACTTCTAAGGCCCGTAAAGCCAACTTTAAGGCCCTAAAATGTTGCCTAAACATTGTGGACATGAAACATGCTCAAAAATATGTCGGGTGATGGTTCGTTTGGTCGTACGAACGCGATGTTCGCTTAATTACGACGGAATGCGCATAAGCGCGAAAAACGATCCAAATGACGTAACGAATGGATTTTTCTTATGGCGAACACTAAAATATAATGTAGTCATGCTTACATAAATTTTTGGGTGTCCGGATATATTCAGAACGTAAGTTATGCGCGAAAATGCAAACTTGTGCACTTTTTGACACTTTTAGTCCCTGAATGACCCAAAAGTTTATTTTAGCACACCAAACCCCTCAAAGCCTATTTCTAAGCTATATAAAGGATATTTAAGGTGTGTTTAACTTATGGTCATGTTCCGGAATGTCTGTTACAGTTCAAATTGGCATACTTTCGCAGTTTGACAACTTTAGTCCCTGTAAGCGATTAAACTTTGATTTCACCACACCAAACCTTCCAAAACTTATATCTAAGTTATGTATAGGTTATTTAAGGTATGTTAAGCCTATTTCACTATTCCGGAGTGTTCGTTGGATTAAACTGGTTATATCTACACATCAGAGCGCGTATAACCCTCCAGAAAGCGATTTAAAGCTTGAAATCGAACAAGAATTGATATGTGTAAACGATACACATATTTTTACAAATCCCAAGTATGAAATACTATATTTCATTGGTTTGGCATTTATCTGATGGTTGGAGTGACACGGGTGTTACAAAACGGGTCGGGTTCGAAAGTATAAGCGATTGTTTAGATCGCTTACCTTACGACCCTATATAAGCACTAAACTAAAAGTGACGAGCTAATCATGTTAAAACATGCTTAACTAAATTTAGAAAACAGGTTTGGTATCAAAACAAACAGTTTTGATACCTATAAGTAGTTTGGTTACAAAATACGCAAGAATACGCGTTTTGGCCGAAACTACGACTCGTCACTGAGTCTTGATAACGTGGTAATCAGTAGGTATAGTTTCTAGGGACTATAACCATCGTGATTACGCTCACGTTATGAAGTTCAACCGAACTTCGTGTTGACCATAAACTGGTCAACGCAGAAAGTCAAACATAGTTTGACTTTCGGACTCGAAAAGCGATAAAAGAACGAAGGAACACTTACAAAGGGTCCCCGCTAGTAAATCTTGATCGAATTGCTCAGGTATGAAGCAATGGCTTCAACTTAGAGCTTTTAGATCAGATTTGTGGGTTTTTGGAAAGAATGGAGGTGGGTATTTATAGGAATTGGACAACCGTTAGGATCGTTTCTTGAAAACCGTGATGTAATCTCAACCTTACACTTGTTGGAATGTTATGGAACATCAATTTAGCCCCTCATTATCTTGAAGGGGCAAGTGCAAAAGGTGGAATAGGCCAGATTCAATGTTTCTGCGTTTTTCTGATCTGGGGACTGCTTACGGACCGTAAGGGTGATGGCTTACGGTCCGTAAGCCATCAACTTTGGCAATATGACAGTTTTGGTCCCTGTTATGAAATAAAGCCATTTTCGACACGTTTAAGGCCCGTTAACCCCATTTCAAAGCTCTAAAATGAAGTTAAAGTATAGGGAACTTAAAATGTGCTCAAAAATATGTCGGATGTCGGTTCGTTTGGCCGTACGGTTGCGTTGTTCGGTTAATTACGACGGAGGTCGTAACGAACGCAAAAACGGTCCAAAATGCGCGACGAATGGAATTTTGACAAGCCAAACACTAAAGCATAATATTTTAGTGCTTACATAATTTTTTTTGGATGTCCGGATGTATTCAGAACGTAGTTATGCGCGAAAATGCAAACTTGTGCACTTTTTGATGCTTTTAGTCCCTGAATGACCCAAAAGTTTATTTTAGCACACCGAACCCCTCAGAACTTATTTCTAAGTTATGTAAAGGTTATTTAAGGTATGTGAAGCCTATTTCACTATTCCGGAGTGTTCGTTGCATTAAACTGGTTATATTTACGCATCAGTGCGTGTATAACCTTCCAGAAAGCGATTTAGAGCCCGAAATCGAACAAGAATTGATATGTGCAAATGATACACATATTTGTACAAATCCCAAGTATGAAATACAATATTTCATTGGTTTGGTATTTGTTTGATGGTCGCAGTGACCCAGGTGTCACATCTTCAAAAAAGTGTTCAAGCACAATTCAACATCAACATAATCTAAATCAAACTCAGAGACAATCTCACATCTACATCAATATCGATCTGCAATACTCAGATGATATTAAAAATTACATAATAATACTTATGCACCCTAAAATTAGTAAAAATAAAATGCTCCACAAAGATTAATAGGATTAAGATTTAATTATGAGATTAAAAGATCAACAATTACATCGAGTACTGAACAACGAAACTTTAAAATCTAACAACAACACCAAGAAATTTAAGAATCTAACAACAAAAAATAAGTGCTTTTAGCTTCAACTCCATCGAAGTACTGAACCTCTCAATGTATATCTTTGACCATCGCCATAAACTCCACGGAAGTTAAAGGCATCGCCATCAGGTTTCTCGTGAATAGACCAAGATGCAGTCCATCAAAACACCTATTTAGCTCTTGAAGAGTAGCCCTATCCTCATATACTTAATCCTCAACTTGCTTGATAAAGAGCTGCTTTAAATCATCGGAGCCTGCAGAAGTGTATGCATCTTATATGTATACATTCTATACATCAAAATTCCAAACTTGATGCATCTTTTAATACATAAAAGGCAGGAAAGAACAAACTGAATCTACTTGTATATCTTATTAAATAAAATCTTATCTTACAGCAGAAGCAGATATTTTCTTACGTTTAGTAGGAACCGCTATAGATTCTACATCATCATTATCTGCCTAAATCATTAATAATCATCATTTAGTCATAACCCAGATTAATTTCACTGTACATTTAATAATCTTTCTTTGTGTTTAATTTAATACTATCAATATCCATATTAACATATTCTAAAACCATTATGGCTCCACAAATACTTCTACCACTGGTCGCTCGAAGAAAACAGAGCTGAAATATATCTACAGTTTAAAATAAAAGTTATCAACAGTTTAAAAAAATCCACAAACCTAAAATAATCCGCAGATGATTATATGAATTTCAAACAACTATGATTAGACTGAAATATAACGCGAGAATTTGAGTAGATTAGTTAAAAATTCAAAATTTCAAAATTACAAAAAAAAAAAAAAAAAAAAAAACTTTCAATGATGCTGGAACAATTATGTGAAGCACAATATCTGTAACCGGAGAGTTTCTTGCATTTGGTAGGAACAACTGTAGAACAATCATCATCATCATCTGCTTAAATCATTCACAATCATCATTTAGTCATAACTCAGATAAAAAACAACTACAAAAAATAAAAAAACAAACATAATTATATATGACGTTACCATCATCAAGGCAAACGACATATCCCCAAAATTTGTTCTGAAAGTGGGTCAAAGAGAGCTTCGGTTTTCTCTTTTCCTTTATGAACAATTGTCGAGTATTGAGAAGAAGGGATTTGAGGGAGAGATACACTGGAAGTGTGGTTTGAAAATACAAAAGCAGAGAACACGAGAGTGTAAATATGAAGAGGGAAATGAAAAAAAAAAAACCTTTATATAAGAAGATGGTTGACAGAAGTGAGTGCGTGACATGCATTAATTGCAAATTACGTATCCCCAGGCTTTTTGAATTTGAAATTACAGGCAATTTCAAAACATCTGCTGAGTTATACGCATCCCAAAGTAAGGACTTTCAACCTCTTCTGCAATTTCAAATCATCTGTTGAGTTATACGCAACCTCTGCTGGCTTTAAATGATAGATATGGGCAGAGGTTTTGGATGGCAAAGGTTTATAAGATTTTAAATGATTTTATATATTAAGACTTATGATGCAGTAATGACATAAGAAAAGTATTGTTGGACAGCCTCTCTGGCTGCCACATCAACTTTTCTTATGTCACTCAGATTTATCCTTTTATAGAAAGTATAGATATGGAGATCCATGCATGTGCAACAAATGGCGGGCATGCATATGGAAGATGGACAAGTGTCGAGTAGCTTATGCATGACCAACAAGTGGCCATGCAAGATTGCATGCGCGACAAGTGGCGGTAGGTGGGTGCATGTGCAACATATGGCGCAGCAAAGGTGCATGCGCGACAAGTGGCGTAGGATGAGTATACCCGTCTCACCCGGTCCATGTACCCGTCTCTCAGTTAATACCCGCAACAAGTTTATTAGTTAAGATAAACAATTATATTATTAATAATGAGTACTAATAATATAAATCCGCTCATGATCATAAATATAATTATGATCTGTTTCATATCGTTCGTAATTACCAGTTAAACTGATTAAGTGAATTTTAGTTCGTTGCCCAAGGTGTAACTCTTACGTGTCAAGACCCGGTCGACAGCGTTAATTTATCAAACCGGACATAATATCCAACACTCTCAAGTTCATTTTATACACACAAAATCTTGAAAGTGTTTCCCAAATTAATTGTAGTAATAAAAAACGAAACTAATTGCAATAAAATAGGATTGATGTCATCACACGTGACTCACTGTCATTATCTTTCATAACTTTGTTATAACTGTTTGAGGCATATTGAGATGGTGGTTAGTGTTGGAAATTTTGTGAAAATATGAATTTTTTCAAATATAGAAAATACATTTTTTTAGACTAAAATAAATATAAGAAACTGAGATGTTTTTATATATTTATTTGTGGGTTTCTGTTATATGTTGGAAGAACTTCGCAAAGAACTAATAAGTCATAAATGGGTATTATTATGTTTTTTAAACTACTGATAAAAGTTGGATCACTCGGGTAAACCCAATGGTAAAAGGCTACCACGCTTGTGAACACAGATAACACTAATGACCCGGCCAACCACCATTCCAGAGGAAATTCACAATCCACAGAACGCCAAGAACTAGCACTTGAGTGAATTAATCGGAGGCAACATCGCTTGGTTTGTGCTCACCAACTTTATAGTTGACCGTTTTTAGCATGTTTTTCGGATGATAACATTTATGATAGCCATGGACTTGAACTTGGACTTAGTAGAGATTGCATTTGATAACTAGACTGTATAAATCATATTTGAGGCATTGTCATGATAGCATTGGTTCGTCGTATCCCCATGTTTCCACCTTGGGGGGGGGGGGTGACAGATTGCTTCGAAATTTGTGTGAGCATCATTAGTAGCTTTTATTTTTTAAAATTGTTATTTTATATTATTGTTCTAACAGTTTATTGTTATAGTTACTTTTTAGCATATTTTGTATACGTCTTTTGACTTTTAAGACAAGACGTTTTAACGTACCTATTTTATCCACGTCTAGATTTAAAATTTGCTAAAAACCGATAAAGTACTTTTTCGGTATTGTAAGTTGTACCAAGTGTCAGTTCCGTAACGGTACTGTGATGAACCAAACTAATTCCAATTGTAAGTTGTAGTATGTGTCGGTGTTGTAATGATGATGTGACAAACCGAACAGATTCCAACCAAACAACATCGACACTGGTATCGAAATTATCGGAGTCAGCATGGATATTTGTTTTTATGGTTTTTAATCAATGTAATACACGTGTTAATATCTTTTTTTTTTTACTTTTATGAAAGACGTTTTATAAAATTCCAAGTATTTTGTTGTGACACGCTTCTTTTTATATACGTCTAGATTTAAAATTTTTGGAAAACCAATAAAGTAATTTTTCGGTATCGTAAGTTGTAGCGAGTGTTAGTTGTCCTAATGGTATTGTGACTATCCGAACTGACTCCAACCAAACAACATCTAAGTATTATCGAAGTTAGTACTGGTATTTGTTGATATGGTTTTTTAATCGATGTAAAACACGTATCGATATCTTTTTGGGTATATAAAGACTTTATTTTTGGGGGTTTTCTCTTTTGGTCACGGTAATAACAGACCAATATCGATAACAACCAAATTCCCACCACGTATAATCCCACTAGTTAGATTTAAAATAAGAATTGGAATCAAAACCGTAAATTTAAAAAATGATTTTGGCCTAAAAGTGTGTAAATTAGAAGATGATTTTGGTTTAATCATTTACTTAAGCAAATGCAACGAAACTAATCATTGCTACATTATTATGGACAATATTCCATATATACACAGACATCTAATGATTCAGTACCTACAAGTTGGTTTCCAGGAACGCTTGGATTGCCAAACCAGCGGCCCAAACATCATCCTCTAACACATGTTCTTCAGGAGAATGGCTAATTCCTCCACGGCATCGAACAAATAGCATACCGACCTTGGTCAGATGAGACATGGCCATTGCATCGTGTCCTGCACCACTCATCAGTACTGGCACATCGCCAATGTCCTCGCCTGTCATTCGTTTTACAGCCGAATAAGCTGCAGATTTGAGCTGTGAATTCAATCCTGTATCACACTTTACAGCATTCGCGTCATGCTGCACAGAAATTTACAATAGAATCAGCAAATGAGTAACATGTAAAATGGGTCGGGTTTGTGGCTGAACCTGAACACAACACGAACCCGAATATTGTGTCGAACACATGAATCCAAACACAAAACGAACCCGAATATCGTGTTGGACACATAAATATATATGTAACATATTATGTTTAAAGTATATAATCTGAGGCTCATTAACCTTTTATCTTTTAAACTTTAGCATAAAATTCCCAAACAGTTTTAAGTTATGACATAATAATATCTTTTTTTATATACACTAAAAATAAACGGATTAACTCGCGAACCCATCAACATAACCCGTTTAGCTAAGCATATTCGCGGGTTCAACTCAAAAGTGACCCAAACCCATTTAGATTAATTCCAAACCCAGGAATTTTGTGTAAGATTCGTGTTTTGTAAGAAATTCACACCCATAGGAGAATCACCGATGACCAACATGTTGTATGGTGAGAAAACAGAACAATCTAGTGAGAAAACGCACCTTACGCTCCATTAAACAAGAAACAGATCGTCGATCACATATACTGTGCATTTGATTTGATAATTCATATATTATAGCCTCCCTTCCTATGTCATCTATGGCACGAATATCAACCGTAAATATTACCTGCGAATATCAAGATAGAAAAATATAAATGAATCTGCAAACCTTAAAAGAAAAAGTAAGGGAAGTTGGGTACATGCCTGGCCAGGAATGACATTACTTGCACTGGGCCAAGTTGATATCTCACCAACAGTACAAACAAGAGATCCGGAGAGTGCTTTAAGAGAAAATGCATTACAGTGGCCATCAGAAGCCTCATTTGTTATAAAATCTTGAGGATTTTTACATAATCTTTCTAAAGATACAATTAATTCAGCTGCAGCAACCAGTGGGTCTTGGCGCATAGACATAGGAACTGTGCCGGCATGTCCTTGTGATCCTCTCACTCTTACCTACAATATAGAGACCATGCAATTGATAACTGCTACCAGCTGAATTGGACTGGAAAAAAGAAACAGGTTGTGTTTGTGGGTCAAACCCAACGTAAACCTGGAAATCTCCGGTAATTCAGACACGTGAAGCCAAACACGACATGAGTATTCGCAGGTTGACACGAACATGACTCGTTTAACCCAATTTCTAGTTTTACTTTTGCAATTTAATTATCTAAAATTATATATTTACAATAGAAATACAAATGTGTTACGCCCTGCTTGCGGCGTGCGCATATAATGTATATATGTGTGGCCCCTCATGGGGCAAAAGTGAAATTGCACTAATTTTAACTAGTGAGATTCCCCCGCGCTTCGCGGCGGGAATCAGCCGGTATTAGTTCGGTTCGTTACGGTACTTGCATTTGCTATAGTATCATTCCAAATAGGAAACATAACATCAATCGAAAACAATAAAAGCGAATATCGATACCAGTAATGATCTTGTTCAGTTGATATTTGTTATGTTCGTTTGCATTCTTTGTTTATTATATTTCAACATTGCAATTTTTTTTTGAAAACGGACGTTGTATCGCTGTCGTACCAAACCGAATTGAAACCGATTAAACAACATATGTATCAATCGGTACCAATATTTAATTTTATTGTTAATGATTTCCATAAACTGACACCCTATTGTTACGATATCGTACCGAACTGAACCGAACAAAATAGGTACCGATATGCATCCATTTTTATAGTATTTTGTTTGATACACATACTTTGACCATATCTTAAAAGTAATATAAGAATAAATATGATTAAAATCAAATAAGGTAATAAAATAATAAAAACTAAAAAAATAATATTAAACTATTGAAATACTGTTCATGGGGAGTTTCTATTAATATAGATAATGTTATTTTACTAATTTCATGAAAATAACTTTAAAAGCGGCAGACGCCTAATTATAGGAAAGGATAATTTCACTGAATGAATTCTCATTAAACAATTGGCCAATATATAATTACAATGATGAGCCCTAAGACGGGAAACTAAATATTCTGTACAACAGACTTTCCTATAATTCTGCAATTTACTATAGTTACAAGATAATTGCTATTACACCCCCGCAGTCGAATCGGGAGGTTGTCGAACGTTGAGACTGGAGCGAAAATCATCGAACAATATTCGAGGCAAGCCTTTGGTGAAGACATCCGCTATCTGGTAGCGAGAAGGGACATGCAAGACACGAACACACCCCCGTTGTACCTGCTCTCTAACGAAGTGAATGTCCAGCTCAATATGTTTGGTCCGCTGATGCTGAACAGGGTTACCCGATAAATAAATGGCGCTGACATTGTCACAATAAACGAGGGTAGCCTTGAGAAGCGGTTGATTCAATTCTAGCATCAGGTTGCGAAGCCAACAGATTTCAGAAACAACATTAGCAACGCCTCTGTACTCAGCTTCTGCACTGGAGCGCGAGACTGTTGGCTGTCTTTTGGACGACCAGGAAAGTAAGTTGTCGCCAAGATATACACAGTAGCCGGAAGTAGAAAGGCAAGTGTCGGGACATCCTGCCCAGTCAGCGTCAGTGTATGCACGAAGGGAAATATTTGGGGCAGGATTGAGATAGAGACCGTAGTCTGAAGTGCCCTGTATATATCGAATAATACGCTTAAGAGCGTTCCAATGATAATCTGATGGAGAGTGCATGTGCATGCATATCTGCTGAACTGCATATGAGATATCGGGCCGTGTGAATGTAAGATACTGAAGAGCGCCTGCCAAACTGCGATAGGTGGTTGGATCATGAAATGGGGCGGAGGAATTTGCACCAAGCTTGGAGCCAGTGTCAACTGGAGTAGCAACCGGTTTGCAGGAGTCCATGGTGGCCCGGTGGATGATGTCTTTGGCATAAGAATGCTGGGATAAGAACATGCTGTCACCCGTCCGTGTGACAGAGATACCCAGAAAATGAGATAAGGGACCTAAATCTTTCATGGCAAATTCGCCAGATAAGGAATTCATAATACGTCCGCGAAGTGAGTCAGAAGATGTGGTGAGGATGATGTCGTCCACATAAAGAAGGAGGTAGGCAGTATCCTGACCGTGATGATAAATGAACAGAGAGTTGTCAGATTTGCTTTGTTTGAATCCCTGCAATAAGACAAAGTCAATAAACCGCTGGTACCAGGCTCGTGGAGCCTGCTTTAAGTCATATAGAGATTTCTTCAGTTTGCAAACATGACCCGGAAATCGTGAATCCCGGAACCCCATGGGTTGATGCATATAAACAGTTTCCTCCAAGTTACCATGTAGGAAGGCATTGGTAACATCTAATTGGTTGATGGCCCAAGAGCATGAGAGAGCCAAGGTAAGAATGAGACGAATCGTTGCCGGTTTAATGACCGGACTGAAGGTGTCACCACAATCTATACCCACCTGTTGGCTGCGACCATCACAAACCAGACGAGCTTTATATCTTTCCAGGCTACCATCTGAACGAAACTTATGTTTGCAAAGCCACATACATCGTATAATATTCATGTCTGGCTGACGAGGAACTAACTCCCAAGTCTCATTTTTAATAAGTGCACTAAACTCATTGGTCATGGCGTTGAGCCATTCGGGTGAGGACAAGGCATCCTGTGGGGACTTGGGAATAGGCACGATAGTGGTGGTGTGGAGGTTGAAATGATGCTTTGGTTTGGATATACCGTCCATGGCGCGAGTGCGCATGGTACGAGGCGATGGTTGTGAACCGGAAGGAGTGGCAGTACTCGTGGTGAGCTGTTGGGCGGGAGGGTTTGTATGGTGGGCCGTGGAGTGGGGAGGGGACGGTGGGTCAGGAGGGGACGCTGGGCTTGGGTAGAAGGGGGTATAGGAGAGGCTGGTGGAGTCAAGAGGTCTTGGTTAGAAGTTGGGCCAGCTGTTGGGCCAGCTTGAGCATGGGACGAGGGACGTGGGTGACGGGAGTAAGTGAGAGGTTGGGTTGGGTTGGGCTGTGAAGGGGCCGAGGAAGTGGGGTGGTTTGTGGAAGGAGAGGATTGGGTGGTTTGGTTTGTGTTAATGGGCCGGTCAGTGGACTGTGAGTGGGAAGTGGGGTGAATGTGATTCCATAGGAGTGGATTTAATCCACTGTTAAGGAAGTCATAGGAGTCGGGTTGGGTGGGTTGGGTGTTAGAGAAGGGAAAGATTGTCTCTTCGAATTGTACATGACGAGAGACAAAAATGGAATTTGTGGTGAGGTCTAAACAACGGTAACCACGATGATTAGGTGGGTAACCGAGAAAGACACATGGTTTGGAACGGTTAGCAAGTTTGTTTATGGTGGTGGAGGGCATAGTTGTTAATAGCGACCATAGCGGTCGCTATAGCGCGTTTTATGGCGAATCGACCAAGCGTCGCTAAGTTGGTTATGGCGATGACTAGCGAGGTTAGCGACAGCTGGGTTTTTTTTTTTTTTTTTTTTTTTTAATAACATGTCGCCTGGTTTTTATCTTTGATACAAAAAAAATGCATAAATCTGGTTAAAAAAGCAGAAGGAAATTGTGCAAAAACTGGCACACGCGGGCCCGGGGTTTTCGGAGCTGCATTCGTGCGGGAATGCACGAGTTCAATTAAATTCCAGTGCGGAAACTCATTTTTTGCACCCCCCCTGCGCGCAGGTAGGACTTGTGGTAAAACATGTCATAAAGCTACAATAGAGTAGTAAAGACTTTACCTTATAAACAACCACTAACTTTGTTCACACACCGATGTGGGACAAAGTCTTTACCACCTTTTGAGACTTTCATTCACACCCAACATATAAGTCCTTTGCTGCTAACTATTACTTTTTGTTAAATATACATGTAAAATAGCATATATACAAGGGTATTTTGATGTAATATACATATAAAAATTTTCAAAAATCTTTTTCTAGTGTAATCGCTATTTATAAAATAGCCGTCGCTATTCGCTACGTAGCCTAGCCATGCCTTGTCGCTATTCGCTATCGACAACTATGGTGGAGGGGAGTAAAGGGTAGCATAAACACCCGAACACGCGTAAGTGCTCATATGTGGGATTACACTTATATAAGCGTGAGGTGGGGGAAAGGAATTGAGTGTGTTTGTTGGGGATGATATTGAGAAGGTAGGTAGCGGTTTCAAGGGCGTGGTGCCAAAAGGATGGCGGCAAAGAGGATTGGGCTAATAAAGAGCGTACCATATTATTGATTGTTCTAATTTTACGCTCAACCTTACCATTTTGGGAAGAGGTGTATGGGCAAGAAAACTGGAAGTGCATTCCATGGAGACGACAAAAGTGGTGGAACGAATTATTGTCGTATTCCTTGCCAATATCACATTGAAATTGTTTGGTTTTGCCGCCAAACTGTGTGGTTATGTAGTTGTGAAAAATGGTGAAGATAGAAAATACATTGGATTTGTGGGTTAGGGGAAAGGTCCAAAGAAAGTTTGTAAAATCATCTAAAAATAAAACATAATATCGGTGACCCCCGGTGCTAGGCACAGGTGATGTCCAAAGATCACTGTGAATTATATCAAACGGTAAATAAGTACGATTACAAAAATCAAGAAATGGCATATGCACACTTTTGCCAAAAACACAAGCTTGACATAATGTTTTGTCATGTTTATTAGATGAACTAGAAACAGATAAAGGTAACGAATGCAAAATGGAGAAGCTCGGGTGCCCAAGTCGTTGATGCCAGCGTTCTTGAGTGGTAGCCACAAAAGCAGTAGAGGTTGGTTTGGAAGGAAGCGGTGCTGTCAATGGGTATAGATCTCCCGAGCTATTACATCGTAGGAGGTGTGCCTTGGTCTTGATATCCTTCACAGTAAAACAAATTCAATGGACAATAAATTATCAGTAGTAAGTTTGCGGACAGAGATAAGATTTTTTACAAGGTTTGGGGCATAAAGGACATTGTTTAATTTAAAGGGCGGGAAAGGTGGTGGTAGGGTTAGGTTGCCTTGACCAATCACGGGAATGGTCATACCATTGCCAACTACAATATATTTGTTTGTGCAAGTATTAAAAGGAGACGGAGAGTCGTTACCTTGAGGAATTTTCATATGGCCAGAAGCCCCGGTGTCCATGAATCCATGCGGGTCCTGTTGGTTGAGGGACAAGGCGTAAAGAGCCTGTTGAATGTCTGTGGGGGATAGAGTGGCTGTGTAAGCCTGATCGGGGGCTGCTCCAAGAATGCCTGCGGAGTTATTGTTGGGCCGAGGAGTAGACGGGTACGGACATGGCGGTGTGGTAGCTTGTGGAGACCAGGAGGGCTGATTTGCTTGCATAAGGGAACTCCATTGACTAGCGGCCCAGGAATTAGGAAAAACGATGTAAGGATGTGGAGATTGGCTGTTGTAGGAGCGGCCGCCACGGTTGGAGACACCACGACCCCGCCCCCGGGATCTACCACGGCCTCTGCCACGATAGGAGGCAACTCGGCAGCAGATGCCGTAGGGTGAGAAGCAGTGGTGGCTGCTAGTGCGGTGGCTGATGTACCGGCAGCCCTAGCCGAGAGGGTTTTCTTCGTTGTTTCGGCCATGGTGAGACGGGATCGGCATTCATTGAAGGGTGATAGAGGATCCTGGTTTTGCAAAACCGTGGAGATACTCTCGTATGCCTCGGTGAGACCCGCGAGGAGTTGAGTAACAAGACGTTGATTGTCAACTGGTGCCCCGACATTCTTCAATTGATCTGCAAGATGCTTGACCTGTTGACAATACGCGGCCATATTCAGAAAAGCTTCAAGATGTATATTAGAGAATTGTTGTTGAAGTTGTACTTGGCGAGCACTTTTATTATCATTAAAGTGATCGGCTATAGCCGTCCATGCTTGATGAGCGGTTTGGCCGGGTTCAATAATGATGTCAAGAAGAGCGGGGGATATGGTGCCATAGATCCATTGAAGGACTATGGCATCAATCCGAGACCACTGGGACTCGAGCTCGGCGGCTGCCGCTTTGGCTTTGGCTGCATCAGCCTCAGACGAGGTAGCAGGGGAAGGGACGACTTCGGGGCGCGGCTCTAGGTGATCGTAGACCTGGTAAGACCGACAGAGGACTGTAAAGAGAGTCGTCCATGTGGTGTAGTGGGAGGTCTCGTTGTCGAGAGTGACAGGGATCATATTTTTGATGTTGTTGACCGCCATAGCGGGATGGATCTTGGTGTCCATGAGAGGATATCAGAAAAGGGGAAGAAGAAGAACAGCAGCAAGGGAAGGAAGAAGAGGGGCGGAAAGGAGGTGGTAATGGTGGTGTAGAGCCGGCGGTTAGGTAGAAGAAGAGGAGGGATCGGTGGAGACCTGAGAGTCTCTTGATACCATATAGGAAAGGATAATTTCACTGAATGAATTCTCATTAAACAACTGGCCAATATATAATTACAATGATGAGCCCTAAGACGGGAAACTAAATATTCTGTACAACAGACTTTCCTATAATTCTGCAATTTACTATAGTTACAAGATAATTGCTATTACTAATCATACATCATGTGGTGGCGTTGATAGCCAAAAGACAAGGGGGTACATGCACAAATCGGCCTTTGTCCCGATTGCTGAGTGTTATGTGCCTCATGTCCAAGGCTTGATACAAAACTACTATCGAGCCAGGGGTCTCAATGGAAGCAGCCTCTCTATTTCTACGGAGTAGAGGTAAGGTTGTCAACATCTTACCCTCGTCAGACCTATCTACCTTACCTTTGCTATTGGTGAGATTTACCGAGTATGATGATGATGATGAATAGAAATACAAACAAGGGCGTAGCATTCAAGGGGCCGGGAGGGGTGCCCGACCCCCTGAACTTTTCGCTCAGTAGTTTTATGTATGAACGTTTCGTGTAGAATTTTTTAGTTATATACATTTTCGACCCCCCGATTTTATAAAAAAAATGTTACTTATATAGAATTTTTAGGTTCGGTGACTTCCGACCCCCCGGTGGAAATTTTCAAGCTTCGCCACTTAATACAAATGTGTATAAAACAACTGCGTTTAAACTATTGAAGTTGATGTCAATTTCTCTTTTAGTTTCGGCATAAAATACACATTTAAAATATTTAAAAGAACGGGTCAACCATGAACCCACCAGGTCAATCCAGACCCAACCCATAAACTTCAATTTAGGATCATGTCATAATTCACACCCAAAGGTAAAAACAAGTTGGGTCAGGTTGTGTGATCCACCAACATTGACAGTTTCTTGATGCTTTAAGATTTCAATTATATAATGACAGAAACCAAAACTAAGACGATAACTTGAAAGTTTGAGATATAAGAATTCAGGAGGTTGTAAGCATTTGAATACCTTTAACCGGGTCTGTCCAGCAATGCCTTTTACCACAGCAAGAGGAAGACCAATTGATTCCAGCACAGGTCCCTGTTCAATGTGAACCTGCATATATTGTACGACTCAAATCAGTGGGGGATATATGAATCCAAGACAACCATGAATCAGAAGCGGGTCCCATATTCAGCTTCATTTGCATTAAGATAGTTAAGCCCCAACATACTTGTCAATGGGTCGATTCGGTTTATGTTACATCTCAAATGGGTCGAAATTTAAAAAAAAAAATTGCTAAAACAGAAATAGGTTATATGGGTCAAAGGATAAACATGTCAAGCGGATCAAAAGTGCCCAAAGTGCATTAATATTAATGCAACAAACCTCCAAAATCCATTTTGTTCAAAATTGTAGATTATTATTGTAATAGTTTACTTTCTGTAATTATATCTAATGCAATAATTATTCATAAATAAACTAAAAATGACAGAAAAATGTTTGTGGGTCAAACCCACTAAAAAAGTGTTTCTTTTCACTGATTCATATGACCCATTTAGTCAAGCATCCTAACCCATCATCCATTTTGCCAAGAAGCCATAAAACAAAGATGATAAGTGACCAAATCGTTCAAACTTCTAAAGCATGATCCCAGCAAAACAGTAGAGAAATTAGAGATTAACTAGATTTATACCGAATTGCTTACCTCTACATAGCCCAAAACAGAGTCGGGTTCGTATTTGAGTAGGTTGAGGTTTTCTTCTGTAGTCTCTATCAGGTTCTCCTTCAAAACATTTTGCACTGTCAAACCACTGTGTAATAAAGTTTGTGTAAGCAAGCTTCACTGAGAATCAAGAATTGGATAGAAGACAGTCAGTCAGTCAGCAAGTGAGTGTACCTTTTGTCCGGTATCTGCAATGTTGAAACAGGTAGTACACCTGCAATAGCTGCACTTCCTAGAAACGTAGATTGGAATCTAACTCCTTCTTCATCACTAAATGCAATGACCTAAACATGAAATACTTAGTTTTCAAGAATTTTAGTCTGAAAGCAAAAGTTAGAAAGAAGAACTTACTTCGACTGGATGCCTTAAATGCCTTAACCTTCCTGTGACGTTCAACACTTTAATTGCTGATATAGCAGATACGATACCAAGTGCACCATCAAACATACCAGCATCAACAACAGTATCCTGTGTTCGGTCATTCAATTGGTAGTTTTAGGACTTGTTTTATAATTATAAATCATTATCATAGATAGATAAAGGGAGTGGTTTACCAGATGGGAACCAATTAAAAGAGCCTTTTTGGTAGCATTTGGTGGTTGAAGTCGACCATGAACATTCCCCAATCCATCCACCCACCTGAAATGAACGAATCAATGAATGAATGAATGGCAGTCAGTCTCTCTCTCTCAGTTGAGAAAGGTGAAAACATTTAAGTCAAACAGCATCTCACGTAGTCAATCCAGCGTCCTCCATCCACGTACGGATTAGATTCCCAGCTCTGACAGAAGCTGGGCTTAGGAAAGTCCTCTCAAGATAGCCATCAGCGTCACTTACCTGTTTGTTTGTTATCCAATGCAAAATCAGCGTCACTTACCTTTTTTTTTTTTTTTTTTTAAGAAAAGAAACAAAGAAAGAAAGAAAGGGAAAATGATGTTTGCAGAAGACCTTTCCGAGCTCATAAAGTCTTGCTACCGCCTCTTCTCTTAAGATTTCAGGATACAAATCAATCTTCAAACCTTCAATAAACTCAAAACAGATTTAACTAACTCACACATCGCAGCATCAAAATGGTAACTAAACTCAGATACGATAATTTTATATTTCAAAGTTAAACATGAATCAAATTGATTGCGATTGAAAAGACGTAGAATGAGATGAGATTATTATGTAAACAATAACTTTAGATATAATGAAACCTAATAATAATAATAACAGATGAAAAATCACCGTCAGAGTTGAGCGCAAGGGCGAGGATAAGGAAAAGTGAGAGGATGAATGTATTGGAGGACGCCATGGCTACGGCTGCAAGCAAAGCAAGGCAGCCACGCAAGTCTCTCAAATGCCTGCCTGCCTTTGCCCGTGGATGACTGACTCATCCACCACCTCAACCTTTTTATGGACAACTTGTTATATTTTCAATACCATCCCCACAACTCTACTAATATCCATTTTAACCAACTATCTTTTCTTTTCTTTTCTTTTCTTTTCTTTTATTCTTGGACCTGCATAACATGTCACTTATTTCTTCTACTTTTATTATAGAACATCATTCTTCACACATGATTTAGAGTTAACTTCCATTTTGCTCCCTGTGATTTGGTAATTTTAACGGTTTTGCTTTAATAGTTCAAAAACACCCATTTTCCTCTATGATTTTTCTAACTTATCGCCATTTTGCTCTCCGCCTCTAACTCCATCCAAAAAATCCATTAACTAGAAGGGTATTTTGGTAATTTTATAGATAAAAGCAAGGGCATGTGAGTCTTTTCACCTAAATAAACCTATACTTGTTTATTTACATGTATTTAAGTAATTCTTTTCTGACCCCCCTTCTTTCCAACCACTCTTTCTATCGGCCACCACTATCCACCACCACATGCCGACCACGACTACCGCGATTTTTAACTAAACGTTTTAATTGAGTTAGAGCCAATGAGTAAACTACCGAAATACCCCTACTTTTAATTGAACGTTTTAACTGAGTTATAGTCAGGGAGCAAACTGACGACAAACTCGAATGATCAGGGAGGAAAATGACTATTTTATAAACTATTTGAGCAAAACTGTTAAAATGACCAAACCACAGGGAGCAAAAAGAAAGTTAACTCCATAATTTATGTCCAACCTCCAAAACTAAATTATATGAGAGAGGTTTTTATTTTATGAAAAGTGGTTGTAAGTCGTTTTAAGTAGAGAAGAGAGAAAATGTTACTGTTCATCTATAAATTTGAGGGGACGTTGTTCATCTTTTATAATTATTTAATATATTTTGAAAGTGTTTATCAGTGTAAGAGAGAAAAAATATAATAATAAAAATATTATTTAATTGAAAAACGGAGAGAAAAAAATAGTCCCTCTTTTAGTGTAAGATAAGGTAAAAAATGGAAAGTCGGATATGAATGCTCTTACTATTCTTCATACACTCACTATGTCATCACTACTAAGTTCACCATCGAATGGAACAAAGCTCACTCCCAAGTGTTTTTGTTGTTTGGTAGACTACTTTTTAAATCCATCAACCTCTGAAACAAATTTTGGTCGCATGATTGGTTGGAGTCACACAACATATATTTATATAGGGTCAAGTTATTCTACAAAGACTTCTAATTGTAAGAAGTGTAAGAAGGATTTATAGAGTGACAAGTGTACAATAACCTAAAACTAAACCCACTACATCACCACCAAAAACCTAAACACCCACCCCCACCCCCACCCCACCACCACCCAAAAACCTAAACCCCCCCCCCCCACCCAAAAACCTAACCCCCCCCACCCCACCCCACCCACCCCCCCCCCCCCCAAAAAAAAAAAAAAAAAAACTATACCTCACCAAAAAAAACCTAACCCCCCCCCACCCCGCCAAAAACCTAAAAAAACCTAACCCCCCCCCCACCCCCCCCCCCCCCAAAACCTAAAAAAACCTAACCCCCCCCCCCCCCCCCCCCCAAAAAACCTAAAAAAACCTAACCCCCCCCCCCCCACCCCCCCAAAAACTTAAAAAAAAATATAAAAAAAACTAAACACCCACCCCCACCACCACCACCACCCAAAAACCTAAACCCCCACCCCCTCGGCAAAAAAAAAAAAAAAAAATTTTTTTTTTTTTTTTTGGGTGGGTGATGTGGGGGGGGGGGGGGGGCGGGGTGGGGGGGGGGGGGTTGGTGGTTGTGGATGTTTAAGGTTTTTTTTTTTTTTTTTTAGTGGGTTTTTTTGTGTAGTGGGTTTTTTAGGTTATTGGACACTTGTCACTCTATAAATCCTTCTTACACTTCTTACAATTAGGATCCTTTGTATTTGATCCTAATCCTATTTATATACTTAATTAACTTATCGATTATGCGTGTTGTTTTTTATACATACAATAATGGCATATATAAAGTTGTAACATATATTTTGTCTTTATACTTAATAAATAACTAAATGTGAAGTCATGTTGCATAATTTTGTAACCCAACGTTGTTTCCACCTGATTTTTTAATAACATGGCCTGATCCATGACCCACGACCTGCTTCTTTTGAAATTCCTTAATCGTTTTCTTATTTTCCTTTACAATCGAGTCAGCGAAGAATCGTTAACATTTCCATTTATTCAACTGATATAAATCACGGGTTTCTAACCTAATATGTGTGTCTATATATATGATCGGGTAAACCGAAAAGACTGAAGCTAAAATTAAAAAACAACAAATAATAGGAGGGGTAAAAGTGATATTTTCGTGTGATGTCATGTGTTTGTAGTTTTGTATGTGGGTGGCAGCTGAATCGCGAGTGTTCTTTACGGAGCCAATATCAGGTGGGACCCACTAAGATGCGTGTGGGGTAGTAATTTTAGAACCACATGAATATTCATTCTTTTAATCTAATAATAATTATATTATACTATATTCCAAATTAAAAGTGCATTCGACTGTTTGGCTTGAGGATGCCAATTTTGCTTCCACCAAGTAAATATTGTGTAATTCATTTATTATAAATTAATAAAAGGTTTTATGACGAGTAAGCCAGTTGAACTAAATCATCTCTTTAATTAAAAGAGTCGGAGTTTAAGATGGATTTGTAAATCTTACCTTATTTAGAGAGTGAGTTTGTACAAGGTGATAGGCAGGGGCGGACCTATGTGGACACAAGGGGGAGCGCCCGCTACCGCTTGGCGGGGAAAAATTTGACGTTTTTAGTGTAAATTTTGGAAAAATTTGATTTCGTTACCGCTTTTCTTATAAAACGCTCCTGCTTGACGTGAATCATAGATCCGCCACTGATAGGTGATGTAAGGAACCAGATAATAAAATAAATAAAGGAATGGAATTAAGAAAGGAATAAAATAGATCACTGTTATTCCATTGTTATGTTTGGTTACATCATGTAATAATGATTATTACTTTGTATAGTTTGGTGACAAAAAAAGACGAAATAATGAAATAAAATTTATTAAAAATGACAAAAATAGTCTCAATATCTATAAGGCTACAGGGTGTGGTATAAAGCCTCTATGGGCTTTATCACGCCACGTAAGCGCCCCATTTAACAATTATGTTGACCAAATGCCTCGATCCACCCAAAATTCGTCTGTTAATGTGCTGGCAGGGCTTCAATAGCGCCCCCTGTTTAACGGTAGTGGTGTGGTTGATGGCGTCCCAGGACGCTATAGTGGGTGACATGGCGGGGTGGTGCGATACCACACCCTGTGACCTAACAATAAAAGTAATATAAGGTAATAACAGTTTAATAATAATAGTAACAGATTTCTTGTCTTACTTGAAGGAATGAAAAAACCCATTCTGAAATGAAAATTATTAAAATTAATGGAATCAAATTTCTTACGGAATAATTCATTTCAATTTTTATATGATAACCAAACATTTTTTTTTATTCTATCGGAAGATTCATTTCACCCATTGAAGGGGTATGGTCTCAAATCCTGCGCCGACTTACACAATGCTGAGCATTGGACAACAACTCTATTAATGGGACGAGGTCACTATTGTAACACCCTGACCGCGTATAAAACAATCCGCAGCGGAAACGTCAGGGGGTCACATTACAAACTGTTTCAAACACATGGTATTTAAAGTTTTGTTTTATTGAATTAATATTTTACATTGTCCTTGGTAATTCGAAAAAGAACATAACAACTATTTTATTTTAAGTAAGCTAAAGCCCGAGTTGTAACGCTTCGCATTTTGTACTTTCCATATTTAGAAAGTGTAATCATATTTCTAGTTTTGGAAACTTGTAATTGTATTGTATTCGTATTTCTTTTCCAACATTGTAATCCGAGGCTTTGATCATAATAAAACTCGATGATTTTATACATACTTATGTTATACGTTCCAAACTTGTAAATGCATAATGTCTATCACTTCCGTCAATCACGTTATCACACCCCAACCGATGGTGGAAACATCGGGGTGAGGCAATGAGCGAAACAGATTGTCCAAGAGAAATCCATAACAACTAAATTACCGGATAGTTAATATTATGTCCCATACCATAACCGATCAAGCAAGTCAATTATTACAGACATATATATCTTGTGACACTTGTACTCCGTAAGCACCGCACGATATAGGACAATATCTTTTATCAAACAAAACAATGTGTTTTTGGTCTCAATGTTTGCTTTTGATGTTTGACAATTTCACAATTTAATTTTAAGTTTGATTTCAAGCTTTAAATCACTTTCTGGAAAGTTATACGCAAACTGATGCGTAAGCGTAATTAGTTTAACGCGAAAAACACTCCGGAACAGTGACATAGGCTTAACATACCTTAAATAACTTTTATATAACTTAGAAATAAGTTTTGAAGGCTTTGGTGTGTCAAAAACAAGTTTATTCGATCACAGGGAATATTTGCGTCAAACTGCGAAAGTCTTCTGATTCGTACTGTAATGAACATTCTGGAACTTGATCATAAGCTAAACATACCCTAAATATCCTTTACATAGCTTATAAATAGGCTTTGAGGGGTTCGTTATGCGAAAATACGCTTATTTGATCAATAGGGACTAAAAGCGTCAAAAAGTGCATAAGTTTGCATTTACGCGCATATCTTACATTCTGAGCATATCTGGACATCCAAAAATTTTTGTAATCATTAAAATATTTTATTTTAGTGATTGGAATGCAAAAATATCATTCGTCGCGCAATTTGGATCGTGTTTCGTCGTAATTAACCGAATAATTTGACCGTACGACCAAACGAACCGACATCCGAGATGTTTTCAAGCATATTTCATGTTCCCTACACCTTGGAACCAATATTAAGCATTGAAAATGGGTTAACGGGGTTTAACCACGTCGAAAATGGCTTAAACGAGCTGCAGGGACCATCTCTGCCAAGATTCGGAAGTTTCTGTATCAGGGCCGCTAGCGTCACGCGACCCCAAAGGGTTGGTGTTGTGGTGGCAAGCGAGCCCCTTGTTTTGACAGAAACTTCATTTTTCAGCAACCAGTTTGAACTTCAGGGTCTTTTATGCAACTTTTCAATACTATGGACTTGTTTTAGAGCATCCCATTGTATTAGAAACCATGTTCCACAAGTGTATGGTTAGGATTGAGCCTTGATTCTTGCAAAAACACTTGTAAAGATCTTGATGGATCATGTCTTTCTATAAATACCCATCTTGTTCATTATCATTCCTCACACAAATTGAATCAATTCTGCTCTAAGTTGAAGCTAAGGCTTTATACCTGTGTATTTTGGTTCAATTTTTCCTAGCTTGGACCCTTTGTAAGCTTCTTTCATACTTTTTTATGCATTTCAAGCATGAAAGTCAAACAGTGTTTGACTTTCTGCTTTGACCAGTCTTTGGTCAACACAAAGTTCGTTTGAACTTTGCAACGTGAGCGTAATCATGATGGTTACAGTCCCTTGTGACTATACCTACTGATTACCACGTTGATTAGTGGAAGTGACGAGTCAAAGTTTCGGTCAAAATAGGTGTTTATGCATATTTTGCGACGAAGCTATTTTCGGGTATCAAAACACTTTGTTTTGATATCAAACTTGTTTTATAACTTAGTTAAACATGTTTAACTCGTCACTTTTAGTCTAGTGCTTGTTTAGGGTCGTAAGTCAAGCAGTCTTGACAACCGCTTAGACTTTCGAACCCGACCCGTTTGGTCGATCATTAGGATCCGACCAAACATATTTGTGACCATAGTTGTATAGGGAATAACCTTCCAAAGTTATACCTTATGGTCACTTAGTCTACTTAGTTGTATGATAGGTAGTTTATATGCCTTAGGAAAATGACCAAAATGCCATTTTTGCGCATAATTTCATTTTAAGCATATGTAACACATGTTTTGACATCTAAACTGATTATGCAACATAATTAAATATGTTAAGGCATATAATACTTGTCATAGGACTAGTTAGGCGTCTCGAACGCGCTTTCGCGCGAATGACGCGTTAAAGTGGCTTAGACTACCTTAACGGGTCATAACGAGTCGTAAGCACTTAGGTTAGGTTCCGTTTTAGAATGTAGGAATTGTTAAACCATATCACATGAGTTCTAACACTCATTTGGTTTACAATACCTCATTATATCTGTTTCCTCGGTTCATGTCCCGATACACTAACATAGTATCCGTTACGCTAGGAACCACTTCGACACTTGAACATTTGATCCTTTGAGCTTTGTTATACCTTTTGAACAAGACCTACACGCAATCTCAGGCGAGTATATAGTTCCCCTCTTTTACCATTTTCAATTGTTTTGGGGTGATTCATATGTGTAACCGATCTGTTTTTCAAATGTATGGCATATATGTGTTTACTAAGTGCTTTTACGTGTACCATTCCGATTATGCAAATACGATGTTTATTCAAATCCTTAAAAGATCTATCTATCTTCATAGTTAGATTATTATAGGATGTTTGAAGTGCAGTCTTAGATCTTCCTATCTTCATAGTGAGATTTTTAAGAAGTACTTTACAGGACGATGGTTATGGTTTATGTGTAGATTGTCGGTGGTTTAGATAACGAAACTAGAGTAATACAATAAACACATGGTGGATACACCGCTGGTACTTCCTATATATAAGTGTGTTTATTGTATTACCCTTCGTGGTGTTATCCCGAATCACCATTAGGGTTTAGGATATTATGATACGATGATTCAGTACGATAGAAACCTGATCCTTTTAGTGTCAACTTATCTTTATAAATTGATACTTGTTGGATGTTTAGAGTGCTAATATTGGAGTCCTTGTTTGGATTCATTGAGTACTTTAATGCGTATGCGACTAGACAATATGACAAGAACCGGATCCCTGTAATATTTATCTATCTTCATAGCTAAACATATATGGGATGTTTAAAGTGCTAATATTGGAGTCCTTATCTGGATTCATTATGTACTTTAATGCTTGTTTACAAGTTGATTGATGATTATGTGTTTATGTGGTAGTTGTGATTTAGATAACGAAACAGGTGTAATAAAATAAGAACATGGTGGATACACTGCTGGTACTTCCTATATATAAGTGTTCTTATTTTATTATTCTTGTAGCGTTATCTGAATCACTTAGGATTATGTGTACGATTGTTTCAATGTTCGACTATCAAATTCCTCGTAGAATCTCCCAAATCCTTATATGTTAGATTCTTAGAAGGATAATTAAAGTATTATTATGAATCATTGACTTGATTTATATAATACTCACACAAGTTTTGATCTATTTCAAAACAGTTATTAATAATCCTTGATTGGATTTCTATTAATACATGAACGAGTTTAACGATGATTTCAACGAGATTACAATGTACAATTTCAAATGGTATATAAATTGCTAAGTAATAATCATATTGCCATATATAATACTTTTTGTCACGAGTTTTCACAACTAAGACTATGTATTGCAATACTAAACTTTTGCCATTCCTTGGCTTCAAGATTCATTTTTCAATCGATAACTCTTGTAGTTGTCAAACTATTGCAATATCAAACCTTTGCCATTTATTTGGCCAACAAAACCTATATATTCGCCGGCATTTTTATGCTGACTATTTTTCACATATGTTTCAAGTTTTCAACTATTCAAGCATGCAACGCATAGGACTGCATTCGGGCCTTAGACTTCGTAATCAAAAGACAATTACATGTATTCTTTGTTTGTAAAACGATGTTAATAATATTGAAACAAATTTAGTACCAGTAGTTATGAGCAATTTGTAACGTGACTCCCCGATATTTCCGTCGCGTGTTGTTGTATTACGCGATTGGGGTGTTTGTTATTGTAGCACCCCAACCCGGAAGGGCTGACGTGTCACAATAACAGTGGTATCATAAACAAAAGTCATAATTCCATTTATTTATTTGATAAGGTTACAATCACACGACAACTAAACTTAAGGTTAATATACAAGCGGAGACATTCGACTTAATTAACTAACATCTTCAGATTTATTCCTAGGCTTTATTCTTTTCTCTTTTCCCCTCCCAAAGTAACCTGCGGTCCTGTAGATACAAAAAGTTTACGGAATGAGCCGAATGCTCAGTACGGAATTATAGGCTCAAAGAACAAATAATGCTTTATATGAAATGTTATTCGGAGGAAACTTTATGTGAAAATGATATGATGCAAGTAACGAAATTTCATAATCATATCATACGGATGTACCCATGAGCCAAACTTAAAATATAACAATACACAGGTAGCTACTCCTGCATAATTATCACATGAGATGGCGAGTTGGCATACCCGCTATCCACCTCCTTAACTTAAATCCTAGGATCGATCCATACACCTCCTAATAGCCATATGTACCACACTTGTACTTAAGAGACGCCGTGAACTGATCTCTCCGTCACGGATGGAGCACATGATGTCGATGCCGCAACAACATGCTCGTGGGACACTCCACGAGAAGCGACACTCAGGGTATCAGAGTACAAATGGTCTTATTCACATAACTTATCAAAAATATTTTATCATAACAAGACGTAACATATATTGGAACATGCGATAATGAGTACAACTAAACATAATAATATCGCATGACATGAAAGCTAAATCCAATGTTATGACTAGAATAGGAATCAAACGGACTGTCAAATGAATTGATAATCAAAGACGTGATGAGGTTGAAAAGATATACGAATTCAACGGGTTTATAACAATTGAATATCAAACAACAAGGAGTGGGGTAAGGATCCGTACCTTAATAATTCCAAAGTTATGCTACCTTGTGATAATATTTCAGATTTATACGGGCAGAGTTTAGACTACTGATTAGTCTTTTAACCTAATTTAAATAACATGCACACAAACTAGGTTAGTAACTTAATACAGCATTTACGATAACTCACGAGATTAAAATCCTCACAACGAATGACAAAGTGCGATACTTAAACATCCATCGGATTCACAATTAATGACAAAGTGAAATCACTTAAACATCCATCGGATTCACAACGAATGACAAAGTGTAAACACTTAAACATCCATCGGAATCACAATTAATGACAAAGTGAAATTACTTAAACATCTATCGGAATCACGACTAATGACAAAGCATAAACCCAATTTGAGCAGCACCTAAACATCCATTGGATTGATTTCAATCAATCGGACATTGAATCGTATCAGCGATCGAGTTAATACCTTGTTCTGCAGCACCCCGCTATACTAATTAGTGTTTCGTGTGTGTTTTGAGAGTAATTGGACGATATCTCAGCGCGTATTTGGAGTTTCTTCGTCGTTTTTGTGCCCAGAATCAAGTCCCAACATCCTCTATTTATAGTCGAATTTTGAACTTGTCGCGCCCCGCATAACATTAAGACTATTCTTACGCGGCCCGCGTGGCAGCTTATTTTATGTATAGGGTTGCCACGTGTGGGACTAGCCTAGCTGAGTCGACAGTTTTTAAAATTTCAACTTCGTCCGCAAGTTATTAAGATAATTATCAAGTAGGGAATACCCCCCCTGAGTTTTAGGGGCCCTAATCCTGATTCTGAAAATTCTGAAAATTCTAGGGTTTGTACAGAATTACTTGGGTGTCTTAATTAGGGTTTCCTATTGTATAATTTATAAATTATTATTATTCTTTTATTTCTAGAATAATGATATTAAATTTATGGTTATTACAACTATTACCCCCTTAAAAGAAATTTCGTCCTCGAAATTTTTCAAATAAGAATATAACCTATCGCATAAGTAACGGAAACGAAACTTTCATAGCAGAGTTACTAACTTATATAACAAGAATCTCCTAAACACACATGTGTATTTGAAATTCATAGTTTACGTTCATGACCATAATTGTCAATTACCTTTACTACCATGTCCTAATGGTTCTTCCACTACGTATCTTAATAACATATTTAATTATGCAGAAAATCAACATAGACTTACAGATAACAAGAGTGACTATTGGTACTGATATCTCCTACATAAACCTGCTTAATCATAACTAAGATATATTCACATAAGGTAAAGCATGAATGACCGTAAACAGAAACACATGAACATATATCAAAGAGCAAGATTTACCGTTACTCGACTAAAATTCTATTACTAGAATAGATTAGGGTATAGAGAGCGAATTGATTCTTCAGATTCCCATGTTGCTTCGTGTTCAGAGTGATTTTTCCAGAGGATTTTAACAAACGGAATTACTTTCCTACGCAAAACCTTTTCTTGTCGATCTAAGATGGCTTCTGGTTCCTCTTCGTAGGACAAATCTTCGTGAATTGTAAGTAACGGATAACTAATGACATGGAGTGGATGATAATTATATCCTCTTAACGAGGAGACATGAAAAACGTTATGAACGTGAGAGAGTTGAGGCGGTAAAGCCAGTCGATATGACACTTCTCCAATTCTTTCAAGGATTTCAAACGGACCGATGAAACGGGGACTAAGCTTCCCTTTAATTCCAAATCTACGAACGCCACGCCAAGGTGATACCTTCAAGAAAACATGGTCGCCAATTTTAAATTCGAGTGATGGTCTATCTTGATCTGCATAGCTCTTTTGTCTGCTCTGAGCTTCTTTCAGTTTTTCTCGGGCCACAGTGACTTTTTCATTCGTAATCTGAACTAGTTCTGGCCCTTCAATAATCTTTTCTCCAACTTCATCCCAGCATATCGGTGCTCGACATTTCCGACCATACAAAACCTCAAAAGGTGCCATGCCAATACTTGCTTGCCAACTATTGTTGTAAGCGAACTCAACAAGACATAGATATTCATCCCAGTTTCCAGACCATTCAAGTGCACATGCTCGGAGCATGTCTTCCAAGGTCTGAATCGTGCGTTCCGACTGCCCATCTGTTTGTGGATGGAAAGCCGTACTAAACTTCAGTCGTGTACCCCAAGCTGCCTGAAAACCTTTCCAAAATCGTGAGGTGAAACGTGGGTCTCTATCGAAAACAATGGAAGATGGTGTGCCATGGAGTCGAATAATTTCTTGAAGAAATATTTCGGATAACTTATTAACAGAAAATCCTTGCTGAATCGGTAGAAAATGTGCTGACTTCGACAATCTATCGACAACAACCCATACAACATCATTATCATTCTTCTTGAATGTCTTAGGCAAACCAGTAACAAAATCCATTGTGATCTCATCCCACTTCCATATGGGAATATCCAATGGCTGCAACAGACCGCTTGCTCGTTTGTGTTCAATTTTCACTTGTTGGCAAGTGAGGCATTTACTTACATATCGAGCAACGTCTTCCTTCATGCCATTCCACCAGAAGTTCTGTCTTAAGTCTCGATACATCTTGGTAGATCCTGGGTGAATTGAAAATGGTGAGCTGTGAGCTTCGGCTAACAATGACTCACGAAGGGTGGAGTCATCGGGTACACAAAGTCTCTTACCGCACCAAATCACCCTATGATGGTCTATACGAAATTCAGATTGCTTACCCACCTCAAGATTTTGCACAATTGCCCAAAGTTCTCCATCTTGCTTTTGTGCATCTTTGATCCGTGATATGAGGTCGGGTTCAATCTGCATTCTAGCTAGATATCCATCAGATTTACTAACCTGAAGCCAAATGTTCATTCTTTCGAGATCCCTCCTAATACGAGGCTGAATTTGTAAGCAAGATATAGTCCCGGAATTCTTTCGGCTCAATGCGTCAGCTACAACATTGGCTTTGCCTGGATGGTATTGAATATTTGCGTCGTAATCTTTTAAAAGTTCTAACCACCTTCTTTGCCTCATATTTAGCTCTTTTTGGGTGAATATGTACTTGAGGCTCTTATGGTCAGTAAAAATGTTACAACTTTCACCATACAAATAATGTCGCCAAATCTTAAGTGCAAAGACGACTGCAGCTAGTTCTAAATCATGTGTAGGGTAGTTAACTTCATAAGGCTTTAATTGACGGGAGGCATAAGCGATAACCTTCCCATGTTGCATTAGCACACAACCTAATCCTTTCTTTGAGGCATCACTATAGACTTGGTAACCTCCTGATCCAGAAGGGAGAGCGAGTATCGGAGAGGATACGAGTCGTTTCTTCAATTTTTCAAAGCTTTTCTCTTGTTCCTCATTCCATGAGTACTTCACTCCTTTCCTTAGGAGTTTTGTGAGTGGTAAAGCAATTACCGAGAATCTTTCAACAAATCTTCAGTAATAGCCAGCAAGACCCAAGAAACTTTGTATTTCGGTAACAGAAGTAGGTCTTGGCCATTTTGTAATAGCTTCAACCTTTGTTGGGTCTACCATAATTCCCTCTGCTGATATGACATGACCTAGAAATGCCACTTGGCTAAGCCAAAAGTCACATTTGGAAAACTTAGCGTACAACTTCTCATGTCGCAAGGTTCCAAGTACTGCATGTAGATGTGCTTCATGCTCTTCACGACTCTTGGAATATACTAGAATGTCATCGATAAAAACAATTACGAATTTGTCTAGGAATTTGTGAAATACGCGATTCATCAAATCCATAAAGACTGCGGGTGCATTAGTTAGCCCAAAGGGCATAACCAAAAACTCGTAATGACCATAACGAGTACGAAAGGCTGTCTTGGGAACATCATCATTTTTGACCTTTAGCTGATGGTACCCGGACCTCAGGTCGATTTTTGAAAAGAACTGAGCCCCCTGAAGTTGATCAAAGAGATCATCAATGCGAGGCAGAGGATACTGATTATGAATAGTAATCTTGTTCAGCTCTCGGTAGTCAATACATAAACGCATACTACCGTCTTTCTTTTTCACAAATAAGACCGGAGCACCCCAAGGTGAAACACTGGGTCTTATGAATCCTAGATCTAACAATTCTTGCAATTGTTCCTTCAACTCCTTCAGTTCCATTGGGGCCATACGATATGGAGCTTTAGAAATAGGTTCGGCACCAGGGATCAAGTCGATGGTGAATTCTACCTGACGGTCGGGTGGTAATCCCGGTAGTTCATCCGGAAATACATCAGGATATTCACGAACAACGGAATAGCTATCGATACTCTTAACACTAGCAGAAGTATCCTTAATCGATGCTAGGAATCCAGCACAGCCGCTTGATATGAATTTTCGAGCTTTGAGCGCAGAGATAATTTTAAGAGATTTATGAGCTTGAGTTCCCTGATATATAATATCAGGATGATGAAGATCACCGAAAATAACACGGCGAGAATGACAATCTATAGTTACGTGATGTCTAGACAACCAATCTATTCCTAGAATAACATCAAAGTCACACATCTGTATTGGAAATAGGTCTACCTTACACACAATAGATTCAATATGGATCGGACAATCTTTATATACGTAAGTGATTACGGATGAATTTTTCATGGGAGTGGAAATGGTTAAAGTATGATTTAAGAGAGTTGGTCTTATCGGAAGGTACTTAGTAAACGAGTGGGATACTAAAGAATGAGTCGCTCCTGTATCGAATAACACATAGATACTATGTTTACCAAGCTGAAGGGTTCCCGACACAGTACCTGGGGCATTTGCAGCATCAGTAGCAGAAAGTGCGAAAACTCTTCCTCCAACATTGGGTGGTGCAACGTTTGGTCGGTTATTCTTCTTAGTGTCTTTCTTTGTACACTCCTTGATCATGTGTCCAGTTTGGCCACATCTAAAGCATGCTCCTGTACTTTGGTGACATACGCCCTGATGTCGCTTACCACAAGTATTACATAGAGGATATGTAATTTGATTCGGGTTTACATGTTGATTCATTGGTTGAGCTCTAATAGGCTCTGCATACAACTGAATCTGGTTTTGAGCAGGCCTCGGGTTTTGCAGTCTAGGACGTGCCGGATTTCCAGAGTTTTGATTTCCTTGCACTTTGCGATCTTGATGCTGTGGCGTAGTGGATGATTGGCCGTTTTCCTGCTTAAATTGTCCTTCCCTATTTCTCTTCTTATTATCCCCAGTTCGAGATAAGAATTCTTTCCTTTCGAATTCAAAAGTTTTGATTGCATCAGCAACTTCGGTGATATCCTTAAATTTCATGTACATGATCGACTTCCGAATTCGATCATTGACTGCCCACTTGCATGTTTCTGCCTGGACTTCTGCTGATCCTGCAACTTCTCCTACAATACTAGCCAACCTTGAAAATCGAGTAATGAACTCAGAGGCTGGTTCATCACTCCCCTGTCGAACCACTGCATACTCCCTGATATAAGCTTCTTTATCAGCGGTAGAAAAATACTTGTCGTAAAAGATGGTACGAAAGTCGACCCACGAAAGATTAGCGTCGAAATCATCCCCTCCTTTGACATGCTTATATCCTTCCCACCAAGTTTGTGCGTCATCTTCAAATTTGTAGGTAGCTAATCTAACTTTGTATTGCTCCGGAACTCCAAGAACTCCGAAGATCTTTTCAACATGAGCTATCCAGTTCCTTGCTTCGACTGGATTATTAGCGTGACTAAAGGATTTCGGCTTTTGTTTTTGGAATTTACTAATCCATATGTCTATACTATAAGTAGTATTGTTCGTGGTATTCTCACGAGTTTCACCACCAGAGGTTGGATTAGTGTTAGTGCGTTCTGGATGACGAGTTTGTTGAATAACGGCCTCAGCTGTTTGAGCAACAAGGTTTGGAAGCAATCCGGCAACAGCCTGGTTGATAGCATTAAGTATGTTTGGATCAACTGGAGTCTCATTCGAAGAAGTGTTGTTACGTACATGGTTAGTACGAGTACTCCTACGTAGCGGACGACGAGGAGGCATCTATACGAATAGACATAGGAGTTAAACCAAATAAGAGATCAAGTTGAATCCTATCAAAAATATCTACCCATTCCTCACAGGTTTTAATTACTATATTCAAGTTTTTCTACAGGAAAGAGCCTTTGCTCTGATACCATAGCTGTAACACCCCAACCCGGAAGGGCTGACGTGTCACAATAACAGTGGTATCATAAACAAAAGTCATAATTCCATTTATTTATTTGATAAGGATACAATCACACGACAACTAAACTTAAGGTTAATATACAAGCGGAGACATTCGACTTAATTAACTAACATCTTCAGATTTATTCCTAGGCTTTATTCTTTTCTCTTTTCCCCTCCCAAAGTAACCTGCGGTCCTGTAGATACAAAAAGTTTACGGAATGAGCCGAATGCTCAGTACGGAATTATAGGCTCAAAGAACAAATAATGCTTTATATGAAATGTTATTCGGAGGAAACTTTATGTGAAAATGATATGATGCAAGTAACGAAATTTCATAATCATATCATACGGATGTACCCATGAGCCAAACTTAAAATATGACAATACACAGGTAGCTACTCCTGCATAATTATCACACGAGATGGCGAGTTGGCATACCCGCTATCCACCTCCTTAACTTAAATCCTAGGATCGATCCATACGCCTCCTAATAGCCATATGTACCACACTTGTACTTAAGAGACGCCGTGAACTGATCTCTCCATCACGGATGGAGCACATGATGTCGATGCCGCAACAACATGCTCGTGGGACACTCCACGAGAAGCGACACTCAGGGTATCAGAGTACAAATGGTCTTATTCACATAACTTATCAAAAATATTTTATCATAACAAGACGTAACATATATTGGAACATGCGATAATGAGTACAACTAAACATAATAATATCGCATGACATGAAAGCTAAATCCAATGTTATGACTAGAATAGGAATCAAACGGACTGTCAAATGAATTGATAATCAAAGACGTGATGAGGTTGAAAAGATATACGAATTCAACGGGTTTATAACAATTGAATATCAAACAACAAGGAGTGGGGTAAGGATCCGTACCTTAATAATTCCAAAGTTATGCTACCTTGTGATAATATTTCAGATTTATACGGGCAGAGTTTAGACTACTGATTAGTCTTTTAACCTAATTTAAATAACATGCACACAAACTAGGTTAGTAACTTAATACAGCATTTACGATAACTCACGAGATTAAAATCCTCACAACGAATGACAAAGTGCGATACTTAAAAATCCATCGGATTCACAATTAATGACAAAGTGAAATCACTTAAACATCCATCGGATTCACAACGAATGACAAAGTGTAAACACTTAAACATCCATCGGAATCACAATTAATGACAAAGTGAAATTACTTAAACATCTATCGGAATCACGACTAATGACAAAGCATAAACCCAATTTGAGCAGCACTTAAACATCCATTGGATTGATTTCAATCAATCGGACATTGAATCGTATCAGCGATCGAGTTAATACCCTGTTCTGCAGCACCCCGCTATACTAATTAGTGTTTCGTGTGTGTTTTGAGAGTAATTGGACGATATCTCAGCGCGTATTTGGAGTTTCTTCATCGTTTTAGTGCCCAGAATCAAGTCCCAACATCCTCTATTTATAGTCGAATTTTGAACTTGTCGCGGCCCGCGTAACATTAAGACTATTCTTACGCGGCCCGCGTGGCAGCTTATTTTATGTATAGGGTTGCCACGTGTGGGACTAGCCTAGCTGAGTCGACAGTTTTTAAAATTTCAACTTCGTCCGCAAGTTATTAAGATAATTATCAAGTAGGGAATACCCCCCCTGAGTTTTAGGGGCCCTAATCCTGATTCTGAAAATTCTGAAAATTCTAGGGTTTGTACAGAATTACTTGGGTGTCTTAATTAGGGTTTCCTATTGTATAATTTATAAATTATTATTATTCTTTTATTTCTAGAATAATGATATTAAATTTATGGTTATTACAGTTATGATGGCTTTTGTAACACCTGTGCCTCCACGGCCATCAAACAAATACCAAACCAATGAAATATTATATTTCATACTTGGGATTTGTAAAAATATGTGTATCATTTGCACATATCAATTCTCGTTCAATTTCAAGCTTTAAATCGCTTTCTGGAGGGTTATACGCGCTCTGATGAGTAGATATAACCAGTTTAATCCAACGAACACTCCGGAATAGTGACATAGGCTTAACATACCTTAAATAACCTTTACATAACTTAGAAATAAGTTTTGAAGGCTTTGGTATGGCAAAATCAAGTTAAATCGCTTACAGGGACTAAAGTTGACAAACTGCGAAAGTATGCCAATTTGAACTGTAACAGACATTCCGGAACATGACCATAAGTTAAAAATACCATAAATATCCTTTACATAGCTTAGAAATAGGCTTTGAGGGGTTCGGTGTGCTAAAATAAACTTTTGTGTCATTCAGGGACTAAAAGTGTCAAAAAGTGCACAAGTTTGCATTTTCGCGCATAACTTACGTTCTGAATACATCCGGACGTCCAAAAATTTATGTAAGCATGACTACATTATATTTTAGTGTTCTCCATAAGAAAAATCCATTCGTCACGTCATTTGGATCGTTTTTCGCGCTTATGCGCATTCCGTCGTAATTAGCCGAACAACGCAACCGTACGGCTAAACGAACCGATATCCGAGATATTTTTGAGAACATTTTAAGTTCCCTTTACTGTAACTTCATTTTAGAGCTTTTAAATGGGGTTAACGGGCCTTAAACGCGTCGGAAAAGGCCTTATTACACTACAGGGACCAAATCTGCCATTTTTGAAACTTTCTGTGTAGAAACTTTGAATCTGGTCCAAATTCAATTTTGCACATGTTTTAACAATACTATGGGCTGGTTTTTATGGCACATGGTATTACAATACCATGTGTGCTAAGTGTATGGCCAAGATCGCATCACGTTTTCCTAGAAACGATCCTAACGGTTCGGGTATTCCTATAAATACCCATTCACCCCCATTGCTAAAATCACTAGAATTTTGATCTTAGAAACTCTAAGTTGAAACCATTGTTTCATACCTGAGATTCTCGGATCGAAATTAGCATTCGGGGACCCTTCGTAAGTATTCTTTCGTTCTTTTATTGCTTTTCGAGTCTTTCGAGTCTGAAAGTCAAACTTTGTTCGACTTTCTACATTGACCAGTTATGGTCAATGCGAAGTTCGTTTGAACTTCGCAACGTGAGTGTAATCACGTTGGCTATAGTCCCTTGGGACTATGTCTACTGATTACCACGTTGTCTAGGGTCGTAGGGTAAGCGATCTAATAAATCGCTTATACCTCGAACCCGACCCATTTGGTCGATCATTAGGATCCGACCAAATACATTAGGTGACCATAGTAGGTAGGGAATAACCTTCCGAGGTTATACCCTATGGTCACATCGTTTGAGTAGTTGTATGATAGGTAGTTTATATGCCTTAGGTAAATTACCAGAATACCCTTTTCATGTATAATTGGTAATACCCTATGGTCACATCGTTTGAGTAGTTGTATGATAGGTAGTTTATATGCCTTAGGTAAATTACCAGAATACCCTTTTCATGTATAATTGGTAATTAAGCATATGTAACCTAAACCTTTGTCACATAACTGATTATGTAACATGTTTAGGCATATTCTACTTGTCATAGGACTAGTTAGGCGGTCCGAACGCGTTTCACGCGCACGACGCGTTAAAGTAGCATAAGCTACCTTAATGGGTCGCGATGGGTCGAAAGCACTTAGGTTTGGTTTCATTGTAGTATGTAGGCCTTGTTAAACCATATCATATGAGTTCCAATACTCATTTGGTTTACCGAGCCTCATCCTATCCGATCTCCCGATTTAAGTCCGGTTTATTTATATAGTTTTAGATTGCCGACTGATTCCGTGCTCTCTCTAGCTTTGTTTGGTTGTTGTTCAAGACCTCTAAGCATTCTCAGGCGAGTACATTATTCCCCTATTTTACTGCTTTCAATTGTTTTGGGGTGACTCATATGTGCTAAATGTTTTCGATGTTATAACAATGGTTTCAAAAACAATTAAGACGATTTATACAAAACTAATAACGATTTCAAAAAGTGAACAAACTTGTTGGTTGTAGTTACATAACAAATGGCATTCATTAGCAATGATCAAGCCGACCAGTATTAGGTTATGGTACCATAGGATCTGACAAGTCCCGTTATTTACTACACCCGTAGTTATGTGTGGGTGTTGTGGGTAGCGACTGAATCTGTAATTGTTAATTTACTCTTTGGTAAGGGTTTATTAATGCGAGATGTTAATTTACTCTTTGGTAAGGGTTTATTAATGCGAGATGTTAATCTATCCTTTGGTAAGGGTTTATTAATGCGAATTATTAATCTATCCTTTGGTAAGGGTTTATTAATGCGAGTCAAGAAGGTTTGAATGTTATTAGCGAGACGACCATTTAAGTAGTTTCACGACCTAAAACGAATTAAACGATTGGGTAAACGATAGGTTTTCACACGATGTTTTAACGATTGGGTAAACGATTGGCTTCAAAGCGATATACGATATTATTTTGGTTACATATTACATGGTTTACATTTGACACAAAAACACTTTTGACATTGGTTATACATATTACATGATTTACATTTGGGCATGAACATTACTTTGGTGGTTTGGTTTGGATTAAGTGATTAAGTAACAATGCGTGTGGAATATGATACAAGCATGGTGGATACGCCGCTGGTACTTCCTATATATAAGTGTTTGTATGGTATTACATATTGTAGCGTTATTTGAATCATTTCAGTTTGAGACATAGAACATTTTATACAAGTAACATACTTTTCACAAGACATTTATTTACAAACAACTTATCTTATACAAACTCATTTTACATGGTTATTCATTTAATCATGCATTATTCTCTTATTTATACATATCACCTAAACTTATTATTTTTCAAATGATTTACAAAGACAAAGCAAATTACAAGGTTCATGACTAAACATTTTCTTAAACAGAAGTCATGAATCTTATTTTCACAAAACCTATGTACTCGCCAGCATTTCTTTGCTGACCTCGTTTTCACATATGTTTCAGGTATTGTTGAATGATATCGATTGATAAGATGCATGCTCACATAGGACTGGACAAGGCCTTAGTGACTCAATAACAATGATAGACTACGTTTAATTTGTGTATTTAGATTTCCAGACGATGTAATTATTCAATGTTTAATAAAACGAAACACTTTTGGTATCCATGGTTATGAAACATTAATTCTGTTGCAACACGCCCCGATGTTTCCGCCGCGATTTGTTGTTTTACGCGGTCGGGGTGTGACAGAAAAGATGGTATCAGAGCCAATGGTTATAGGGAATTAGGTTATTAGTAATGCTTTGACCTAGTCTATAACCTTCTTAGGACCCTAACGCGAGTTTACTTGCGTTTAGTCATAAAACAATACCGTCACCTATCCTTAGGCGACGACCACAACAAGAACATAAATTTCAAAACCGCTTTGAAAACTAATCATCTGTTCTAGGATGATTGATTACTAGGTTTTGAACCCTCTATTGTAAGGTTTTGAACTCTCTATTATATGGTTTTGAACCCCTTTGAGTTTTCGAAACTTCGTCAAGGTTTTGGGTTTTAAATAATGTGAACACGTGCAAACTGGAAGGGTGAATGCCTGTATTCTGGGTTTTCTGTCTAGGCAAGCACTTCGTATACATCTCATCAGACGCGAGACCAGTTGTGCTTACCTGGGAATTCTTGGGGTGAGTGTTCACTTATAGGCAAGCATGTCTTCGCGATACATTATTTTTGACCCATTTACTTTGATTAGTCACCGTCTCATTTGTTTGCCTTAGGTAACAAACAAATGATCGCAAATTTTCATGCGTTATCATTCTGTTTTGAATGTCCAATAATCTTTCACCTGTTTCTCCCTATGCCTTTCTTTTTCTTCAAAGTATGTCTCTTCATCACGATGACGCCCAGATATCTGAGCAAGCAGCCAAATTCGCTCAGCGAATAGGCGAAGTAGTCCTGAAGACTGTTGAATTAGCTACTGCCATGTATCATCTCCAGGATGAAGTCACTCAAGAGTCACCAAGACAAGCAAGACCTAGTCAGGCGACAACACCATCAGCCGAGAAACCAATCGAGGAATCAAAGACCATGGATGAACGATCCCCTAAGAAGTCAAAGAAGCGAAAGGCTTCTCAGAACTTCGCCATGGTCGCTCACAATGGTAAAGCAGTCCCCAACCAACCAGCTCAACCCCCTGCTAGGTGTGTATGGCTTTTCCTATGATACCTACATCAAGGAACTATGTACCTTACAAACTACTCTTGTGATTTCTCTCTTTCAAATGATTGCTCATGATTCCCTCAAAAATTTTAAGTACTCGTTTCACTCTAAGAAACAAAGTACAGAAAATTAAGTGACATTATGAGTAATCGTGCTTTTCGCACATCTGTGCCTTTAAATCCTTGGTTAGATAACTAAGGGTATTTTCAAATCTCATACCCATTACGTTTCGATTTTTCAACATACACAGTACCAGTATTTCAAAACAATCTTCATGATCTCAAAACATTTCATATAGTTTGAAAACAATTTTTCTAGATGCATTGTCTATGTTATTTCAAAAACATTGGCCATGTTATCAAAACCAACCTTTCTAATTTCAAAATATTTCATATAGTCTGAAGACAATATTAACACAATACATTTTCTGATCAAGTGCATGATTTCGAAAAGCATCATTCATGTCTTTCAAAAACCTTATACATAATTTCAAATTTTCATCTCGCATGATTTTAAAACATTTTTGTAAATATATCTACCTAATACACCTACTTTATGATTTCAAAAAGTATTATATATAAGGTTTCAAAAACGTTAAACACATTTTTCTTAAAAGAACCCCATGCATAGTTTTCAAAAATATTTTCCTCATACATTGACTTAACCTTCAAAATTCTGCTTCATATGTCGCCTTGACATATCAAGCATCTCAACTTCATAAGCATTTTACATCATGTTTTGACCTAAGCACATCCAGTGCAAGGTTTCAAAACATCTTCAACTTCTAAAATTCATATGGGATCTTTTTATCTTTACAATTAGATCCTTGTGGATGATTATCGTTCAAATCAGAGTCCTTAATTGGATTCCTTATGTACCTTAATTCGAACACTTCGGTTCCTAGTAATCGAAATCGAATTTTCTTTTTGAATCTTTCTATCTTTATATTTGGATTCTTGATAACGTTTAAAGTACCAAATGAAATCCACGGAATGGATTCCAAGTGTGCTTTAAATGCATGTACGCAATTTACAAGACAAATTAACGAACAATTTTGTGGTTATGTGATATGTGTTTATGTGTTCTCCTCTATGATTTTGTGTGATCCGATTTTCAAATCCTCATAGAATCTTTCATGTTTTCATATGAGAGATTCATAGTAGGATATTCAAAAGGTACTACCTTAAATCCTTATGGGCTTCTACCTGGTAGTTAAGACCCTTGGGTTATATAGTACCACTCCATGATTCATAAGAGACCCTCTTAGTGGTCTAGTCAAAAAGATTGATTCACAATTTGGTTAAAGAACGACATCTAGTGATGTAGCTGGACAGACTCCTTGATAGTCTATTTAGATCAATTATTGATTTAATTAAAAGGACTCTATGGCGGTCTAGTCACACTCATCACAGGATTGTTCATTTGGTTTTCCCCTGCACATTATAAAATGGACTGAGTGAACTATGCAAGGAATTATCTAATTATGGACGCGTACATAATTATGAAATTTAGTGCACAGAAACCCAGTGAGATTTATTATGTGTAAGAGCCGATAGTGACAACAATAACGAAATGAGAACGATGTAATAGAGGTACGGTGGACGCACCAATGACGCTTCATATACTTGTATATAAGTATCCCTCTTACATTGCAATCATGATGTTATTAAGGTTACTAGAAGTTCAAGAACCCTAACCAATGTTGTTCGATCTTTTCAACTTCATGTTTTCAAGCTCTCACAAGTTTCCTCTAAATAAATTTCGGGACGAAATTTCCTAAAGTAGGGGAGACTGTAACACCTGTGCCTCCACGGCCATCAAACAAATACCAAACCAATGAAATATTATATTTCATACTTGGGATTTGTAAAAATATGTGTATCATTTGCACATATCAATTCTCGTTCAATTTCAAGCTTTAAATCGCTTTCTGGAGGGTTATACGCGCTCTGATGAGTAGATATAACCAGTTTAATCCAACGAACACTCCGGAATAGTGACATAGGCTTAACATACCTTAAATAACCTTTACATAACTTAGAAATAAGTTTTGAAGGCTTTGGTATGGCAAAATCAAGTTAAATCGCTTACAGGGACTAAAGTTGACAAACTGCGAAAGTATGCCAATTTGAACTGTAACAGACATTCCGGAACATGACCATAAGTTAAACATACCATAAATATCCTTTACATAGCTTAGAAATAGGCTTTGAGGGGTTCGGTGTGCTAAAATAAACTTTTGTGTCATTCAGGGACTAAAAGTGTCAAAAAGTGCACAAGTTTGCATTTTCGCGCATAACTTACGTTCTGAATACATCCGGACATCCAAAAATTTATGTAAGCATGACTACATTATATTTTAGTGTTCGCCATAAGAAAAATCCATTCGTCACGTCATTTGGATCGTTTTTCGCGCTTATGCGCATTCCGTCGTAATTAGCCGAACAACGCAACCGTACGGCTAAATGAACCGATATCCGAGATATTTTTGAGAAAATTTTAAGTTCCCTTTACTTTAACTTCATTTTAGAGCTTTTAAATGGGGTTAACGGGCCTTAAACGCGTCGGAAAAGGCCTTATTACACTACAGGGACCAAATCTGCCATTTTTGAAACTTTCTGTGTAGAAACTTTGAATCTGGTCCAAATTCAATTTTGCACATGTTTTAACAATACTATGGGCTGGTTTTGATGGCACATGGTATTACAATACCATGTGTGCTAAGTGTATGGCCAAGATCGCATCACGTTTTCCTAGAAACGATCCTAACGGTTCGGGTATTCCTATAAATACCCATTCACCCCCATTGCTAAAATCACTAGAATTTTGATCTTAGAAACTCTAAGTTGAAACCATTGTTTCATACCTGAGATTCTCGGATCGAAATTAGCATTCGGGGACCCTTCGTAAGTATTCTTTCGTTCTTTTATTGCTTTTCGAGTCTTTCGAGTCTGAAAGTCAAACTTTGTTTGACTTTCTACATTGACCAGTTATGGTCAATGCGAAGTTCGTTTGAACTTCGCAACGTGAGTGTAATCACGTTGGTTATAGTCCCTTGGGACTATGCCTACTGATTACCACGTTGTCTAGGGTCGTAGGGTAAGCGATCTAATAAATCGCTTATACCTCGAACCCGACCCATTTGGTCGATCATTAGGATCCGACCAAATACATTAGGTGGCCATAGTAGGTAGGGAATAACCTTCCGAGGTTATACCCTATGGTCACATCGTTTGAGTAGTTGTATGATAGGTAGTTTATATGCCTTAGGTAAATTACCAGAATACCCTTTTCATGTATAATTGGTAATTAAGCATATGTAACCTAAACCTTTGTCACATAACTGATTATGTAACATGTTTAGGCATATTCTACTTGTCATAGGACTAGTTAGGCGGTCCGAACGCGTTTCACGCGCACGACGCGTTAAAGTAGCATAAGCTACCTTAATGGGTCGCGATGGGTCGAAAGCACTTAGGTTTGGTTTCATTGTAGTATGTAGGCCTTGTTAAACCATATCATATGAGTTCCAATACTCATTTGGTTTACCGAGCCTCATCCTATCCGATCTCCCGATTTAAGTCCGGTTTATTTATATAGTTTTAGATTGCCGACTGATTCCGTGCTCTCTCTAGCTTTGTTTGGTTGTTGTTCAAGACCTCTAAGCATTCTCAGGCGAGTACATTATTCCCCTATTTTACTGCTTTCAATTGTTTTGGGGTGACTCATATGTGCTAAATGTTTTCGATGTTATAACAATGGTTTCAAAAACAATTAAGACGATTTATACAAAACTAATAACGATTTCAAAAAGTGAACAAACTTGTTGGTTGTAGTTACATAACAAATGACATTCATTAGCAATGATCAAGCCGACCAGTATTAGGTTATGGTACCATAGGATCTGACAAGTCCCGTTATTTACTACACCCGTAGTTATGTGTGGGTGTTGTGGGTAGCGACTGAATCTGTAATTGTTAATTTACTCTTTGGTAAGGGTTTATTAATGCGAGATGTTAATTTACTCTTTGGTAAGGGTTTATTAATGCGAGATGTTAATCTATCCTTTGGTAAGGGTTTATTAATGCGAATTATTAATCTATCCTTTGGTAAGGGTTTATTAATGCGAGTCAAGAAGGTTTGAATGTTATTAGCGAGACGACCATTTAAGTAGTTTCACGACCTAAAACGAATTAAACGATTGGGTAAACGATAGGTTTTCACACGATGTTTTAACGATTGGGTAAACGATTGGCTTCAAAGCGATATACGATATTATTTTGGTTACATATTACATGGTTTACATTTGACACAAAAACACTTTTGACATTGGTTATACATATTACATGATTTACATTTGGGCATGAACATTACTTTGGTGGTTTGGTTTGGATTAGTGATTAAGTAACAATGCGTGTGGAATATGATACAAGCATGGTGGATACGCCGCTGGTACTTCCTATATATAAGTGTTTGTATGGTATTACATATTGTAGCGTTATTTGAATCATTTCAGTTTGAGACATAGAACATTTTATACAAGTAACATACTTTTCACAAGACATTTATTTACAAACAACTTATCTTATACAAACTCATTTTACATGGTTATTCATTTAATCATGCATTATTCTCTTATTTATACATATCACCTAAACTTATTATTTTTCAAATGATTTACAAAGACAAAGCAAATTACAAGGTTCATGACTAAACATTTTCTTAAACAGAAGTCATGAATCTTATTTTCACAAAACCTATGTACTCGCCATCATTTCTTTGCTGACCTCGTTTTCACATATGTTTCAGGTATTGTTGAATGATATCGATTGATAAGATGCATGCTCACATAGGACTGGACAAGGCCTTAGTGACTCAATAACAATGATAGACTACGTTTAATTTGTGTATTTAGAATTCCAGACGATGTAATTATTCAATGTTTAATAAAACGAAACACTTTTGGTATCCATGGTTATGAAACATTAATTCTGTTGCAACACGCCCCGATGTTTCCGCCGCGATTTGTTGTTTTACGCGGTCGGGGTGTGACAGCTTTGAAGTTTTCATTGTAGCATTTTGAAAACAGAGAAGTATCTCCACCTTTCAGGTCGCCCGGTCGAACGGTCATTCGATCGGATGGTGATCCGTCGGTTAGACATTCTTCAGAGAACAAGTTCACAGCAGGATTGTCATTCGATCGAATGGTCTTCCGATCAGATGGCAATCCGTTAGAAACTGATGATCTTTGAAAATTATGAAAATGTTAAGTGTTGAAACCAAGTTTAATCCGATCGGTTGTCGTTCGATCGGATGGCAATCCGATCAGATGGCAATCCGATCAAACGGCAATCGTCCAAACGATCTGATCATTTTGAACCTGAAAATTTGTCAAGTTTGGAAAGTTTTTACGGTTTGCTCGAGGCGGTAAGACAACGTGTTAAATAACGGGAACTCCATCAACCCAGGTTATCCGATCGAACGGGAATCACCCCAATCCGATTCGGTAACTGTTCATGACGGTGTTCATGTTCTACTCGAAATCGATTGTTCTGTTGATAGGAATCAGATCTCAAACCGACACATCACCAGAGAAGAGTGGAAGGCTTGAATGAGCTCCGATTCTATCCGGTTTGAGTGGATTGAGTATAAATGAGTTAAAAGAAGTTGTGAAACCATCATTCAATCCTCTTAACCTTGAAAATGTTTGGATCTTGGCGGAAACAATGTTTAATCATGTTGAAATCCTTCAGATCTAAGTTGTTCTTGGTGGAATGAAGCCAAATCTTGAAGCTCACAAGAACTCCATGATGACATCATCCTATAACACCCCAAATCCTCTGATTTCACGGTTAAAAGTTAAGATTCAAAGGTGAAAATGATGAAGGGGTGCTGGTAGATCATGGAAGTACAAGATTTGAGTGGAAAACTTACAAGAATCGTGAGAAATCGAGAGAAAAGAGGGCTTGAGCGTGCTGTTCAAACGAGAGAGCTGTCACATCAGTTTGGTGATGTGACAGGGGGTATTTATAGGTTGCCAGAAAAGGAAAGTGTGCATAAATGTCGGATCGGTTGGCACTTCGATCGGATGGCCATCCGTTCGGATGGTCATTCAATCGAGTGGTCCGGCGAGTTGAGTTTTGGCGTTTCGTTTCGCGTTTTAATCATTGCGATGCGTTTTGAGTGAGCGATGCGATAGTATTACCCTTTAGTTACACAAATAACCTAACTACTATATCTAACATACAATCACCATAAATAACTTGCGTTTAGCGTTTGCGATTAGATTGCGTTGTAATAGATTTGCGATTGCGTTTGCGATTAATCACCTCAACATAAACATAACATGCACAAGTAACACATAATAGCACACACGCGTAAAACAATATCCATAACCTATAATTCGAGTTGCGATGTGATAGCGATGCGATTAGCGATAAGTCGGTTAGCAATTAAACTGCGATTAAACCTCGATTTGTTATAGATACTCCACATAATACAACTAAAGCAAACAAATAATAGAACTCGATTACAAGTCAAGAAGCACAATTCAGTAGTTAAGCAAGGAGTGGCAGATCGTAATTAGCAATCTTTTCTTCCTTTGACTTTGACTTATACTTTGACTTCCAAAACACGGGGTGTTACAGCCTCCCTTAATTAAGGGAATTTCGTCCCGAAATTAAGGCGCAGGCGCAACAAAGAGCTGTGGATACTTCGCCTTCATGTCACTTTCGAGTTCCCAGGTGAACTCTGCGCCGCGTTTGCCTTCCCAGCGAACCTTCACAATGGGAATGCATGAGCGCCTGGGCTTCTTGGTTTCTCCGTCCATGATCTCGACAGGCTTCTCCACGAAGTGTAATGTTTCGTCCACTTGTAGATCCTCAAGTGGCATTTGCAAATCCTACTCCGCCAGACACTTTCTGAGGTTCGAAACATGGAAAGGCGGGTGGACGTTGCTAAGTTCCTCCGGTAGTTCGAGTCTGTAGGCCACCTTACCGATCCTTTCCTGAATCTTAAAGGGTCCAACATATCGAGGCGCGAGCTTTCCTTTCTTGCCGAATCTGATCACACCCTTCCAAGGTGAAACCTTTAGGAGTATGTAACATTCCCAAAATTTTTATTTATATAAAATATAAAAACTTATGTTATTATTTTATAAAACGTTATATTTTTAAAGTTATAAGCGTCGTAAAACAGTTGAATTAATTATAATATATAATAAATAATAAATAATATCTAAATTAAAACATTGAATTTAATTCAATGTTCACGTGGCATGCATATCTAGAATTGAAAGAAATGAATTCAATCATGTAGTAGTATACGTGGAAGTTTGTAGCAAAAGCAGTTAATGAAACCATAACCTCCAAGTTAAATTGGAGTATAAATAGAAGCCTACCCTTGTATGTTCAAATGCTCAACATCTTTTGTCAAACTTCACACCTTCTGTCGTCCCTCTCTCTCTCTCAAAGTCTATATTCTATTTTATTTTTATTATTATTTTCACCCATAATAATAATAAAGCACTGTCTCGTTTTAAGTATTGTAGCCCTTGATCACTGATACCATGTCCAAGTGACGTAGGGCCCCGTAATGTATGTCAAGGCTCTGCCTAAATTCGTTGGGGTTCTGTCTCGTGACGTAGGGATAAAAGTTAAACTGGGTTACTATACTTAAATGTGAGTGCACTATATATTCTATTAAATAATCCAGGAGTAGTACCAAGATATATCAACCCTCCAAAAATATTTCCGACACTCCTAATATAATTAGAATACCCTTATATGTCTTTAAAATACACCCCGTATGTGAAAACCGAGCCCGAAATACAATACATTATTAAAAATAATTAAAAAACAAGAAAGTATAAGTTTAGGCAGGCCGCGACAACCCTCACCCTTAGTTTACGCGGGCGCTTTAAAGGTTAAACCTGATTTCTTTGAGTTTTTAAGTCTAGGCGGGCCGCGTAAGCTACCCGTTAAGTTCACGCGGGTCGAGTGAGATCAGATAGATGGCGCAGCCCGGTGCGGCCACGTGGCCAACACCCGGCATACCTATGTGCTGACCCATCTAAGCTATACGTTGACCTGGAGTCAACGCGGGCCGCGTAGGCCCTGTGCTTGTGTTACGCGGGCCGTGAGAGGACCAGACTCAGCAACTATATAAGAAGGCCATTGGGTTTCATTCAGAATTCGTTCAAAATCGATTTCTTTCTCTCAAATTCTAATATAGGCTTTATTAAGTGGGTATAATACCCCCTAAATAGCGAAGTTCTGCTCCATTGTAAGTATTATAACCCCTGGATACGTATTAGATACGCTGCCCCGATTGATCTAGCGTTCCGTAACGGCTGTCGTGGTTCTGCCCGATGTAGTCGTTGGAATGCCGTCTCGGGGAGGGTATTACTAATGTTAAAATGGGTTATTATACTAACACGTGTGCATTGTTTATTTAGATTATAACCAGGAAGCCACAAAGGAAATACCTAAAATAGCAATGTGAGTTTATCCAATTTTTGTTAAACTTTTTGTAATGTTTTACAAAACCTTAAAATGTTTTACAATGTGATTAAGCGGTGATTGAGTCTTTGTAGTTCTTCAATTACTGCCGGTATGTTGGGATTTTGTATACAAAATTTACTACACTGTGAGTAGTAAGTCGGGACAACAATACGTTACCATTGGACAACGAGTTAGCCAATGTGTAATATGACCCACCAGTCAGGATTGACAGTACTGAATGAGTAATTGTGTAGAAATAAACAATGTGATCGCTCTTGTGACACCTGTGTCACTTCAACCATCAAAAAAATGCCAAACCAATGAAATATTGTATTTCATACTTGGGATTTGTAAAAATATGTGTATCGTTTGCACATATCAACTCTTGTTCGATTTCAAGCTTTAAATCGCTTTCTGGAGGGTTATACGCGCTCTGATGCGTAGATATAACTAGTTTAATGCAACGAACACTCCGGAATAGTGAAATAGGCTTAACATACCTTAAATAACCTTTACATAACTTAGAAATAAGTTTTGAAGGCTTTGGTATGGCAAAATCGAGTTAAATCGCTTACAGGGACTAAAGTTGACAAACTGCGAAAGTATGCCAATTTGAACTGTAACAGACATTCCAGAACATGACCATAAGTTAAACATACCATAAATATCCTTTACATAGCTTAGAAATAGGCTTTGAGGTGTTCGATGTGCTAAAATAAACTTTTGGGTCATTCAGGGACTAAAAGCATCAAAAAGTGCACAAGTTTGCATTTTCGCGCATAACTTACGTTCTGAATACATCCGGACATCCAAAAATTTATTTAAGCACTAAAATATTTTATTTTAGTGTTTGGCATAAGAAAAATCCATTTGTCACGTCATTTGGATCGTTTTTCGCGCTTATGCGCATTCCGTCCCAATTAAGCGAACATCGCAATCGTACGGCCACACGAACCGACATCCGAGATATTTTTGAACATATTTTAAGCTCCCTATACTTTAACTTCATTTTAGAGCTTTGAAATGGGTTTAACGGGGCTTAAACGTATCAAAAATGCATCAAAAACCAAGTTTGGAGCTGCAGGGGCCCGTTCTGCCATTTTTGAAACTTTCTGGTCTGCAAGGTCCTTGCGCACCTCAACATTATTAGTGTTACGGTGCGCAAGCAGTCCCCAGAACATCAGAAGCTTCCGAACAGCCTGTTTCCAGCTGTCGTGCACTCCCAAACCCCTTTCCACCTGTTGATTCCTTATGGTGGGTGGCCAATTAACCTACCACAACTTTCCAACAAGTGTACGCCTTAGATTCGATCACGGTTTCCAAGAAACGATCCTAACGGTTTGGGAAATCCTATAAATACCCACATCCCCCAACTTCAAAACCCACAAGAATCTGATCTTAGAAGCTCTAAGTTGAAACCATTGTTTCATACCTGAGCTACTCGGATCAAGATTAGCTTTCGGGGACCCTGGGTAAGTGTTCCTTCGTTCTTTTATTGCTTTTCGAGTCCGAAAGTCAAACTTTGTTTGACTTTCTGCATTGACCAGTTTATGGTCAATGCGAAGTTCGTTTGAACTTCGCAACGTGAGCGTAATCACGATGGTTATAGTCCCTGGTGACTATGCCTACTGATTACCACGATGTCTAGGGTCGAAAGGGTAAGCGATCTGATAAATCGCTTATACCTTCGAACCCAAACCGTTTGGTTGATCCTTAGGATCCGACCAAACACATTAGGTGACCATAGTGTATAGGGAATAACCTTCCGAGGTTATACCTTATGGTCGCTTCGTTTAAGTAGTTGTATGATAGGTAGTTTATATGCCTTAGGTAAATTACCAAAATACCCCTTTGATGCCAAAATTCATTTTAAACATATGTAACATAACCTATGACCTCTAAACTGATTTATCAACAATATTAAATGTGTTAAGGCATATTTTACTTGTCATAAGACTAGTTAGGCGGTCCGAACGCGTTTTACGCGAATGACGCGTTAAAGTAGCATAAGCTACCTAAACGGGTCGTAATGGGTGGTAAGCACTTAGGATAGGTTTCATTTAGTATGTAGGCTTTGATGAACCATATGACACGAGTCTCCATACTCGTTTGGTTTACGAACCATCATTCTATCTAATCCTCCGATTTAGGTCCGGTTTACTAACATAAACTACCTATATTAGGTGCCGTTTGATATCCGTGATCTCTAGCATTGTTTGGTTGTTACTCAAGGACTACTGAGCAATCTCAAGTGAGTACATAGACCCCTCTTTTACTGTTTTCCAAACGTTTTGGGGTGAAACACATGTGCCTACTTGTTACTTTCATGCTTTCCTGTTTTCACATCATATACTTGCTATGTTCATTAGTACATTTATAGTACATGATTTCATTGTGTTTTATGTTATGTATGCCCATTGTGTGCATACTTAGTACATTATTTTACATTACATTCTATGCTATGTATGCCTATTGTGTGCGTACTTAGTACATTATTTTACATTACATTCTATGCTATGTATGCCCATTGTGTGCGTACTTAGTACATTATTTTATATTACATTCTATGCTATGTATGCCCATTGTGTGCGTACTTAGTAAATTATTTTACATTACATTCTATGCTATGTATGCCCATTGTGTGCGTACTTAGTACATTATTGTACATTACATTTCATGCTATGTATGCCCATTGTGTGCGTACTTAGTACATTATTGTACATTACATTTCATGCTATGTATGTCCATTGTGTGCATGCCTAGTACATTGTTTTACATTACATTTCATGCTATGTATGTCCATTGTGTGCATACCTAGTACATTGTTTTACATTACATTTCATGCTATGTATGTCCATTGTGTGCATACTTAGTACATTGTTTAACATTACATCTTGATGGTTTGGTTTGAGTAAGTGACTTAAGTAACGAGGCGTGTGTAATATGATACAAGCATGGTGGATACGCCGCTGGTACTTCCTATATATAAGTGTTTGTATGGTATTACATATCGTAACGTTATTTGAATCATTTCAATTTGAGACATATAACATTTTATACAAATAACATACTTTTCACAAGACATTGTTTTACAAACAACTTATCTTATACAAACTCATTCTACATGGTTATTCATTTAACCATACATTATTCTCTTATTTATACATATCATCTGAACTTATTGTTTTTCAAACGATTTACAAAACAAAACAATTTACAAGGTTCATGACTAAACTTTATTAAACAACTCTTTCTAAACTTACAAGTCATGAATCCTATTTTCACAAAACCTATGTATCTCACAGGCATTTTTATGCTGACGTACCTATTTTCACATGTGTTTTCAGGAGATGATGCATAGGACTTATCAAGACATACTTAGGCGGACCTGTGCCTTAGTGACTTAAAACGAGACAAGAACTAGTTAATTTATGTTATGTACTCTTTGTTTCTTGTTTAAAACAATGTAAACTCTCATGTTTGATTAATAAAACGAAGCTTTAATTGCCGTGGATTTGAAACGATTAATTCTGTTACAACACTCCCCGACGTTTCCGCCACGTTACGTTGTCTCACGTGGTCGGGGTGTGACAGAAAAGATGGTATCAGAGCCAATGGTTATAGGGAATTAGGTTATTAGTAATACTTTGACCTAGTCTATAACCTTCCTAGGACCCTAACGCGAGTTTTCTTGCGTTTAGTCATAAAACAATACCGTCACCTATCCTTAGGCGACGACCACAACAAGAACATAAATTTCAAAACCGCTTTGAAAACTAATCATCTGTTCTAGGATGATTGATTACTAGGTTTTGAACCCTCTGTTATAAGGTTTTGAACCCCTTTAAATTTTCAAAACTCTCGTCAAAGTTTTGGGTCCTAAATAGTGTGAATACGTGCAAACTGGAAGAGTGAATACCTGTACCCTGAGTTTTCTGTCTAAGGCTAGAGTGTTCGTACAAATCCACATAATCGGACCAGTCACTCTTACCTGGGAACTCTTGGGGTGAGTGTCCACTTATAGGCGAGCATGTCTTCGCGATACATTATGAGGATCTATTTGCTTTGACTCAGCCTTTGTGTTGTTTGTTTGCTTCATGGTTCAAACAAATGACCATCACCCATGATTTTGGTCGGTAATTGTAACATCCTATTCTTACCCAATGCCATTTCATTTGTTTTCTCTCTTGTTTCCCCTTTTAGAATGCCTCCAAGACGCGAAAATCCGGTATCTATTGAAGATCTGGCAGCTGTCATTACACAACAAATAACTGCTGCAATCCCGAACATCGTTACCCAATGTAACCAAGCCCTCAACAACAATAATGCCCCATGCAATTTCAAGACGTTCAACTCGGCTAAGCCATCAAAGTTTTCTGGGTCTCAAGGAGCGACTGCACTTCTGCAATGGTTCGAGAGTCTAGAGAGCACCTTCAGACATGTTCAATGCCCAAACGAGCGAAAGGTAGATTTCGCATCTAGTGTCTTTGAGAAACGAGCTTTGACATGGTGGAACGGTGTGATGAGAGATAGGGGTGCCGAAGTAACACTGGCTCAAACGTGGGAAGAACTTCGAGCACTGATGATGAAGGAATTCTGTCCTCGTCACGAGATCAGGGCCTTGGAAAGGGAATTCGACGATCTTAAGCAAGACAGCGGTGAACATCGAGCATACACTGATCGATATGAGGAACTGAGCCTGTTGTGTCCTACCATGGTTACGCCTATGGATAAGGCGATCGAAAAATACATTGATGGTCTCCCTGACTCAGTTCAGGACATTGTTACTGGTAGTAAACCCACTACAGTTAGACAGGCCATTGAGCTATCTACAACCTTGACTGAATCTCAGATCAGGAAAGGTAAAATTTTTCTGAAAGGCCACAAGAAACAAGCAGCTAATGTTCAGAAGGAAACCAAGGAAAACAAAACCGAACCTTCTAAGAAGCGTAAGGCTTCGCAGAATTGTGCAATTGCTGCTCAACCCAACCAAAACACCCGCAACCAACCAACTCAACCTCCTGCAAGGAAACCTTATGCCGGTACTGCACCGATATGCGACAAATGTAATGCACACCACTTAGCTCACCTACAGTGTCGTTTATGTGCATCATGTGGGCGACTCGGTCACCTGGCAAATGCTTGTCGATTTACCCCAAACCAAGGTGGTCCAAACCAACCTCAAGTAAATCCTGCTCAAGCTCGTTGTCCACCAGGTCCTTGCTTCAACTGTGGCGAGATGGGCCATTTCCGAAGAAATTACCCAAAGATTGCTAATGCGAATCCAGCGCAGGGATGAGCATCGGACCAACTAGAAGACAATGTTGTTTAGAAATAATCAAGCCTTATGTATTATTTTCTTTTGTTGTCAAGGTCCATGAAACAGTTGTTGATTATAGATAAATCTTTTATTATTGCAATGTACAAATGTGATGGCATGTATAAACAACGTGTCCCCTACAAATACCGACAATCAAGGAACCGTATTCCTTGAAGAACAGACTACCCCGTAATTTCTCCCACTTTATAATCTCTTGCGTTTTCCCACAAAAATCCTAAGTACCCGTTTCTTCCAAGGAAACGAAGTACAAGGCGCAAGTTACAACTCTGTACGAATACCCAAAGTACCATTATAAATTCTTAATAGGGTACCTAAGGGTATTTCCGTATATTCTAAAATTATTGTACCTTAATTCGAATATTGCGTTTTCTTGAAAATGAAATTGAATTTTTGGTAGATCATTCTATCTTTATAGATAGATTCTTGAAAGTGATTAAAGTACCAAATGAAATCCACGGATTTGATTCCTGGCGTACTTTAAGTATCCGCGTCCAAAGATAACAAATTTAAGGCCAAATTAAACAATTATGTGATTATGTGTTCCCTTTTTATGTGATCCAAATTTTTTCTATCCAAATCCTCGTAGAATCTTCCATATTTTCGTATAAGGGATTCATAGTAGGATATCCAAAGGTACTACCTTAAATCCTTGATGGGCTTCAACGTTATAGTTAAAGATTCCTCTTGAATAGTTTAGTTAAATAGATTGATTCGTCAATCTAGTTAAAGACATCCTTCGTCGATGTAGTTAAATACTCCTCTGGGGTAGTTTAGATAGAGATATCGATTCGTTAATCTAGTTAAAGACATCCTCCATCGATGTAGTTAAATATTTCCCTTGGGTAGTATAGTTAAAGAGATCCTTCGTCGATCTAAGTTAAAGAGATTGGTTCGACAATCTAGTTAAATATATCATGCGTTGATATAGTTAAAGAGGCCCTCTGGTGGTCGAGTTAAAGAGATCCTTCGTCGACCTAGTTAAATAGGCCCTCGGGTGGTCTAGTTCAAGAGATTGTTCGTTGATCTAATCCTTTGGTGACCTAGTTAAAAAGGCTCTATTGCATTCAAGTTAAATCACCACAGGATTATTCGTTTGATTTTTTTCCCATACGCGTTATGAAATGAACTGTGCGGACTGTGCAAGGAATTACGTAATTATGGAGGCCTACATAATTATGGAATTCAGTGCACAGAAACCACAGGAAGTTTTGTCATGTGTAAAGACCAATAGTGGCAAGAGTAATGATACGGGAGAAGTCTTGGACTTTGACCGATGTCATTTTATCTTACACTTCCCAATCGTGAATTCAAGTTTCCTATGATAAGTCTTCATGGGAAACGTTCTCCTATCCATAGTTTGAAACTCCATGTTTTGTTGCTACAAGGACTTCACTTTGAGGGATTGACAATTTCGCTAAGAACCCTATCATGGTCCAGAGTTCTACTTAGGGTTCAAGGGGTTCATTCAAAGCGAAATCATCACCGTCGTCCTCACAAGTTTCTCCTAAAATTAAATTTCGGGACAAAATTTCCTAAAGTAGGGGAGACTGTGACACCTGTGTCACTTCAACCATCAAACAAATGCCAAACCAATGAAATATTGTATTTCATACTTGGGATTTGTAAAAATATGTGTATCGTTTGCACATATCAACTCTTGTTCGATTTCAAGCTTTAAATCGCTTTCTGGAGGGTTATACGCACTCTGATGCGTAGATATAACCAGTTTAATGCAACGAACACTCCGGAATAGTGAAATAGGCTTAACATACCTTAAATAACCTTTACATAACTTAGAAATAAGTTTTGAAGGCTTTGGTATGGCAAAATCGAGTTAAATCGCTTACAGGGACTAAAGTTGACAAACTGCGAAAGTATGCCAATTTGAACCGTAACAGACATTCCGGAACATGACCATAAGTTAAACATACCATAAATATTCTTTACATAGCTTAGAAATAGGCTTTGAGGTGTTCGGTGTGCTAAAATAAACTTTTGGGTCATTCAGGGACTAAAAGCGTCAAAAAGTGCACAAGTTTGCATTTTCGCGCATAACTTACGTTATGAATACACCCGGACATCCAAAAATTTATATAAGCACTAAAATATTTTATTTTAGTTTTTGGCATAAGAAAAATCCATTCGTCGGGTCATTTGGATCGTTTTTCGCGCTTATGCGCATTCCGTCGTAATTAAGCGAACATCGCGATCGTACGGCCACACGAATCGACATCCGAGATATTTTTAACATATTTTAAGCTCCCTATACTTCAACTTCATTTTAGAGCTTTGAAATGGGTTTAACGGGGCTTAAACGTATCAAAAATGCATCAAAAACCAAGTTTGGAGCTGCAGGGGCCTGTTCTGCCATTTTTGAAACTTTCTGGTCTGCAAGGTCCTTGCGCATCTCAACATTATTAGTGTTACGGTGCGCAAGAAGTCCCCAAAACATCAGAAGCTTCCGAATAGCCTGTTTGCAGCTGTCGTGCACTCCCAAACCCCTTTCCACCTGTTGATTCCTTATGGTGGGTGGCCAATTAACCTACCACAACTTTCCAACAAGTGTACGCCTTAGATTCGATCACGGTTTCCAAGAAACGATCCTAATGGTTCGGGAAATCCTATAAATACCCACATCCCCCAACTTCAAAACCCACAAGAATCTGATCTTAGAAGCTCTAAGTTGAAACCATTGTTTCATACCTAAGCTACTCGGATCAAGATTAGCTTTCGGGGACCCTGGGTAAGTGTTCCTTCGTTCTTTTATTGCTTTTCGAGTCTGAAAGTCAAACTTTGTTTGACTTTCTGCATTGACCAGTTTATGGTCAATGCGAAGTTCGTTTGAACTTCGCAACGTGAGCGTAATCACGATGGTTATAGTCCCTGGTGACTATGCCTACTGATTACCACGATGTCTAGGGTCGAAAGGGTAAGCGATCTGATAAATCGCTTATACCTTCGAACCCAAACCGTTTGGTTGATCATTAGGATCCGACCAAACACATTAGGTGACCATAGTGTATAGGGAATAACCTTCCGAGGTTATACCTTATGGTCGCTTCGTTTAAGTAGTTGTATGATAGGTAGTTTATATGCCTTAGGTAAATTACCAAAATACCCCTTTGATGCCAAAATTCATTTTAAACATATGTAACATAACCTATGACCTCTAAACTGATTTATCAACAATATTAAACGTGTTAAGGCATATTTTACTTGTCATAAGACTAGTTAGGCGGTCCGAACGCGTTTTACGCGAACGACGCGTTAAAATAGCATAAGCTACCTAAACGGGTCGTAATGGGTCGTAAGCACTTAGGATAGGTTTCATTTAGTATGTAGGCTTTGATGAACCATATGACACGAGTCTCCATAGTCGTTTGGTTTACGAACCCTCATTCTATCTAATCCTCCGATTTAGGTCCGGTTTATTAACATAAACTACCTATATTAGGTGCCGTTTGATATCCGTGATCTCTAGCATTGTTTGGTTGTTACTCAAGGACTACTAAGCAATCTCAAGTGAGTACATAGACCCCTCTTTTACTGTTTTCCAAACGTTTTGGGGTGAAACACATGTGCCTACTTGTTACTTTCATGCTTTCCTGTTTTCACATCATATACTTGCTATGTTCATTAGTACATTTATAGTACATGATTTCATTGTGTTTTATGTTATGTATGCCCATTGTGTGCATACTTAGTACATTATTTTACATTACATTCTATGCTATGTATGCCTATTGTGTGCGTACTTAGTACATTATTTTACATTACATTCTATGCTATGTATGCCCATTGTGTGCGTACTTAGTACATTATTTTACATTACATTCTATGCTATATATGCCCATTATGTGCGCACTTAGTACATTATTTTACATTACATTCTATGCTATGTATGCCCATTGTGTGCGTACTTAGTACATTATTTTACATTACATTACATTTTATGCTATGTATGCCCATTGTGTGCGTACTTAGTACATTATTTTACATTACATTTCATGCTATGCATGTCCATTGTGTGCATACCTAGTACATTGTTTTACATTACATTTCATGCTATGTATGTCCATTGTGTGCATACCTAGTACATTGTTTTACATTACATTTCATGCTATGTATGTCCATTGTGTGCATACTTAGTACATTGTTTAACATTACATCTTGATGGTTTGGTTTGAGTAAGTGACTTAAGTAACGAGGCATGTGTAATATGATACAAGCATGGTGGATACGCCGCTGGTACTTCCTATATATAAGTGTTTGTATGGTATTACATATCGTAACGTTATCTGAATCATTTCAATTTGAGATATATAACATTTTATACAAATAACATACTTTTCACAAGACATTGTTTTACAAACAACTTATCTTATACAAACTCATTCTACATGGTTATTCATTTAACCATACATTATTCTCTTATTTATACATATCATCTGAACTTATTGTTTTTCAAACGATTTACAAAACAAAACAATTTACAAGGTTCATGACTAAACTTTATTAAACAACTCTTTCTAAACTTACAAGTCATGAATCCTATTTTCACAAAACCTATGTATCTCACAGGCATTTTTATGCTGACGTACCTATTTTCACATGTGTTTTCAGGAGATGATGCATAGGACTTATCAAGACATACTTAGGCGGACCTGTGCCTTAGTGACTTAAAACGAGACAAGAACTAGTTAATTTATGTTATGTACTCTTTGTTTCTTGTTTAAAACAATGTAAACTCTCATGTTTGATTAATAAAACGAAACTTTAATTGCCATGGATTTGAAACGATTAATTCTGTTACAACACTCCCCGACGTTTCCGCCACGTTACGTTGTCTCACGTGGTCGGGGTGTGACATCTCTCAATACTGTTTTAATTGATAAAATGTTTCTTGATTAAACTGGGATTCACTCACCAATATTTCCCACTGACAAATATTTTTAAAACGCGTTTCAGGTAACACAATGTGACAGCCAATTAGTAAAAAGCCAGCTGGAGAGCATTGATGGCTTGGAAAAATGTGGCTATAAAAGTTACCTAAAATACGATGTTTTAAATTCAATAAAGTAGGGTTTATCCCTATAAACATGTTGTAATAAGAAACTTGGGTTTTACCTATGTGATTATAAATTTAAAAATATGGTGGTTTTGCTCTGATAAAATATTTCCTAACTACGGTTCTGATGAAATTTCCGCTGCCAAATTAATAAATATTGATACCACCGCCACTGAGTTCGCGGCCGTCCGTTCCCGGGACAGATAGGGGGCAGGGGTTGTGACAGAAGGTGGTATCAGAGCCTTGCCACTGGTTCAAGCCAAAGAAGTGTTCTGCTGACACTTAAGTTTTAAATTCTGTGTTAGGAAATAATTTATGTGATTATGTGTTATATATTATTTGACTATTTATTAGTCTACAGTATGGGTAAGCAAAAGATTTCGGACATCTATCGTCAATTAGATAGTTCACCAAAAGAAAAGGAAACCTCATTTCAACCAAAACCCTCAGGATACTTAGCAGATACTGAAGAAGGAATATTTATTCGTAAGGCACAGTCTGAGAAATCACTTACCACTAAGAAGAGGAGTTGGATTATTAGAAAAGGTCAAGAGAAAATAAAGAAAATAAATAGGTCACAACCAAAGAAAATGATAATCAATGAGGAAATAAATGCACAAACTCAGGAAACAGACAATAACCCACCATGGAAAGATGAATTAGATCAACAATGGGTAAATCTCCATATGTTAGCCACTACAGCAGTAAATGCTAACTCATATTAATTAGTTGAACCGCCAAACCAGTACCAGCACCCATGCCACCTATGAGCCAGAAACTTTAAAGGAACTTTTCCCATTAAATAAATAACCTAGTAAAGGAAAGAGATAGAATAAACCTTACATGAAAGCATGTTGAGCATAATACTCCTATAACCTAGATAGACTAAAATAAGTTACGGATGCATAATCACTAGTATATTTTGAATTCCAATTGTAGTCTGTAATAAATACATACATATATATATATATATATATATATATATATATATATAAGTCGCAAGGTTCGCCGTTCTTAATCAATCTATTTTATGATTGTACCCAAATGTTAGCTGTTTCATAAAATATGCATTCCAATAATCTTAAGCCGTATTTAAATTGTGAAACAACCATTCAAAAAGTAATTGTTTCAAGGAACATTTCAAATTATTATACAAATGAGTAAACAACCTCTTATCATTTCACTAATATATACACAAATATCTACTAATTATTTGATTTATACATATGAGTTTACAATTATGAATTTATGTATATGTATATATAATTGAAATTGCAATTGCAATTCATGTATATCACAATTGAGGTGAGTCACCATAAATTTTCTTTGAAACTACACGTGTCCAAGGGAGCTGGCATTCATTCACCTAAATATGATTGAATTTTTTTTATTATATATTAATACATACTATATATATCTTACATGATATATTCCTTCACATACAAAGAATAAATGGTTTAGTTGTAGTAGTAACTTTATGATAGAAAAAAATGGAGAAGATTTTTGTCAAACTAGAATACTCTAGTAAACAGCAAAGTTAAGTTACTACTTTAGTCACAAAACATCATAGAATAGCTTTTATATTTATATATAATAGACTATTTGTTCAATAAAAACTTCAGTTTTAACTATAAGTTTAATGTCTTATCTACATAATTTAAAACTAATTTATGATTCTGTGTCATTAGTATTGTTTAGATATAGATATTATATAAACTGATTAACGTAAATAAAGGATCATTATGAAGTAAATGTTTTAACCTATTGACTAAGTTCATATATTACAACAAGATATTTGGTACAGTTATTATTATATTTATTAACTATAGTTGAAATATAAACCAAAGTACAATATTGATGATTATAACATAACTTATAATAGTAAATATTAATAATATCCAATAACTCATCTAAATACGTGTTATATTGTTCTATTGCCTTGTTTAGTATTAATAATTGGAAATATATATATACATTATCATAATGTTTAAATAACATTTATATATTTATACATGTATATAATATAAACTAAAAGTTATTATACATAGGGTACATGTAGAATTTTATACGTATAGCATAATTCAAAGAAAGTATATGTTCAAAAGATTTTTATAATCATCATATTTTTATTCTCTACCATTTAGAATATTATTTTTAAAAGAAGTAATATATTTTATTTTACAATATATTATAAAAGAAAAGAAAAGATGGATCTAATGGTTTATACAATCGGTATATATAAAAGAGAATAAATAATTTTAAAGGTAAAAGATGTTACAAAATGAAAACCCCTTTTCCTACTCGACTTAAATTAATAATTTAAGTATTCTATTTATTTACTTACTTATTTATTTTACCGGGCACATTAAAATTTCCCTGAAAATTCTAGTTTTGTTTCATTTTCAAAACTAAAATTTAAAATAGATACCCCACATAAATATAATTGACCCAAATGTGTGTTTAATACAGTTGTCTTTTATATAACTTTATTTAAAAATCAGATTACAATTTTAATATTGTAATATCTTTAAAATAAAATTACTATTACTATTGTATGGGATATACATACATATTCTAATACATGTATATTACTCAAATATATTTAGAATCAATTTTAGAAACGTCAAACTCTGTATTACTTACCATAAGTACTTCTTTGAATAAATAATATAATGTACAATAAATTGATAGTTAAGTTTTGATACTTTATGGTTCAACCCACTAGTTAAAAATAAATTTATTCCCATGAGTCCAGAAAGTTCATATTTTGAGTAATTCATTTCTTTAAATCTTTTATTTATCCATCCTTAAATTCCAAAATATTATGTTCAATAAATTTAAACAGAAGTTTATTTCAATATACTACTTTTACAAAAGGATAAAATAAAGTCATGGAAATAAGCTTGATGATTGGTACCATCGGATGTATAGTATTATTTTTATATAATAATTTAGTATTATATATATGTGTGTATATATTACGTAAGTTTAATATTAACTAGAGATTTGAAATTTTATACACATATATGCATATACCCAATATAATATCTTCTGTAAGATAAACATAAGAGAAAATATTATTGGTGATTCATATGAAAACATGAAGTCATTATAAGAATAAACCATGAACCCTACTATGTTTTAAAATGTCATCTGTCTCAATAAAATATTCCTTGTGACGGAATCTAATAAAGTTAGCTCTAAGCATACTCTTCACATTGAACCAAGTCATAGTGTCAATGGAGACAACGGTATTTTTGTCAAAACTCCATTTTCCAAGCAAAAGAAAAACCACAACTATAATAATATCTATGCTTAAAGATTAGGATATTGATAATTACTGGTAACACTTAGAATAGTATTTAGACTTGAACTTAAGAAAAATGCCTTAGTATAAATTTTGAGATAAGCTAATTACTTGCATAGATAAAGTGTGATGGTTATTGGTATACCGTGAGGATAATGACTAGAAAAGTGCAAGTATGATAAATAAGCAATAACACCTGGCCAATGTTATTTCTTGTTTATTAGTACTACTCGGTTCTAGAATATGATCCATCATGAGAATACTAATTTCCTTGTTTCTTGATGCAAACCATAATAAACAATGTACCTTTAAAATCATGATTTGAGAAAATCTATTTATGGGAAATACAGTGATAACTACCTCTCCGGCAAGACTGGGTATGGTGTGGTAGACTCTCCAGCTTGTCCAGGTAAGATGAGGGTACCTCTCCGGCAAAACCGGGTGAGATGGGGTATATGTTATGATAATAAAATTCCCTAAATAGCACCATGACTTGATGTCTGACCTGTTTTTGGAAATATGAATCTGTTAAATACATTGACCTTATGAATGGTGTGTATATAACAGTATGTGAAATATATTATTATATAGACATGTATGTCTATGAGGAGATCCAAAGACCATAATAATTAACGATTAGGGATAAATTACGAACATTTATGTCGATGATAATTTTAGATTTATTTATCAGAAATCACTCGTATACATCTAAAATTCTAATATCAAACATTATTTCGTTTGATCATCCGTCTCGAAATTTGTGCGACAAAATGTGTGACTGTCACACCCCTTTCTGCGGCGGAAGCACGAGGTGTGATCATGAAAGGTTCTCATTGCATACGAAAGGTAAACATGCTACATGCTCGTAGAAATAACATCAAATACCATAATTTGAAAACATAAGTTTAGTGTTTACATCACGAGATAGCATAAAACATTGTCTTGAAAGTTTACAACTTTATTTAAACGTAAACATAGACGACATCCAAGAGCATAAGCAAGACCGCGCGCACATCCACTTCTAATTACCTGAAATACATGTGAGTTTTGGAAAAACGTCAACATAATGTTGGTTTGAATTCATGCGGTTTTTGTATTTCCCGTTTGTATACTTTGTATGAAAACATAGTTTGTGTCATGTATAAGTCAAGTTTTCATATATAAATCAGGCTTTCATGTGTACACCACGTACTCATGTATAATTCAAGTTTACTTGTGTACCCCACGTACTCAAGTATAATCAGGTTTTAGTATGGTATGAATCTTATGTAAATAAAGTATTCCTGTAAGTATCAGGATTGTTAATGGGTTGCAAGGCCATTAACATGTGACACGACATAGGAAGTCACCAAACCTTAGGCATTTTTCTAGTTGGCATATTCTGAGACACAAAAGCACTACTCGGTACTCATCCTCACCAAGAATGTGGCTGCCCGGCACCCGTTAGATCTAACCTTTCGTTCTATGGTCTAGGTATATTGTTGATTAATGGTGCTTATGGTACCCTATTCGTGACACGATTTCTCGTATCATTTCTCAAAACGCATCATACTCAGTACTCGTTCTCACCAAGCGTGCTTCTTATATTCTTGTATCATACCATTTATAAACATTGTAACATTTGTACATGTATTTCACCCCCGAAGTTATAAAACTGAAAACAGTTAAAAGAAAAGGGGGAGCATGAACTCACAAATTTGTGTTCCTTGCATCGTAAACTCCACCGGATTTGCTTAATTAACGTCGTGACCTATACGTGTTTTCTTAACGTTAGTCACTAGACTTGTATCGCACAAGTACAAGTCACCATCTTTTGTATATGTTTTTGTGTTAAAAATATTTTATATTTTTAACTAAGTGTCTTACTTATATTATTTTCTCAAAAATAAATATAATCTTTCTGTATTTTGCACTTTGCACCCGAATTATGTATTTTGTCCAAGTAATATATTTTCATAAATATATCTCCTTGTATTTGTCTAAGTATGTTGTATGTGTATTTTGTGTTTTTACTTCTCATGAGTATTTAGTGTATTTTCAAGTCCTAATACACTATCAAGTATAATACATACTAAATACACTTAGCACAAAATTTGGCGATCAATAAATATATATATTTTTCTAAAAAATATACATACTTAATATAAATTTTAAGTCTTGAAGAAATCATCATTTCTTGTCACCAAAAATTAGGGAAACCTTGGTAATATTTTTAGGTACATCTTTAGGGAATAAGTTTCTCAAAAGCTTATATTTTCTAAGTGTCAAAATTTATAGAAATTTTGACAGAGTTTCCCCTAAAAATGGAGGTTTCCCATGTTTTCAAAACATGTGTTTATTTTCTTTTAAAATCAACAACAATATCGACAACACAATCTTTATTTACCAAACTTGTCAAAACAAGCATATACCACAAACTTATGAACTTGAAAGTTTGTAAAAATATGTAGTAAGTTACTAACATGTTTAGTAGGTCTTGTTATCTGTAAAAATAAGTTTAGTTTCTTAAAAACTTTATTTTTAAAGGAAGTGCATTTTCACATTGATGTGTGCAAAATGCAACATATAAATTACATCAAATGTGGCATAAAACTAACCCTTTTTTAGTACTAATGTTGGAAAAAGTGTGTTTTTGTCTTCCTTTTGTATTTTCAGGATTAAATGAGCTCAAATGAACAAAAGAAGCAAAAAGGCAGCTAAATCTAACATAAATACAAGAAAAGGGAAGAAACGTGGCATGCCCAACCCCTCGACAACAACTCCCAAAGCAAAAACAAGAAGAAAGCTGAGCATGGGGCTGTGCTCAGCTCGGCACGGGGCGTGCCCAGCCCGACACGGGGCGTGCCCAGCTCAGCACGGGGCAGTGCTCAGGATGGACAGCTCTGGCACTAAAGACAAACCTGTAGAAGCTTCTATTGCCCACCACGGGGCCGTGCCCAGCAGACACGGGGGCGTGGCGAAAGTACAGCAGGCGCATTAATTGTAATTGCGAATTACAATTAATGAAGAGAGAGAGTGTCAGATGGACACGGGGGCGTGCCCAGCGGACACGGGGGCGTGTGGAGCTAATAAAGACAAACTGTATTTATGAAGAAAGAGAAAAGGGTGGACACGGGGCCGTGTCCAGCGGACACGGGGCCGTGTCCAGGCTTCTGTACAGCCTATAAATAGGAGTGCTTGGCTCAAGTTCAAGGCATCCCTTGGCACACCACCTCTCTCACACTTCATCCACCACCCACCACCATCACAACACCATCATCCACCACCATCATCCATTGTCCATCATAGAGTGTGTGAGTCGTCTCGGGATCCAAGATTGATCGTAAGAGTTCTTGACAATCAAGGCCATGTTTGCCTAAGTCTCTTACATCACTTGGTGAAGACAAAGTGTCTAGTATAATACTTTTTATTTCTAATCTTTTGCACTTTTTATTTGGTTTTGTATTAATGACTTTAATAACTAGTTACTTATGTTGAAGGTGATCTTTCCTTATCGTTTGTCCGTGGTGTCTTGGCATTATTTTACTGTCTATATAAAATAAAGGATTTTCACCATTCATATCTCCACGGTCTATATGGAGGTATGTTGGCTACCTGGTAGGGGGTTAAGGGAACGGTTTGGTAAAGGTCTTGCCATTGTTCAGCGTTTAGAGGTCCTGCAATGGACCTGGGTCAAATTTAGTAGGACCTCCTTCAATACTTCACGGTATTGGATGGCGGGGGTCCAAACTCTTTGATCCCCTCATAAGTTAACTACTATTAATACTATAACCCGGCTATTTAGGACTGTATCCCTGCTGACTCAGACTACTTAGTCGAGGGTAACGTCACCGCCAAAAGCGGGGCCTACCACAATACTGCATTAATAACTTAATTCATTATCTTCCAATAATCCACCCCTTTAGGATTGTATCCCTGCTGACTCAAACTACTGGGGTGAGGGTAACGTCACCTTCAAAAGAGGGGCCTACTACAATAACTAAGATAATCTCTTAATTATGTGCAAAAGTGCGGAAATAATCAAAGGTTATACTAGATACGAGTCGGAACCAAGTGATTCATCTTGTCTATCTGTTTTTATTTTATTTTTATTTTCAGCATTTTAGTTAGTTTTTACTTTTCTTATTTTAAAACATTTTTCCAAACTTTTATTTTGGTTAGACGTTGAGGATAAACCGGTACTAAAAGCTCTTGTGTCCTTGGACGACCTCGGTATCTTACCAACGCTATACTACACTCAACGATGGGTGCACTTGCCCATATGTGTGTCTAGTGTTAGTGAAATATCGTGTTTTATAAATTTAAAACTTGGCTAAAATAAGTGTTAAAAAGGGCTTAAAATATACACCTAAAATACAACACTTTCACGCACATCAAGTTTTTGGCGCCGTTGCCGGGGACACAAGGATTTTAGGAAAGCTTAAAATCGACGGCCTAATCAGTTTTTCAAAACCTTTTCAAAACGGGCCCACATTTTTTTGCATTTTAGTTTAGTTTTGCATTTACAGTATGTTGAACACGGGCCGTGCTCACTGAACACGCCCCGTGCTCAACTAGATCAGTAAATTTAATTAAAACGCCCAGATACAGATCCTGAACACGGGGCCGTGTCCACTGAACACGGGGCCGTGTCCAGCCTCTGTTTCCGTTTTTATTTTTGTTTTCTGATCTCGAGACTCAGTTGTGGTCTGCTGAGTGATTCTTATGGATCAATACTCAGGAGGTTACAACTACACCTATGAGGAGGATGATTATAGGGGTAATTATTGCACTAATTGTCGTAACGCACGATCGGTTCAAAATAATCACTCATATCAACAATCCAATTCATACACCTACTATGAGGAGCCCAGGTACGAGCCATCAACTTCATACACATCCTATGAAGACCAAAGGTATGAACCTCCTCCCTCACACTCATATTTTGATGAACCAAGGTATGAGCCTTCATACTCATACTTTGAGGAACCAAGATATGAGCCACCACCTTCGTATACTTACTATGAGGAACCATGGCGTGAACAACCCACCTCATATGAGTATTATGAAGAACAAAACTACGAACCTTATCCATCATATGCTTACAATGAAGAACAATGGTGCGAACCATCTACTTCATATGGGTATTATGAGGAACAAAGGGTCGAACAACCGGATTCAAGCTTAGAAAATACCGATTCTTTTTCTATAACCGAAGTGACCGATAGGATATTAGAACACATTAGAGTTATCGATCGATGTATAAAAGAAGCTCGCGCAAGGGAAGAGGAGTCCCGCGCAAGAGAAGAATTAAAAAAGGAAGAGATAACTGAATGTGTTAAAATGGAAGAACAAATAAGTGAAAAACCGACACATGAGCTAAACAACGAAAAAGGTGAGTCCGACAACGTTAAAATTCAAGAAGAGTCTAATTTTGAAGAAATTAATCTCTTGTCACCTTCTTTCGAAAATCATTGTTTAGTACCCACTCATGCTAAGTTTTTAAAAGAATTAAACACTAACACTAAAATTGACGAAACGGTAAGTGTTAAGTTAACTAATGATCAAACGTCACTAATAAAAGAAGACCCATTTGAAATTAACATTACACCGGTTCCATGTTTCTTTCAAAATTCGTTTATTAGTAATGTCACAATCGATAAAGATCTTTGTGTTAACATAATGCCTAATTACATTTTCGAAAAATTAAGTATTAGCGATTTTTCTCCACTTCAAATACCCATTTTTCTATCCAATCGGCAAGTAATAAAATCAATCGGTATAGTTGAAGATGTCTTGGTTCAAACAAATCAAATGGTAATCCCGACCGACTTTGTCATCCTCGATGACGCTCCTCTAGTGTTGGGGCGACCATTTGTAAAAACTCATGAAGCTTTGAAAAACCGGAAGTTCAACAATCTACCTCTTCAATTAGGGGCATTTAAAAAGAGTGTCGATCTTGAGCGATCAATGAAATATCCATTCGGCAATGACGACCCCCTAATTGAAGATGAGCCAAAACCACCCGATAAGGTGGGTCTAGCCAAGGACCCTTATAAACGTGGCGCACCACGGAGGCATTCCGCGGAACTATCCGTAGTTTTAGTTTAGATTAACTTTTACGTTTTCTAGTTTAGTTTTTTTTTTCAGGAATAAAACACACTCGGGATGGTGAAGGATGATAAGGGAAGCTTGAACCAACACCCAATGCACAAAAACAGAGCCTCCCGACAATTTTTCTTCATTACAGCAAGTTCAGCACGGGGCCGTGCTCACCCCAACACGCCCCGTGCCCAAGGTTCTGCAGAAAATGCCCAGTTCAGGTACCTGGACACGGGGCCGTGCTCACTGGACACGCCCCCGTGCCCAGCCTTCTGTTTACTTTTGGTACTGGCAGTCTGGACACTGGGCCGTGCTCAGCCAACACCACCCCGTGTTCAGCTACCCAGTACCATAAAATCTTGTTTTTAACCCATTTTTACACATTTAATCAGCCTAAAAACTTATTTTTGGGACACATTGAGGACAATGTGTAATTTAAGTGTGGGGGGGATGCTAAAACCTTAAATCTTGCAAGTCCTAATAACAAGCCTTACACAAAACTCTATTGGAACCGCTAATCACCCCAAATTTTTTCAAAAATTTTAATTTTTTTTACTTGTCTAGGTTTAATTTGGGAATTTCAAAATTCTAAAAATGTTATATTTTTACAAATTTACAACCGATAGCGTCGTGACAAAAAGAACCAACATAAGAAAATTATGAAAAGGCATGACAAGCTTAGTTAAAATTTGATTATATATACTTGATCACATAAAAACTCATTCCCACAAAAGTGAGTTTTGAGCCTTTATTGAGCATACACTTACATATCATTTGACTAAATGCTCATTTTTCGTTTCTTGTGTGAATAGCCGCTTGGTTCTTACGACTCTAGAACTTGCCATGACGATACATTCCCGGTCCTTACCAACTTAAACCCGAGTAAGTAAATGATGGAGGCATTAGGACTAACCCTTTTTATTTCTACACCACTATTTTTTCTTTTTTTTTTACCACCTACCCAAAATCCCCCTAGTTAGCCCCTTTGAGCCTAAACCTTTTCATTTCTTAACCCAAACCAAACACCTTTTCACCCACCTAAACCCTTTTTATTTTTAACCTTTTGTTTTAGTAACTAGCTCGGTTTCTCATATGACTTTCAAAAAAAAAAATGTGTTGATGATGAAGCAAAAGAAAACAAACAAACAAGTTCATCAAAAATAACTTTGTTTGAATAATAGCTTCATCAAAAAAAAAAAAAAAAGTCTTACGAAAACCGAATTTTGTTACGCTTTTCGCCCTTTTCTACTAACCACTAACCCAACCACCTACCTTTAACCCAAGCCTAACCCTTCACCCACAAAGTCCTCTTGATATTTACAAAGGTATATAAGTTAAAAAGGAGGAGGATTGATTGCTTGGCAAGCCTATGGTAGGAGTAAGTTCCATGCCGCTCTCGAGTGATCCACAAAAATACATTTTCGGCCGAGTGTTGAGTGATCCCCGTGAGGTATGTGAACTTGTATATAAATAGAATTTTACAAAGGCATGTTATGCCCTAATAATTAATTTATCTTATGAAAAGTTTTAAATAAATCATGACGAATATGATTGTAAATACATAAAAATAAAGCCTAATAAAGAATCTTGGATTCCCGACACTCTATGACAAGCCCAAAAACCTTCTCTTCTACCCATTCCATTTGGGAGTGTAAAGCCACATTATAAAGAGTTTTGCTTGAGGACAAGCAAAGATTCAAGTGTGGGGGTATTTGATGTGTGCAAAATGCAACATATAAATTACATCAAATGTGGCATAAAACTAACCCTTTTTTAGTACTAATGTTGGAAAAAGTGTGTTTTTGTCTTCCTTTTGTATTTTCAGGATTAAATGAGCTCAAATGAACAAAAGAAGCAAAAAGGCAGCTAAATCTAACATAAATACAAGAAAAGGGAAGAAACGTGGCATGCCCAACCCCTCGACAACAACTCCCAAAGCAAAAACAAGAAGAAAGCTGAGCATGGGGCTGTGCTCAGCTCGGCACGGGGCGTGCCCAGCCCGACACGGGGCGTGCCCAGCTCAGCACGGGGCAGTGCTCAGGATGGACAGCTCTGGCACTAAAGACAAACCTGTAGAAGCTTCTATTGCCCACCACGGGGCCGTGCCCAGCAGACACGGGGGCGTGGCGAAAGTACAGCAGGCGCATTAATTGTAATTGCGAATTACAATTAATGAAGAGAGAGAGTGTCAGACGGACACGGGGGCGTGCCCAGCGGACACGGGGGCGTGTGGAGCTAATAAAGACAAACTGTATTTATGAAGAAAGAGAAAAGGGTGGACACGGGGCCGTGTCCAGCGGACACGGGGCCGTGTCCAGGCTTCTGTACAGCCTATAAATAGGAGTGCTTGGCTCAAGTTCAAGGCATCCCTTGGCACACCACCTCTCTCACACTTCATCCACCACCCACCACCATCACAACACCATCATCCACCACCATCATCCATTGTCCATCATAGAGTGTGTGAGTCATCTCGGGATCCAAGATTGATCGTAAGAGTTCTTGACAATCAAGGCCATGTTTGCCTAAGTCTCTTACATCACTTGGTGAAGACAAAGTGTCTAGTATAATACTTTTTATTTCTAATCTTTTGCACTTTTTATTTGGTTTTGTATTAATGACTTTAATAACTAGTTACTTATGTTGAAGGTGATCTTTCCTTATCGTTTGTCCGTGGTGTCTTGGCATTATTTTACTGTCTATATAAAATAAAGGATTTTCACCATTCATATCTCCACGGTCTATATGGAGGTATGTTGGCTACCTGGTAGGGGGTTAAGGGAACGGTTTGGTAAAGGTCTTGCCATTGTTCAGCGTTTAGAGGTCCTGCAATGGACCTGGGTCAAATTTAGTAGGACCTCCTTCAATACTTCACGGTATTGGATGGCGGGGGTCCAAACTCTTTGATCCCCTCATAAGTTAACTACTATTAATACTATAACCCGGCTATTTAGGACTGTATCCCTGCTGACTCAGACTACTTAGTCGAGGGTAACGTCACCGCCAAAAGCGGGGCCTACCACAATACTGCATTAATAACTTAATTCATTATCTTCCAATAATCCACCCCTTTAGGATTGTATCCCTGCTGACTCAAACTACTGGGGTGAGGGTAACGTCACCTTCAAAAGAGGGGCCTACTACAATAACTAAGATAATCTCTTAATTATGTGCAAAAGTGCGGAAATAATCAAAGGTTATACTAGATACGAGTCGGAACCAAGTGATTCATCTTGTCTATCTGTTTTTATTTTATTTTTATTTTCAGCATTTTAGTTAGTTTTTACTTTTCTTATTTTAAAACATTTTTCCAAACTTTTATTTTGGTTAGACGTTGAGGATAAACCGGTACTAAAAGCTCTTGTGTCCTTGGACGACCTCGGTATCTTACCAACGCTATACTACACTCAACGATGGGTGCACTTGCCCATATGTGTGTCTAGTGTTAGTGAAATATCGTGTTTTATAAATTTAAAACTTGGCTAAAATAAGTGTTAAAAAGGGCTTAAAATATACACCTAAAATACAACACTTTCACGCACATCAACATCTTCTAGTCTTATTTTCCAAAAATATTTCTTTGTGGGATTTTTTTTGTTACACAAGTGTTTATACACTTGTTTACTTACTAAAAATGATTTTAGTTTATACAAGATCCTGGTTTTTAACAATCTAGTATTTTCCACTTGGTTCTTCCGAAAAACCACTTGTAGATCTTTAGATCTACAAACTTGTAACCTTATTTTCCAAGAAAAATTATATTTATTCAAGTTTAAAGTTCATGGGTGGATGGTTTCATCATCCTTCATATTTCTAGCATTTACATCTTGCTAGTTCATGTTCTTAAACATGAACTAGTATGTCTAGATGATGATCCATCCTACTTCTACTAACAAACATCATCATCAAATAATCATAATTACACAAGATTCACATGATTTACCCATATATCTTCTCTTTATCCACCACTTATCACTTTATGTTCAAGACTTAGCTTATGTTCATTAGAGTTTTCATCATTTAATCATTCTATCATTCTATTAACCAACAAAAATATGAAGAGTATGAAGATCTAAGACACTTACTACTAGCACAAGGCTAGGGGAGTTCAAGAGGACAAATGAAGTGGATAAAAGCAAATGAAGAAGGTCCTTCAAGATCCGTTGCTTGCAACCTTCCTAAATAGGCTCGAGACACCTTAGAACCACCTTAGAATGTATTGGAATGGAACGAAAATGAAGGTGTGTAGAGGGGGTGTTTGGGCCGTAAGTATGGAGGTGTGGGAGGATGAGTTATGGTGTAGTGAAGGTGATGAATGAAGTGAGAAGCTCATGAACTTGAGGTTACTTATATAATCCATGTTTCACTATTAGCCAATGTGTAATGTGCTACTAATTAACCAACACCATCAATTAAAATAATCAAGAAATCAAAGGGTGGGTCACCCTTGTCTCCTAACCATAAGTGGGGGGGGGGGGGGTGTCACACCCCGACCACGTATAACATACAAAACGTGGCGGAAAACGTCGGGGAGTGTTGTAACAGAATTATTGTTTCACAACCATGGCATACAAATTTATATTTTTTTTATTAAACAAGAGTGTTACATTGTCTTAAACAGGAATCAAAGAGTTCATAACATAATTAAACTAGTCTATCTTCATTTTTAGTCTCTAAGGCACAAGTCCGCCCTAGTGTCATGATCATCATCCTACGCAATAGCTCCTGAAAACACATGTGAAAAATAGGTACGTCAGCATAAAAATGCCTGTGAGATACATAGGATTTGTGAAAAGAGGATTCATGACTTATGAGTTTAGAAACAGTTGTTTAAAAAAAGTCAGTCATGAACCTTGTAAATTGTTTTGTTTTGTTTTGTAAATCGTTCAAAAAGCGATAATATATATAAATAAGAGAATAATGTAAGGTTAAATGAATAACCAAGTAATATGAGTTTGTATAAGATAAGTTGTTTTGTAAATCAATGTCTTGTGAAAATAAGTTGTTTATGTAAAACGTAATATGTCAAATATTGAAATGATTTAAGTAACGCTACGATATGTAATGTCATACAAACACTTGTTTATAGGAAGTACCAGCGGCGTATCCACCATGCTTGTATCATATTACACACACCTCGTTACTCAAATCACTTACTCAAATCAACCACCAATGTAAATTGTTTATGTATAAATGAATTGTCATGTGTTAATGTGTAACCCAAATCGAAATGTCTATGTCCAATGTAAACCACTAATTGTGTATATCAATGTCAAAATGTTTATGTTTAATGTAGATCATGTAATGTATACCCAAAAATATCATGTATGGTAAGTGAAATATATCAACTAAACCATATGTGAAATGCACAAAAACAAGGTATTGAAGTAAAACATGGTTTAAATTAAAGTTATGTTTTGTGGAACAGATGCATGCTATACTGATACAAACATTTATGCGGTATTGTGAAAATGCATACATCCAAGCCTTGAGACTGTGGCGATAAACCCTTAAACAAATTAAAGGTTTATCTAAGTTATGTGTATCGAATTCGGTCATTCCTTCCAATCCAAACAAACCCAGGATTTCAGGAACGGGAGTTGTCAATTCCTATGGTACCACTACCTACTAACGAATGGCGTAGCTAATGTTAATGAATGTATTGTTCCATTTTAAACAACCCAAATGTCATACCAAAATGTAAACATGTGATGAAAACAACTGTACTAAGTATGCACACAATGGGCATACATAGCATGAAATGTAATGTGAAACAATGTACTAAGTATGCACACAATGGACATACATAGCATGAAATGTAATGTGAAACAATGTACTAAGTATGCACACAATGGACATACATAGCATGAAATGTAATGTAAAAAATGTACTTAGTATGCACACAATGGACATACATAGCATGAACACAATGAAATCATGTACTATAAGTGTACTAATGAACATAGCAAATATATGATGTGAAAGCAGGAAAGCACGAAAGTAACAAGTAGGCACATGTGTTTCACCCCAAAATGTTTGGAAAACAGTAAAAGAGGGGTCTATGTACTCACTTGAGATTGCTCAGAAGTCCTAAGATAACCACCAAGCAATGCTAGAGATCACGGAATCAAACGGCACCTAATATAGGTAACTATGTTAATAAACCGGACCTAAATCGGAGGATCGGATAGAATGAGGGTTCGTAAACCAAACGAGTATGGAGACTCGTGTAATATGGTTTAACAAAGCCTACATACTAAATGAAACCTAACATAAGTGCTTACGACCCATTACGACCCGTTTAGGTAGCTTATGCTACTTTAACGCGTCGTTCGCGTGAAACGCGTTCGGACCGCCTAACTAGTCCTATGACAAGTAGAATATGCCTTAACATGCCTAATATTGTCGCCAAATCAGTTTAGATGTCAAAAGTTATGTCACATATGTTTATAATGAATTTTGGCATCAAAGGGGTATTTTGGTAATTTACCTAAGGCATATAAACTACCTATCATACAACTACTTAAACGTCGTGACCATAGGGTATAACCTCGGAAGGTTATTCCCTACCTACTATGGTCACCTAATGTATTTGGTCGGATCCTAATGATCGACCAAATGGGTCGGGTTCGAAGGTATAAGCGATTTATTAGATCGCTTACCCTTACGACCCTAGACAACGTGGTAATTAGTAGGCATAGTCACAAGGGACTATAACCATCGTGATTACAATCACGTTGCGAAGTTCAAACGAACTTCGCATTGACCATAAACTGGTCAACGCAGAAAGTCAAACAAAGTTTGACTTTCGGACTCGAAAAGCAATAAAAGAACGAAGGAATACTTACGAAGGGTCCCCGAATGCTAATCTCGATCCAAGTAACTCAGGTATGAAACAATGGTTTCAACTTAGAGTTTCTCAAATCAAAATTCTTGTGGGTTTTGCAAATGAAGGCATGGGGTATTTATAGGATTTCCCGAACCGTTAGGATCGTTTCTTGGAAAATGTGCTTCAATCTTGGCCATACACTTGCACCCATGGTATTGTAATACCATGTGCACATCAAAACCAGCCCATAGATTTCCCAAAACCATGTGCAACAAGTGGAACGGACCAGATTTGATGTTTCTGCACATTCTATTGTATGGGAGCCTGACACGGGCCGCATGAGGATACACCAGGATTTGACGCGGGCCGCATGGCCTGTCTGATCAGTCAACAACTTTCAGAAATGACAGTTATGGTCCCTGTTGTGTTTTAAGGCCATTTCCGACACTTCTAAGACCCATAAAGCCAACTTTAAGGCCCTAAAATGATGCCTAAACATTGTGGACATGAAACATGCTAAAAAATATGTCGGATTTCAGTTCGTTTGGTCGTACGATCGCGATGTTCGCTTAATTACGACGGAATGCGCACTAGCGCGAAAAACGATTCAAATGACGCAACGAATGGATTTTTCTTATGCCAAACACTAAAATAAAATATTTTAGTGCTTACATAAATTTTTGGATGTCCGGATGTATTCAGAACGTGAGTTATGCGCAAAAGTGCAAACTTGTGCACTTTTTGACACTTTTAGTCCCTGAATGACCCAAAAGTTTATTTTAGCACACCGAACCCCTCAAAGCCTATTTCTAAGCCATGTAAAGGATATTTATGGTATGTTTAACTTATGGTCATGTTCCGGAATGTCTGTTACAGTTCAAATTGGCATACTTTCGCAGTTTGTCAAATTTAGTCCCTGTAGCCGAATTAACTTGTTTTTGTCATACCAAAGCCTTTAAAACTTATTTCTAAGTTATGTAAAGGTTATTTAAGGTATGTTAAGTATATGCTGATGTTTCGGAGTATTTGTCGTGTTAAACTAAGTACGTTTACGCACCAGTTTGCGTATAACTCTCCAGAAAGTGATATAGAGTTTGAAATTGAACAAAAGTCAAAACATGAAAAATGTCAAACATAAATAAACAAACATTGGGATCAAATAACATTGTTTTATTGATAACCGAACTGTTCACAATGATTACAAGCACAGATGTTACAGTCTCCCCTACTTGTGGAAATTTCGTCCCGAAATTTATTTAGAGGAAACTCGTGGGAAAAGATGCGGATATTTCGCCTTCATTTAATCTTCGCGTTCCCAAGTAAACTCGGGTCCACGTTTAGCTTCCCAGCGAACTTTGACCAAAGGAATGCGCTTGCGTTTAAGCCACTTGACTTCACGTTCCATGATTTCCACAGGTTTCTCAACAAATTTCAGTGTTTTATCAACACGAATTTCGTCAAGTGGTATGTGGAGGTTCTCATCAGCTAAACACCTCTTGAGATTGGACACGTGAAAGGTTGGATGAACATTTCCAAGTTCAGGAGGTAACTCAAGTCTGTAGGCTACCTTACCAATTCTTTCGACGATCTTGAATGGTCCAACGTATCTAGGTGCAAGTTTTCCTTTCTTTCCAAATCTGATCACACCTTTCCAAGGTGAGACCTTAAGTAATACTCGATCACCGACTTAAAATTCCAAGGGCTTGCGTTTTGGGTCCGCGTAACTCTTTTGACGGCTTCTAGCTATCTGAAGGTTATCACGAACTTTCTTGACCTTATCAGTTGTCTCTAAAATGAGGGCAGGTCCAGTAAGCTGAGCCTAGCCGATCTCATTCCAGCAGACTGGTGAACGACATTTTCGACCATAGAGAGCTTCGAAAGGAGCAATTTTGATGCTGGTGTGATAACTGTTGTTGTAGGAGAATTCAATCAACAGAAGATGTGAATCCCAACTACCACCAAAGTCGATCACACAAGCTCTAAGCATATCCTACAGAGTCTGGATTGTTCTCTCAGATTGACCATCCGTTTGTGGATGATAAGCCGTGCTCAGATTAAGTTGGGTCCCCATAGCAGATTGCATGGTTCTCCAAAAATGAGAAGTGAAACGAGCATCTCTGTCAGAAATGATGTTCAAAGGAACACCATGTCGAGCTACAATTTCATCCACATAGATTTTTGCAAGTCTGTCAGCAGGAAAGTCCTCACGGATTGGCAAGAAATGTGCTGACTTAGTAAGACGATCAACGACTACCCAGATGGCATCATGACCTTTCTTTGTGCGTGGAAGTTTGGTAACGAGATCCATAGTAATGTTTTCCCATTTCCAAACTGGGATCTCTGGTTGCACCAATAAACCAGAAGGACGCTGATGTTCAGCCTTAACCTTAAGACAAGTAAGGCATTTTGATACGTATAAGGCAATGTCTTTCTTCATACCAGGCCACCAATAGTGAATACGAAGATCCTTATACATCTTATCTGAGCCTGGATGAATAGAATAACGAGACTTATGGGCTTCATCCATAAGCAAGGTACGAAGATTATCCTGGCTTGGGACCCACAAACGGTCCATGAAGTAATACGATCCATTGTCCTTCAGTTCTAGAGCAGGTGTTATGTGATAGGGAAATTCCTTATCCATTAAACCTTGTGAAACACAAGATTGTTAAGCCTGAGAAATGCGGGCTTGGATATCAGATCGAGCTTGAATAACAGATTGAACACATACACAATGAAGCTTAGTACGTTCCTTACGACTCAATGCATCGGCTACGACATTCGCCTTACCAGGATGGTAGCGAATTTCGCAGTCATAGTCGTTTAGAAGCTCGACCCAACGTCGTTGCCTCATGTTGAGTTCTTTCTGGTTGAAGATATGCTGAAGACTTTTGTGGTCCGTGAAAACCACACATTTTGTACCGTACAAATAGTGTCTCCAGATCTTTAGAGCGAAGACAACTGCACCTAACTCAAGATCATGAGTGGTGTAGTTCTTCTCATGTATCTTCAACTGCCTTGATGCGTATGCTATGACTTTGTTCCTTTGCATCAGAACACAGCCAAGACCCAATTTCGATGCATCACAATACACGACAAAATCATCATCACCCTCAGGCAATGATAGAACAGGCGCGTCGCAAAGATTTTGTTTCAAGTGTTGAAAAGCTTCCTCTTGCTTGAATCCCCACTCAAAGGGCTTGTTCTTCTGAGTTAGAGCAGTTAGAGGAACTGCAATCTTTGAGAAGTTTTCTATGAAGCGGCAGTAATAACCCGCTAGACCAAGAAAAGAACGAACCTCAGTAGGAGTAGTAGGCGTATCCCAATCCTTAATCGCACTGATCTTGGAGGGATCTACATGAATACCTTGTTCGTTGATGATATGTCCTAAGAATTGAACTTCTTTAAGGCAAAATTCGCACTTGGAGAATTTGGCGAAAAGTTGCTCTTTCTTTAGGAGTTCCAAAGTAAGACGAAGGTGTTGCTCGTGATCAGCTCGCGTCTTAGAATAAATCAAGATGTCGTTAATAAAAACAATGACGAACTGATCCAAATAAGGCTTGCAGACCCTATTCATTAAGTCCATGAAAACAGCAGTAGCATTAGTCAAACCGAATGGCATGACTTTGAATTCATAATGCCCATAACGAGTGCGGAAAGCTGTCTTGGGAATATCTTCTTCATGCACCCGAAGTTGATGATACCCAAAACGTAGATCAATCTTCGAAAAATAAGAAGCGCCCTGTAACTGATCAAAGAGGTCGTCTATGCGCGGTAGGGGATATCGATTCTTGATGGTAAGCTTGTTAAGCTCACGATAATCGATACACATCCTAAAGGATCCATCCTTCTTCTTGACAAAAAGAATGGGAGCACCCCAGGGTGAAAAGCTAGGATGTATAAAACCTTTGTCAGAGAGTTCCTGAAGCTGATTAGACAACTCTTGCATCTCAAACGGTGCAAGACGATATGGAGCTCTGGCAATGGGATTTGCACCAGGTACGAGATCAATACGGAACTCGACTTGGCGTGCTGGAGGTAGACCAGGTAAGTCTTCAGGGAATACTTCAGAATAATCCCGAATGACAGGTATGTAAAGGATATTTATGGTATGTTTAACTTATGGTCATGTTCCGGAATGTCTGTTACAGTTCAAATTGGCATACTTTCGTAGTTTGTCAAATTTAGTCCCTGTAGCCGAATTAACTTGTTTTTGTCATACCAAAGCCTTTAAAACTTATTTCTAAGTTATGTAAAGGTTATTTAAGGTATGTTAAGTATATGCTGATGTTCCGGAGTATTTGTCGCATTAAACTAAGTACGTTTACGCACCAGTTTGCGTATAACTCTCCAGAAAGTGATATAGAGTTTGAAATTGAACAAAAGTCAAAACATGAAAAATGTCAAACATAAATAAACAAACATTAGGATCAAATAACATTGTTTTATTGATAACAAAACTGTTCACAATGATTACAAGCACAGATGTTACAGGGGGTGCTTGGTTGGGATGTAAGACTTAGTTAGTTAGGTTGGTTAGGATTTAATGGGAAATGGTTAGTGTATAGTGTGTTAAGTAATATATAGTGTGTTAGGGTGTTCGGGGACCCTAACTTGCTTAGAGAAGTAAAAACAATGCTTCTAGCATTATTTTGGTGTTCCGGGTAATATCCGGTTGTTCGGTTAGACGCCGGTTCGTTAAAGTGCTAAATTGCACCGTTTAGTGTCTATTAAGTATCTTTTTGTAACACTTCATTTCCCGACACTTAGGGAAGTATTCTGGATGTTAAAACATGAATTCTGCATAATATTTATGTTGTTAAAAGCTGATTAGAGCTGAATTTATTAAAATTCTGCACTTAAAGTGCGTTTCGGGTGCTTTTTAGTGCTTATTTTAGCTTTCGTAATGTCTATATATAAACCCTTGTATGTATTCTTGGGTTTTAATGTATTCTTGTCATTGGACCTACACCTACACCTCAATTCTAATGTCTGACTGCTTTCTGCAGTTCCGTTGACACAATGTGTCTTACCGGTGAGTTTACTAGTATTTCTGACGCAACACTCTCGTTTATGCATAAAGCAATATTTTGTAGTATACAACGTGCATGAATTCACTTGTTTAGTATGTGTTCAGACATTGCTGACAATTAAGCACATAATTGCAGTCATTAAATAACAATTAAAGTGTACGGAAATTACCGGTTTGTGCCAGTTGTCACAGTCTCCCCCCGTTAAAAGAATTTCGTCCCGAAATTCAGGCTGAACTAGCTCTCGCAGGAGTCTTCTTGAACAGGTGGGGATACTTTTCTTTGAACTGGTCTTCACGTTCCCATGTGTACTCGGGTCCGTGCTTAGAGTTCCAACGTACTTTGACAAGTTTCACACTGCTCCTCCTGGTCTTGTTGACTTTCCAGTCGGTAACCTCAACGGGTTGTTCTGTAAATCGGAGGGCATCATCAATATGCACTTCATCCGCAGGGATGATTACGTCTTCTTGTGTTGGACTCTTCTTGAGGTTGGATACATGGAACGTATCATGTACTCCATTAAGTTCTTCCAGTAATTCCAACTTGTATGCCACGATACCAATTCTTTCCAATATTCTGAATGGTCCGATGTATCGTGGATTCAGCTTCCCACGTTTTCCGAATCTGACTACGCCCTTCCAAGGTGAGACCTTCAACAAAACTTTTTCTCCAACCTCGAACTGTCATGGTTTTCGTTTTTGATCAGCGTAGCTCTTTTGTCGATCTCGGGCCGCCTTAATGCGCTCTCGGATCTGCATAATCTTATCGGTTGTCTCTTGCACAAGTTCAGGACCAACCATACGTTTATCTCCAGCGTCTGCCCAACATAAGGGCGACCGGCACTTGCGGCCATACAGAGCTTCGAACGGTGCGGCTTTTATGCTTGTATGATAACTATTGTTGTAGGAAAACTCGACTAATCATAGATGAGTATCCCAGCTGCCACCTAGATCCATGACACATGCGCGAAGCATATCTTCTAACGTTTGTATAGTCCGTTCGCTCTGGCCGTCTGTTTGTGGATGGAATGTCGTGCTTAGATCTAACTGAGATCCAAAGGCTTCCTGACATGATTGCCAGATTCTTGAGACAAAGCGTCCATCTCTGTCTGAAATAATTGAGATGGGCACTCCATGACGTGCCACAATTTCTTTTAAGTATACCTCAGCAAGCTTTCCAGTGCTGTCTTTTTCTCGGATCGGTAGGAAGTGTGCAGACTTCATTAACCGATCGACTATTACCCATGTCACACCCCCAAATTCCACATGCGGAGTACCATCGCTTGGAAGCATGACTGACCAGGATCCAGCCACCAATTACACCGAACATTAGTAATTAATGTAAATGATCACCAACCATACTAGTTAGCAATACATCATAGTTTTTAAGTTCAAAAGATTAACTTTAAGTAGCAGTTTAAGTAAGTCGCGGAAGCATAGGAAAAACAGTTTAAACAAAGTTCGTAGTTTAAGATTTATTTAGAACCCAACACGCGGGTTTAGACGACCACTACACTTCCCCAAGCTGCAAGCTCCTGAGTTACTGGGTACCTGCAAGCATGCAGTAGGATGTCAACAATAATGTTGGCGAGTTCACGAGGGGTCCAGTTTTAGCTTTTCGAAAACGTAGGTTGTTTAGGTAAAGCATTTATAATCACGACGTGGGGAGCTACCCCATATGAAAGCTACTAAACTGATGTTACCGAAACTGTTGACGAGAAGATTTTTGTGCCCCAGGTCAATGTCTATCGTCATTGACCGAGATGCAAGGTCTACTAGTTCACGCCCGATCTCCCCCGGTCACGGTGTGAGGTTGTCAAACCTAATAGCGCTATCAACTAATAACCCGTTCGCCCCCGGCGATTAATCGGTACTCTAAGCAGGGACTTTAAATGATAGAGATTTGTTTAGTTTTGCTAGATGTGATTTATAAATAATACCCAAACGCATTTTTCCCCCGGAAATAGTAGTTTAGAAGTTGTTCTTGATTTTGTTCGTGTCCCTCCCTGGGACGCATGCTTTTAGTGTGCGAACTCACCTTGGGTTACTCGGTAGACAGTTCACTTGGTCAAGTATGCTGGTCACCACGTCCTAATATGGTTACCAGTATAGGTCAGGTTCGGACACAAGTAGTCACGCATATGGTGCACGTATTTAACACATAGCATACAAAACATAGACGGGTATTGGGCCAGCTCTAATAATGGTTCAGTCAAATAGTAACATATTAGCACGTAGCCCAGTCAATCAGTAATCGTACACGGACAGTCCATACACTAAGGCCCAATAATGAAGACCAGTAGTCCACTCGAGACAAGGTGGTCTCGAGTCGTGACAGGGTGGTCTCGAGTCGAGACAGGGAGGTCTCGAGTCGCAACCAGAAGATCTCGAGTAATGCCGGTATGAGTCGCAATCTCGGAAGTCTCGAGTCCAGTCTCGAGTCGGGATCATGAGATCTCGAGTCGAGACCTTGCTGATTTCAAGTTCCTGATGTCTGCTTTGTCTGGTCTCAAGTTGTCACGTATGGTCTCGAGTCGCAATCACGCGATCTCGAGTTGTAGTGTGATGGTCTCGAGTTGTAGGTTGCTGGTCTCGAGTCGAGACGGGAGGTCTCGACTCGCACACCTGATGACCGAACACCTTCTAGAACTTGTCTAATAGTACTATCCAATAGAATTCTGTTTTCATGGTAATACGTACTATCCAACCAAAATGTATAAACATGTTTTATTGTCTAATTCTATTTCCATATGGATCAAACACAACATTTTCAAATATTCAAAACACATTCAAACTTGTTCATCATTAGGGTTTTCATCCTTCACTATCATGTTCATCCTACATAATCATGCATTCTATGGACAAGAATTCATAACACATAACTAGCCGTCAAGATCATCTTGTAACTACCATTAAGCAAAACATTAGTTCTATAACCTCTTAACATAAATCGGATGACCCTAAACAAATCCTAATCATCATGCTTTTATCATTCAAGCTTATCTTAGCAAGTCATTATCACACAAGAATCATACTTTTCACTAAGAGAGAACATTGTTCATCTTATGCATTTGGAACCAAGTATGTATCATTAACAAACAAGAACTCATTAAATTAATCAAACACTTTCATCATACTAAATATCAACAACAATGCACATTTTAACATAGAAAACACTTATATCATGTATACACATGTGTTTGCAACGAACACTAACCGGCCAAGGATTTCGGATGCAAGAGATGTGAAAGATTCGATGAAAACGCTCCCGAGTGTTGGTCTCAAGCAGATCCGAGAACTCTTTGATCGCCGGTTTGATCCGAGAGGAGGAGGAGTGTTGGGGTTTAGGGTTTTAGTGAGAGAGAGGGAGAGTGTGTGTGTAGGAGAGTGTGGGGAGAATGATCAAAAATGAGAGAAGGTTGGCTTGGGCATGGGTTTTATACCCATTCTAAGGTCGGTACACTCTAATGGGTTCCGAATGGGCTTTAGGGGTGTACGGCCCAACCGGCCCAGTCGTTCACTTCGAGACCGAGTGGTCTCGAGTCGGGTTCACGGTCTCGGTTCACTTATACATACATATATATATATATATATATTACATACACATAGTTTAACATAAGCATCACGTAATACTTCAGGATAATTCGCAATTCTTCATTTAATAGTATATGTACACATAAAGCTAAACAAAGAGGTTGCTCGGGAAAACCCGAAGTGTCACATTATCCCCAAGTTTTAAGAACTTTCATCCCGAAAGTTTAGGCAGTCACTGTCAAGCTAGTGGAAGTGAGAACATTTCAACGGGGTGTCACATCATCCCCCCGTTAGTTTGGAATTTCGTCCCGAAATTCGGTTGTAGCTTCAGTGCTGGGAGTTTCATTAGGGAACAACTGGGGATACTTGCGCTTCATCTGGTCTTCCCGCTCCCAGGTAAACTCTGGGCCACAGCGCGAGTTCCAACGAACTCGTACGAGAGGTATCTGGCTACGTTTGAGGGTTTTGATTTCATGATCCGTGATCTCAATCGGTTCCTCAGTAAAGTGTAGCTGTTCGTCAATAGTGAGTTCCTTGAAAGGGATGATGAGTGTTTCATCTGACAGACACTTCTTCAGATTAGACACGTGGAAGACGTTGTGCACAGCACTTAGTTCTTCAGGCAGATTCAATCTGTAAGCGACCTTACCGATCTTTTCGGTAATTTCAAAGGGTCCGACATATCTCAGATTAAGCTTGCCCCGTTTTCCAAAACGAACCACACCCTTCCAGGGTGAGACTTTAAGTAGAGCCCGGTCACCAACCTGGAACTCTAGCGGTTTCCTATCCTTATCGGCATAGCTCTTCTGACGGTCACGAGCTGCCGCCATGCGTTGCCTAATCTGGGCGATCTTTTCTGTAGTGTCTACTACATGCTCCGGGCCTGTGATCTGGCTGTCACCAACCTCCGCCCAGCAGAGAGGCGATCGGCATTTACAACCGTACAATGCCTCAAAGGGTGCTGCCTGAATGCTGGTGTGGTAGCTGTTGTTGTAGGAGAATTCCACTAACGGTAGGTGCTTCTCCCAATTCTTGCCAAAATCGATCACGCACGCCCTAAGCATGTCTTCGAGGGTTTGGATGGTGCGTTCCGATTGTCCATCCGTTTGTGGATGATAAGCGGTGCTCATGTCTAAACGTGAGCCAAAAGATTTGTGCATAGCTTGCCACAACTCAGAAGTAAAACGCGCGTCTCGATCGGAAATAATAGAGGTTGGCACTCCGTGCTTCGAAACCACTTCCTTTAAGTATACCTCTGCTAAGGTAGAGAACTTGTCTGTTTCTTTAATAGCCAAAAAGTGGGCATATTTAGTCAACCGATCCACTATCACCCAAATGGTGTCATTTCCGCGTTGAGACCTAGGCAAGCTGGTAACAAAATCCATGGAAATTTGCTCCCATTTCCACTGCGGGATCTCTGGTTGTTGGAGTAGGCCCGATGGTTTCTGATACTCAGCCTTGACTCTTGCACAAGTCAAACACTTTCTAACATAAGTTGCTATGTGGGCTTTCATGCCAGGCCACCAGTATGTAGTCCTTAAGTCGTGGTACATCTTATCCGAACCAGGATGTACTGAGTAACGGGACTTATGGGCTTCATCCATTACAAGCTCGCGCAAATCCCCATAAAGTGGGACCCATATACGCCCGTTCACGTAGTAAGCACCATCTTCTTTTTGCTCTAGCCGTTTCCTTGATCCTCGCAGGGACTCAGCCCTGACGTTCTCGGCTTTCAATGCTTCGACCTGAGCGTTTCGGATTTGCTTAGGGAGGTTCGAGTGGATGGTGAGCTGTAGGGCATGAACACGCTTAGGCTTGGTTTCCTTCCTGCTGAGGGCATCGGCTACCACATTAGCCTTGCCCGGATGGTATTTAATTGCGCACTCGTAGTCGTTTAGAAGCTCGACCCATCGGCGTTGCCGCATATTCAACTCTTTTTGTTCCATTATGTGTTGGAGACTCTTGTGATCAGTGTAAATCGTGCACTTGGTACCGTATAAATAATGTCTCCAAATCTTGAGCGCAAAAACCACAGCTCCAAATTCTAAGTCGTGTGTCGTGTAGTTCCTTTCGTGGATCTTGAGTTGTCGCGAAGCGTAAGCAATAACCTTCTCGCGTTGCATCAACACGCAACCAAGCCCTTGAATAGAAGCGTCGCAGTAAACAACAAAGTCGTCGGTACCTTCAGGTAAGGAAAGAATAGGATCACTACAAAGGTTCTTCTTTAGTTCCTGGAAGGCAGATTCCTGAGCATCACTCCATTTGTAAGCAACACCCTTCTGGGTGAGGGTCGTAAGTGGTTGAGCGATCTTAGAAAATCCCTTGATAAATCTTCGGTAGTATCCTGCCAATCCCAAGAATTAGCGAACTTCGGTCGGAGTCTTAGGTATGGGCCAATTCTTAATGGACTCGATCTTAGCGGGGTCGACATGAATCCCATCCTGATTGACTATGTGCCCAAGGAAATGGACTTCTCTAAGCCAGAAATCACATTTCGAGAATTTGGCGTACAGTTGCTCATTGCGAAGGAGTTCGAGAATAAGACGTAGGTGTTGTTCATGCTCCTCTTGACCCTTCGAGTAGATTAAGATGTCGTCGATAAACACAATTACGAACTTGTCGAGGTAGGGTTTGCACACTCGGTTCATGAGATCCATGAAGATCGCAGGTGCGTTGGTTATTCCGAAAGGCATGACAAGGAATTCGTAGTGACCATAGCGGGTTCTGAAAGCAGTCTTAGAGACGTCCTCATCGCGGACTCTCAGCTGGTGATAGCCCGATCGTAGATCGATCTTGGAATAATAGCTCGACCCTTGCATCTGGTCGAACAGATCATCGATACGGGGAAGTGGATAACGATTCTTGATGGTAACCTTGTTCAGTTCGCGGTAATCAATGCACATTCGGAATGTGCCATCTTTCTTTTTGACAAAGAGCACTGGGGCTCCCCAAGGTGACGAGCTAGGACGGATAAAACCTTTGTCCAGAAGTTCTTGTAGTTGAGTAGAAAGTTCCTTGAGTTCTGCGGGGGCTAGACGATAAGGTGCACGAACTATAGGCGCTGCTCCGGGGGTTAGCTCGATTTGAAATTCGACCTGACGGTGAGGAGGGAGTCCAGGTAGTTCTTCAGGAAACACCTCAGGATAGTCGCATACAACAGGAAAATCTTCAATCCTGCTTTCCTTTTTATGTGTGTCGGCTACAAGTGCTAAGATAGCGGTGTGCCCCTTTCGTAGACACTTCTGGGCTTTTAAGAACGAAATGATGCCTGTGACTTCTTCGCTTTTGTCGCCTTGAACTATACGGGGCTTGCCAGGAGGACGGGGAATACGAATAGCTTTCTCTTGGCAGAGGATTTCGGCCTGATGCTTGGATAACCAATCCATACCAATGATGACGTCGAAGCTTCTGAGAATGATGGGGAAGAGATCGATACAGAAGGTCTGACCAGACAACTCTAATTTGCAGTTACGAATTACGTGTGAAGCCTCGAGGTTTCTACCATTAGCTATTTCAACGATGTGCTTAGAGCTTAAAGGCGTAAGGGTGGACTTAAGTTTCTTGCTAATACGTAGGGATACATAACTAGCATCTGCTCCGGAATCAAATAGTATGGAAACATAACGATCATTAAGTAGGAACTTACCCGCTACAACGTTGGGGTCATTCCTTGCTTCTCCAGCTCCGATCACAAAAGCCCTTCCTCTTGCACCATTCCCAGCATTGTTGGTGTTGTTGTTGTTATTTCGCGCACCCTGGTTGTGGTTGTTCTGGTTTAACTGGGGACAATTTTTCTTAATGTGCCCCTCGGCTCCGCACTGGAAACAACCCTTGATGTTCCCATGATGCTGCTGCTGCTGTGGCTGATTCTGCCTTGCGAGATGAGGGCTCCTACAATCCTTGGCCTCATGTCCCATCTTGTTGCACCGCTGGAACTTGTTCTTCGCACAGGGCCCATTGTGATGTCGATTGCACTTGTTACATTTGGGGAGATGGCCCTGATAGCCGCCCTGCTTCTGAGGGCCCTTGTTGCTTTCAGTTTTCCTTTGCTGGGCTGGGGCCTGAGTAGAGTTAGCATCCTTGCTCTGATTTCCATCCCACTTTCGTTTATTGTCACTAGAGGTTCTAGCAGTAGCACTGATCCTCTTGGGCAACTTGCCCTCCTCCACAGCCTGATTGGTGAGTTTATGAGCAAGACGAACCACGGGCTGTATGGTATTGAGGTTGGCTGAGGTCACATGGCTTCGGATTTCTGGGACCAAGCCTTTGATGTACAATTCGATCCTTCGATACATAGGTCGGGACATGTTTGGGCAAAGTGCAGCATAGTCATTGGACTGCTTGGTGTAGGTCTCAATCTCTGACCCAACCATCTTGAGCTCATAGTACTCGTTCTCGAGTTTGTGGATGTCATCCTTGTGACAGTACTCCTCTTTGATCATGTCCTTGAAATCTTCCCACACAGTAGCATTAGCAGCTTCCAGACCAAGCATCTGAATCTGTGCTTTCCACCATGAAAGCGCGTTTCCTTCAAGCGTACCAGTCGCGAACTTTACCCAGTTAGCAGGGGGACACTCACAGATAGCAAAGACAGCTTTGGCCTTCTCAATCCAGTGCAGAAGGCCTATGGCACCCTCAGTGCTGTTGAAAGGGAGAGGCTTGCCATCCATGAAGGTTTTGAAAGTACAAACACGTGGCTGTGCAGGCGCAGGCTGACCTGTTGTGAGAAGTGGAGCGAATAGGTTTAGAGGTGAAAAGACGATGTGGGGGTAGGATCTAAACATCCTAAAGTAACGAGTTTACCTCCAGGGTGAGCTGCGAAAGCTGCAGCCACCGTGTTGAGCAAGTTGGTGAACTAAGCCTGAGTCATGTTAACGTTTCCTCTTCCGTGTCCACTCATTGTCTTCATAACCAGAAAACACAATATGAGTGTGATGTCGTAATGTAGCGAGAATGAGATAGAAGAGAGATGTGTATCTATCTAATTAGGCACACTAGTATGTATAGTAGGGCAGTCAACATAAGATAAACAAGCAAGTAAACACAAGTCCGAGCTATGAGGTATAATATGCTGAGTCTTGCCCTTGGAGTGTAGTGTCGTCACGAGTCACGGGTTATAGTCTGGTTTTTCTCAAAAAGACTATTCTTTTTAAAACCAAGTTCACTATAACCAATGGCTCTGATACCAATCTGTCACACCCCCAAATTCCACATGCAGAGTACCACCGCTTGGAAGCATGACTGACCAGGATCCAGCCACCAATTACACCGAACATTAGTAATTAATGTAAATGATCACCAACCATACTAGTTAGCAATACATCATAGTTTTTAAGTTCAAAAGATTAACTTTAAGTAGCAGTTTAAGTAAGTCGCGGAAGCATAGGCAAAACAGTTTAAACAAAGTTCGTAGTTTAAGATTTATTTAGAACCCAACACGCGGGTTTAGACGACCACTACACTTCCCCAAGCTGCAAGCTCCTGAGTTACTGGGTACCTACAAGCATGCAGTAGGATGTCAACAATAATGTTGGCGAGTTCACGAGGGGTCCAGTTTTAGCTTTTCGAAAACGTAGGTTGTTTAGGTAAAGCATTTATAATCACGACATGGGGAGCTACCCCATATGAAAGCTACTAAACTGATGTTACCGAAACTGTTGACGAGAAGATTTTTGTGCCCCAGGTCAATGTCTATCGTCATTGACCGAGATGCAAGGTCTACTAGTTCACGCCCGATCTCCCCCGGTCACGGTGTGAGGTTGTCAAACCTAATAGCTCTATCAACTAATAACCCGTTCGCCCCCGGCGATTAATCGATACTGTAAGCTGGGACTTTAAATGATAGAGATTTGTTTAGTTTTGCTAGATGAGATTTATAAATAATACCCAAACGCATTTTTCCCCCGGAAATAGTAGTTTAGAAGTTGTTCTTGATTTTGTTCGTGTCCCTCCCTGGGACGCATGCTTTTAGTGTGTGAACTCACCTTGGGTTGCTCGGTAGACAGTTCACTTGGTCAAGTATGCTGGTCACCACGTCCTAATATGGTTACCAGTATAGGTCAGGTTCGGACACAAGTAGTCACGCATATGGTGCACGTATTTAACACATAGCATACAAAACATAGACGGGTATTGGGCCAACTCTAATAATGGTTCAGTCAAACAGTAACATATTAGCACGTAGCCCAGTCAATCAGTAATCGTACACGGACAGTCCATACACTAAGGCCCAATAATGAAGACCAGTAGTCCACTCGAGACAAGGTGGTCTCGAGTCGAGACAGGGAGGTCTCGAGTCGCCGGTATGAGTCGCAATCTCGGAGGTCTCGAGTCCAGTCTCGAGTCGGGATCATGAGATCTCGAGTCGAGACCTTGCTGATTTCAAGTTCCTGATGTCTGCTTTGTCTGGTCTCAAGTTGTCACGTATGGTCTCGAGTCGCAATCACGCGATCTCGAGTTGTAGTGTGATGGTCTCGAGTTGTAGGTTGCTGGTCTCGAGTCGAGACGGGAGGTCTCGACTCGCACACCTGATGACCGAACACCTTCTAGAACTTGTCTAATAGTACTATCCAATAGAATTCTGTTTTCATGGTAATATGTACTATCCAACCAAAATGTATAAACATGTTTTATTGTCTAATTCTATTTCCATATGGATCAAACACAGCATTTTCAAATATTCAAAACACATTCAAACTTGTTCATCATTAGGGTTTTCATCCTTCACTATCATGTTCATCCTACATAATCATGCATTCTATGGACAAGAATTCATAACACATAACTAGCCGTCAAGATCATCTTGTAACTACCATTAAGCAAAACATTAGTTCTATAACCTCTTAACATAAATCGGATGACCCTAAACAAATCCTAATCATCATGCTTTTATCATTCAAGCTTATCTTAGCAAGTCATTATCACACAAGAATCATACTTTTCACTAAGAGAGAACATTGTTCATCTTATGCATTTGGAACCAAGTATGTATCATTAACAAACAAGAACTCATTAAATTAATCAAACACTTTCATCATACTAAATATCAACAACAATGCACATTTTAACATAGAAAACACTTATATCATGTATACACATGTGTTTGCAACGAACGCTAACCGGCCAAGGATTTCGGATGCAAGAGATGTGAAAGATTCGATGAAAACGCTCCCGAGTGTTGGTCTCAAGCAGATCCGAGAACTCTTTGATCGCCGGTTTGATCCGAGAGGAGGAGGAGTGTTGGGGTTTAGGGTTTTAGTGAGAGAGAGGGAGAGTGTGTGTGTAGGAGAGTGTGGGGAGAATGATCAAAAATGAGAGAAGGTTGGCTTGGGCATGGGTTTTATACCCATTCTAAGGTCGGTACACTCTAATGGGTTCCGAATGGGCTTTAGGGGTGTACGGCCCAACCGGCCCAGTCGTTAACTCGAGACCGAGTGGTCTCGAGTCGGGTTCATGGTCTCGGTTCACTTATACATATATATATATATATATATTACATACACATAGTTTAACACAAGCATCACGTAATACTTCAGGATAATTCGCAATTCTTCATTTAATAGTATATGTACACATAAAGCTAAACAAAGAGGTTGCTCGGGAAAACCCGAAGTGTCACATTATCCCCAAGTTTTAAGAACTTTCGTCCCGAAAGTTTAGGTAGTCACTGTCAAGCTAGTGGATGTGAGAACATTTCAACAGGGTGTCACAACCCATATCATATCGTGCCCTCTAGGGGTCCTGGGTAACTTTGTTATGAAGTCCATCGAGATTTGCTCCCACTTCCACATGGGTATCTCTGGTTGTTGTAGTAGGCCGGACGGTTTTTGATATTCTGCCTTAACCTTAGCACATGTTAGGCACTTTCCAACATAAACAGCAACGTCGCTCTTGAGTCTCTGCCACCAATAGTATTCTTTCAAGTCTTGATACATTTTGTCCGATCCCGGATGGATCGAGTATCTCGATTTGTGGGCTTCATCAAGGATGACTTCTCGAATGCCGCCATTGAGTGGAACCCAAATACGCTTCTTAAAGTATAAGGCTCCCTCTTCATTTGGCACCATGTATTTTAGCATACCCCGGAGGTATTCAGCTTTACGGTTTTCCATCTTAAGGGCTTCTTGTTGTGCATCACGAATGCGTGTAGTGAGGTTCGTTCGTATGGTCATTTCCAATGCTCGAACCCTTAGGGTCTTAACCCTTTCCTTTCGGCTTAATGCGTCTGCTACAACATTTGCTTTTCCAGGATGGTACTTAATCTCACAGTCATAATCGTTCAGCAGCTCGACCCAACGTCGCTGTCGCATGTTTAGTTCTTTTTGATCAAATATGTGCTGTAGGCTTTTATGATCTTTGAAGATTGTACATCGGGTACCATATAGATAGTGTCGCCAGATCTTCAAGGCGAATACCACTGCGCCTAGCTCCAGGTCGTGAGTGGTATAGTTTCTTTCATGAACCTTCAATTGTCTTGAAGCGTAAGCGATGACTTTTTGGCGCTGCATAAGCACGCAACCCAAACCTTGTTGTGAGGCGTCACAGTATACCACGAAGTCTTCAGTGCCTTCGGGTAATGATAGTATTGGTGCACGCATAGCTTACTTTTAAGTAACTGGAAGGCTTCTACTTGTTTGTGACCCCAGTCGTATTTCTTGTCTTTCTGTGTAAGGGTCGTTAGCGGTTGAGCTATCTTGGAGAAATTCTCGATGAATCGCCGATAATAGCCCGCTAGGCCCAAAAATTGTCGAACTTCAGTTGGGTCTTGGGAGCTTCCCAATTCTTTATTGCTTCAATCTTGGATGGGTCTACATGAATGCCCTTCTCATTCACAACGTGACCAAGAAATTTAACTTCACGAATCCAGAATTCGCATTTCGAGAACTTTGCATAAAGCTTCTCTTTCTTCAGTAGTTCCAGAATAGTTCTGAGATGTTGCTCGTGTTCTTCTTTCGTTCGCGAGTAAATCAGGATATCATCGATAAATACAATCACGAATTTATCGAGATATGGTTTGCATACTTCATCAGATCCATAAAGACCGCTGGCGCGTTCATCAGTCCAAATGGCATCACAAGAAACTCGTAATGCCCATAGCGTGTTCTGAATGCAGTCTTTGGTATGCTTTCCTCCTGTATCCTTAATTGATGGTATCCAGATCGAAGATCGATCTTGGAGTAGTAGCTTGATCCTTGTAACTGATCAAATAAGTCATCAATCCTCGGTAATGGGTACCGATTCTTGATCGTGAGCTGGTTCAGTTCTCTGTAATCGATACACATCTGTAGTGTTCCATCCTTCTTTTTCACGAACAATACTAGAGCTCCCCAGGGTGAGAAGCTTGGCCTTATGAATCCTTTATCCAACAACTCATGGAGTTGTGTAGATAATTCTTGCATCTCGGATGGTGCAATTCGATAGGGAGCCTTGGCTACAGGAGCGGCTCCTGGAACCAAGTCTATACGGAATTCGACTTGTCGTTGCGGAGGTAGTCCTGGCAGATCTTCAGGAAAAACATCAGGAAATTCCTTCACCACAGGAATGTCTTCGAGTTTTGGCTCCTCAGCCTTCTTATCTACAACGTGTGCTAGGAAGGCAACACATCCTTTCCTTAAGCACTTCTGTGCCTTCATGCAACTGATGATTCGAAGAGGCGCGTCTCGCTAAAGGGATGCGAATGATTTTCTCATGACAAATAGCCTCAGCTTTGTTCTTGGACAACCAGTCCATTCCGACTACTACATCGAAGCTACCCAATTGAATGGGTAAGAGGTCGATGCTAAATCTTCGTTCACCAAGTTCTAGTGTGCAACCTCTAACAACTTCGCCCGATTCAACAAGTTTACCATTGGCTAGTTCTATGGAATAAGGAATTTCTAATCTACTAGATTCTATTCCAAGTATGCGTTTAAATTCCACAGACATGAAGCTATAATCGGCGCCAGTGTCAAATAATATGGATGCAAAGTGATTGTTAATGAGAAACGTACCGGTGACCACGTTAGGGTCCTCGCGTGCGTTCTTTGCTTCAATCACGAATGCTCGAGCCTGAGCGTTGTTTCCCTTTGGGCAGTCCTTCATGAAATGATCATTGCTTCCACAACTGAAGCATCCTTGATTCCGCCCCTTCCCGTTACCATTCTTGATACCAACACCATTTCCATTTCGGTTCTTTCCTTTTCCCCAACAGTCTTCTGTTTGATGACCCAACCTACCATATTTGTCGCACCTTGGAATGCGACAAGCTCCTTCATGATGATACTTACATTTTTGACATTTAGGCATGGTGCCTTGGTATCCTTTGGTTGCAAGGGTTTTCATCTCCTGAGGCGGGTTAGTGTCGCGCTTCTTGCTGAAACCCTTGTTGTTGCGAGTTGCTTGATTCAGGTTTGCATGTTTCCTTTTCTTGTCGCCAGACGACTCAACATGCGTCTCGGTCTTTTCTGTTGGGTCCAGTGATAGCTTCTTCATACGAACACAATCTTCAGTAAGGCTGACAGCCAGAGTTACAGCCTCGGTGATCGTTTGAGGTTTGGCCGAAGTTACCATGCCACGAAACTTTGGGGCCAGTCCCCAAATGTAGCGTTCGACACACTTAAATTCGGGAGTCACCATGTAGGGAAGCACTGTAGACAGGTCATGGAACCTTCGAGTATAACCATTAATGTCAGCACCTTCCATGGTCAAGTGCCAGAACTTCGTTTCCAGTCTTTGGAGTTCAGCACGAGAGCAATACTTCTCTCTCATTCTTTCCTTCAGTTCATCCCAAGTTAGGCCATAAGCGGCATCATCGCCCAAGGTTTGGGCTTGCAAGTTCCACCAAGTCAGAGCTTCATCGACAAACAACCCAGTAGCAAAGGTGACTTCCTGATCCGCGGTACACTTGCTCATACGGATAGTAGCTTCAGTCTTCTCCGTCCAGCGTACAAATGCTACTGCGCCTCCTGTGCCGTCATAGTTCATCGGCTTGCAGTCGAGAAACTGCTTGAAAGTGCAGCCTGGAATTGTTTCAACCAATTCACATGTGAGCAATCGAAGAAATAATGAAACAAAGATCGTTCATAAATTTCTCCATGCTTAGTACATTGTCTTAAGGTTACCTTGAACTGCGTTGCCTCCAGATGAATCTCCATTCCCATTACGTCTAGCGTTGCTTGGCCCGCCACTGTCTTGAGTTCGGTTTGCCTCGTATTGGGCGATAGCAGCGGAGATCCTTTCTTCTAATAGAGCATTCAGCTCTTCAGCAGTTCTTGGCAGTGGGGGAGGAGGAGGTTGATCATCATTGCGAGCATTCACAGCTTTCCTGGGTGCCATGTTCTGACATAACATAACACAACAGGGTTAAACATTTGTTTGATATCGTCATACTAGACCGTAGTAGCATATATATTCAGGCATATACCACATAAGTGACATCAAACATTTATTACTCCAACAGAGTACTTAGTAGGCTTGCACTGAGGGAATCTACACGTGACAAGACTTGATGTGGTTTCTGTGCACTGAATTCCATAATTATATATGCATCCATAATTACGTAACTCCTTGCACAGTCCGCATAGTTCATTTCATCCCTGTATTTCTTCCTTTAGATAGGCCATTGCTTTCAGGTAAAGTCACGTATACTTGTGACATTCTACTTCTAGTATGTGCATATGCTAATTATCTCACATAATTGCAAGTAATTTCTAGTCAACGACAAGGGCTACTCCAGTGCACCCTAAGTCTCGTAGTGTCTTTTCTAGACTCTTGTAAACAGTTTCAGGTAGTGGATGTCGCGGGACGTTTTATGCAATGAAAACTCTTTGAAAAATTGTTTTCGTGAAAGGATCCTTGATATTGTAGACTAGACTCGAGAAGGAATCCTGGTTCACTACAATCGCAGCTCTGATAACAATCTGTCACACCCCTTTCTGCGGCGGAAGCACGAGGTGTGATCATGAAAGGTTTTCATTGCATACGAAAGGTAAACATGCTACATGCTCGTAGAAATAACATCAAATACCATAATTTGAAAACATAAGTTTAGTGTTTACATCACGAGATAGCATAAAACATTGTCTTGAAAGTTTACAACTTTATTTAAACGTAAACATAGATGACATCCAAGAGCATAAGCAAGACCGCGCACACATCCACTTCTAATTACCTGAAATACATGTGAGTTTTGGAAAAACGTCAACATAATGTTGGTGTGAATTCATGCAGTTTTTGTATTTCCCGTTTGTATACTTTGTATGAAAACATAGTTTGTGTCATGTATAAGTCAAGTTTTCATATATAAATCAGGCTTTCATGTGTACACCACGTACTCATGTATAATTCAAGTTTACTTGTGTACCCCACGTACTCAAGTATAATCAGGTTTTAGTATGGTAATAATCTTATGTAAATAAAGTATTCCTGTAAGTATCAGGATTGTTAATGGGTTGCAAGGCCATTAACATGTGACACGACATAGGAAGTCACCAAACCTTAGGCATTTTTCTAGTTGGCATATTCTGAGACACAAAAGCACTACTCGGTACTCGTCCTCACCAAGAGTGTGGCTGCCCGGCACCCGTTAGATCTAACCTTTTGTTCTGCGGTCTAGGTATATTGTTGATTAATGGTGCTTATGGTACCCTATTCGTGACACGATTTCTCGTATCATTTCTCAAAACGCATCATACTCAGTACTCGTTCTCACCAAGCGTGCTTCTTATATTCTTGTATCATACCATTTATAAACATTGTAACATTTGTACATGTATTTCACCCCCGAAGTTAAGAACTGAAAACAGTTAAAAGAAAAGGGGGAGCATGAACTCACAAATTTGCGTTCCTTGCGTCGTAAACTCCACCGGATTTGCTTAATTAACGTCGTGACCTATACGTGTTTTCTTAACGTTAGTCACTAGACTTGTATCGCACAAGTACAAGTCACTATCTTTTGTATATGTTTTTGTGTTAAAAATATTTTATATTTTTAACTAAGTGTCTTACTTATATTATTTTCTCAAAAATAAATATAAGCTTTCTGTATTTTGCACTTTGCACCCGAATTATGTATTTTGTCCAAGTAATATATTTTCATAAATATATCTCCTTGTATTTGTCTAAGTATGTTGTATGTTTATTTTGTGTTTTTACTTCTCATGAGTATTTAGTGTATTTTTAAGTCCTAATACACTATCAAGTATAATACATACTACATACACTTAGCACAAAATTTTGCGATCAATAAATATATATATTTTTCTCAAAAATATACATACTTAATATAAATTTTAAGTCTTGAAGAAATCATCATTTCTTGTCACCAAAAATTAGGGAAACCTTGGTAATATTTTTAGGTACATCTTTAGGGAATAAGTTTCCCAAAAACTTATATTTTCTAAGTGTCAAAATTTATAGAAATTTTGACAGAGTTTCCCCGAAAAATGGAGGTTTCCCATGTTTTCAAAACATGTGTTTATTTTCTTTTAAAATCAACAACAATATCAACAACACAATCTTTATTTACCAAACTTGTCAAAACAAGCATATACCACAAACTTATGAACTTGAAAGTTTGTAAAAATATGTAGTAAGTTACTAACATGTTTAGTAGGCCTTGTTATCTTTAAAAATAAGTTTAGTTTCTTAAAAACTTTATTTTTAAAGGAAGTGCATTTTCACATCTTCTAGTCTTATTTTCCAAAAATATTTCTTTATGGGATTTTTTTTGTTACACAAGTGTTTATACACTTGTTTACTTACTAAAAATGATTTTAGTTTATACAAGATCCGGGTTTTTAACAATCTAGTATTTTCCACTCGGTTCTTCCGAAAAACCACTTGTAGATCTTTAGATCTACAAACTTGTAACCTTATTTTCCAAGAAAAATTATATTTATTCAAGTTTCAAGTTCATGGGTGGATGGTTTCATCATCCTTCATATTTCTAGCATTTACATCTTGCTAGTTCATGTTCTTAAACATGAACTAGTATGTCTAGATGATGATCCATCCTACTTCTACTAACAAACATCATCAAATAATCATAATTACACAAGATTCACATGATTTACCCATATATCTTCTCTTTATCCACCACTTATCACTTTATGTTCAAGACTTAGCTTATGTTAATTAGAGTTTTCATCATTTAATCATTCTATCATTCTATTAACCAACAAAAATATGAAGAGTATGAAGATCTAAGACACTTACTACTAGCACAAGGCTAGGGGAGTTCAAGAGGACAAATGAAGTGGATAAAAGCAAATGAAGACGGTCCTTCAAGATCCGTTGCTTGCAACCTTCCTAAATAGGCTTGAGACACCTTAGAACCACCTTAGAATGTATTGGAATGGAATGAAAATGAAGGTGTGTAGAGGGGGTGTTTGGGCCGTAAGTATGGAGGTGTGGGAGGAGGAGTTATGGTCTAGTGAAGGTGATGATTGAAGTGATAAGCTCATGAACTTGAGGTTACTTATATAATCCATGTTTCACCATTAGCCAATGTGTAATGTGCTACTAATTAACCAACACCATCAATTAAAATAATCAAGAAATCAAAGGGTGGGTCACCCTTGTCTCCTAACCGTAAGTCGGGGGGGGGGGGTGCTTGGTTGGGATGTAAGACTTAGTTAGTTTGGTTGGTTAGGATTTAATGGCAAATGGTTAGTGTATAGTGTGTTAAGTAAGATATAGTGTGTTAGGGTGTTCGGGGACCCTAACTAGCTTAGAAAAGTAAAAACAATGCTTCTAGCATTATTTTGGTGTTCCGGGTAATATCCGGTTGTTTGGTTAGACGCCGGTTCGTTAAAGTGCTAAATTGCACCGTTTAGTGTCTATTAAGTATCTTTTTGTAACACTTTCATTTCCCGACACTTAGGGAAGTATTCTGGATGTTAAAACATGAATTCTGCATAATATTTATGTTGTTAAAAGCTGATTAGAGCTGAATTTATTAAAATTCTGCACTTAAAGTGCGTTTCGGGTGCTTTTTAGTGCTTATTTTAGCTTTCGTAATGTCTATATATAAACCCATGTATGTATTCTTGGGTTTTAATGTATTATTGTCATTGGACCTACACCTAGGCCTCAATTCTAATGTCTGACTGCTTTCTGCAGTTCTGTTGACACAATGTGTCTTACCGGTGAGTTTACTAGTATTTCTGACGCAACGCTCTCGTTTATGCATAAAGCAATATTTTGTAGTATACAACGTGCATGAATTCACTTGTTTAGTATGTGTTCAGACATTGTTGACAATTAAGCACATAATTGCAGTCAATAAATAACAATTAAAGTGTACGGAAATTACCGGTTTGTGCTAGTTGTTACAGTGACAACCCGAACTTTCAAGGTTAATCTTGTGATTTCAACTTTGCGTTATCCCTTTCCTACGTGTAACGCGCTGCGTTGTTATAACTCCGATAACTTTAGTTATAGGCATTCGCAAGTTTAGTAAACTTGCTAATTGTGATATGTATATTACCCTCATGTTGTTATGGTTTATGTTTGTATGTAATACTACGTGAAAAATTGTGTTGCATGAACATGTGATAAGGAATCTTACACACTTGTGTAACAAACATGATAGTTACACACTTGCGTAACAAACATGATAGTTGGAATGGGTTAGTGTTTGGTGTAAATTATATGAAATAAGAATCATATGATCAGTTGCATTTTTTTTATATACATCCACACACGCTGAAATCATGGTTGGGCCGAGTAAGCCCAAGTGGAGTAGAATATGTATACATGGATACGTAACTCATTAGCTCAATGCATATTCCTTTTAAACCTCAACACAAATCGGCCCACACTCAAACAAACCTTCGGCCCAACGCTATGCGGTTGTGATTGGCTTATTAGTTAATGATCAGGGTACGTAACATAATAACACAAGTACACAAACCCTACTCCTACCTATTCTATGCGACGACAGTAGTAAAAGACACCCCCTCTCTCGTGACATCATCTTAGCGGATCAAATTACTGGTTAGTGATTTCTCTTGTTCGTTGTGTGTTAATAATCATGTTCGTGTGTGTATGTGACCTTGATTGCGTGAATATGATGTTGATAGTATTACAAGATATTGATTGTGCTTCTGATGATGATCATGCTATGAAAGTAATATGTGAATTGATGTATGTCTATTAATTAGGGTGGACGTCATAGAAGATTTAACATGATGATGAATTACTCAAATTGTATGTGTTATGTGAATCTGGTTGCGATCAACGAATATTTGTGACCTTTGATTATGGTTTGGTTATGACGATGATTGTTGATAATCATTGATGTTGTATGGCCTGAACAACCTGAATGATAAAACGATGAATCAATTTGACTCTACGGCTTGATCCCGATGTCGAAAACTTAGGGTTATTAGTATATAAATCGTTAGCTATGAACATGAATGGAACGATGGTTACTGTTGCAAAAGAACCAGGAAGTAATGATGATCGGACTGCATGTGTAATTTAATGATGTTGTTGAAAGTCAAGGGCATATGAGTATAGCAAGTCTTTGAATTTAATGGAATAGGATAGTGGGCCGAGGGGTGTCAGTTGCAGCACATGTATTTCGATTTCTCTTTATTATTCAATCCTTGGGATTATGTTTTGAGTCATAGGAATCAGTAGCCACATGCATCTAACATTGAGTTAGAAAATTTGTAAACAAATATAAAACAACTTCGTTTGAAAGGTCCACATGTGGGAATTGGTCGAGTTTTAGTTTATAGGTGGGCCGATCCATTTTGAATGTGCTAATCCAAATTCTTTTCTATGACTATTGATGAACTAAGGGTGAAGTTATAATGTTTGTGCAACATCTGTGCTTCCTGAAATTTCGCTATATGTTATCAACTGATATCACCAACTGAACGACCCATTATGTGTATTGTACGATAAACTGTGATCGCATGTAAACACCTGGTAGTTTGGATACATTAGGGTATTGCATGACCTTGCACCCGTGTGTACTTACATTATTTAAACCTTAGGTCGCGTGTAACGGTTCTAACAATTAACCAGTGCTAGAAGCACGTTATCAATTACCGAGCAAACCAAGGTGAGTTCATCTCTTGAGCATGCGTCCCGGTGGTTTGGGACTGTCAGTGGGTATCCCGGGGAGGGATAAATCATTTGGGTAAAACTGGGATGTTGGATAATATTCTCACTCTCTATCTCTTAAGTCCCATCTTTTGCTATCGTGGGTGGTAGCGGGGTATTAGTTGGTAGCGCTACTTAGGTTTGGCACCCTCACCTTGTTCCTGAGAGAGGGCGGGTGTGAACTAATGACCCAGTGGGGCCCAGTGCTTTGATAGGAGCACTGGGGAAGGGCAAAACATACATTAGGAGCCGTCTTCTTCAGTATCGAGATATTATCAACATTACTTTCGGAATTTAACTTCAATGGATTAACTAAACACTTGGTAACCAACGTTTTAGTAAAACTATGAACTCACCAGCGTTGTCTGATACACTTGTTTCATTTAAGACTTGCTGATGGTATTTTTATTAATAATGGGGATTTTATTTACAAACTTATATGGGTTCAATGTAATCAAGTGGCTCGTTATTGGTACGTCAAACGCCTAACATGGACATTCCCTAGGTGGTATTTTGGGGGTGTGACAAGATGAACGACAGGAACTCTTTGTAGGATCGAGAATCGATCTAAACGAGTCTATCAGAAGAGTTCTTAGTCAATATGAAAGGCGGAAACAGACATATCGACTTCGAATCGGCTTGATTTACACACAGAATAACTTTTAATGTCTTGTATATTGAATTGACACGATTACAGTCAGTAGACACATCGGCAGGAGTTCAGTATCGGAAATCAGAAGCTCTTCCAAATGAAACGAAATGACCCATATATATAGACTAGGTATTTCGTACGAAATGGGTATTGCTATTTCGTACGAAATGAACTTTGTTCATTTCGTACGAAATGGTTTCTTCCATTTCGTGCGGAATAGCCCAAACACACCAAAACCCTATTTTCCTCGTACAATGTGCCCTGATCAAACATTCCTATTTTACAAGACTCGATACAAGGCGAAGTCGACAGACATATGCACCAACAGACCCCCCCTTGGATGTCGACGAGTCTTCAGTATAAACATTCAGCATGTCGAGTCTTCAGCCTTTATCAGTCTTCAGGCTCTTTATCATTCAAACTCCCCCTTGAATGTTGATAAACAATCTTCAGTCTTTTCTTTTCTACACAGATTCAGAATCGCAATATGGCTCTTGAGCTCTCTAATTCTCTTGATCAGATCTCTTGATTCCTTTAGTTCTTTAGCATTAGCAGCTTGCGATAATCATCAGAATCGAACTTGGCTCTGCAAACTTCAAACTCCCCTTTGCTACCAGACTTCCTCTTTCAATCAACTAGAATTGCAGTCTTGAATTTTCCTGCACATGCTCTACCCAAAAATAAATTTCTCAAATTTAACAAAATTTTAATCACTGTAAACCACTTTTAAAATCAATCTCAAATTGATTTAACATGTAAAGTCTTTGATGACCACTTGTAAAAATAACATTCAAATTTGATTTCAACTGAATGAAACAATTAATCATTTAAAAAAAACTCACATTTCATACACACTCTCTGTGACACCTGTGTCACTGCGACCAGCAAACAAATGCCAAACCAATGAAATATTGTGTTTCATACTTTGGACTTGTATAAATATGTGTGTCTTTTGCACATATCAACTCTTGTTCGATTTCAAGCTGTAAATCGCTTTCTGGAAGGTTATACGCGCACTAATGCGTAAATATAACCAGTTTAATGCAACAAACACTCCGGAATAGTGACATAGGCTTAACATACCTTAAATAACCTCTACATAACTTAGAAATAAGTTTTGGAAGGTTTGGTATGCCGAAATCAAGTTAAATCGCTTACAGGGACTAAATTTGACAAACTACGAAAGTATGCCAATTTGAACTGTAACAGACATTCCGGAACATGACCATAAGTTAAACATACCATAAATATCCTTCACATATCTTAGAAATAGGCTTTGAGGGGTTCGGTGTGCTAAAATAAACTTTTGGGTCATTCAGGGACTAAAAGTGTCAAAAAGTGCATAAGTTTGCATTTTCGCGCATAACTTACGTTCTGAATACCTCCGGACATCCAAAAATTTATGTAAGCACTAAAATATTTTATTTTAGTGTTTGGCATAAGAAAAACCTATTCGTCGCGTCATTTGGATCGTTTTTCGCGCTTATGCGCATTCCGTCGTAATTAAGCGAACATCGCGATCGTACGACCAAACGAACCGACATCCTAGATATTTTTGAGCATGTTTTCAGTTCCCTATACTTTAACTTCATTTTAGAGCCTTGAAATGAGGTTAACGGGGTTCAAACGCATCGAAAATAGCTTAAACGGGCTGCAGGGACCATTTCTGCCATTTTTGAAACTTTGCTGAAACTGGTACATGGTGGCGTAGCGCGAGCACCTCATGCCTAGGCAGTGGCGCTACGCGACTGCCTAACCTGGACAGAAACATTGTATCTGGTCCATTTTCACTTTTGCACATGGTTTTGGGACAATCTATGGGCTCAAATGGTTTTCAAAAACCACTATCTTGAGGTGTATGGCCAAGATCAAAGCACGGTTTCCGAGGAACGATCTTAATGGCTCTACGAATCCTATAAATACCCCTTTCCTTCACTTGCAAAAACCCACTAGAATCTTGATTTGAGAAGCTCTAAGTTGAAACCATTGTTTCATACCTAAGCTACTTGGATCGAGGTTAGCATTCGGGGACCCTTCGTAAGTATTCTTTCGTTCTTTTATTTCTTTTCGAGTCTGAAAGTCAAACTTTGTTTGACTTTCTGCGTTGACCAGTTTATCGTCAATGCGAAGTTCGTTTGAACTTCGCAACGTGATTGTAATCACGATGGTTATAGTCCCTTGGGACTATGCCTACTGATTACCACGTTGTCTAGGGTCGTATGGGTAAGCGATCTAATAAATCGCTTATACCTTTGAACCCGACCCATTTTGGTCGATCATTAGGATCCGACCAAATACTTTAGGACCATAGCATATAGGGAATAACCTTCCGAGGTTATACCTTATGGTCGCTTCGTTTAAGTAGTTGTATGATAGGTAGTATATATGCCTTAGGTAAATTACCAGAATACCCTTTTCATGTATAATTGGTAATTAAGCGTATGTAACCTAAACATTTGTTACATAACCGATTATGTAACATGTTTAGGCATATAACACTTGTCATAGGACTAGTTAGACGTTCCGAACGCGTTTCACGCGAACGACGCGTTAAAGTAGCATAAGCTACCTAAACGGGTTGTAATGGGTCGTAAGCACTTATGTTAGGTTTCATTTAGTATGTAGGCTTTGTTAAACCATATTACACGAGTCTCCACACTTGTTTGGTTTACGAACCCTCAATCTATCCGATCCTCCGATTTAGGTCCGGTTTATTAACATAGTTACCTATATTAGTTGCCGTTTGATATCCGTGATCTCTAGCATTGTTTGGTTGTCACTCAAGGACTACTGAGCATTCTCAAGTGAGTACATAGACCCCTCTTTTACTATTTTCCAAACTGTTTTGGGGTGAAACACATGTGCCTACTTGTTACTTTCATGCTTTCACATCATATACCTACTATGTTCATTAGTACATTTATAGTACATGATTTCATTACATTTCATGCTATGTATGCCCATTGTGTGCGTACTTAGTACATTGCCTTACACTACATGCTATGTATGCCCATTGTGTGCGTACTTAGTACATTGCCTTACACTACATGCTATGTATGCCCATTGTGTGCGTACTTAGTACATTGCCTTACATTACATGCTATGTATGCCCATTGTGTGTGTACTTAATACATTGTTTCACATTACATGCTATGCATGCCCATTGTGTGCGTACTTAGTACATTGTTATACATTACACTTTATGCTATGTATGTCTTTTGTTGCATACTTAGTACATTTGTTATTCATCACATGTTTACATTTTGGATACACATTACATGATTCACATTAAACATGAACATTTTACTTTGGTAGTTTGGTTTGAGTAAGTGATTAAGTAACGAGGCGTGTGTAATATGGTACAAGCATGGTGGATACGAATCTGGTACTTCCTATATATAAGTGTTTGTATGGTATTACATATCGTAGCGTTATTTGAATCATTTCAGTTTGAGACATATAACATTTTATACAAATAACATACTTTTCACAAGACATTGATTTAAAAACAACTTATCTTATACAAACTCATCTTACATGGTTATTCATTTAACCATACATTATTCTCTTATTTATACATATCATCTGATCTTATCGTTTTTCAAATGATTTACAAGACAAAGCAAATTACAAGGTTCATGACTAAACATTTTTCTCAAACATAAGTCATGAATCCTATTTTCTCAAAACCTATGTATCTCACAGGCATTTTTATGCTGACGTACCTATTTTCACATGTGTTTTCAGGAGATGATGCATAGGACTTATCAAGACATACTTAGGCGGACCTGTGCCTTAGTGACTTAAAACGAGACGAGAACTAGTTAATTTATGTTATGTACTCTTTATTTCTTGTTTCAAGACAATGTAACTCGCTTGTTTGATGAATAAAACGAAACTTTAATTGCCATGGATTTGAAACAATTAATTATGTTACAACACTCCCCGACGTTTCCGCCACGTTTTGTATGTTCTACGTGGTCGGGGTGTGACAGAAAAGTTGGTATCAGAGCCAATGGTTATAGGGAATTAGGTTATTAGTAATGCTTTGACCTAGTCTATAACCTTCTTAGGACCCTAACGCGAGTTCACTTGTGTTTAGTCATAAAACAATACCGTCACCTATCCTTAGGCGACGACCACAACAAGAACATAAATTTCAAAACCGCTTTGAAAACTAATCATCTGTTCTAGGATGATTGACTACTAGGTTTTGAACCCTCTATTGTAAGGTTTTGAACCCTCTGTTGTAAGGTTTTGAACCCCTTTGAGTTTTCAAAATCTCGTCAAGGTTTTGGGTTTTAAATAATGTGAACACGTGCAAACTGGAAGGGTGAATGCCTGTATTCTGGGTTTTCTGTCTAGGCAAGCACTTCGTATATATCTCATCAGACGCGAGACCAGTTGTGCTTGTGACAACCCGCACTAAACCAGGTATCCGTACAACTTAATTAATGATTAATTACTGCTAAATTACTGTGCTTAACTGAAATTGCTGATAAACTGCTACCTGCATACTGATACATGCACTTACTTGCATCATACTTTATTTGCTGTCACTACATTATTTACATGCTGAACTTTGGTGACAAACATGATGCACAAAAAGCACAGTAGCACTAAACGGATACACCGTGAACATGCTGATATAACCAGCATCAGGCAGACACTGCCTCTAAGGCCTGTTAAGAGCCTCAAATATCTGACTACACTGGTAGTGAGTGTAGGGTTATAAGGGTTGTGGAACTGCGTCTCTAGGAATAAGATACACTGATTGGATGTGCCTAAAACGTACTTTAAGTACAAAACACAGCACTTTAATAAATAATCCAGCTTCTAGCTGACTAGTAAAGTGCCAAAATATGGGGAAAATATCACTAGACACTTTCTAAAGTGTGGAAACAAAATGTGTCACTAAAAATAACAATAACGACACTTTAAAGCTTTTGTAACGCTTTAACGGATTACTATCCAACTGAACAACCGGACTTTACCCGGAACATGAAAATATTACTATTTTCACTAATTATATTTTTCTGAGCCAGTAAGGGTCTCCGTATGCCCTAACACCCGCGTTAACGCATAACATACAAGTAACCGAGTTAATTACCAATGTAACCTAACTAATACTTATGCTTAGTTACAAACTAACCAAGGACCCCCCCCCCCCTCTAACCAAAACCGTCCCCTAGGGGGGGACATATCTTGTACTTACAAGATCTCCTAATCTAGTGTGTTGGATATCTTCATGACACATTTACCATTGGTTTATACCTCCATAATTTGCCTATAAGTTAAACACTAAACCTAAGATCATTCACCTTAACACAACACAAGACCAAGCTCTCTCTCTCTCCCTTACCCACTCTCGGCCGAACCCCACTCTCACCACCATCATATTTTCGGTCCTTGATCATTCCATTCCAAGTATATACAAGCTTCACGGGTCGCGTATTAGGAGCTTTGGAGCAAGCGGAACACGAAGGACCTCTTTCGTTAGCTTTTATCCACGCGTTTTTCATCAAGAATCTTCCCTAGCCTTGAGCTAGAGGTATAACATTTAAAACTCGTTTTTACAAATATCTAAAGTGGTTAAAAGGGTTCGTGTTGGTTAAATATCTATAACATACGTTTTGAAGCATTAAAGTCTAGTAAAAACTATAAAAATGGTGGTTAATAGCTTACAACTTGTGTAAAAGTTGTAGTACTTGAAAGATGTGTTTATCTAGACCCGATCTATGATGTGGTAGCTCGGATCACCGTTTAACCCGACTTTGTAAGATCATGGATCTTCACATAAGCTCGTTTTTGGTTACCACAAGGGTTAAAAGGTGAAACTCTACCACACTAGAGACATGAACTTGTGCAAAAATATTTTACTTGTGTAAAAGTGATTTAACTTGTACATTGGTGTTTAAAACTAGCGGATCTACGTATCTGCAAGTGGTATTTTTAAAGAACCACACTTTAAAGGAATCATGTTTTCTAAAGGATGGACCTTACACTAACAAACATGATTTTATAAACCACAAGTGTGTAAACACTTGTGAAATTAAAAGATCCGACAAATAACTATTTTTGGGAAAGATGACAAGAAGTTGTAAAGACGGATTTCTCTAATCACAAGGTTATTACGAGATCAAAGTTACTTTATGTAAAGATCTACAAAATATAATGGGATTTACATTATAGATGCGGAAAAACTACAAGTTCATGCAATTATGCGATTTACATACTTATCGACTAGTTTGATGTGTCGGAAATTGTTTGATTGAATAAAGAAGTTGTTGAATTGATTTGTTAAAAGAAAATGATACGCTTGAAAGCGTGGCCACCTCCAGTTACAGAGGAAACTCTGGCGAAATTTTCTAAAAACCTAACACTTAGAATTATTTACACAACAAGTGTTAGAACTATTTTTGGACATATTTTCGAAACATAAATTTCGCCAGCACTATATTTTACTAAATATTCGGAGGTGGGATTTTCACTAAGTTAACGTGATAAATATGCTTTGTCACAACACTGTTTATGATTATTTTTGTGAAAATACATAAATATTATTTTAGTGTAAAAATAATATTTACAAGCGTTAATGATTCCAAAACTTTGCGAACGCTTTCACTATGAATATATAAGTTACACCGGTAATTACATTACCATACGATTGATAAAACGTAACTTACGCACATGTATTGTATCCCCCATCCTTGGGAAGGATTATAACTACCAAGTATATACAGAACAAGCACACGAAATAGTTGTCTAACTATTTCCCAAAAACTTAAACTAAAGCTAAGGCACGGCCATCCGTCTAATAGAATTAGCACTTGTAGGTCGTCGCACAGCTTTCAGATTTGGAGACACTTGGTAGAGACGCACTGACTGTGAGTTCATGTCCCCCTTTTCTCTAACTGTTTTCAGTTTTCTTAACTGCGGGGGTGAAATACATGTTACTTTGTTTACAAGTACTTTATACATGGTATGATTAACGTAAGGAGGTTTTTAGATCATGTGAATGGGTAGGCGGAAACTTGAGGCCATTAATCCTCAAGGTAGGACCGAGGGACAGGAGCGGTAGATCTATCTGGGTGTAGCGAGCCCAGCCCCAGGCCCAAACAGAACGGACCTCGGGGTGACTTTGTGCCCAACGCATAAATCCGCTAGGTTTGAGTCTTCCTACTTGCATTTCACAACATGCTAATGGCCTTGCAAACCATTGGTGATCACAAGTCCTCTTACACTACTACATACCAGGAAACTTTTATACTTACAAGTGTTTTTACTTACTCACTTGCACATGAACTCGCTCAACATTATTGTTGATTTTTCAACTTACATGTATTTCAGGAAATTAACGAGATCTGGCACGGTATGGCATGTTTTCCGCTGCACTAGTTTCCGAGGTCATCCGAGGTTTAGGGGATGTGTCTCTTTCCTGGACAAGACACAGTCCTTAAACCATGTTTCTGTTATGTTTCAGTTTGTAGTGTTTGTTGAACAAGATTATGGTTGTCAGGGTATGTTAAAACAATGGTATTGTGTTTGGTTTTCAAAACTTAATGGATGATCTTGCATGTTTTTAACTCATATAGCTTTGGTATGATTAAGCTATGGTATTAAGAAGTCACACCAAAATTAACCACGCTTCCGCAAAGCCAGGGTGTGACAGCTTGGTATCAGAGCTCTGATCATAGCGAACTAGGATTCTTTCTCGAGTCTAGACTATGATCACTAGGGCTCTCACGAAAACATTTTTTCTGCATACCACTTAAGTCCAGATCCACAACTTTTTACAAAACAAATGTTGAGCACATTTTATTCATTATTATAGGCTTAGTCTGAGAGACTAAGGCTCGGTCTGAGAGATCGAGGAAGTTGGCTAGTGAGACTAGGAGAGTTGGCTAGTGGGACTAGGAGAATTGGCTAGTGGGACTAGGAGAATTGGCTAGTGGGACTAGGAGGATTGGCTAGTGGGACTAGGAGGATTGGCTAGTGGGACTAGGAGAATTGGCTAGTGGGACTAGGAGAATTGGCTAGTGGGACTAGGAGAATTGGCTAGTGGGACTAGGAAGAGCAGTCTGAGAGGCTGGGAGGCTAGTGGGACTAGGGGAATGATTTGAATGCTTGCTTGATGACTTATGTGATTATTTGATTATATGATTGATTGTTTGTGCATGTTGGTATATATGTTACAGACACATGGATTCTACAGACACTGGTGGTTCAGGCACCACAGGCCCTAGGCCTATCGTTTCAGACGACCTTGAGTCATCGGAGCACGAGGTTTACACGTCCGACTTCACTAGCACAGATGAGGACGATTTCCAGCCCTTCGCATTACCTGACGGTGCTGGCGAGCTCGCAGATGGTCCTCTGGCCGGGGATCTACCACTTGCATTGATCCCTGCCCCTATACCGCTTGCTTCGTACCCTGTTTATGATTTGCCTATCGACGACGAGGATGATGATGTCGATATGTTTGAGGAGGAGCCTTTCGAGGAGGATGCTCAGGGCGAGGCCCTACCTGCTGCTGATGGTCCCTTGTTGATCGCAGATGCTCCCGCCGCGGAGTCACCTGCCCACTCCCCAGTCCCAGACTCCTTTGAGTCTGTGGCCTCTGTACCCTCATATGTCCAGAGTGCGCAGCACTTCTCTCATGAGTCAGATCCTGATCAGGCATCTTCTGTTGCCCCTATCCCCAGTTTTGTTTCCGACCATGATGATGAGGGGGATTCCGACCCTATGTTTCCCCCGGGATTCGACCCTGATCGTGACATAGAGTTTGTTCCGATGGACCAGTTTATGGAGGATCCAGTAGACGCTGTTGACCCATTTGATTATATTGACCCAGATTTTGATTTCGAGATGGCTTTTGATGACTTCGAGCCTGCCGTTGCTCCTGAGCAGGCAGCCGCTCTAGACCCTATACCTGAGCATGACCCAGTACATGCTGATATCCCGTTTGAGCCTGTTGTTGCTGATCTCCCTGTAGATGTTCCTGTGATTGAGGGCGATCATGTTGCTGTTGATCCCATTGTTCCTTTACCCGTTGGTGATATACCTGCTGACCATCCTATAGAGCACATTGCACCCGTTCACCCTGTTGTTGCTCCCTTACTTGATCCCATCCCATTGGAGCCCGGACATGCACTGTTCGCGGCACATATGGATCCACCGGATGAGTCCGCACAGCACGGTTGGATACCGGCTGATGAGGATGTTCCACCTTTTCCTCCACAGATTCCTGTTGCACCACATATTGACTTTTCATTTCAGGTTCCTATGTTTGTACCTCCAGCAGGGCCTGGAGAGGGTTCTTCAGCTCACCCTGATGGGCATGTACCGATGTCTATCCCTTTCATGCCTCAGACGTCATCTGTTCCACCCGCTGTTGCTCCATTTCGCGTGGCACCTTTCGACCCCACTAGTGAGCCGTTTCTTCGGGCACCCGACTCTGGCATGCCACCTACTGACCCCTACCATGCTTTTCACAGGGGGTACACGATCGAGGACGTCTTGATGTCCTTTGTTGCACAGCACGAGTCCCACACACAGCGTATCCAGGAGCTCGAGAGAGCTCGGCTATCTTGTCAGTGTCATGGTCAGACACCCTCCCCTCTACAGCCGTTTCGACCATTACCTCCAGATATTGCTGCCCGTCTCTTTACATTAGAGCAGCAGATTGCTTCCATCATCCGTACACACCAGGAGGAGGACTGGCTCCAGTTACGCCGTTTGTTTTACACCCATTTTCCCCCTCCTCCACCACCATCTGCATAGAGCTCACCAGTTACTGATTAGGTAGACGAGGATGAGAAGACGGCGATTGTTGGATTGCACAGCATTTTGGAGACCACTTTATGACTTTGACTTTTGTTGACATGTACTTGATGTTGTATTTGACACTGATTTGTTATGATTTTTGGACGGGGGTGATGTAGCCCCTAGTTGATGGATGATTGTATGACACTATGATGTACTGATACACTTACTCTGTGGTCTAGATGTATGACAATCGCAGTATTCTCATCATATCTGTTTCGCTTGATTACTTATTTGCATTGTTATGGTATGAGATGTGGATGATTGATATATGTGATGTATTGATGACATGGGATGTTATGTGTTATTTCTATTACTATTATAGTAAGACGTACGTACTGTAACGTGGGATTTTTACTATGGCCTGACCAATGTGAACACATCTTTTAGAAGATGCCGCCAAAACGCCCAACGCCAATGCCTACTAATGAGGCAGAGCTACAGCAAGTCATTGCAGCTGCCATAGCACAATACGCAGCATCTCAGCCAGGAGCGAGCGGAAGTGTTAACCAGGGCAACAACAATCCACCTCACGGATGCACCTACAAGCAGTTTTTAGACTGCAAACCGGTCAACTTCGATGGCACAGGAGGTGCAGTTGCCTTTACCCGCTGGGCTGAGAAAACCGATTCTGTTTTACGCATGAGCAAGTGCGCAGAGGATCAGCAAGTCACATACATTTCAGGGCTGTTTCTTGATGGAGCCCTATCCTGGTGGAATCTACAAGTACAAACCCTAGGCGAGGCTGCTGCCTACGCACTGACCTGGACCGAGCTAAAGGAACTCATGCGCAAGAAGTACTGTTCCCGCGCAGAAATCCAGCGATTGGAGACCGAATTCTGGCACTTGAAAATGGACGGTCCAAAGGTAGCAGAGTACGTTCAAAGATTCCATGACTTATCTCAAGTGGTTCCTTACATGGTTACGCCAGAATACAAGCGAATCGAGCGCTTCATTTGGGGTTTGGCTCCCCAAATCATAAGCATGGTAACCTCCTCCAAACCAGCGACTATCACTGAAGCCATCGATTTGAGCGTGGCTCTCACCGAGGAGGCGATTCGTTTGAACAAGTTTAATGAGATCAAGACGAAGAAGGCAGAGACTCACGTTGAGTCATCAGGAGGCAACAAAAGAAAGTTCTCGAACTTTAAACAGGGCATTGGCAGTGTTGGTAAGAAAGGGGAAACAAACGCACCAGCTCAGGTTACAGCTGGTAGTGGAAGGAAAGGAAGAGGATATATGGGCACCCAGCCCAAGTGTAATGCCTGCCAGCGTCACCATTCTGGCCGATGTGGTTTGAGGGTATGTGATTCGTGTGGAAAACCTGGCCACTTGAAGGATTCTTGTTGGGCCACTGCTGGCCGCGGAGGCCAGGGAGGATATGGAAACAGAAACAATAATCGTGGTGGTAATCGCCCACAAGGAAATAATGGAGGGAACGGAGTCAACAATGCGAACCAAAACAACCAGCAAGTTGGGGATGGCGCCGGAAGTGGTCGAAAACTTGGATGTTTTAACTGCGGTGATGTTGGGCATTTTAAGAAGAACTGCCCAGATTTAAACCAAGCCCGTGGAAGGGTGTTCCAAATCGAAGCAAGGGAAGCACGCCAGGACCCTAATGTTGTTACTGGTACGTTCCCTATCAATCAACGCTATGCATCCGTTTTATTTGATACTGGTGCCGATTATAGCTTCGTATCGTTAGAATTTAAGAATATGCTTGGGTTAGCCGCTAATAAGTTAGATATTCCCTACTCGATCGAATTAGCCAATGGGAAGTTGGTAGAAGCCAATGAAGTTATCAGAGGTTGTGTGATTGAATTGGGAGAACGTGAGTTCACTCTAGATCTACTACCAGTCCAGTTGGGAAGCTTCGACGTGGTGGTAGGAATGGATTGGTTATCAGGCAACAAGGCTGAGATAGTATGTCACGAAAAAGTTGTTCGTATCCCAACTGATGATGGTGAGACAATTGTGGTTCACGGAGAGAAGCGTGACACACCGCTAAGATTTATCAGCTGCTTGAAAGCAAGGAAGTGTTTACAGAAAGGATGTGTTGCTTTCCTGGCACACATCGTGGATAAGAAGGCTGCTGAGCCAAGAATCGAAGACATCCCTGTCGTGAGGGAATACCCAGAAGTCTTCCCAGAAGACTTACCTGGATTGCCACCTCAGAGGCAAGTAGAGTTTCGCATCGACTTAGTTCCAGGCGCCGCGCCTGTGGCTAAGGCACCATATAGACTTGCTCCGTCTGAGATGCAGGAACTGTCAACACAACTTCAAGAGTTGTTAGACAAGGGTTTTATCCGACCAAGCTTCTCGCCTTGGGGAGCTCCGGTCCTGTTTGTCAAAAAGAAGGACGGTAGTTTCCGCATGTGCATCGACTACAGAGAATTGAACAAGCTGACGATCAAGAATAGGTACCCTCTGCCAAGAATCGACGATCTGTTTGACCAACTTCAAGGTTCAAGCTTTTACTCTAAGATCGATCTTCGATCTGGATACCATCAGTTGAGGATTCAAGAGGAAAGTATCCCAAAAACAGCCTTCAGGACTCGTTATGGGCACTACGAGTTCCTAGTTATGCCATTTGGTTTGACAAACGCACCGGCAGTATTCATGGATCTGATGAATAGAGTTTGCAAACCATACTTGGACAAGTTCGTGATTGTGTTTATCGACGACATCTTGATTTATTCAAAGACAAAGGCAGAGCACGAACAGCACCTAAGAGCTATTTTGGAGCTGCTAAAGAAGGAACAGTTGTATGCCAAGTTCTCTAAGTGCGAGTTTTGGCTACGCGAAGTCCAATTCCTTGGACACGTGGTGAATGGAGATGGAATCCACGTGGACCCAACAAAGATCGAGGCGATCAAGGATTGGGAAACACCTAAGACGCCAACCGAGATTCGACAATTCTTGGGTTTGGCTGGCTACTATCGAAGGTTCATTGAGGATTTTTCGAAGATCGCTCAACCATTGACGCTCCTCACCCAGAAAGATAAGAAGTTTGATTGGGGAATCAAACAGGAAGAAGCGTTTCAGGTATTGAAAGATAAGCTCTGCAATGCGCCAATCTTAGCTCTACCGGAAGGTACTGATGACTTTGTGGTATACTGCGACGCATCGCGCCAAGGATTGGGTTGCGTATTGATGCAACGCCAAAAGGTTATTGCTTATGCATCACGTCAACTGAAAGTACATGAAAAGAACTATACCACACACGATTTAGAGCTTGGCGCAGTGGTTTTCGCTTTAAAGATCTGGAGACACTACCTGTATGGTACGAAGTGCACAATCTTCACAGATCACAAAAGCCTACAGCATATATTCAACCAGAAGGAGTTGAATATGAGGCAAAGACGATGGGTTGAGTTGCTAAACGACTACGACTGCGAGATAAAGTATCATCCAGGGAAGGCGAATGTGGTCGCCGATGCCCTAAGTCGAAAGGAAAGGATCAAGCCCATAAGGGTTAGGGCTCTTGAAATGATTATCCGAACCGATCTTTCCTTACGCATTCGTGCTGCACAAAAAGAAGCCCTTAAGGAAGGAAACCGTGAAGAAGAATATCTCCGGGGGATGGAGAAGCTCTTGGTACCAAACAAGGAAGGAACGTTATGTTTTGAGAAAAGGATTTGGGTTCCTCTGTTTGGTGATTTAAGGAAAGTCATTTTTGACGAGGCTCACAAATCGCGGTACTCTATACATCCTGGAGCGGATAAGATGTACCAGGATCTCAAAAATTATTATTGGTGGCCTAGGATGAAAGGCGATGTTGCTGTCTACGTGAGCAAATGTTTAACGTGCGCTAAGGTGAAGGCGGAATACCAGAAGCCTTCAGGGCTGCTGCAACAACCTGAGATTCCCAAGTGGAAATGGGAACAAATCTCAATGGATTTTGTTACGAAATTGCCAAGAACGCCGAGAGGCCATGATATGATTTGGGTAATAGTTGACCGCCTAACAAAGTCCGCACACTTTCTGCCAATCAAGGAGAAAGACAGCACTAGTAAACTTGCGGAAATTTACATGAGAGAAATTGTCGCACGTCATGGAGTACCTCTCTCGATTATCTCTGATAGAGACGGAAGGTTCGTGTCTAGGATATGGCAATCCTTCCAAGAAGCCTTTGGCTCACAGTTGAATCTGAGCACTGCGTTCCATCCGCAAACTGACGGCCAGATCGAGCGAACGATACAAACCTTGGAAGACATGCTGAGAGCGTGTGTTATGGATTTGGGCGGTAGCTGGGATAAACATTTACCTTTGGTCGAATTCTCATACAACAACAGCTACCACACCAGTATTGGTGTCGCGCCATTTGAAGCCCTATACGGACGCAAGTGCCGATCACCCCTATGTTGGTCTGACGCAGGTGATAGGCAACTTGCTGGTCCCGAGATCGTCCAAGAGACGACAGACAAGATTGCGCAAATTCTTAAACGCATCGAAGCAGCTCGCCACAGACAAAAGGCCTATGCGGATCCAAACCGAAAGCATGTGGATTTCCAAATTGGAGAAATGGTGTTATTGAAATTTCACCCTGGAAGGGGGTGGCACGCTTCGGGAAGCGTGGGAAGTTAAATCCGCGCTACATTGGTCCCTTCAAAATTCTGGAAAGAATTGGAACTGTAGCATACAAGTTGGACCTACCTGCTGAACTGAATGGTGTTCACGATACATTTCATGTATCCAATTTAAAGAAAAGTCCAACTCAAGTTGACGTTGCCATTCCCACCGACGAGATTCATGTTGATGACACGCTCCACTTTGTTGAAGAACCTGTCGAGGTCACGGATTGGAAAGTTAACAAGACCCGCCGGAGCAGTGTCAAACTCGTCAAAGTTCGTTGGAATGCCAGACATGGTCCTGAATTCACCTGGGAACGTGAGGACCGGATGAAAGAGAAATACCCCCACCTTTTTCCTAAGAACCCTGCTTCTACAAGCAGAACTTAAATTTCGGGACGAAATTTATTTAACGGGGGGAGAATGTGACAACCCGCACTAAACCAGGTATCCGTACAACTTAATTAATGATTAATTACTGCTAAATTACTGTGCTTAACTGAAATTGCTGATAAACTGCTACCTGCATACTGATACATGCACTTACTTGCATCATACTTTATTTGCTGTCACTACATTATTTACATGCTGAACTTTGGTGACAAACATGATGCACAAAAAGCACAGTAGCACTAAACGGATACACCGTGAACATGCTGATATAACCAGCATCAGGCAGACACTGCCTCTAAGGCCTGTTAAGAGCCTCAAATATCTGACTACACTGGTAGTGAGTGTAGGGTTATAAGGGTTGTGGAACTGCGTCTCTAGGAATAAGATACACTGATTGGATGTGCCTAAAACGTACTTTAAGTACAAAACACAGCACTTTAATAAATAATCCAGCTTCTAGCTGACTAGTAAAGTGCCAAAATATGGGGAAAATATCACTAGACACTTTCTAAAGTGTGGAAACAAAATGTGTCACTAAAAATAACAATAACGACACTTTAAAGCTTTTGTAACGCTTTAACGGATTACTATCCAACTGAACAACCGGACTTTACCCGGAACATGAAAATATTACTATTTTCACTAATTATATTTTTCTGAGCCAGTAAGGGTCTCCGTATGCCCTAACACCCGCGTTAACGCATAACATACAAGTAACCGAGTTAATTACCAATGTAACCTAACTAATACTTATGCTTAGTTACAAACTAACCAAGGACCCCCCCCCCCCTCTAACCAAAACCGTCCCCTAGGGGGGGACATATCTTGTACTTACAAGATCTCCTAATCTAGTGTGTTGGATATCTTCATGACACATTTACCATTGGTTTATACCTCCATAATTTGCCTATAAGTTAAACACTAAACCTAAGATCATTCACCTTAACACAACACAAGACCAAGCTCTCTCTCTCTCCCTTACCCACTCTCGGCCGAACCCCACTCTCACCACCATCATATTTTCGGTCCTTGATCATTCCATTCCAAGTATATACAAGCTTCACGGGTCGCGTATTAGGAGCTTTGGAGCAAGCGGAACACGAAGGACCTCTTTCGTTAGCTTTTATCCACGCGTTTTTCATCAAGAATCTTCCCTAGCCTTGAGCTAGAGGTATAACATTTAAAACTCGTTTTTACACATATCTAAAGTGGTTAAAAGGGTTCGTGTTGGTTAAATATCTATAACATACGTTTTGAAGCATTAAAGTCTAGTAAAAACTATAAAAATGGTGGTTAATAGCTTACAACTTGTGTAAAAGTTGTAGTACTTGAAAGATGTGTTTATCTAGACCCGATCTATGATGTGGTAGCTCGGATCACCGTTTAACCCGACTTTGTAAGATCATGGATCTTCACATAAGCTCGTTTTTGGTTACCACAAGGGTTAAAAGGTGAAACTCTACCACACTAGAGACATGAACTTGTGCAAAAATATTTTACTTGTGTAAAAGTGATTTAACTTGTACATTGGTGTTTAAAACTAGCGGATCTACGTATCTGCAAGTGGTATTTTTAAAGAACCACACTTTAAAGGAATCATGTTTTCTAAAGGATGGACCTTACACTAACAAACATGATTTTATAAACCACAAGTGTGTAAACACTTGTGAAATTAAAAGATCCGACAAATAACTATTTTTGGGAAAGATGACAAGAAGTTGTAAAGACGGATTTCTCTAATCACAAGGTTATTACGAGATCAAAGTTACTTTATGTAAAGATCTACAAAATATAATGGGATTTACATTATAGATGCGGAAAAACTACAAGTTCATGCAATTATGCGATTTACATACTTATCGACTAGTTTGATGTGTCGGAAATTGTTTGATTGAATAAAGAAGTTGTTGAATTGATTTGTTAAAAGAAAATGATACGCTTGAAAGCGTGGCCACCTCCAGTTACAGAGGAAACTCTGGCGAAATTTTCTAAAAACCTAACACTTAGAATTATTTACACAACAAGTGTTAGAACTATTTTTGGACATATTTTCGAAACATAAATTTCGCCAGCACTATATTTTACTAAATATTCGGAGGTGGGATTTTCACTAAGTTAACGTGATAAATATGCTTTGTCACAACACTGTTTATGATTATTTTTGTGAAAATACATAAATATTATTTTAGTGTAAAAATAATATTTACAAGCGTTAATGATTCCAAAACTTTGCGAACGCTTTCACTATGAATATATAAGTTACACCGGTAATTACATTACCACACGATTGATAAAACGTAACTTACGCACATGTATTGTATCCCCCATCCTTGGGAAGGATTATAACTACCAAGTATATACAGAACAAGCACACGAAATAGTTGTCTAACTATTTCCCAAAAACTTAAACTAAAGCTAAGGCACGGCCATCCGTCTAATAGAATTAGCACTTGTAGGTCGTCGCACAGCTTTCAGATTTGGAGACACTTGGTAGAGACGCACTGACTGTGAGTTCATGTCCCCCTTTTCTCTAACTGTTTTCAGTTTTCTTAACTGCGGGGGTGAAATACATGTTACTTTGTTTACAAGTACTTTATACATGGTATGATTAACGTAAGGAGGTTTTTAGATCATGTGAATGGGTAGGCGGAAACTTGAGGCCATTAATCCTCAAGGTAGGACCGAGGGACAGGAGCGGTAGATCTATCTGGGTGTAGCGAGCCCAGCCCCAGGCCCAAACAGAACGGACCTCGGGGTGACTTTGTGCCCAACGCATAAATCCGCTAGGTTTGAGTCTTCCTACTTGCATTTCACAACATGCTAATGGCCTTGCAAACCATTGGTGATCACAAGTCCTCTTACACTGCTACATACCAGGAAACTTTTATACTTACAAGTGTTTTTACTTACTCACTTGCACATGAACTCGCTCAACATTATTGTTGATTTTTCAACTTACATGTATTTCAGGAAATTAACGAGATCTGGCACGGTATGGCATGTTTTCCGCTGCACTAGTTTCCGAGGTCATCCGAGGTTTAGGGGATGTGTCTCTTTCCTGGACAAGACACAGTCCTTAAACCATGTTTATGTTATGTTTCAGTTTGTAGTGTTTGTTGAACAAGATTATGGTTGTCAGGGTATGTTAAAACAACGGTATTGTGTTTGGTTTTCAAAACTTAATGGATGATCTTGCATGTTTTTAACTCATATAGCTTTGGTATGATTAAGCTATGGTATTAAGAAGTCACACCAAAATTAACCACGCTTCCGCAAAGCCAGGGTGTGACAGTGCTTACCTGGGAATTCTTGGGATGAGTGTTCACTTATAGGCGAGCATGTCTTCGCGATACATTATTTTTGATCCATTTACTTTGATTAGTCGCTGTGTGTCATTTGTTTACCTTGTGGTAATGAACAAATGACCACTATCCTTGCTTTCATCAGATTTGTTTCATCTCATTCTTTTCGTTTAATTCTCTCACTCGTTTCCTTTCATGTTTCCTCTTTTAGAATGCCTCCTCGACGCGAAAACCAGATAGCGACTGCCGAACTGGCAGAAATCATTGCGCAGCAAATGGCTGCTCAATTCCCAAACCTCTTTGCTCAATGGAACCAAGCCAACAACAACAACAATGGTCCATGCAATTTCAAGAGTTTTAACTCAGCTAAACCACTCAAGTTTAGTGGTTCTGAGGGAGCAACTGGGCTTCTTCAATGGTTCGAGAGCATTGAGAATACTTTCCGTCATGTTCAGTGTCCTGATAATCACAAGGTCGAGTTTTCTTCAAGTGTGTTTCAGAAGAGGGCTCTTACGTGGTGGAACGGGGTTATGAGAGATCGTGGTGCAGAAGTTGCTCTAGCACAGACATGGGCTGAACTTAGGGCCCTTATGATGAAGGAATTCTGTCCTCATCACGAGATCAGGGCCTTGGAAAAGGAATTTGACGATCTTACGCAAGATAGCGGTGAGCATCGAGCCTACACGGACCGTTATGAGGAGTTAAGCCTGTTATGCCCAAACATGGTCACACCTTTGGATAAGGCAATCGAAAAGTACATTGATGGCCTCCCTGACTCAATACAAGACATTGTGACTGGTAGCAACCCTACTACTGTTAGGCAGGCCATTGAGCTATATGCAACCTTGACTGAATCAAAGATCAGGAAAGGTAAACTTTTCCGAAAAGGTGACAAGAAACCGGTCGAAGAATCGAACCCAATCGAGGAATCAAAGACCATGGATGAACATACTGGATCCTCTAAGAAGTCAAAGAAGCGAAAGGCTTCTCAGAACTTCGCCGTGGTCGCTCACAATGATCAAGCCGTCCCCAACCAACCAGCTCAACCCCCTGCCAGGAAACCCTACAATGGAACTGCACCCTTGTGCAACCAATGTGGCCTACATCATTATACTGGTGTGAAGTGCCGCACATACCAAGTTTGCGGACTTATAGGTCATACAGCGAGGGTTTGCCCAACAGCAGCTGCACCAAATCAAGTTAACAACAATCCTGCTCAAGCTCGTTTTCCACCGGGGTCTTGCTACAACTGTGGCGAGATGGGCCATTTTTGTAGGAATTGCCCAAAGCTTGCCAATGCAAATCCAGCGTGGGGATGAGTATCTTACCGACAGAAGATAACGCTGTTTAGAAAATAATCGAGCCTTGTGTATTATTTTCTTTTGTTATCACGATCTATGAAACAGTTGTTGTTATTGTTGTTATAAATAAATCTTTCATTTACATTTTAATATGTTTATGTGGTTGCATGTATAAACATATCCTCTACAATACCAACAATCAAGGAACCATATTCCTTGAAGAACAGACTACCCCCAAATTTCTTCCATTGTATGATCTCTTGCGTTTTCCACGAAAATCCTAAGTACCCGTTTCTTCCAAGAGAAACGAAGTACGAGGTGCCAAGTTAATAGCAATCAATAACAAGATAATAACAATTAAACAATTATGTGATTATGTGCTTATGTGTTCCCTTTTATGTGTTATGTGATCCAAATTATGTTATCCAAATCCTCGTAGAATCTTATATATCCTTGTACAAGAGATTCATAGTAGGATACCCAAAGGTACTACCTAAAATCCTAAATGGACTTCTATGCTGTAGTTAAGTCCCTTGGATTATAAAGTACTACTTCATAATTAGACCCCTTTTAGTGGTCTAGTTAAACTGATCGATCCAAAAATCTGGTTAGGAATATTATGTGATGATATAGATGAAAGGACTCCTTGGTGGCCTAATTAAGAAGATCCCCTGTCGATCTAATTAAAAGGACCCTATGGTAGTCTAGTCACCCTCATCACAAGTTTGATATCCTTCCCCACAACATTACAAAACGAACTGTGCGGACTGTGCAAGGAATTACGTAATTATGAATGCATACATAATTATGGAATTTAGTGCACAGAAATCACAGCAAGTTCTATCATGTATCTAAGTTAACCCAATTCATTTCCAACTCTGAGGAAGCAACCGTTGAAAATGACTCCGTTAGTTCATTTTCGTTTCTGAAGATTATCCGTTGAGGAAATGAATATCCGTTTATCCTTCATTTCCAACTCTGAGGAAGCAACCGTTGAAAATGACTCCGTTAGTTCATTTTCGTTTCTGAAGATTATACGTTGAGGAAATGAATATCCGTTTATCCTTCATTTCCAACTCTGAAGAAGCAACCGTTGAAAATGACTCCGTTAGTTCATTTTCGTTTCTGAAGATTATCCGTTGAGGAAATGAATATCCGTTGTTAAATCTTTCATTTCCGTACCTGAGGAAGCAACCGTTGAAAATGACTCCGTTAGTTCATTTTCGTTTCTGAAGATTATCCGTTGGGGAAATGAATATCCGTTGTTAAATCTTTCATTTCCGTACCTGAGGAAGCAACCGTTGAAAATGACTCCGTTAGTTCATTTTCGTTTCTGAAGATTATCCGTTGAGGAAATGAATATCTGTTGATTATTCCTTCATTTCAAATTCTGAAGAATAACCGTTGAGGAAAATGACCCCGTTTGTTCATTTTCGTTCTGAAGAATATCCATTGAGAGAAATGAATATCCGTGGATTATTCCTTCATTCCCGTTTCTGACGAAGGACCCGTTGAGGAAGAATGAATCATCCATTCGTTTTCACTTCTGAAGAATATCCGTTGAGGGAAATGTATATCCGTTTAGTTAAAAATCCTTTATTTTCCATTTCCGAAGAACCCGTTGAAGAAAATGATTCCGTTCGTTCATTTTCGCTTCTGAAAAAAAATATCCGTTGAGGAAAATAACAAAATTATGCTTTACATATCTTTGATGGCTATTTAACACAAAGTTACAGACAGACTCCTATGAATTAATTTCAGGATGAAATTTCCTAAATTAGGGGAGACTGTGACACCTGTGTCACTGCGACCAGCAAACAAATGCCAAACCAATGAAATATTGTGTTTCATACTTTGGACTTGTATAAATATGTGTGTCTTTTGCACATATCAACTCTTGTTCGATTTCAAGCTCTAAATCGCTTTCTGGAAGGTTATACGCGCACTAATGCGTAAATATAACCAGTTTAATGCAACAAACACTCCGGAATAGTGACATAGGCTTAACATACCTTAAATAACCTCTACATAACTTAGAAATAAGTTTTGGAAGGTTTGGTATGCCGAAATCAAGTTAAATCGCTTACAGGGACTAAATTTGACAAACTGTGAAAGTATGCCAATTTGAACTGTAACAGACATTCCGGAACATGGCCATAAGTTAAACATACCATAAATATCCTTCACATAGCTTAGAAATAGGCTTTGAGGGGTTCGGTGTGCTAAAATAAACTTTTGGGCCATTCAGGGACTAAAAGTGTCAAAAAGTGCATAAGTTTGCATTTTCGCGCATAACTTACGTTCTGAATACCTCCGGACATCCAAAAATTTATGTAAGCACTAAAATATTTTATTTTAGTGTTTGGCATAAGAAAAATCCATTCGTCGCGTCATTTGGATCGTTTTTCGCGCTTATGCGCATTCCGTCGTAATTAAGCGAACATCGCGATCGTACGACCAAACGAACCGACATCCTAGATATTTTTGAGCATGTTTTGAGTTCCCTATACTTTAACTTCATTTTAGAGCCTTGAAATGAGGTTAACGGGGTTCAAACGCATCGAAAATAGCTTAAACGGGCTGCAGGGACCATTTCTGCCATTTTTGAAACTTTGCTGAAAGTGGTACATGGTGGCGTAGCGCGAGCACCTCATGCCTAGGCAGTGGCGCTACGTGACTGCCTAACCTGGACAGAAACATTGTATTTGGTCCATTTTCACTTTTGCACATGGTTTTGGGACAATCTATGGGCTCAAATGGTTTTCAAAAACCACTATCTTGAGGTGTATGGCCAAGATCAAAGCACGGTTTCCGAGGAACGATCTTAACGGCTCTACGAATCCTATAAATACCCCTTGCCTTCACTTGCAAAAACCCACTAGAATCTTGATTTGAGAACCTCTAAGTTGAAACCATTGTTTCATACCTAAGCTACTTGGATCGAGGTTAGCATTCAGGGACCCTTCGTAAGTATTCTTTCGTTCTTTTATTTCTTTTCAAGTCTGAAAGTCAAACTTTGTTTGACTTTCTGCGTTGACCAGTTTATGGTCAATGCGAAGTTCGTTTGAACTTCGCAACGTGATTCTAATCACGATGGTTATAGTCCCTTGGGACTATGCCTACTGATTACCACGTTGTCTAGGGTCGTATGGGTAAGCGATCTAATAAATCGCTTATACCTTCGAACCCGACCCATTTTGGTCGATCATTAGGATCCGACCAAGTACTTTAGGACCATAGCATATAGGGAATAACCTTCCGAGGTTATACCTTATGGTCGCTTCGTTTAAGTAGTTGTATGATAGGTAGTATATATGCCTTAGGTAAATTACCAGAATACCCTTTTCATGTATAATTGGTAATTAAGCGTATGTAACCTAAACTTTTGTCACATAACCGATATGTAACATGTTTAGGCGTATAACACTTGTCATAGGACTAGTTAGACGTTCCGAACACGTTTCACGCGAACGACGCGTTAAAGTAGCATAAGCTACCTAAACGGGTTGTAATGGGTCGTAAGCACTTATGTTAGGTTTCATTTAGTATGTAGGCTTTGTTAATCCATATTACACGAGTCTCCACACTCGTTTGGTTTACGAACCCTCATTCTATCCGATCCTCAGATTTAGGTCCGGTTTATTAACATAGTTATCTATATTAGGTGCCGTTTGATATCCGTGATCTCTAGCATTGTTTGGTTGTCACTCAAGGACTACTGAGCATTCTCAAGTGAGTACATAGACCCCTCTTTTACTGTTTTCCAAACTGTTTTGGGGTGAAACACATGTGCCTACTTGTTACTTTCATGCTTTCACATCATATACCTACTATGTTCATTAGTACATTTATAGTACATGATTTCATTACATTTCATGCTATGTATGCCCATTGTGTGCGTACTTAGTACATTGCCTTACACTACATGCTATGTATGCCCATTGTGTGCGTACTTAGTACATTGCCTTACACTACATGCTATATATGCCCATTGTGTGCGTACTTAGTACATTGCCTTACATTACATGCTATGTATGCCCATTGTGTGTGTACTTAATACATTGTTTCACATTACATGCTATGTATGCCCATTGTGTGCGTACTTAGTACATTGTTATGCATTACACTTTATGCTATGTATGTCTTTTGTTGCATACTTAGTACATTTGTTATTCATCACATGTTTACATTTTGGATACACATTACATGATTCACATTAAACATGAACATTTTACTTTGGTAGTTTGGTTTGAGTAAGTGATTAAGTAACGAGGCGTGTGTAATATGACACAAGCATGGTGGATACGCCGCTGGTACTTCCTATATATAAGTGTTTGTATGGTATTACATATCGTAGCGTTATTTGAATCATTTCAGTTTGAGACATATAACATTTTATACAAATAACATACTTTTCACAAGACATTGATTTACAAACAACTTATCTTATACAAACTCATCTTACATGGTTATTCATTTAACCATACATTATTCTCTTATTTATACATATCATCTGATCTTATCTTTTTTCAAATGATTTACAAGACAATGCAAATTACAAGGTTCATGACTAAACATTTTTCTCAAACATAAGTCATGAATCCTATTTTCTCAAAACCTATGTATCTCACAGGCATTTTTATGCTGACGTACCTATTTTCACATGTGTTTTCAGGAGATGATGCGTAGGACTTATCAAGACATACTTAGGCGGACCTGTGCCTTAGTGACTTAAAATGAGACAAGAACTAGTTAATTTATGTTATGTACTCTTTATTTCTTGTTTCAAGACAATGTAACTCGCTTGTTTGATGAATAAAACGAAACTTTAATTGCCATGGATTTGAAACAATTAATTCTGTTACAACACTCCCCGACGTTTCCGCCACGTTTTGTATGTTCTACGTGGTCGGGGTGTGACACTCTCCCAACCTGTTGTCATCGTGTTTAGCACTCGGAATTTTGAAAATCAGCTTTTCAACATCAGTTGTCTAAAATCTTTTTGTATTTTTCAAAATTTATGCTAAAAGACTCTGAAAATCTTTTTGGATTTTTGAATTTAATGAAATGCAGTAAAGAAATATTTACAGACAATATTTTTTGTGAGTTTCTGTAAGAGGATCATATCAGTTTATGAGACAAATCACCAACACCGTTAAGCTTTAAACATTTTAAGTTCTAAACGATTCATTTAGATTGTCAGTATATTGATCCACTTAAATTTTCACACAAAGTTCAACTGTTTCGAGATACGAGATTAATGATTTAGAGACTTAAACTTATTCACGTGTCCCACCTCAGAATATACTCCCGTATCCAGATCCCAATATTCAGTCTTACAGGTGAGTATACCTAGATGATATCTGTAAAGGGTTAAATGCGAGGGCCATGAGAGCTCAGGCTATTGCTTCCGCAAAATCAGAGAGATGATGGATTCGACTTTCGGTGTGTTCCCTTTAGAGAATCTTTTCTTCAACAGCACATGATTAGCATTTTGCAATGTTTCATCATTTTTTATGCTGAGGGGGGTGCTATTATTTCAACCAAGCGAAAAGTATTATACGGGGACTAGGCCATTGCTTCCGCAAAATCAGAAGTCCCGGGATAATACCCCAGATATCACTAAGCATAAAGACCTAGTATCTCAGAAAGAGGGGTCTTTCAAACAAGATTTCGAGGGTTACCCATATATCCGAGAGACGTTCCCCACGAAATAATTAAGTTTGAAATTTAGGTTTATATCTCGAACACAATCTACTAAGAGTGTAAAAACCTACTGGCATATCATCAGTGAGACCGTTTATCACTTTTAGACTTTCCAATTCTTTAACATGTTGTGATTGTTCACTAATGTACTATCATTTCCTCTTTTTCTCAACAAAACTCATTTTGAAATTTTATCAAGTTTTTAGATTTTTTCAAATTTTCGAAATTTCTAAAAATTTTTACTCCCCCTAAAATCAAAATATGTTTCAATTTTGATTTTCTGGGAAAATTTGAAAACAAACTGTACAAGGTTAAGTGACAACTGATTTTCAAGCTTCAATTCGCCATCCACTTGGCATAAACAATCAGAACTCCCTCTGACAACAAACTACTTTCCCATTATGATTTCAAAATACTTAAGTTTGTTTTAATCAAAAAATGTTTTTTCCAGAAAATAAGTTTTGTTGATTTTACCACTTGTAGGATTGGGGTTTCATTCATCATTTTGTTCTTTCAACCACTTGTGAATGAAAGTTAAATCAAGTTCAACTTAATGACCTTGATTAACCACTTGTAGGTCGAAGTATCACTTGTAAAAAGATGTCGATTCCTGCTTCACAATTACCAACCTGGGAACTCCGGCAAGTCAGGATTTTAAGTAGAAAATGCTGTCACCCAAGCCTGACCAGCCTTGGGTGATTTTGATTCAACTCTATCCTACCATCTTTTTTATTTGTAAAAATCTTTCACATCCTTTACTTTCCCATCAACCATCTTTCTAAATATATGTTTGACTTTACCATTAAAAACCTTTTCAGCATCAAATTCTTCATTACCAGAGAAGAATTGATCTGAAATCTCAATCTTACCAACTTTGGATTTCAAATTATCTTTCGAAAATGGTAGAAAGTTTTCATCGTTCATTTCTGGAACGGAATTCTCATAACTTTTCACAACAAATGACTCCTCTGACTTTGAGGAGTCAGATTCATTGTCAGAACTGGTTTCTGAACTTTTAACAACCCATTTTTGTTTGTTCATATCGACTTTTCTTTTGTAAAAACGTTTTGAACTTTCACCAGTTTCAAAATTCGAATCTTTGAACTTTTTAAAACTTTCTGTTGGTTGTTTCTTTTCATCAACACATTTCTTTTTCATCTTTGAGTTAGAAGTAACTCCCTGTTTTGTGTTGATGGACATTGGGCACTTCCAAGTGATGTGTCCAACTTCTTGGCATTTGAATCAGGTTCTTCTTTCAACTCTCTTTTCAGATTCTTTCACCAGATTCTTTTTCCTTTCAGCAGGAAATTCTTTGTTTGACTGTCTCCAGAATGGTTTCTTCTCTTCTTCTACTGAACTTGCACTTGAAACAAATTTAGTTTTTGTTTTATAAATTTTCTCATTTTTATGATTTTCCGGGGGAATGAAACCTAATCCCTACTTTTTGAAATTAACGCTATGGTTTGGTTTCTTTCGATAACCTGAACCAGAACTGTAACCCTTTTTCTTGTTCAATCTCTGTTGAACTCTTGAAGTGTATTTTTTAGGTTTTTCAGTGAGATTTAAATCTTTTATGTCAGAAATATTAATTTCTGTTAATTTGAAAACCTGTTTGATCATTTCAGTTTTGACACTTCTTATTGGAAATTCTTCATCAGAAAATAATATGTCAGAATCATTCAAAGTATATGCAACTTTGAATATTTCATCATTCAAATTATTTTTCGACATCAGAAATTCTTTATTGTAAACCCGTTTGACTGGTGAACTCGGACTCTTGTCTGATGAACTCGAACTTTCAGATTTAGACTCCAACTTTGACTCTTCATCCATATCCAACACCTGATTGACCACTTTCTTTAATAACTCAGACTCATGATCAGTGTCAGACGCTGTGAATGTAACATCAATGTTATCTGGTAACTCATCAATAGTTTCAGACTTTAACTTGATGTTGACTGCCTTTTTTTTAAACTCTGTCAATCAAATAGTCACAAGTTGTATAACTCAGCAATAATCTTTTGATTCTTTCACTTTCAATCTTTTCGAGTTCCAAATCCTGCTTCAGTTTTGCACAATCTTCTATATACTCATTGATGACCTTCTGCTTTGTCATTAATGTTGAACTCATCATCGTCATAGCAGCATCAACTTCTAAGTTTGTTTTGTTCAAACCATCAACTGTTCTATTTAGCACATCATACGATTCTTTTACGTATTTCACATCAAACAATAATTTTTCTTTCAATTCTTCAAGATCACAAATCTTCTTGTCTTTCTCTTCACACTGTTTGCAAGATTCCAAACATTTCAGACAAGGTTTTGTGACCTCAATAATCTTTTCAACTTCGACTATTTTCTCAATTTCAACAATCTTTTCAACTTCGACGATTTTTTCAACTTCAACTATTTTCTCAATCACTTTTTCAGTCATTGGTTCTTCATCGAATTCTATTTCTGCTTTTACCTCACATTTTTCATCTTCGTCCTTTTCTGTTGAATTTTCTTCAAGTTTTGCTTTTTCATCTTCTAATTTTGCCTTTTCTTCAGCTATCCTTTTTGCTTCCAACTCTCTTTTCATTATAGCAGCCTTCTTCTCATTCAGCATCTCGATCTTATCTGCAAAAAACAAATTAAAACTGAATGAGTCTAAACTTTTTCTAGCATTATTAATATATTCTTCCTCATCATCGGTATCTTCATCACTTTCTGATGATCTGAAAATCTTAGTTCTTTTTGGCTTAGATTTGACTTCTTCTTCTTTCAGGATTCGAGCAACTAATCCTGAATCAGCGTGAATGTATTTGTCCCAACTAAATCCCTCTGCCACTTTTTCATTGTCTTGATTAACAAGAAAAGCTTTCTTCTTCAATAACACAGGATGATGATGGTTGTTGATCAATCTGATGAAAAATTGATTTTTGATAATAATCGTTCTTTTCTTGTCTTCCTGTTGCTTCTTTATTTTTGCATTCTCGGTTAAAATGTCCCTTTTCTTTGCAACGAAAACAAGTAACCTTTGATTTATCAAAACCTATTAGAGATGCACTCATTTAATGAAAATCATCTCTTCCAGTGATTTATGTGAATTTTTCTGCTCTTCTTACTGGACTGGCTAAACACCATTTGATATCCATCAATTCAAGTTCTTCAGCATCAATCTGATCATAATCCTCTTTGGTGAGCATCAGATTTCTAATACGTCCAACAACTAAGCTTTCATATGATTCTAACATAGCTTTGGCGGTTTTTGATAAGTCCCTGTCTCATTCTCACTATAAACAGTTTCAGCAACTGTAACTGGAGCAACTAGTGTAGCAAACACATTGTAAAACTCTTCTTCCATGTTACGGAGCAAAGTTTCTCAAATTCTAAAAATTACAGTTTCCAAGCGAAATGCAGGTTCACACGAAATCAAGTCTCAAACGAAATGACTTTTGGTGTGGAATAACCCTTTGGTGCGAAATGGAACTTTTGGTACGAAATGACCTTCAAACGAAATGATACTTGTGACACCTGTGTCACTTCAACCATCAAACAAATACCAAACCAATGAAATATTGTATTTCATACTTTGGACTTGTATAAATATGTGTATCTTTTGCACATATCAACTCTTGTTCGATTTCAAGCTCTAAATCGCTTTCTGGAAGGTTATACGCGCACTGATGCGTAAATATAACCAGTTTAACGCAACAAACACTACGGAATAGTGAAATAGGCTTAACATGCCTTAAATAACCTTTACATAACTTAGAAATAAGTTTTGAAGGCTTTGGTATGGCAAAATCAAGTTAAATCGCTTACAGGGACTAAAGTTGACAAACTGCGAAAGTATGCCAATTTGAACTGTAACAGACATTCCGGAACATGAACATAAGTTAAACACACCTTAAATATCCTTTACATAGCTTAGAAATAGGCTTTAAGGGGTTCGGTGTGCTAAAATAAACTTTTGGGTCATTCAGGGACAAAAAGTGTCAAAAAGTGCACAAGTTTGCATTTTTGCGCATAACTTACGTTCTGAATACATCCGGAGTTCCAAAAATTTATGTAAGCACTAAAATATTTTATTTTAGTGTTCGGCATAAGAAAAATCCATTCGTTTCGTCATTTGGATCGTTTTTCGCGCTTATGCGCATTCCGTCGTAATTAAGCGAACATCGCGTTCGTACGGCCAAACGAACCGACATCTGAGATATTTTTGAGCATGTTTTAAGTTCCCTATACTTTTACTTCATTTTAGAGCCTTGAAATGAGGTTAACGGGGTTCAAACGCATCGAAAAAGGCCTTAAAACACAACAGGGACCAAAACTGTCAATTTTGAAACATTTCTGATACAGGGGGGCAGTGGCGTAGCGCGAGCCCTAAGGCCCTTACCAGTCGCGCTACGCGACTGCCTAACCAGACCAGATTAAGTGTATCAAACAACAGATTGCAGCTGTTTAATCCTCCACCACACATTCTAAATTGTCTAGTCAGCTGATAAGGATCATCTTTTAGTCACCATAAGGTTCCAACACTTGTACGCATGGGATTAAAGCACGGATTCCATGAAACGATCCTAACGGTTCGGGTATTCCTATAAATACCCATCCACCCCAACCCCATTTCTCACAAGAATCTGGATTTGAGAGCTCTAAGTTGAAACCATTGTTTCATACCTGAGTTCTTGGATCGAGATTAGCATTCGGGGACCCTTCGTAAGTATTCTTTCATTCTTTTCTTTCTTTTATTGCTTTTCGAGTCAGAAAGTCAAACTTTGTTTGACTTTCAGCGTTGACCAGCTTATGGTCAATGCGAAGTTCGTTTGAACTTCGCAACGTGAGTGTAATCACGTTGGCTATAGTCCCTTGGGACTATGCCTACTGATTACCACGTTGTCTAGGGTCGTAGGGTAAGCGATCTAATAAATCGCTTATACCTTGAACCCGACCCATTTGGTCGATCATTAGGATCCGACCAAATACATTAGGTGACCATAGTAGGTAGGGAATAACCTTCCGAGGTTATACCCTATGGTCACATCGTTTGAGTAGTTGTATGATAGGTAGTTTATATGCCTTAGGTAAATTACCAGAATACCCTTTTCATGTATAATTGGTAATTAAGCATATGTAACCTAAACCTTTGTCACATAACTGATTATGTAACATGTTTAGGCATATAACACTTGTCATAGGGCTAGTTAGGCGGTCCGAACGCGTTTCACGCGAACGACGCGTTAAAGTAGCATAAGCTACCTAAACGGGTCGTAATGGGTCGTAAGCACTTAGATTAAGGTTTCATTTAGTATGTAGGCTTCGTTAAACCATATGACACGAGTCTCTATACTCGTTTGGTTTACGAACCCTCATTCTATCAGATCTTCCGATTTAGGTCCGGTTTATTAACATAGTTACCTATAGTAGGTGCCGTTTGATATCCGCGATCTCTAGCATTGTTTGGTTGTTACTCAAGGACTACTAAGCAATCTCAAGTGAGTACATAGACCCCTCTTTTTCTGTTTTCCAAACGTTTTGGGGTGGAACACATGTGCCTACTTGTTACTTTCATGCTTTCCATGTTTTCACATCATATACCTGCTATGTTTGTTAGTACGTTATAGTACATGATTTTATTACATCTTATGCTAGGTATGCCCATTGTGTGCATTACTTAGTACATCGTTTTACATTACATGCTACGTATGTCTATTGTTGTATACGTAGTACAGGTCACATGCTACGTATGTCTATTGTTGTATACGTAGTACAGGTCACATGTTACGTATGTCTATTGTTGCATACTTAGTACAGGTCACATGCTACGTATGTCTATTGTCGCGTACTTAGTACATTTGTTATTCATCACAGGCTTACATTTTGGATACATATTACATGATTTACATTAGACATGAACATTTTACATCTTGATGGTTTGGTTTGATTAAGTGATTTAAGTAACGAGGCATGTGTAATATGATACAAGCATGGTGGATACGCCGCTGGTACTTCCTACATATAAGTGTTTGTATGGTATTACATATCGTAGCGTTTTTTGAATCATTTCAGTTTGATACATATAACATTTTATACAAATAACATACTTTTCACAATACATTGTTTTACAAGCAACTTATCTTATACAAACTCAGTTTAAAATGGTTATTCATTTAACCATACATTATTCTCTTATTTATACATATCATCTGATCTTATCATTTTCAAATGATTTACAAGACAAAGCAAATTACAAGGTTCATGACTAAACATTTTCTCAAACATAAGTCATGAAACCTATTTTCACAAAACCTATGTATCTCACAGGCATTTTTATGCTGACGTACCTATTTTCACATGTGTTTTTCAGGAGCTGTTGCATAAGATGATCAAGATACACATAGGCAGACTTGGGCTTTAGTGACAATAAAAGATGCAAGACTAGTTAATTATGTTGTATTTCTTTGTTTGTTAAGACATTGTAACACTTTTAATTAATAAAACGAAACTTCAATTGCCATGGATTTGAAAAAATTAATTCTGTTACAACACTCCCCGACATTTCCGCCACGTTTTGTATGTTCTACGTGGTCGGGGTGTGACAATACTTGATGCGAAATAACCCTTTTCGTACGAAATTGATAACTCTTAAACGAAATGAAGTATTTCATGCGGAATGAAAGATCCGAGGTGTATTCCGTGTGAAATGAAGAACCTGATCCAAATGAAATAGACTATTTCACGCGAAATGCTGCTGATGTCATCTTTTCGAACAGTTTTTTATAAAATTGATCAAGTTATAGGTCGATTTTAGGTCTAATTCTTTCAAGGATTCATTAAAACAATGTTTCGCTTATAATGTGTGAAATTCAATCCATTTTGACCGTTAAATCTTGTTTAATTTTGAAAAGAATGTGTAGAAAATAGAAATTTTGGTGAAATCAGGCTGATTTGGCAAGAACTGTTCCTCCTGAGCTCTGATACCACTTGTAGGATCGAGAATCGATCTAAACGAGTCTATCAAAAGAGTTCTTAGTCAATATGAAAGGCGGAAACAGATATATCGACTTCGAATCGGCTTGATTTACACACATAATCACTTTTAATGTCTTGTATATTGAATTGACAACGATTACAGTCAGTAGACACGTCGGCAGCAGTTCGGTACCGGAAATTAGAAGCTCTTCCAAATGAAACGAAATGACCCATATATATAGGCCAGGTATTTCGTACGAAATGGGTATTGCTATTTCATACGAAAGGAACAAAGTTCATTTCGTACGAAATGGTTTCTTCCATTTCGTGCGGAATAGCCCAAACACACTAAAACCCTATTTTCCTCGTACAACGTGCCCTGATCTAACATTCCTATTTTACAAGACTCGATACAAGACGAAGTCGACAGACACATGCACCAACACTCTTTAAGTTGGGACGCCATCAAATGTATAAGAATTTCCTTTGCAATTATTAACGCATTAGGAAACCTGTAACTAAAAGCTGTGTTAAAATACAAAACATATTTCAGTCAAGAATAAGAATCTCATAGAGAATAGTTCTGGTCAAAGTAAAGTGAAATTCAAAATAAAGACCAGAATATACCTAGAAACTAAACTAACTAAATATTCATCCATATTTCAGGGAATCTCAAGGACGAGATTTAAAACAAGGTGGGGAGGATGTAACATTCCCAAAATTTTTATTTATATAAAATATAAAAACTTATGTTATTAAAAGGATGCATCATGGGTAAATTGACCAATGGAAATATGAGGTATTTTGGGCAAGCGTAGGAACCATTTAAAAATTAAATTATAAAAATACATTATATTTGAAACTACTATGTTTTTTAATGAAACTTGGTTCAAAATGTAGATAAAATTATTCTCGTCCTAATGACATATTTATTATTTTATAAAACGTTATATTTTTAAAGTTATAAGCGTCGTAAAGCAGTTGAGTTAATTATAATATATAATAAATAATAAATAATATCTAAATTAAAAATTGAATTTAATTCAATGTTCACGTGGCATGCATATCTTGAATCGAAAGAAATGAATTCAATCATGTAGTAGTATACGTGGAAGTTTGTAGCAAAAGCAGTTAATGAAACCGTAACCTCCAAGTTAAATTGGAGTATAAATAGAAGCCTACCCTTGTATGTTCAAATGCTCAACATCTTTTGTCAAACTTCACACCTTCTGTCGTCCCTCTCTCTCTCTCTCAAAGTCTATATTCTATTTTATTTTTATTATTATTTTCACCCATAATAATAATAATAAAGCACTGTCTCATTTTAAGTATTGTAGCCCTTGATCACTGATATCCTGTCCAAGTGACGTAGGGCCCCGTAACGTATGTCAAGGCTCTGCCTAAATTCATTGGGGTTCTGTCTCGTGACGTAGGGATAAAAGTTAAACTGGGTTACTATACTTAAATGTGAGTGCACTATATATTCTATTAAATAATCCAGGAGTAGTACCAAGATATATCAACCCTCCAAAAATATTTCCGACACTCCTAATATAATTAGAATACCCCTAGATGTCTTTAAAATACACCTCGTATGTGAAAACCGAGCCCGAAATACAATATATTATTAAAAATAATTATAAAACAAGAAAGTATAAGTTTAGGCGGGTCGCGACAACCCTCACCCTTAGTTTACGTGGGCGGTTTAAAGGTTAAACCTGATTTCTTTGAGTTTTTAAGTCTAGGCGGGCCGCGTAAGCTACCCGTTAAGTTCACGCGGGCGCGTGAGATCAGATAGATGGCGCAGCCCGGTGCGGCCACGTGGCCAACACCCGGCATACCTATGTGCTGACCCATCTAAGCTATACGTTGACCTGGAGTCAACGCGGGCCGCGTAAGCCCTGTGCTTGTGTTACGCGGCCCGCGAGAGGACCAGACCCGACAACTATATAAGAAGGCCATCGGGTTTCATTCAGAATTCGTTCAAAATCGATTTCTTTCTCTCAAATTCTGATATAGGCTTTATTAAGTGGGTATAATACCCCCCCCTAAATAGCGAAGCTCTGCTCCATTGTAAGTATTATAACCCCTGGATACGTATTAGATACGCTGCCCGATTGATCTAGGGTTCCGTAACGGCTGTCGTGGTTCTGCCCGACGTAGTTGTTGGAATGCCGTCTCGGGGAGGGTATTACTAATGTTAAAATGGGTTATTATACTAACACGTGTGCATTGTTTATTTAGATTATAACCAGGAAGCCACAAAGGAAATACCTAAAATAGCAATGTGACTTTATCCAATTTTTGTTAAACATTTTGTAATGTTTTACAAAACCTTAAAATGTTTTACAATGTGATTAAGCGGTGATTGAGTCTTTGTAGTTCTTCAATTACTGCCGGTATGTTGGGGTTTTGTATACAAAATTTACTACACTGTGAGTAGTAAGTCGGGACGACAATACGTTACCATTAGACAACGAGTTAGCCAATGTGTAATATGACCCACCAGTCAGGATTGACAGTACTGAATGAGTAATTGTGTAGAAATAAACAATGTGATCGCTTTCAATACTGTTTTAATTGATAAAATGTTTCTTGATTAAACTGGGATTCACTCACCAGTATTTCCCACTGACAAATGTTTTTAAAACGCGTTTCAGGTAACACAATGTAACAGCCAATTAGTAAAAAGCCAGCTGGAGAGCACTGACGGCTTGGAAAAATGTGGCTATAAAAGTTACCTAAAATACGATGTTTTAAATTCAATAAAGTAGGGTTTATCCCTATAAACATGTTGTAATAAGAAACTTAGGTTTTACCTATGTGATTATAAATTTAAAAATATGGTGGTTTTACTCTGATAAAATATTTCCTAACTACGGTCCTGATGAAATTTCCGCTGCCAAATTAATAAATATTGATACCACCGCCACTGAGTTCACGGTCGCCCGTTCCCGGGACAGATAGGGGGCAGGGGTTGTGACAGAGTACTTGATCGCCAACTTCAAATTCAAGGGGCTTGCGGCATCTATTGGCGTAACTTTTCTGACGACTCCGAGCTTTCAGTAGATTGTCTCGAATTTGGAGGATCTTGTCAGTCGTTTCTTGCAACAGCTCAGGACCGGTACTTTACGCGTCTCCGATCTCGTGCCATACAATAGGCGATCGACATTTTCTTCCATATAATGCCTCAAACGGTGCCAATTGGATGCTAGAATGATAACTGTTATTGTACGAGAATTCGACTAAAGGTAAGTGCTCGTCCCAATTACCACCGAAATCTATGACACACGAGCGAAGCATGTCTTCAAGGGTGTGAATCATTTTTTCAGTCTGGCCATCTGTTTAGGGATGGAAAGCGGTACTTAGATTAACGGTAATACCGAGAGCAGATTGAAATGTTTCCCAAAGACACGAGGTAAACCGACCATCTCGGTCAAAGATGATGTCACGAGGCGTCCCGTGTCGACAGATGATTTCGTCGGTGTAGATTTGGGCTAATTTTTCCACCTTAAAGTCTTCTCGTATCGGCAGGAAATGAGCGGATTTAGGAAGACGATCATCGACAACCAGATGCTGTCGTGACCTGATGGCGTGCGCGGGAGTTTTGTTATGAAATCCATCGCTATACTCTCCCATTTCCACATGGGAATCTCAGGTTGGACGAGTAAGCCAGAGGGTTTTTGCTGTTCGGCCTTGACTTTCGAGCAAGTCAGGCACTTTGAAACATACATAGCGATATCCTTCTTCATGCCCGGCCACCAGTACTTGTAGCGCATGTCCTGGTACATCTTGTCGGCACCGGGATGAATAGAATATCGAGATTTGTGGGCTTCGTCCTGTAGAATTTGTCGCAAATTGGTACGCTTTGTGACAACTGGCACAAACCGGTAATTTCCGTACACTATAATTATTGCTTAATGACTGCAATTATGAGTTTAAGTGTCAGCAATGTCTGAACACATGATTAAACAAGTGAATTCATGCATGTTGTATACTACAAAATATTGCTTTATGCATAAACGAGAGCGTTGCGTCAGAATAATAGTAAACTCACCGGTAAGACACACTGTGTCGACTGAACTGCAGAAAGCAGTCAGACAATAAAATTGGAGCCTAGGTGTAGGTCCGACGACAAGAATGCATTAAAAACCCAAGAGTACATACGAGGGTTAATATATATGCAATACGAAAGCAAATATAAGCACTAAAAAGCACCCGAAACGCACTTTAAGTGCAGAATTTATAAAATTCAGCAATAAATCAGCATTAGACATATAAATATTATGCAGAAATGTCGTTTTATTATCCAGAATATTTCCCTAAGTATTGGGAATTGAAAGAGTACAAGAAAGGTACTTAAACGACACTAAAAAGTGTAATTTAGCGCTTTAACGAATCAGTATGCAACCGAACAACGGGACATTACCCGGAACACCAAAATAATGCTAGAAGCATTGTTTTTATTTTTCTGAACTAGTTATGGTCCCCGAACACCATAACACCTCTTATAACGTAATAACACATTAAATCCCTAAACTTATTACTTGAAACCAACTTATTTATGAACTAGGGAGTAAATATTACACTTTACCCCCCCCCCCATTATATGGTGGACGGTCATGGTGGCCCCCATCAAAGACCTCACTTGATCTTATAAGATTGTGTGTGATGTTGCCTATATCTTCTTGGATTCACTAGATCTTCCTTAGATTCACATTGATTCATTTTGATCTTACTTAGATTCTATGAGATTTCAAAAGATGTGGAAAGATCTTGCAAGTTACAATTAACCCCCCTCCCCATATGAAACTTACGGCCCAAAAGGGATCCACCATATCCCATTTGATTTAGTTGGATATTTCTTGGACTTGATGAGGATATATTATGATAGTGTGTGTGTACTTAAGGGAACACAAGAACCCTTGGACAATGAAATTGTATTTATAAGAGAACATCCTACACTTAATCACTACACTTCAACACAACACAAAACTCCATCTTTCTCTCTACCTAGCTCACGGCCAAACACCCCTCTTTCAACCATCCATTTTCGAGTTCGATCATCATCATTCCAAGCACACACAAGTGTTAAGGGTCACATATTAGGAAGCTTGGTGCAAGCGGAACGCGAAGGACCTCTCTACTTAGCTTTTATCCACCTCTTTTGCGCATAGATTCTTCCCTAGCCTCGAGCTAGAGGTATAATGCTTAAAACTCATATTTGAACTAATCTAAAGTGGCTAAAAGGATTTTTATCAGATAAAACTCGTTATCATGCAAGATGATGCTTTAAAGTTTACTAAAAACACTTAAAATGGTGGTTAATAGCTTATAAGTTGTGTAAAAGTTGTAGTATTTGAAATATATGGTTATTTAGACCCGATCTATGATATGGTAGCTCGGATCATCATTTAACCCGGTTTAGTCATGATCTTGGATTATGACATAAAGCTTGTTTAAGAGTAACAAAGGTTAAATGATGAAACTCTACCACACATGAAACATGAACTTGTGTAAAAGTATTTTTACTTGCAAAATAGTGTTTAAAACTAGCCGATCTATGTATCTACAAGTGGTATTTTCAAAAGACCAAGCATCAAAAGAAATCACATGTTCTAAACCGGATCTTACACAAACAAAAGTGGTTTTTGTGAACAAACAAGTGTGTGGACACTTGTGTAACAAAGGTTTTAACAAAGAAATAATTTTCGTAAAAACCGACTAGAAGTTGTGAAACTTCATGTTCGTTAAAAATAAAGTTTTAAGAAATTAAACTTATTTTTAACAATAACAAGACTTACTAAATTTGCTAGTAAGTTACTACACATTTTTGTAAATATTCAAGTTCATGAAATGGAGAAACTAGTGATTATTGCTGATGAGTATTGTTGATAATTGTTGTTGATGATTGATAATGATTTAAAAGAAAATAAACACACGTTTTGAAAACGTGGGAAACCTCCATTTTTTAGGGGAAACTCTGTCAAAATTTTTATAAATTTTGACACTTAGAAAAAAAATATAAGTTTTCGAGAAACTTATTCCCTAAAAATGTATTTAAGAGTATTACCAAGGTTTCCCTAATTTTTGGTGATAAGAAATGAGGATTTCTTCAAGAATGAAAATGGATATAATATGTATATTTTTGAGAGAAAAATATATATTATTTTATCACCAACTTTTGTGCTAAGTGTGTATAGTATGTGTTATACGTGCTAGTGTATTAAGACTTAAAAATACACTAAATACTCATGAGGAGTATAAACATAAAAATACACATACAACATACAAAATACATAATTCGGGTGCAAAGTGCAAAACACAAAAGACTTATATTTATTTGTGAGAAAATAATATAAGTAAGATACGTAGTTAAAAATATAGAATATTTTTAACACAAGAATATATACAAAAGAGAGTGACTGTACTTGTGCGACGCAAGTCTAGTGACTAACGATAAGAAAACGCGTATAGGTTACGACGTTAATTAAGCAAATCCGGTGGAGTTTACGACGCTAGGAACGCAAAGTTGTGAGTTCATGCTCCCCCTTTTCTCTTTAACTGTTTTCAGTTTTTATAACTTCGGGGGTGAAATACATGTACAAAAGTACAATATTTATAAATGGTATGATATAAATACAAGAAGTACACTTGGTGAGAACGAGAACCAAGTGTGACAAAATATAAGAATACAAGAAGTACACTTGGTGAGAACGAGAACCAAGTGTGACGAAATATAAGAATATGAGAAGCGCACTTGGTGAGAACGAGAACCAAGTATGAGGTGCTATGAGAAATGATAACAAGAAACGCGCTTGGTGAGGACGAGAACCAAGTAGGATGCGTTATGAGAAATAGTGTCACGAATAGGGTAAAGAAGCACCATTAATCAACGTATACATTCAGACCGCAGAACAAAAGGTTAGATCTAACGGGTGCCTGGCAGCCACACTCCCGGTCGGGGCGAGAACCGAGGAGTGCTTTTGTGTCTCAGAATATACCAATTAAATGCCTTAGGTTTGGTGACTTCCTATGACGTGCCACATGTTAATGGCTTTGCAACCCATTAACAATCTGATAATTACAGAAATACTGTATTTACATAAAATTCATACCATTCTAAAATTGATATATAACTTGAAGTACGTGGGGTACTCAAGAGGATTGATATATATCTTGAAGTACGTGGGGTACTCAAGAGGATTGATATATAACTTGAAGTACGTGGGGTACTCAAGAGGATTGATATATAACTGGAAGTACGTGGAGTACTCGAGAAAAACTTGATTTACTCACAAACTATGTTTTCATACAAAGTATACAAACATGAAAAACAAAACTGCATGAATTCACACCAACATTATGTTGACGTTTTTCCAAAACTCACATGTATTTCAGGTAACTAGGATGGATGTGCGCGTGGTCTTACTCATGCTCGTGGATGTCGCTTGTTTATCTTTAAATAAAGTTGTAAACTTTTAAGACAATGCTTTATGCGACTTAGCGATGTAAACGCTAACGTATGTTTTCAAATTATGGTATTTGAAGTTATTTTCTTGAGCATGTAGTATGTTTACTCTTCGTATGCAATGAGAACCTTTCATGATCACACCTCATGCTTCCGCTGTAGAAAGGGGTGTGACACGCTTGGGAATCCAAATTCGGTCTAGATAATGAAAGATACCATTCGATTTATTCTCGAGTTGAGCGCCGTCGTTAAGAATTCTTTCCTTCTTCAAAGTGCGTTCTGTAAAACAAGCATGCTGAGCGTCACGGATAAGAGCTTTGAGATTATGCTGGGCTTGGACATTACGAGCGCTATGCAAATAGCTTCGTCGGCTCAGAGCATTGGTAGCGACATTTGCTTTGCCAAGATGATAACGAATCTCACGGTCGTAATCATTAAGAAGTTCAACCCATCGGCGTTGGCGCATATTCAGTTCCTTTTGGTTGGGGATGTGTTGTAGGCTCTTATGATCAGTGAAGATCGTACACTTGGTACCGTAAAGGTAGTGTCGTCAAATCTTCAACGCAAAAACAACTACACCAAGCTCGAGATCGTGGGTTGTATAGCTCTTCTTGTGGATCTTAAGCTGACGAGATGCGTAAGCGATAACCTTATCCCGTTGCATGAGAACACAACCAAGACCAAGGTTCGAGGCATCGCAATAGACTATGAAGTCATCGTTTCCGTCAGGTAAGGCGAGTACGGGAGCATTGCACAACATATGCTTGAGAGTTCGAAAGGCAGTCTCTTATTCGGTTCCCTAAACAAAAGGCTTGTCTTTATGCGTGAGAGAAGTAAGCGAAACAACGATTTTACAGAATCCTTCGATAAATCGGCGATAATAGCCTGCTAGTCAGGAAAAGGAACGGACTTCAGACGGGTTCTTAGGTGTAACCTAACTCTTAACAGCTTCGATCTTCGCGGGGTCGACGTGAATACCTTGACTATTGACAATGTGACCGAGGAATTGAACCTCCTCCAGCCAAAAATCACACTTGGAGAACTTGGCATAGAGTCGATTCCCTTGGAGTAGTTCGAGAACCAAACGTAGATGTTGCGCGTGTTTGGTTTTCGACTTGGAATAGATCAGGATATCATCGGTGAACATGATGAAGAAGTGGTCGAGAAAGGGTTTACACACGCGATTCATCAGATCCATGAAAACTGCGGGAGCGTTAGTCAAACCAAAAGACATAACAACAAATTCGTAATGGCCGTAACGGGTTCGGAAAGCGGTTTTAGGTATATCCTCCTCTTGAATGCATAATTGGTAATAGCCTGAGCGTAGATCGATCTTCGAGAAACACGTAGCACCTTGTAACTGGTCAAAGAAATCATCGATTCGCGGTAGGGGATAACGATTCTTGATTGTCAGCTTATTCAACTCCATATAGTCGATGCACATCCGGAACGACCCGTCCTTCTTTTTAACGAAAAGAACGGGTGCGCCCCATTGGGAGGTGCTAGGGAGAATGAAGCCTTTGTCAAGCAATTCCTGGAGCTGACTTGAGAGTTCGCGCATTTCAGAAGGAGCGAGGCGGTAAGGCGCTCTAGCAACATGATTTGCTCCAGGAATGAGGTCGATTCGGAAATCGATATCACGAGTAGGAGGTAAACCAGGTAAATCATCAGGAAAGACTCTAGGAAAATCACGAACCACAGGCACCTTATCTATTGCCTGCTCTTTCTTTTCCTTCTCCGCTACTACAATGTGTGCCAAGAAAGCTTGGTATTCCTTGCGGAGATACTTGCTAGCCTGGACACACGACATGAGTTTGAGACCTTTCGAAGGAGTTTCTCCATACACACAAAGTTGATCACCATTTGCGAGCAAGAAATGAATCATCTTATCGAAGCAAACAACTTCAGCACGATTCCCGCGAAGAAAATCCATGCCTACTATGATGTCAAAACTGCCGAGCTGCATCGGGATAAGGTCGATAGGGAAAACGTGATTGTTGAGTTCAAGCGTACAATCACATAGAATAGAATTGACAGCGAAGATTCTTCCAGTGGCAACTTCAACATCGAACATCGAGGGGAGATGGGCACGCTTATCCCGATTAAGGAGCTTTTCGAATTCAAACGATACAAAATAGTTATCTGCTCCAGCATCAAACAAACACGAAGCATATATACCATTCACAAGGAACGTACCATTAACCACGTTGTTGTCTGCTTGAACCTGGTGGGCGTTGATGTTGAAAGTACGTCCGCGGGCCACTGGCTACTACTGCTGCTGAGGCTGCTGCTATTGATGTTGTTGCAGCTGCTACTGGGGCTCTTGCTTCACCACTCTATTGGGGCACATGTTTGCAAAGTGGTTGGGATCACCACATGCGAAGCAAGCTCTAGCAGAAGCAGGAGCTGTTTGTTGGCCTTGGGGAGCAGGAAGGAGAGCTTGTAGTGCAGGAGCTTGACCTTGAGCTGGAGCTGGAGCTTGGCGTGGACCGGTACGGCAGTTAGCGGTGAAGTGACCATACACATTTCAATGAACACAAAACAGGCATGCGATACCAACCGGGTGATAATAGGTACAAGTAGGGCAGAGCGGGTGTGGTCCAGTGTATGCACGCTTGGCAGGCGATGCATTAACCACAGGAGCCGCTACTTGGCGGTGTTGGAGTTGCGGTTGAGCTGGTACGGTTTGGAGCGGAGCAGCAGTAACTACACAGTTCTTGTTGCTGGAGCTGTTGTTCTTTCTCTTGCGACGGGAGGGCTTTGAAACTTGCGGTGCGGCAGTGGTTTCAGCGGTGGGAGCAGCAGTGACTTGATGCAGATTCTTGGAGGCTTTATCAAAATAACCAGCCCTAACTCGCTTATCGTTGATCTCAGCGGCGAGCAAGTAGGTTTCCTCAATAGTTGTCGTTTTTGCAGCCTGAACGAAATCTGCAACACAGTCCGGCAGAGCATGGATATACTTCTTGATTGTAATCTCGGGGGTAGTAACTTGACCAGGGCAGATGATACTCAACTGCTTGAAGCGAGCAGTTAAACCAGCGTTATCTCCGCCATCCTGCTTATTATGCCAGAATTCGTCCTCTAGCTTTTGGAGTTCATGGAGAGGGCAGAACTCTTGCATCATGATGTCCTTCAACTCATCCCACGACAGCCCAAAAGCTGCATCGTTCCCTCGTTTATTCCTCTCGGCCGTCCACCAATCTAGAGCTCGGGATTGGAAGACGCCGGTGGCGTTAACAGTGCGAAGGTCTTCCAGACAGCCACTCTGGCGCAGGGTGACTTGATTGAATCAAACCATTGGAACATGGCCGTAGGCCCATCTTAGCCGGTAAATTCTTTTGGACCGCAGGCTTTGAACTGCTTGAAGCTAAAAGTAGTTTTGGGAGTATCAGTCCTGGACTCCTCCGAGGACTTGCTAGTATTCTCATTCATCTCACTGACGATTTGAGGGATAACTTTCGCCATTTGCTTAGCGACGAGAGCAGCGATTCGTTTATCCTCATTGTTGCGACGTACGGAGCGAGTGGTATGCGATCCAAATGATGACATTGTCTGCAACAGACATCGCCATAGGATTCAGACACTATATGTCGAATCTCACCTCATACACACTTAGTACTACCACATAACACATAGTCACGTAGGCATATAAACCACATAATCACATAAGCACAGATGCACGTAATCACGTAATCCACATAAACCACACTATATTTTGCACGTATTCACCTACATTTGTCGTATATATTCACCTATTATTCAAAGTTCGCGTGTTCGGGAATAGCGATTGCGATTAACGAGTACACAGCGAATAGTATAACGAGTAGTATAACAAGTGATTTGTTAGCGTTGTGTAGTGAGTTGTGTGTGTGATTAAAGCGAAAGAGAAAGCATACAATTCGAAATCATCAGCACCTCAATACGCTAACAAATAACACATAAAACCGCATAAAATTCCACATAAACGCAATAAATCACAAAGTCAGCGGCGGTAAATCCAGAATCGAAACACATAAAATCGAGGATTGATCGTCTCGGCTTGATAGACGTCGACTACCCAAAGTGATTCGACTATTCTCAAGGACCTTAGGTGCACACTTTTGCCTTCCGGACTGTGCTCTCGCCTCAATTCGGGTTATCGGCACGCATCCTTCCAGAAACAACGTGACTCAAGTCGTTGGAGTTCGTCGATACTTTGGTGAGAGCTTCGAGAAAACCAAAATATAGAGCAGAACGAGCCATCAAGGTTCGGGTTTCACCCCTGATTTTACGACTGCATTCCTGTTTGTGTGATAGAATCACGAGATAGATAAGGAGAATCAAGTCAAAGTATGGATTTCATTCCTAATTCAACGCAAATTCTCTTGTTTATAGTAAAAATAGCGAGTCAAATGAGTGATCTGGTCGAGAGTTCGCGGTTCTCACACCTAATCTTAACCAGGTCATCCGTTTGTGTATGTGTCCAGCCTTAGGAAAGGCTGGTCTTGCACGGGACTGTAGTATGCAATGTTCGCGCAAGAGTGTAGTGTATAGCAAATTTGAGCGAGAAATAGCGAGTAAGCTCGTGCAAGACCCATACCGAGTATGCATAAGTCGGTCCTTTGGTGCACTACATCTGTCGACTTCGTCTTGGATCGAGTCTTACATTGCATTGTACAGATTAGGGCCCGTTTTACGAGAAAACAAGAGATTGTATGTATCTTAGATAGGGGTTCGCTTATATGTACACATGAGGTTTCGCTCATGTGAACATGTCACTTGGAGCGAAACCTCAGCATCTATAAATTGGAGTTCCCATGAGCGAAATCAGAACAGTTGTGAAGTCCATGTATTCCATGCCGAAGCTCTGCCGGTGTGAAGATTGATTGTAAACGACGTCTAATCAATACAATCAGTGAATTAAGTGAAGATCAAGCTGTTACTAAGTCTATTTCTTGTTTTCCGCACCTGAAATAGATCAAAACTTCTCTAAACGACTCATTCGGACCAGTCGAACGATCCTACAATTGGTATCAGAGCCAGTTGGAGAAGTTTTGAAGATTACAACCTTAATTCATTGAGATTTCTATCTTCTACACCTTCTTTCTTCATCAGAACGAGATTTAACGGTCGAAATCCGCTCAAAATTTCACAGATTGTTTAAAATTGGACATAGACAAATCCCTGAGAGTTTGAGACATAAATTCATAGTAAAAATGGACAAAATTGACCTCGGACTAGGTTTCGCTTTTACGGACATTGTGTAATTTCGCTTATTTGGACATCTGATTTCGCTTTTGTGGACAATCAAAACCTTGATTTCGCTCCTGTGTCACCAAAATTGAGGGGTTTTCGCTTTTGTGAACATCAGGGTTCCACTCTTGTGAACATCAGGGTTTTGCTCCTGTTAACAGTTTGATTCCGCTCATAGTGCTCAATTTTTTTCTAATCAAAGTCTGATTCCGCTCATCGATGACCTGAAACACGACTATCATTTGAAAGTTCATCGTTTTGTGTGATTCATCTAACAAGGTGTCAGTACATCGGGAATAAGAGATCATGTGGTTTAAATCGGTTGCATGTGATTGCTGATAAACTTTAAATCTCGGATTGTTGTCGGCCACATTCATTTAAAGGCCCAATCAAAGGGTAATTAGTGTTGCACGTGATATTGCATGTTCAGATATGTTGTCAGCTAAGTGTTGTTGAAAAACAAAAATTTGCATGTGATATAATAGGAACTTGCGGCCCAATCATAGTTTAATATAACAAAAGATTGTCGGTTTAGTGGGCTTGGAAATTCATTTGAATTGTGTGTGCATGTATTGGCTCAAGACAGTTAGAGGTCCAATGCTTGTTTGAAAAATATTCGGCCCAATCATATTACAACCGGCTCATTGATTTGTGCAGCCCAACAGAAGTGAATTGTTTGTCTAAATTTCACTCGTCCAAGTCTTCGACACGAGTTCTAGATCGATTTAATCGACACACACATTCACATTTTCAATTTGGTTAAACTGATTGTTTGTTTGTTTGTTTCAGGTGTTTCACAAGGTAAATCATTTCGTTTGAAAAGGGATCGAGTTTGAATTTGATATTTCATTTTAAGTTACTGTCTCGATAAACGTGATTCCTAATCATGGATATAAATTTCTTTAATATGACTAGTGAAACTTTTAATAGAATAAATGTACTAAAGAAAGAGTTTGATTCGTTTTCAGGTTGTCCAGGAGAAAATACAAAGAGTATCATTGAGAGGTATAGCCATCTTGTTCGCTCAATGTCTGAGAAGGGTATTAAGAAAAGTCCAGATGAATGGGTTGATAAATTAGCTAATGTCATACCTCAACAAGAGTGGGGTACATATCTTTTGGATTTAAAAAGAACTGGAGAATACTCTGGATTGACAATTGGTCAATTCATTAAGAAACTTGAAGAACAGATGGAGAGAAATGCTAAGAAGAAGAAAAGTCAAAGTGGAAAATCAATATTAAAGAAGAGCAAGAGTAAAGGTGTCCAAGTGGGAGAGGAACAGAATGAAGAAATTTCAGTTATGAAGGATGAAAAGAAATTTGCTGATAAACAGATTCTTGTTTTGCAGGAAAATTGTGAGAGGTTGAAATCAGAAAATGACAAACTGTTAAATGATTTGAACAGTTTGACATTAGAAAACAAGGTTTTGAAAGAGAAAGAACAAGATTTTGAAAGCAAAAAGAAATCTTCAGAAGATGAAGATTTCTGGATAAAATTGGAGAACAAAAATCTGAAAGCAAATGAAACAAAATTTCAAGAACAGTTAAAAGTTTTGGAAAAGAAAAATCTGTTCTTGAAAACATTAAAATTGAAAACGAAAAAACAATCAAGTCTCATCTTGAACTAATATCTCAGCTTGAAAATGAAGCTGAGAATTCAAGGAACAAAATTGATGAGCTTGAAAAGAAATTGAAAGGTTTTGTGACTTTATCTGTGTTCCCCTGTCCAAAACCGATCAATTCCGTTCCAATAAGTGACTATGTCACAAACTTTGACAAAGTCAAGGTTGAAGATTGTGATGAGAAACTGATGATGAAAATGAGGAGTTTTATTCAGCAGACGAGTCTGAGTCAGAGTATGATGCTGAAAATGAGAAAAAGAAAATATTTTTAAAATTAAAAGAAAAATTTCAAGAAACTGTTCTGCAATCGACTGAAAAGGGTGAATGCTCTACGCAAAAACCTTTGAAGAAGAAAGTGGAACAGAAACAAAAAGTTAAAAATTCAGAAAATGGTCAAAACAAGAATAAAAGCTCATCAGTTCAATCATCCAATCATTATAAAAAATCACAAAAATTTGAAAAACAAAACTCAAAAAACAGTTGGTAATGAATGGTGCAGGTCGGACCACAGAGCTCAAAAGCCAAATCCAGCAAATAAGAGGAGGAAAAATTATCACCAAGCCAAACAGTGCTTTGATCTGAATGTTTGGACTGAAAGTAGTGATTGGTACGATAACAGAGTGTGTTACACTTGTGGTGTGAGAGGACATATTTCTGTTAACTGCCAAAATCAGTGGTTTGAGACGAGGAGATGCTTTGAATGCCATATCAAAGGTTACATTGCCAGAGATTGCCCAATGAGATCAAAGGGAAGATCGAGGGCTGAATCTCAGAAAATGGTAAAGAAACCAGTCAATGTCAAAGCAAAGCCCAAGGAACAGAAAGTTCAAGAACCTAAAGTTCAAGAAAAGAAAGTTAAGCTTTCTCAAGGGCAGAAAGACAGACTGAGGAAAAAGAGGAAGAAAGCGAGAGAGTATCTCGAAAGGATTTTGTCCTCGGATACAACTGGTAAAACAGATAAAAGTTCTGATAAATCGTCTTGCTCGCCAAAGAATCAAATTAAGCAAAACGAATTCATCAGATACAAATTTGAGGACGAAAAAAGAAAAGAGGAAGATGAAAGTTGCTGGCGATGAATATGTTTCTCCAGAAACAAAAGAGCCACATGTTGGCGATGAATCTGGCTCATCAAAATCAGACAAGCCACATTCAGGCAATGAATCTGGTATGGTAAAACCAGAAGAGCCATGTGTTGAGGTAAAAAATGAGAATTCTGGTCTAACAATGAATGATGCAAATTTTCCATCATTGTTGAACAAGAATTCAAAATCATCCAAGGACAGTCAGGCTTGGGTGAATCTGTTTAAATGAAAAACCTGACTTGCCGGAGATCCCAAGTTTGTAATCGCGGATCAGGAATCGGCATTTTTCTTGATAATTGATGTTTTGTGAATGAATTTTTTTAATGGATAAATTTTGGCAAGTCATACTGCAGGAATCGCCGGAGCTTCCAGGTTGGTAAGTGTGAAGCAGGAATCGGCATCTTGATTGATAAAATGATGCATGTAGACGTAACATTCCTACAGTTGGTATTGGTTGGTCATATCTACAAGTGGTATTGTTTGTGATTCTAAAAGTGGTAATTCTTACGATTGGTACAGAGGTTGCTTAATTGCATACGGTAAATCAGGGACATTAAGTTGTACTTGATTTACTACTTTTGATAAAAACTGACAAGATGATGAACCATATCCCCATACTTAACAAATGATAAACTTACAAGTGGTAAAAACAAACTCATTTTCCGGAAAAATCATTTTGATTAAAACAAACTTAAGTGTTTTGAGATCTAAATGAGAAAATGGTTTGTGATAGGGGGAGTTCTGATTGTTTATGCCTAGTGAATGGCGATTTGAAGCGATTCGATGTCATTTGTCAAGTTTATTGTACAGTTTGATTTCAAATTTTCTTTAATGTGTTTGCATTTTAGGGGGAGTAGATATTTTCTGAAAATCCAAAAACATTAGAAAATTTGAAAAAGCCAAAAACATGATAAAATCAAAAATGAGTTTTAGTGTCAAAGAAGAGGAAATGATAGTACATCAGTAGACAGTCACAGTATGCTAAAGAATTGTATTGTTTAAATAAGTGTTAAACGGTCTCACTGATGATATGCCGATATGTTTTTACACATTTAGTAAACTTTTTCGGGATATAAACTAAATTTCAAACTTGCTTATTTCGTGGGGAACACTACTTGGATATATAGGTAACCCCTGAAATCTCGTTTGAAAGGTCCCTCTTTCTGAGATACTAGGTCTTTATGCTCAGTGATATCTGGGGTATTATCCCGGGACTTCTGATTTTGCGGATAAGTATATCCTGAATGAGTTTAAGTTCTTAAAACACCTAACTCATATCCTGAATCAGTTGAAATTTGTGTGAAAATTTAAGTGGATAAGTATATCGGCAATCTAAGTGAATTGTTTAATTCTTAAAGTGTAACTAAGCTCAATGGTACTCGTGACTTGTCAAAATCTGATATGATCCTCTTACACAAAATTCACAAAAATAGTGTTTGTAAATATTTTATTTCTGCATTTGTGTTGTTTCTGTAATTGGTGTCAGTCTTTGTCTTTACAAGTGGTGTCATTTACTTTCTTTCAGAAAATCCAAAAATATTTTGTGTGTGTTTTAGCATAAACTTTTGAAAAAGTTAAAAAGATTTTCGACAACTGATGTTGGAAAGCTAATTTTTAAAGTTCTGAGTGCTAAACATGATGACATTGTTGTGAGGGGGAGTGTGTCTTAAAATGTTAAAATGTGTTTTGTAAATCAACAAGTGGTTCATCAGATGTGTATGATCTGAGGGAGAGTGATTGTTGGTGCATATGATTATGAGAGGGAGTCGTCTGATTTTTTCAGAGTGTTGGTGCACTCAAATTGTTAAATTTAGAAATTCATTTCTGGGTTAAGAATGTGCAGGTTTAGCCAAGTTTCGATCCTGGAAATTGACGATTCTATAGAGTGCCAAGTTTCGGATTCTGAAGACAAAGAAATCCAGACAAAGATCCTGAAGCAGATGTTGCTGAAGAACAAAGGAATGCCAGCAAATCGTTAGGGGGAGTCTGAAGATTTTCAAAGTTAAGGGGAGTCTGTTGATGAAGAGATACAGAGAGAAAAGCCCAGAGACTGATCAAGACTGAAGATATGAAGATACAGCATTGTCGTGACTCGATAGTCGACTCGTCAACATCTGAGGGGGAGTCTGTTGGTGCACTACATCTGTCGACTTCGTCTTGGATCGAGTCTTACATTGCATTGTACAGATTAGGGCACGTTTTACGAGAAAACAAGAGATTGTATGTATCTTAGATAGGGGTTCGCTTATATATACACATGAGGTTTCGCTCATGTGAACATGTCACTTGGAGCGAAACCTCAGCATCTATAAATAGGAGTTCCCATGAGCGAAATTAGAACAGTTGTGAAGTCCATGTATTCCATGCCGAAGCTATGCCGGTGTGAAGATTGATTGTAAACGACGTCTAATCAATAGAATCAGTGAATTAAGTGAAGATCAAGCTGTTACTAAGTCTATTTCTTGTTTTCCGCATGAGATCATGGCTTCGTACGAAGGCACTCATGGCTTCGTACAAAGGCACTACTACTATATATAGAGGTGTAGGTCTTGGTCATTTGTAACTTTTAAGCAACTTTGAGGTGAAGCACAGTTCGTCTGATTTCACGATTTTGTACTATCAAAGTATCAATAGAAATCAGTTTATAATTATTTCTTTGTGTCTCAACCACACACGTGATTGGATTCCGCACAACTTACGTGTTCGTATGCATTCAACAGTCAGGGAATCGATCCAGGATTTGAATCCACAAGTGGTATCAGAGCGGGTGATTGTTTGCACGGATTGAAGACATGAAGATTCAAACTTCTTCATCAGATTTAGAGCCGAAATCATCATTTTCTACTCACATCTTCTTCTACTCATCTTCTACATATTCTTTTTAAACTTAAAACTCAGATCTACAAAGTTTCCAGGGTTAAAATTTGCTAATTTTTGGATATGTTGTGTGAAAAACATTTTTGAACAATCCTACAAAGTTTCAGATCAAAATTCAAACAAAATCGTACTCAAATTAGTGAAAAACTATTAAAACATACAAAGTCTTATCACAGGTTAGCTTCATACGAAACCACACAGTTCAGCTTCGTATGAACTGTAACACCTCGTAAAATCGTTACCAATTATGTGAAGACACGTGTCCTAAACCCTAAACATGTAAAAAGTTGACTTTGAAGGACTAAAACTAACAAACAGTGAAAAGATGTGCGGAGGGACTAAAAGTGTCAGCATGCTAAAATTATGCCTCTGAATGACCTTATACGATATTCATATTCTCAAACAAGTTAAATGTTGGACGTAAGAAGCCGTTTGTGAAAACAAATGAAAGTTAGGGTAACAAAAGGGTTAAAAGTGTCAACATGAAATTCTTACCCCTGAGTGACCTTTTAACGAACCCGGGGCTTCGTAATGTTCAATTATACTTCTGAGAATGCTTGATATTAATTACGAAAGGTTTCGGTATCATTATATGATAAATTATGCAAGAATGCAAGAAGAAGGGTTAAAAGCATCAACGAAAGAAACTAGTGCTTTCGGGTAATCTTTTAACCACATGAGAGCCAACGAGGTTTACTATAATTACTAAAGATCCTTAAAAACTAACCTTGGGGGCCAAAAGTGGTAAAACTAAAAGATATATGAAGTTATAAGAACAAGGGACTGAAACTGCCATGTTGGAAACTTGTTTTAACCGGAAGACAGGCGGGTCGCAGGCCGCAAAGCCCAACCCCTTGTCTTTCGCGGGGCGCGAGAGAACGCCTAGTAATAGAAAAATGGACAGCTGCATGTATTGCAGCCTTGAGCCCTAATCAAACCACCATGCAACCTGATTTCGAAACAAGGAGCATGCTAGTGGTTTCTAAAAACCTCTTGGACACATGGAGACATCTGAGAGCATCATAAAACACCTGGATTGATCTTGAGGAAGGTCCTTGCACTATAAATAGAGCTCTTATGTTGCCATTTAAACTTGCACCTCTCAAAAATCACTTCTCTTCTCATTCTATGAGGTTCCTGATCAAAAAGGAAGCTCCCCTTAGTCTAATCTTCGAGCTAGGACCTGTTGTAAGTGTCCTTAGCCACTCTAGTTCGGTTTTTATTCATTTAAAAGCCAAAAGTCAAAGTTGCTGCTAATCGGATTTGACTTTCGGTTTAGACCTAAAAGGTCCAGCCATTGATCGAGGCGAATATGGCTTCGTGATCGTAATTAAGTAGGTGTTAATCCCTCAAAAGAGCACCTCCTAATTACCACGTTTACTTAGTTAATTGTCGGGTCAAAGTAATTAAAATAAAAAGTCAAACTAGTCAGTTTTTAAATAAAATCAAATCTGATAATGTAAAGGTTATAAGACATGTTTTAGCACTTCACAAACTTGGTAAACATTAATAGAACATGTCTAAGCATGTTCAACCCGACAATTCTAAGTTTAAGCTCGGTTCGCAACCAAAAGTCGCAAAAGCTTGACTTTTGCTTTGACTTTCTGTTCTGACCCGAATTAGCTTAATTCCTTTATGCATTAGGGTTCCTTTGTGACCATAATATGTTGTAGCATAACCCTCTGAGGTTATATTACATGGTCACTTAGTAATATGAGTTTATATGCATGTTTCTGTTATTATGCATTATGTTGACTAGTATGCCTTTTTTGTCAAAAATTAAGGATTTTAATATAAATAAATATGCAATTGAACTAAGTACTGATTTGTAAACATATTTAGAATATTTTGACACTTACATTTTGGTCATAAACTGAAGTTATGCAAATAATCAAAAATTATGCTTTCATAAGGACTAAAATGCCCTTTAGCATGTAAATCAAGTTTTTAACATAATTTTGATATAAAACACTTTACCTACTGTTGTGATATCATATTTAGGAATTATTGGGATGTTGGGTTAGGTTATATACTGAACTTAACCTTGAGTTCTTGTATAAAGCCTATAAATGACGATAAAACCCTTTTTACAAATAAAATGAGTTTAAACATAATTAACATGTAACACCTTTTGCTACTGATGTATTATGAAAAATAAAATATTTTGACCCTTCAAGGCTGGTCACAAACTCAGAATCACTTAAACTTTGGAAACATCGTCATTTATCGATTTTTACGCTAAATAAGTGCATAGTATAGTTTTAAACCATATTTGGCACACACGACTTGTTACCTACTAAATTTATAAATTATTTTAAATATTTTTACAGTAGGTAAAAGTCATGAACTCAGAATATCAAATAAGTCCCCAAAACTATGTGTGAATGACCAAAATGCCCAAACGGAGCATAGTTTGGCCATAAATTATAAACCACACATATGTATGATATCCTACTTTATAATATCATAAATTAAATGTTTTACATAATTTTTATGACCAGAACTTCAGTTTACATATAAACCCTTTTTATAAACCCTAAAATGACCAAAATGCCTTCATGGGGCCTAATTCGGTTTTAAAACCTTTATGGGCATACATGTTGATATCCTACTGATATCATAACATATTTTAAGCATAATAATATATGGAACTTGTATATGACTCATTCGGTTACCCGTTTATGATTATACGCGTTCGGTTCGGTTTATGTAACTGGTTTGCATGAATTAACCGAAACGGGTCTAACCTTGTCATCTAAACTTCAAAATCCAGAATGTAATTAGTTTACCCATATTATACAAGTTTTCATACTTGTTGGGTCTAAATTACATTCCATTCCGTTCACCGCTTAATCTAACGTTTCGTACAGTAAATCATCCTTTAAACTAACCGGTTTAACTACTTGACTTAAATAAGACCCGTTAGTAGTCTAATAGGTTAATAAAATCTTCATTTCAGATTAGGGAGCCCTCGTAGAAGATACCTTCATAAAATCTTAATAATTTACGACTGAGTAGAAATTCTTGCATTTAAAACTCAGGTAAATACTTTTAACTTATTTTCCCTTATACGGGCTTGGGATACGGTAAATTATTCCTGCTTGGTCGGGTATGGGATCATTTGGTTGGATTGTGATTAAAAAATCCGCATAACCCATTTTAATCTATTTTGTTTGATAACATAAACTTTGGGGGTTAACGACCGTGTCCTGGATATCCTCGGCTCATTTAAGTTATTAATGGCCACGGCCTATGCACGGGGTGTAGGCATACACCCGACAGACGCAAATGCTAAAATATAAATTACCCACATGTTGGGGATAGCTCCTTTGTGGGTTTTATAAGTGGTGTGTCAGTTAATCATGACCGGTTTTCTAAACCGGCCCCAAAGGTATGACAAACATGTAAATCTGTATACAAGATTATAAATGTAATTGTCCCAAGTTATAAAAGAATTTTCGCGCTTCGAACACTTAAACCAATTTTCATAAATGTTTTCAAATGAGTCAGTTAATTGTATTTACCAGTGTAAACTGACGTATTTTCCAAAGACTAAGTGGCAGGTACCTCGCGAAATACACTGGAGCTACTTGGCATTAAATAAGAGGATCTTGCAAATCCCTAGATGCCTTAAGTCTGTTGAACCCCGTTTTATGTTTTTATCTAAAGATCCGCCTATGGATCCTTTCTTTTACAATCGTCTGTATATTCTTTAATTCATACTTTGAACATGTCACGGCCCCCGTCCCGGTGTTACCCGGTCTAGGAGCCGCGGGGCAGAAAACCCGTGGTATTTATTAGTCGATTTGACAGCGGAAGTTTAACAGGATCTTTTAAAACTTGAAAATGCCCAATTATTTTATTTCACAATTTGGGACAAACCCCATAATTTACAGTAAAGGGAATTTTACGAGGAAATCCCTTGTTTTACAAAATATGTTTGTTTATTTTATTGAGCCACCACTTCAAGCTTGTTAGTGCTCCGTAGCACTTTCCCTTTATTCACAGTAAATCACCTGAAACATGTTTAAAAATATTTTATCAGCGGGGAAATACTAGCGAGTCACTCAGATTATATAAAACGGCACATTAGTTATAAATTACAGCATAAGAGCGATTACAATGGCTACTATCTTATTTTTATCTGGCGTCGTGCCACACCCTGGTGACGATGGTCATACCACTATTGGGTCCTTTCACCTAAGTAGTGATGATTATCACTGTTAGACTTGTTATCCTAACTGTGAAAATTAGTAATGTGCACAATACCCCACATGCCAGTGATTCAAGATAACCACGACTTAATCCCTGTAATTATAACTTTTGAAAATAATTCAAGTAGTGTAAAACATTGTTGATAAAAAGAGAATGACTCACATTGCAGGTTTAATCGGACAGAACCTTGCCTACTGATTTAGCCGTGTAACCTAGTTAAAATAACAATGCATACGAAACTAGGTCAGTAACTTAATACAACTCTTTACGATAAACTCACGAAATCAAAACCCTCACGACGAATGACAAAGTATAGCCCAAATACGGGCATCACTTAAACATCCATCGGATCGGTTTCAATCGATCGGACATTGTATCGTAGCAGTGATCGAGTTAATACCCTGTATTCGTAGCAGCGCCTCGATACCGTAATACTTGTTGTAGGCAGAATTTGGACGTTTTGAAACTGAAATTTCAAACACAGAAGCAAGTCCCATGCACAGGCAATTTATAGCAAGTTTTTAGGTTTTACGCGACCCGCGTAAACCTTAACTTAAACCTTACGCGGCCCGCGAGGGCCCCTAGTCTACATGTAGGGCTAGCGTGTCACGTGTAGGTTCGCCATGTGGCTGACACGTGGCCTGTAACGCATCCCCGGTTACCAGCTGTCCTGTCGCGGCCCGCGTAGCATTAGCCTTATGGCTTACGCGGCCCGCCTGAAATCCAAATTTCTTGTTTTCTTGGTTTTTCATGAGCATTAGGGTTTCAGGGGTCCGGGTTTTCACTTACGGGTCGTTTTTGGACGTTTTTGCAGGTCCTTACATCCTCCCCACCTTATTTAAAATCTCGTCCTCGAGATTTATAGAAATAAGTGAGGATACTTTCGCTTCATTTTCGATTCCAACTCCCAAGTATACTAAGGTCCTCTCTTTGAATCCCACTTGACTTTGACCAGTACTAGTCTTTTATGCTTGAGAAACTTGACCTTTTTATCTTCTATCTAAAGTGGTTTCTCTATAAATTTTAACTTTTCATTTACCTCTATATCTTGAAGAGGTACTACCAGTGACTCGTCAGATAAACATTTCTTGAGGTTGGATACATGAAATACGTCATGTACCCCGGCTAACTCTTCTGGTAGTTGTAAGCGATAGGCGACCGGTCCTATTCGCTGGATTACTGGGAATGGTCCTACGTACCTTGGACTTAGCTTTCCTTTCTTTCCGAATCGGACTACCCCTTTCCAAGGAGAAACTTTCAAGAGTACCTTGTCTCCAATTTGAAATTCCAGCGGCTTGCGTCGATTGTCTGCATAACTTTTCTGACGATCTCGAGCCGTCTTCAGTCTTTCCTTGATTTGAGTTATCTTGTCGGTGGTTTCTTGTACGATTTTAGGACCTGATAATTGGCTTTCTCCTATTTCTGCCCAGCAAACTGGAGTTCTACACTTTCGTCCATACAGTGCTTCGAACGGGGCAGCTTCGATGCTTGCATGATAACTATTGTTATAGGAGAACTCGATTAAAGGTAAGTGGTCGTCCCAATTTCCACCAAAATCTATGACACATGCTCTAAGCATGTCTTCCAGGGTTTGGATCGTCCTTTCACTCTGTCCGTCCGTTTGGGGATGGTATGCAGTACTTAAGTTCAATTGGGTCCCCATTGTTTCCTGGAAACTTGTCCAGAAATGTGAAGTGAAGCGACTATCTCTATCTGATACAATGGAGAGTGGGACTCCATGTAATGATACCAATTCGTCTACGTACAACTTTGCTAACCTTTCCATGCTAAAGGTTTCTTTCATGGGTAGAAAATGGGCTGATTTGGTTAACCGATCCACAATTACCCAGATTGCGTCGTTACCTTTTCTGGTTTTGGGTATCTTAGTAACGAAATCCATGGTTATTAGTTCCCATTTCCAAACAAACATTTCTAATTGTTGTAGTAGACCTGAGGGTTTCTGGTGTTTCGCCTTAACTTGTGAACAAGTTAGGCATTTAGATACATATCTAGCTATATCCTTTTTCATTCCTTTCCACCAGAAATGATTTTTTAAATCTTGGTACATCTTATTATTACCAGGATGCATGGTATACCTAGATTTATGGGCCTCCTCTAAAATTTTATTTCTTAAGTCTCCTTGCTTAGGTACCCAAATTCTTTTCTTGTGGAATCTCCAAAGTCCATTAGTTCCTTGCTCTAGTTCCTTTATTCGTCCTTTCATTCCTTCAGCATCATCCTTGATTCCTGCTTCCTGAACATTCTTCAGTTGTTCCATTAAATCTAATTATAGATTTAATCTAAGAGCACGAACTCGCTTCTGCTTTTCATGATACTTACAACTTAGGGCATCTGCGACTACATTTGCTTTTCCTTCGTGATATTGAATATCACAATCGTAGTCACTTAGAATTTCCATCAATCTCCTTTGCCTCATGTTCAATTCTTTTTGCCCAAATATGTACTTTAAGCTTTTATGGTCTGTATAAATGGTAAACTTACTTCCATACAAATAGTGTCTCCAAATCTTAAGGGCAAAAATTATCGATCCTAATTCTAGGTCATGTGTCGTATAGTTTTCCTCGTGCTTCTTCAATTTCCTTGAGGCGTACGCAATTACCATCTTGCGTTGCATTAGCACACATCCTAATCCTAGCTTAGAAGCATCACAGTAAACTTCAAAATCTTCTGTCCCTTCTGGTAAGGCAAGAATTGGGGCGTTTGTTAACCTTTGCTTTAAAATCTTAAAAGCCTCTTCTTGCCTAGATCCCCATTCAAACTTCACTGCTTTACAGGTTAGCTTAGTTAATGGCACAGCTATTTTAGAAAAATCCTTAATGAATCGTCTATAGTATCCGGCTAACCCTAGAAAACTTCTAACTTCCATAGCTGATTACGGAACCTTCCATTTGGTGATCGCTTCTATTTTGGATGGATCTACGTGAATACCTTCGTGATTCACCATATGTCCTAAAAATTGCACCTCTTGTAGCCAAAATTCACACTTCGAGAATTTGGCGTAAAGCTTCTCTTTTCTTAACATAGTTAAGAGTGCACGTAGGTGCTCACAATGCTCGTCCTGACTTTTGGAATAAATGAGTATATAGTCGATAAAGACAATTACAAATTTATCCAAGTACGGTTTACAGATCCTATTCATCATGTCCATGAATGTTGCAGGAGCATTTGTTAACCCAAAGGGCATGACTGTAAACTCGTAATGACCATACCTAGTTCTGAAAGCAGTTTTAGGTATGTCTTCTTCTTGTACTTTCAACTGATGGTATCCGGAGCGTAGATCTATCTTAGAAAAATATCTAGCTCCCTGAAGTTGATCGAAAAGATCATCAATCCTAGGTAATGGGTATCGATTCTTAATTGTAATCTTATTCAATTCCCTGTAATCGATGCACATTCGCATCGAACCATCTTTCTTTTTCACAAACAACACAGGTGCTCCCCAATGGGACGAACTAGGTTGTATAAATCCTTTACTGAGCAATTCATCTAACTGCTTTTTCAATTCTAACATTTCGGTGGGTGCTAACCGATAAGGTGCCTTGGCTATCAGTGTAGTTCCAGGAATTAGATGAATTCTAAATTCTACTTCCCTATCGGGTGGTAATCCAGGTAGTTCTTCTGGAAATACATCCGGGTATTCTGATACTACTGGAATTTCTTTGAGTTCCTTACTTTTGGTATTAATAACTACATAAACCATATACACTATTCCTTGTTTTCTTGAATAACTGGCCACTTTCATTACGGAAATGAACTTCATTGGCTTACATGGCTTATCTCCTGTAATCACCACTATTTCTCCTGTGGGTGTAAGAATTTCTATAGAATTCTTATCACAGAGGATTCGAGCATGGTTGGCTACTAACCAATCCATTCCTAACACAACATCGAATCCAGCTAAATTCATAGGTAACAGGTTTGCAGAAAATTTATGGCCTAAGAGTTCTATCTTTCCTTTTTGCAAAACCGTATTTATGTGAACAGAATTACCATCTGCGGTTTCTACCGTAAAAATCTGCCTAAGTTTGGTTAAAGGTAGATTAAGAGATTGGCAGAATGAAGCATTTATAAAACTTTGGTTTGCACCAGAGTCAAATAATACTTTCGCATAAACGTCGTTTACCAGAAACGTAGCAGCTATTACGTCGGGGATTAGCTCTGCTTCCTAGGTAGTCAACTGGAAGGCTCTTGCATTTTTCTTGGTAGTTCCTTCTATAGGTTTGGCTTTGTTGTCAGCTGGTTTGACCAATTTAGGGCAGTCTGGTCTAAAATGTCCAGCTTCTCCACAGTTGAAGTAAATTGTGGATTTCTTCCTTCTGCAGTCTTCTTCTTGATGCCCCGGAATCTTGCAGAAGTTACAGTACCCCTTACATTTTCCAAAATGCTTCCTTTTACATGTACTGCAAAATGGAGTAGTGAAAGATTGCTCGCTTCCCTTTTTCTTGAAATTACTACTATTATTATTCACACGGAATCCTTGGGTAATCTTTTGGGCCACTTCCTTCTTTCGGTTTTCTTCTCACGTGCATACCAGCCCGTCAGTTAAGGTGTTGGCTAATTCCACTGCATCATCATTAGTGCGGGTTCTCGCAGCTTTGACGATATCACGAATCTCGCTAATCAACCCCCAAACATAGCGAGAAATAAGTACCGATTCTGGCGAGGCCAGAGTTGGTACAATTCTGGCATATTCGAAGAATGTCAAAGTATATCCTCGACAATAAACATCTACCATCCGGTGATTGAGGAACTTATTTGTCATTTGTTCCTTTTCATATTCGGGACAGAATTTTCTTTCCACCAGACTTTTAAATTCTTCCCAATTCATGGCATAAGCCACATCGCTTCCCTTGGCTTGTAGTACCGTATTCCACCATTCTAGAGCCCCTTCTTTACAAAGATGCGACGCGTACATGACCTTGTCTTCCTCGGCACATTTACTTATTTTAATTACTGCTTCGGTTTTCTCTAACCAACGCAGTGCAACAATTTCCCCTTCATTGCCTGCAAATTCGATTGGTTTACAGGCAAGAAATTCCTTGTAAGTGCAACCAGACGTTACAGCTTTCATTTTCTTTAGAAATGGGGCTTGCATCACATCATTATCATTATTATTGTTGTTGTCGCCTCCATTTACACTATTACTGAAATTGTCATCACGAGTACGTTTGCTGGGAGTAGTTGGTTGAGGTTCAACTGGATTTCGGGCAGCAGCAAGGATTGCTGGAATAGCATTGGCTATTCCCTGAGCAACGATATTCTCTATATCTTGCCTATTAAGAAAGTGATCTTCATGGTTTTTTCAGATTGGTTAACTTCGTTAACTGGTTCATTAACAGCGTGTTCCATCTATTAATTAATATATATATAAGTTATTGGCACAAAATAAATAACTACCAAACATAATAAAGTAATCACACATAAGCACGTATAGCCAAAACTGTCGACCTTGCGACGTTGATATTTTTATATATTAGTAGGCATCCGTACACATCATTTATATTACAAAAGTTTTATTTTAAGTTATTTTATATGATTATATTTTTATTATTTATTATTATTTTATTATTATTAAACACACAACCACACAACCACAGTCAGCTGGCATTTCAGAAACGACGCTCCCTCTCGTCGTATTTCCATGAGATCTGTTTCCCATATCTCGGATTCGATTTCCTGCGTCCACCAGTTCCTCACCATAGTGGCGGAGTTCAGCCAAGTTTTCTGTGCTCATAGGTGGGTTTGGTGCAGGCTCAGGGTCAAACTGGGGGAAATAGGTGTTAGGGTTATTCAAGAGATTCTGAAATTGCCAGTCAGTTGTCCACAATTCTTCCAGCTCTCCTTGTAGGGGTCGGGGGTTGACAATAGGATCGGGAATAGCAGGTTCCAAATTAACTGGAAGTTGTGATTCAGCTGGGTAATTGAAGAGGTTTTCATCGGCAGGTCCGATGAGGTCTCTATTTGCTAGTTTGCGATCCAGCTCCTCCCACGGTGGCATTTCCTGGGCTTGCCCTGAATTTTCCTCGATCTCCTTCCCTTTGCCTTTATCCTTTGGATCCTTAGTATTTTTAACCTTCTGGGCATCTGGCTTCTTCCTACGCCCACGTTTCGAATCCAAAATTCTCCTTCTCTTTTTCGGCATTGGTTTCTCCTTGGCCTGGGCCTGGAATGTTATTGGTTCTTCAGCATCTGCTTGGTAGCCAGATGGAGTACCTGTGGTGTCCATATCGGTGGTATGGATAGTGAAGTTTCGGAGTGCCTTCGACAATGCATTCATGCGGCTAGCACACATGAAGACACACACAAATTTAAGTTAAATTTTATTTTTCACAAAATCACAAAATGGCAATTAGAGAAGTTAAGTATTTCTAAATACTTAAATTGGCTTAAATCAGTGGCTCTGATACCAGCTTTTTCTGTCACGGCTCCCGTTTCGGTGTTACCCGGTCTAGGAGCCGCGGGACAGAAAACCCGTGGTATTTATTAGTCGATTTTACAGCGGAAGTTTAACAGAATCTTTTAAAACTTGAAAATGCCCAATTATTTTATTTCACAATTTGGGACAAACCCCATAATTTACAGTAAAGGGAATTTTACGAGGAAATCCCTTGTTTTACAAAATATGTTTGTTTATTTTACTGAGCCACCACTTCAAGCTTGTTAGTGCTCCGTAGCACTTTTCCTTTATTCACATTAAATCACCTGAAACATGTTTAAAAATATTTTATCAGCGGGGAAATACTAGCGAGTCACTCAGGTTATATAACACGACACATTAGTTATAAATTACAGCATAAGAGCGATTACAATGGCTACTATCTTATTTTTATCTGGCGCCGTGCCACACCCTGGTGACGATGGTCATACCACTATTGGGTCCTTTCACCCAAGTAGTGATGATTATCACTGGTAGGATTGTTATCCTAACCGTGAGAAATTAGTAATGTGCACAATACCCCACTTGCCAGTGATTCAAGATAACCACGACTTAATCCCTGTAATTATAACTTTTGAAAATAATTCGAGTAGTGTAAAACGTTGTTGATAAAAAGAGAATGACTCACATTGCAGGTTTAATCGGACAGAACCTTGCCTACTAATTTAGCCATGTAACCTAGTTAAAATAACAATGCAGACGAAACTAGGTCAGTAACTTAATACAACTCTTTTACGATAAACTCACAAAATCAAAACCCTCACGACGAATGACAAAGTATAGCCCAAATACGGGCAGCACTTAAACATCCATCGGATCGGTTTCAATCGATCGGACATTGTATCGTAGCAGTGATCGAGTTAATACCCTGTATTCGTAGCAGCGCCTCGATACCGTAATACTTGTTGTAGGCAGAATTTGGACGTTTTGAAACTGAAATTTCGAACACAGAAGCAAGTCCCATGCACAGGAAATTTATAGCAAGTTTTTAGGTTTTACCCGGCCCGCGTAAACCTTAACTTAAACCTTACGTGGCCCGCGAGGGCCCCTAGTCTACGTGTAGGGCTAGCGTATCACGTGTAGGTTCGCCACGTGGCTGACACGTGCCCTGTAACGCATCCCCGGTTACCAGCTGTCCTATCGCAGCCCGCGTAGCATTAGCCTTATGGCTTACACGGCCCACCTGAAATCCAAATTTCTTGTTTTATTGGTTTTTCATGAGCATTAGGGTTTCAGGGGTCCGGGTTTTAACTTACGGGTCGTTTTTGGAAATTTTTGCAGGTCCTTACAGAACACTTGGGTTTTAATAGTAATTTACCTTCCAAGCCTTCCGTTGTGCTATAACTGTGTTTAATTGACTAAGATTATATCAACTACGTCACGATACTCCCCACCGGGCCCACCGGTTTATGTGGAAATATCAGGGTGTGACAGGTTGGTATCAGAGCCAACATTGAGTAAATTAAACACTATCCATTTGTGTTTAATCTCAATGACACAGTAGCACATTCCTTAGACTTCCGAGTCTAGTCCAATGGCCTAGGATTACTCTTCATCTTTATTTGGTTTATATATGTTGTTTTCTTATTTTTGACAGGTTCACATAAAAGATGCTACCACATGTCAGAGGAGGAAAAGGGAAAGGTCCTATGAGAGGAGGACCATCTTGCCAGACAGGGCCTTCTCACCACCGCATGCCCTCGGCATCATTTAGCTCTGATCCTTACGACAATTGGAGACATTCACTAGAATGCAAGTCGATCTGTTTCACTAAGCACTTCGCCATCTTACCACCATTCCTTAGGGCCACAACAACCACAAGAGCCCCAACACTCTCACCATTCGCAGCATTCACTGCATTCACACCATTCTCACCATTCTTCCCATCATTCTCATCATTCTTCTCACCACTTACATTCCTAAGGTTATTTTGACCCTGATGAATACAACAATTCACCAGCAGGTCATAAGCAGTTGGGTCCTGAAGATCACTTCTCCAAAGACATGGATGTGGATGAAGATCCAGATCCAGCAATACCGCCATCTGGGACGCCCACGCATCCCATCGATATTTCAAGTGGTTATTCCTTTGCAGAATCTCCTTACCAAGGTCCCGATGAATTCCATGAATGGTGGGGGCAGTGGAAATTTGAAAACACTCCTTCCTACCACAACACCCCACCACAACTTCCATCAGAGGAGCCGCACTTTCAAGCGGTGACACCACCACCACTACTAGTAGAGGAACAACCTCCGCCACCACCAGAACCCCCAAGACGGAGGAGAAATGCACGCATGTCCGTGCGAGGGGGGCCACGTTTTAGCACCCCTCAAGCTTCTAGCTACTATCCTTCCATTCCTGAAGATCCACAAATGGGTGGACCTTCAAATGCTGTGACGGAAATCGACATCACGCCGACCACCTTTGCACCACAACCACCTCTGATGGGTTTTGAAAACCCAATTCCTACCTACCCAGATATGACTGGGTTATAACCCGTTAGAGCCACAAGCTCCTACAGGTTATAACTACCAACTGCCTGCTTACGACCCATACGTTGAAGCAGTCAACTATAATGCTCTCTATCCTTCGCCATTCCCACCTGCAGACCCAACTGGGTATCCTGTCTATGGGTATCAATACCCTCCATCCCAACCATAGCCACAGCCTCAACCTCCACCTCAACAACAACAACCACCCCAACAACAACAATTGGAAATTTTGCAAAGGGTGTAAAATGTGGAACGTAGGGTGGATAGAGGTGAGAGAAAGACCTATAAGTTTCTTAAGGGTCTTGCAAAATTTATCAAGGGAAAAAGGAACGACGAATGAAGATTTCTATTTTATCTTGTATTTGTTATTTTAAGTCCCTATGTGGACACTTCCTTTTAGTATTAGTCCCTACATGGACATTATCTTTATGTATCAGTCCCTGCGAGGACTTGTTTTTCTTTTTCAGTCCCTGCGTGGACAATTTATGTCATTTCAAAGACCCGTTTAGGGCAGTTTTGTAATCTTTACTACTATTAATCAAAATTTTCTTTTGGAATTTATATATATGTACTTTCATTATAGCAACGTGTAAAAATCATTTCAATTCTTAATTGATCTGCCAAGAATTCCAAAAGATCTTCTTAATGGCATAACCTAACCTATATGTCAATATGAACATGGCTATGATGGTACAACCCTCTTAAGACAGTAAATTCTTGTTAACATCCAGAACATGTTAACACTCCTGGCAGTGTAGCTTGAGAAACCACACCAGCCTTCAAAGTACTTAGATTCCTCCAAGCCTTCACATAGCCTAAATGATCAATACGAATCATGGCTAATATCATCAAAAATGATGTCCATTCTAAAACATCCATTAGAGATGTTATTCATTTTGCCTACGGGCCAAGCTATCTCGTTTTTATAACGATAGCAGTGGTAGTTGATGACTCTCTATCTAAAGGTGAAAAACTATGTTCAAACCTTAGAGCCCATGATCTAATAAGATCTCAACTCATAATTTAAATTGTCTTAGAAACAAGGCCTTTTGTGCCATCTATATGTCCTTTGGGATGAGCCTTTGAGCTATATAGGAGAGTCTATACGACAGTGACTGCTGTGACATATGTCCCCTGTCTGATACACATAAAAGATTATATTCAGATTTAGTGCCTTTGACGGTTCAATTGTAACCTAGGCTAATTGTAATAAAATAATTTCAAATATACATTCTTCAGAAATGTCAAACCTATTAGCCTATATGGATACTTATACCTTGGCTAGTTAATCATCGAATATGATGATTTGCTATATAACAACTAAACAAATTACTGTTACTTGGTATATAGCATTCGAAGCTTCACTATGACCGGAGCAGATGAGGCACACAGTCACCCTGTCGAAGGGAATGATACTACCAAACTGAATATCACTAGCGCTGAATTACAAGCCATGATAAATACAACCGTTACAAAAGCTGTGGATAAGATACTAAAAGAGTCAAGTGATGCTCATTCGAAAACTCATTCTAAATCCCTTTCAAAACTGCATACATCAAAGAAAGATGAATCTGAGCATTCATCCAATCAGAAGAGTGAACCCCATAAACAAATTGTGTTTTATCAGGCACCATGTTTCAACAAAGTTTGTACCTACAAGTATTTCATCTCTTGCAAACCAAGAGACTTCACGGGAGAGAAAGGAGCCATCGACTGTATGAAGTGTCTCGATGAGATGGAAACACTGGTGGATATAAGTGGTTGTATTAAGGAGGATGTGGTTAAATATGTTTCACAATCATTCAAGGGCGACACCCTAACATGGTGGAAGGCTCTGGTTCAATCCACCGGAAAGATTCCTCTATACAATCTCTCTTGGGCTAAGTTTGTTGAGTTGGTTAAAGAAACATATTGTCCACAACTTGAAGTGGAGAAGTTAGAAACCGATTTCCTAACCTTGGTCATAAAAGATCTGGACTGCAGATCATATGTTACTAGTTTCAATTCAATGTCCAGACTTGTCCCTTACTTGGTCACTACTAAACCAAAGCGCATCGCGTGCTTCATAGGTGGTCTAGCCCCTAAAATCAAAGGAAATGTCAAGCCTTCCAAGCCTACCACCTATACGTCAGCTGTAGACCTATCGTTATCCCTTACACTTGACGTGATAAGGAGTAGGTCTAGGAGGGCCACGAATGAAGGAAAAAGAAAGAGAGAAGATGATCAACCCCACCAGTCCAACAAAAAGAAGAAATGGAATTTCAAGTTTAAGAAAAACTCAAATCAGTCTGGTGGCAAACCCCGATGCAAGAACAACGATAAAAAGCACTTTGGGAAGTGCATAATAGACCCGCAGACCAAGCCCTGCGGGGTCTGCAAGAAGAAGGGGCACAAGTCTTTGGAGTGCCGGGATTTAAAGGATGCAACCTGTTATGGTTGCAATGAAAAGGGGAATATCAAGACAAACTGCCCAAAGAATGCAAAGAAGCCTGAAGAGGGTAAGAAATCGAATGCTAGGGTATTCCAGATGAATGCCAAGGAGCAGTGAAGGATGACAAATTTATAACAGGTACCTTCCTCATAAAAGATATTTATGCTAGTGTTTTATTTGATCCAGGTGCAGATAAGTCTTTTGTAGACCTTAAGTTTAGTAAACTGTTGAATCTGCCTATTAAAACTCTAGATATTAAATATGAGGTAGAACTCGCTGACGGCACCTTAGAAACTGCTTCGACTCTTCTTGTTGGATGTTTTATACCCATTAAGAATTATTCAATTCCATTATCTTTTATGACAATGAAATTAGCTGGGTTTGATGTAGTTTTAGGCATGGATTGGTTGTCTCGTAACCAAGCCCAAATCACCTACGATAAGAAACTAGTCAATATCAAAACCCCATCTGGTGAATCAATTACCATTCAAGGAGATACGCACTACGGATTGCCTAATAATGTTTCTATACTTAAGGCATCCAAGTGCTTAAAGAGCGGATGTGTCATCTACATGGCACAGGTGACAGTGGACGAGCTGAAACCAAAGATAGAAGACATTCCAATCATTTCTAAGTACCCAGATGTCTTCCCTGACGAACTACCTGGATTACCTCCCAAGAGGCAAGTAGAGTTCAGGATCGACATCATGCCTGGGGCAGCACCTGTGGCACGAGCCCCTTACCGCTTAGCACCAACCGAAATGAAAGAGCTGAGAACCCAATTGGATGAACTTCTTGGGAAGGGATTTATTCAACCCAGCTCGTCACCATGGGGAGCACCCATACTGTTTGTAAAGAAGAAGGATGGTTCAATGCGTCTGTGCATTGATTATCGTGAACTAAATAAGGTAACAATCAAGAACCGCTACCCATTGCCCAGGATCGACGATCTGTTTGATCAGCTACAAGGGGAAAGCTTCTTCTCAAAGATTGATCTAAGGTCGGGGTATCATCAACTCAAAGTTAGAACTGAAGATGTACCTAAGACTGCGTTTAGAACGGGGTATGGCCACTATGAGTTCTTAGTGATTCCCTTTTGGCTCACTAACGCACCCGCAACGTTCATGGACCTCATGAATCGAGTCTGCGAGCCGTACCTGGATAAGTTTGTCATCGTTTTTATAGATGACATAATAATCAGGCAGATCATGAGAAACATCTACGGTGCATCTTAGGACTTCTACAACAGGAGAAGCTTTACGCTAAATTCTCCAAGTGCGAATTCTGGCTTCGCGAAGTCCAATTCCTTGGACATGTTGTGAGCGAGTGTGGTATCCAAGTGGATCCCTCTAAAATAGAAGCAATCATGAACTAGGAAGCACCTAAGATACATACTGAAATTCACAGCTTCTTAGGATTAGCAGGATATTACCGAAGATTTATTGAAAACTTCTCAAGGATAGCCGCTCCTCTAACTACTCTGACCCTCAAGAATGTAAAATTTAATTGGGGTCCAAAACAATAGGAATCTTTTGAAATCCTCAAACAGAAGTTGAGCAACGCTCCTATGTTGACATTGCCTAAGGGAATAGAATAATTCGTTGTCTACTGTGATGCTTCACACACTGGTATGGGCTGTGTGCTTATGCAAAGAGGCAAGGTAATTGCCTACGCATCGCGATAATTGAAAGTGCAACAAAAGAATTACACCACCCATGATATGGAATTGGGTGCCGTTGTATTTGCACTGAAACTATGGAGACATTATCTATATGGAACTAAACGTGTGATATACTCATATCACAAAAGTCTCCAACATTTGTTTAACTAAAAGGATCTCAATATGAGACAACGCAGTTGGATGGAAACATTAAACGATTACGATTGCGAGATTCGCTACCATCCTGGCAAAGCGAATGTGGTCACTAATGCATTGAGCCGAAATGAAAGAGTCAAACCTATAAGGATTAATGCTAAGAGTATTGAGCTTAAGAACAGTTTTAATGAAAAACTGTTAGCAGCACAAAAAGAAGTTGTATAGGAAGCTAACTTTCCAGGCGAGAGATTAGGTGCAACTATTGATCAGTTGTCACCTAGGAATGATGGAATCCTCAGATTAAATAGTTGAATCTGGGTTCCTATTCATGGAGGACTTAGAGATATAATCCTCCAGGAAGCTCATAATTCCACATACTCAGCTCACCCTGGGGCGACAAAATGTATCACGATTTAAAGGCAAACTATTGGTGGATGGGTTTGAAGAAATCCATAGCCACACATGTAGCTAAATGTCTGACGTGCTCGCAGGTTAAAGCCGAACATCAAAAGCCGTCAGGATTACTACAATAGTTAGAACTTCCCACATGGAAATGGGAAATTGTAACTATGGATTTTATCATAAAGCTACCTAAAACATGACATGGAAATGATACAATATGGGTCATAGTTGACAGACTAACTAAGTCAGATCATTTCTTACCCATCAAGGAGACTCATAGCTCCGATAAACTAGCCCAAATATATATGGACGAGATTGTATCTCTCCTCGGAGTGCCAGTATCTATTGTATCCGATAGAGATACTAGATACACTTCTCATTTCTGGAATAGTTTCCAACAATCGTTAGGCACTCGTTTGAATTTCAGTACTGCTTACCATCCTCAAACAGATGGGCAAAGTGAACATACAATTCAAATGTTAGAAGACATGCTTCGTGCATGTGTCATTGATCTAGGCGGTAGTTGGGATGATCATCTCCCCCTGATTGTGTTCTCCTACAATAATAGTTCCCATACCAACATTCAGACTGCGCCTTTCGAGGCTTTATATGGAAGAAAATGTAGAACGCCCGTCTGTTGGGTAGAAGTTGGGGAGGCTCAACTATTAGGACCTGGGATAGTCCTGGAGACGACGTACAAGATTGTTCAGATCCGTAATTTTCTAAAGGCTACCATAGACAGGCAGAAGAGCTATGCAGATAAAAGGCGAAAACCTCTAAAGTTCGAGGTAGGAGACAAAGTCTTACTAAAAGTATCACCCTGGAAAGGTGTGATGTGTTTTAGTAAGAATGGCAAACTAAGCCCAAGGTACATTGGACCATTCAAAATCATCGAATGTGTCGGGAGTGTCGCTTATAAGCTGAACTTGCTCGAGGAGCTTAGTTGAATTCACAATGTGTTCCACATCTACAACTTAAAGAAATGTCTAGCTGATGAATCGCTAGCAATGTCTCATAAAGACGTGCAGATAAATGAAAGCCTAAGGTTTGTTGAAAGACCTATATCGATCGAGGATCGACAGGTTAAAAAGCTCTGAAGGAAGCATATACCAATTGTGAAAGTGAAGTGGGACGCCCGTAGAGGCCCTAGATATACGTGGGAGGTTGAGTCCACTATGCGACAAAAGTACCCTCACTTATTTCAGTAAATCTCAAGGTCAAGATTTCTTTTAAGGGGGTGAGGATGTAATACCTCGTAAAATCATGACCAATTATGTGAAGACACGTGTCCTAAACCCTAAACATGTAAAAAGTTGACTTTGAAGGACTAAAACTAACAAACAGTGAAAAGATGTATGCGGAGGGACTAAAAGTGTCAACATGCTAAACTTATTCCTCTGAATGACCTTATACAATATTCGTATTCTCAAACAAGTCAAATGTTGGACGTAAGAAGCCGTTTGTGAAAACAAATGAAAGTTAGGGTAACAAAAGGGTTAAAAGTGTCAACATGAAATTCTTACCCCTGAGTGACCTTTTAACAAACCCGGGGCTTCGTAATGTTCAATTATACTTCTGAGAATGCTTGAAATTAATTATGAAAGGTTTCGGTATCATTATATGATAAATTGTGCAAGAATGCAAGAAGAAGGGTTAAAAGCGTCAATGAAAGAAACTAGTGCTTTCGGGTAATATTTTAACCACATGAGAGCCTAACGAGGTTTATTATAATTCCCAAAGATCCATAAAAACTAACCTTGGGAGCCAAAAGTGCTAAAAATAAAATATATATGAAGTTATAAGAACAAGGGACTGAAACTGCCATGTTGGAAACTTGTTTTAACCGGAAGATAGGAGGGTCGCGGGCCGCGAAGCCCAACCACTTGTCTTTAGTGAGGCGTGAGAGAACGCCCAGTAACAGAAAAATGGATAGTTGCATGTATTGCAGCCTTGAACCCCAATCAAACCACCATGCAGCCTGATTTCGAAACAAGGAACATGCTAGTTGTTTCTAAAAACCTCTTGGACACCTGGAGACATCTGAGAGCATCATAAAACACCTGGATTGATCTTGAGGAGGTTCCTTGCACTATAAATAGAGCTCTTATGTTGCCATTTAAACCTGCACCTCTAAAAAATCACTTCTCTTCTCATTCTCTGAGGTTCCTAATAAAAAAGGAAGCTCCCCTTAGTCTAATCTTCGAGTTAGGACCTGTTGTAAGTGTCCTTAGCCACTCTAGTTCGGTTTTTATGCATTCAAAAGCCGAAAGTCAAAGTTTCCGCTAATCGGATTTGACTTTCGGTTTAGACCTAAACGGTCCAGCCATTATTCGAGGCGAATATGGCTACGTGATCGTAATTAAGTAGGTGTTAATCCTCAAAAGGGCACCTCCTAATTACCACGTTTACTTAGTTAATTATTGGGTCAAAGTGATTAAAATAAAATCAAACTAGTCATTTTTTAAATAAAATCAAATCTTGATAAACATTAATAGAACATGTCTAAGCATGTTCAACCCGACAATTTTAAGTTTAAGCTCGGTTCGCAACCGAAAGTCACAAAAGCTTGACTTTTGCTTTGACTTTCTGTTCTGACCCGAATTAGCTTAATTCCTTTATGAATTAGGGTTCCTTTGTGACCATAATATGTTGTAGCATAACCCTCTGAGGTTATATTACAAGGTCACTTAGTAATCTGAGTTTAAATGCATGTTTCCGTTATTATGCATTATGTTGACTAGTATGCCTTTTTGTCAAAAATTAAGGTTTTTAATATAAATAAATATGCAAATGAACTAAGTACTGATTTGTAAACATATTTAGAATATTTTGACACTTACATTCCGGTCATAAACTGAAGTTATGCAAATAATCGAAAATATGCTTTTATAAGGACTAAAATGCCCTTTAGCGTGTAAATCAAGGTTTTAACATAATTTTGATATAAAACTCTTTACCTACTATTGTGATATCATATTTAGGAACTATTGGGATGTTGGGTCAGATTATATACTGACCTTAACCTTGAGTTCTTGTATAAAGCCTATAAATGACGATAATACCCTTTTTGCAAATAAAATGAGTTTTAAACATAATTAACATGCAAAACCTTTTGCTACTGATGTATTATGAAATTAAAATATTTTGACCCTTCAAGGCTGGTCACAAACTCAGAATCACTTAAACTTTGAAAACATCGTCATTTATCGATTTTTACGCTAAATAAGTGCATAGTATGGTTTTAAACCATATTTGGCACCCAAGACTTGTTACCTACTAAATGTATAAATTATTTTAAATATTTTTACAGTAGGTAAAAGTCATGAACTCAGAATCTCAAATAAGTCCCTAAAACTATGTGTGTAATGAACAAAATGCCCCTACAGAGCATAGTTTGGCCATAAATTATAAACCACACATATGTATGATATCCTACTATTATAGTATCATAAATTAAATGTTTTTACGGAATGTTTGTGACCAGAACTTTAGTTTCCATATAAACCCTTTTTATAAACCTTAAAATGACCAAAATGCCCTTATGGGGCCTAATTCGGTTTTAAAACCTTTATGGGCATACATGTTGATTTCCTACTGATATCATAACATATTTTTAGAATAATTACATATGAAACTTGTATATGACTCATTCGGTTACCCGTTTATGCTTATACGCGTTCGGTTCGGTTTATGTAACTAGTTTGCATGAATTAACCGAAACGGTCTAACCTTGTCATATAAACTTCAAAATCCAGAATGTAATTAGTTTACCCATATTATACAAGTTTTCATACTTGTTAGGTGTAAATTACATTCCATTCTGGTCACCGCTTAATCTAGCGTTTCATACCGTAAATCATCCTTTAAACTAATCGGTCTAAGTCCTTGACTTAAATAAGACCCGTTAGTATTCTAATAGGTTAATAAAACCTTCATTCTAGATTAGGGAGCCCCAGTACAAAATACCTTCATAAAGTCTTAATAATTTACGGTTGAGTAGAAATTCTTGCATTTAAAACTCAAGTAAATACTTTTAACTTATTTTCCCTTATACGGGCTTGAGATACGGTAAATTATTAACGCTTGGCCGGGTATGGGATTATTTGGTCGGATTGTGATTAATAAATCCGCATAACCCGTTTTAATCTATTTTGTTTGATAACATAAACTTTGGGGGTTAACGACCGTGTCCTGGATATCATCGGCTCATTTAAGTTATTAATGGCCAAGACCTATGCATGGGGTTTAGGCATACACCCGACAGATTTAAATGCTAAAATATAAATTACCCACATGTTGGGGATAACTCCTTTGTGGGTTTTATAAGTGGTGTGTCAGTTAATCATGACCGGTTTTCTAAACCGGCCCCAAATGTATGACAAACATGTAAATATGTATACAAGATTATAAATGAAATTATCCCAAGTTATAAAAGAATTTTCGTGCTTCGAGCACTTAAACCAATTTTCATAAATGTTTTCAAATGAGTCAGTTAATTGTATTACCAGTGTAAACTGACGTATTTTCCAAAGACTAAGTGACAGGTTCCTCGCGAAATAGGCTAGAGCTACTTGGCATTAAATAAGAGGATCTTGCAAATCCCTAGATGCCTTAAGTCTGTTGAACTCCGTTTTATGTTTTTATTTAAAGATCCTCCTGTGGATCCTTTCTTTTACAATCGTCTGTATATTCTTTTATTCGTACTTTGAACACTTGGATTGTAATAGTAATTTACCTTCCAAGCCTTCCGTTGTGCTATAACTGTGTTTGATTGACTATGATGATATCAACTACGTCTCGATACTCCCCACCGGGCCCACCGGATTATGTGGAAATATCTGGGTGTGACACGAACCCACTTCAGTAGTTGTGATTTTGTAAAGTTTGGCTTTGTATGAACCCAGATTTCCAGCTTCGTACGAACCCACCAAGAAAACATTTTTTAAAGAGTTGAATTACTTTGTACGAAGGCACCATATCTCACTTCGTACGAATGCGCATTATTGTCTGAAGAGTTTATCTTTGTCACTTCATACGAAGGCACAATTCTAGCTTCGTACGAACTGATTGTCTTGATTAATTTCATCTTGGAATTGTCTAAGTGTGTGTTTGTTTGCAGGTAAGCATGGCTGAAGAATTTTATAATGAGTTTTATAACGCGTTCACTTCCGAGTCTTCCGAAACAACAAATGTTGCACCAAAAAGCATTTCTAAAGTTATAAATGATAATATAAAACATGAAAACTTTTACGGAACACATTCTAAACCACCAAAATTTGACAGGTTTGGGATAACAAAAACTCGAGAAGAAATCATTGACAAGGTTATTGAAGCTTTACCACGTGCAGATCATTGGCAAACATTTGTCTTCATATTGAAAAATGATGTATTGTTCGATGAGATTACTTTGGATGTATTGATTGAGAAGATTGAGAGTCTTGAGTTCGAGTTGCAAAAACAGAACAAAATGAGCAACTTTACTTATCAACAAAATGTGGGTCTTTATTACAGGGGAAGCGTACCTTCAACAATTCAGTCACCAAAGATTGGTACAGCTTTTAGTGTCGAAAAGATAAAAGATTCACATAAGAGCTCATCAAGTTATGATCCAGGTTATCATTCATCTTCCACGACATCAAACACAGCTGAACTAGATGAAATTCAGTGTAACATTGGTTTAAAGCTGAAAAATTCTCCAACAATGAGCATCAATGCTACTAAACAACAGATGAGTTTCTTAGTATCGATTCTGGAATCATACGAGAGTCTGGTAGCAGGGAGAATCGGAAATCCTGAGTTAACAAAAGAAGATTATGACCATATAGATCCATAGGAGATGGAATTAATTGATATCAGATGGGGTTTGGCTAGCAGCATTAGAAGAGCACAGCGGTTTATGGAGATAACAGGCAGACAAGAACTTGGAAGGTTGTTAAGCACCAAGATCGGGGTTGACAAGTCAAAAGTCACATGTTTCCGGTGTAAACAAAATGGTCATTTCAAAAGGAAGTGTGTTAACCGAGAAGTAGCTGATCATGGCAATCCATTCCATGATGACTATTACAAAAAGGCCATTTATCATAAAACCGGTGAGCATACGTCCAGAACAGGTCTAAGGCAAATTGCTGAAGGTTCATCAAAAGAAAAAACACAAGCTTTATTGGTTCAAGGTGATAGACCCCCGATAATTCATGGGGACGAAGGGTTTAACTAGCGTAAATACTTAAAAGATGAGAGAGCGTTGGTTGCTAAAGAAAGAAGAAATTCTGTAAGAGAAAACATACAGAGAAAGACATTTTGCAGATTGCAGAATAGAAGAAATGCAAAAAGAGTATGAAGAAGCTAGAAGCTATGGAAGATGGAATAAGAAACGAGAATGTTATATCAATCAAAAAGGAGATCCTGTTGTTCATAAAAGCCAAGTGGTGTACAATGATGTTCTTGCTGTTATTCCTCTGTCCGGCGAATATTATTCAATGAAAGCAACAGATAAAGATTATCTTAAGAAGCTAGATAAGATAATCAGGGGGTGATGACAACTAGGTTGAAGAAAAGAGATGAAGAGAGGTTACAGAAGAGTGTTGAGAAAATCGTGGACGAGCTGAAAGAAACGGTAACTCAAGAAGATGGTAAAGATGAAAAGAAAGATGAAGAAGTGAAGAATGAAGACGCAGCTGATGATGGAAATCAGGAAAAGACTGATGAGAAGCTGGAAAAGCCAGCAAAAGAAGCTGATAAAGAGAAACAGGAGAAAGTTGATGAAAAGTTGATTGGTGAAGCTGATGCTAGTGAAGCTGTTGCTAAGAAACATCAGGAGCAGGAAGAGGATCAGAAGCAGATGACAAAAGAAGCCAAGGTGCCAAATACTGAGGTAATAACTCCAACTGAATCTTCTGAAATGTTAGATAAAACTGTTGAACAGTGCAAGAAATGTATGGAAACGTGCAGAGCTTATACTGGAAATGATGAAAAATTCAGAACAAGAGACATGAAATTTTCTAAAATCGAAAGAGTTTTCAAAGATAAATGTAAAGAAATGTTTGAAAATGAAAAGGCTTTAAAAGATAACGACGAAAAGCTAATACAAAAATGTAATATTTTAGAAAAAGAAAACATCGTGGGTTAACTAGTTGCTTATACAAGCCTTCACAGTTTAATAAACTCAGATTATACACATCATCGCCCATTTACAACACATTCATATGTTATCAATGTACAACATGCCTCATGCAAAACTCCCAAAAGGACAAATGACTAACAAAGCTTATAACGATACGAGTGCATTAAAAAATGTGAAGCCAAATACCGAGCAATATCATAGCGTTCATATCCAAAGCTAAAATTCGTGATAACATAACCTATTCACCCAATGATAACATAAGTTATTCACCCAACGAATATAAAAACCAAGAATGCTTGGGTACAATATCAGACAAATAATGTTCAAATAGTTGCAGGTACCACTGCCCAATGCATCAATATGTTGTAAATTGATAATAGTAGGGGTGTTAAAAAAAATCCGAATCCGAATTCGAAATATCCGAAAACCCGTATATGAATTATCTGAAAATTCGGATATCCGAAAATCGGATAATCCAAAAATTCGGATTAGGATGTTAATTCTAAAAACTTTCGGATATTCGGATTATCCGAATCCGAAAACTTTAAAATAAAAAAATATAAATAAATTAATTTCACTAACCACCTAACTGCTAAACGTAAAAAAATAGATATATTATCTACACACACTCATTCACTCACTCGAGAAGACATTCACTTTTGAAAATTAGGTTTAGTTTTGATCTAATTAGAAAACAGGTTTTTTTGTTTTTTTTTTTAAGTTTTCGGATATTCGAAATTTCGGATTCGGATGTCAATTTTCATTATCCGAAATTTTCGAATATCTGATTTTCGGATTATCCGAGCTTAAACACCCCTAGATAATAGTCATGTACAAACCAAGAATGCTTGGGTATAACAACAACAGACAAATAACGTTCAGATAGCCGAAGATACCACTACCCAATGCATAGGTATGATTGATAATAGTAATGGATAATTTTTTTAGGCTCATTCTATACGCACCACCCCTCTTACTGATTACACCCCCACTTGTGAGAGGAAAACTGTCGGTCCCACGCAGGCCCCACCTGTAAATATGTGAGAGGAGAGGGGTGTAGAAAGTAGATAGGGGGGTGTAGAAAGTAGTACCCTTTTTTTAACTTTAGATAAAATTGACATAGGTGTTGAAACCATGTATATGTGTAGTTGTCGTTAACAATTTTTATTTATTTTATTTTTATTTTTTGGCAAAAATTGATCAATTTAGAGTAAGATAAGATACCTGTTTCTTTCATTTTTATGATTAAACTATTTCACAATATTTATCATCTTTGTAGATATTATGATTAGACTATTTCACAATATTTATCATCTTTGTAGATATATTATTTGGTTTCATAATGTTAGGCGATGTATCAGTGATACTTGGGGACAAAATCAATCTATATCTATACTATATAATAAAAGAAACCATTTTGGGACACTTGTCATCATATTAACCCATGTTTTATAGAGGGGGGTTAAGCTCCTTGGGGGGGCGGATAACTGAGATTTTGTTTTTATTGGGGAATTAACAGGGCGGCGGGCATTGGCAGCGGTTGACCTTATGAAACTCTTGCCCAGCCTCCAGGACCAACAGTGCGAGCTTCTTCTTCTAAGGTCATGCATGGGGGTATCGAAGTTACTGTTTGGGCTGCGGACCTGCCAACCCCACTTGATGGCCAATGCGGTATCTTGTTTTGATGATGTTCTTCGAGAGGCTATCGAAGACATTGTTGTTTGCGGGGGGTCCTACTTCGGTGACCTTTAGTGGCGATTGGCATCTTTGCCGATGCGTTTGGGTGGTTTGGGCCTCCTCTCAGCTCAGGATGTTGGAGTTTATGCTTTTGTGGCGTCTAGAGCTCAGTCGTGTGTATTGCAAGACCATATCCTTCGGAACAGTGGGGTTGTTAAGCTTGACGTAGACTACAAACAGGCCCTTGAGTACTTAAGTATCTCTCTTCCAGACTTTGATATTGGCGGTTTCTCTAATATGGACACCGCCCCCCCCCCCCCAAAGCCACAAAAAACTTTGGCGAATGCCCTATTTGACAAAATTGCTTGGAGTCTGGGAGAAGCATTCGATTTGTCTCCCCGCCAGAAGGTGGTGATTGAGTGCTTGAAAGGCCCCCATGCGCAAGATTTTTTTACTGTTATCCCGATCGAGGGGCTGGGGCAATGCATGTTAGCTGTTGAGTTTAGGGCTATCCTCAAATACCGGCTGATGATCCCTATGTATTCCGAAGACGAAACCTGCCCAATTTGCCGTAAAGCCTGCATGGATAAATACGGGGAGCATGTTATTCATTGTAAGGAGCTCCCTGATTTCAAATATCGGCATGACTGGGTGAGAGATGTTTTGGGGGACATCTTGAGGAGAGCGGGGATTTCTGCCAAGAAGGAGGCCCCTGTGAATTTCCTTACAGATCACATGGAAGGGAGATCTACATTGAGACCAGCGGATCTGCTCGTCTTTGGTTGGGCGGGAGGGAAACATGCTTGTGTGGATCTCACAGGAGTCTCCCCCTTAGCTGGTTTAAGGGAAAACAGGTTTGTAGCAGGACAGGCTATAAGGAAAGCGGAATCTAAAAAGGTGGATAAACACGCTAAAACATGTGCTGATAACCAACATGCATTTTTCCCCTTCGCCTTCGACACCTTTGGCTCCCTAGCTCCAGAAGCTATCCGTTTGTCGACTAGGGTCCAAAAGGTTGTCCACAGCAGTTGCTCATCAACAGGGGGGCAGAGGTTTGTCTTTAATAGGCTGGGTTTGCTATTCAGAAAGGGGTAGCGGCGCAGCTTGTTGCTCGCTTACCTGCGATATTGATGTAACTCGGCCAGTATTTTATATAGAGTTAAATGCTTGGTTGGTCCCTGTGGTTTGCAAAAATTGCAGACTTGGTCCCAGTGGTTTACTAATTACACGCGTAGTCCCAAAACTTGTCAAAAATGCACTCGGTTGGTCCCTAGCCCTAATCTCTGTTAAATTTCTCAGTTAACTATGTGTGAAACGACTATATTACCCTTGAACAATTAAAAACCTAAAACTAAGAATTAAAAAATAAAAAAAACAGGATATATATGAAAGCTCTGCATTTCATTTTCATCACCGTCATCATCTTCATCACCAACCCACCTCCATCGTCACCTTCAACCCACCACCACCTCCACCGTCACCTTCAACCCACCACCACCACCTCATTTTGAGATTTAATGGAATCAGGCAACACGGTGGAGAAAAAACCGACCACCAAGCTTACAGTTTAAACGGCTTCAGTACAGCGACTGTTGATGAATCGGAAGTCGAAGCGGACGCTACCTGAATCGAATCGGTGTCTCCGTCACGGTCGGAAGTCGAAACAAAAGCTCCCTGAATCGAATCGGTGTACAATCGTTGATCTGAGAGGCTGTGATTCAGGTGAGGTTTGTTGGACAATTGTGGATCTTGGTGGATCTTGTGATCTGGGTATGATGAAATTGGGGAGATTGGTTAGAATTAGGGTTAGGGTTTGTTGTTTATGGTTGTTGAGGAATTAGGGGATTGTTGATTCATTATGCAGCTACACTTCTCGTCATATTCTTACAGGACTTTGTTTCATACTATTTTGTTTCTTGCTTTCTTGTTGTCGTTTGTGTTTATTCTTACTGCTTTGGTTACCCTTGAAGGTGTCAACAAGTGCTCATCTATAGGTATGTTGTCTTGATCTGCTTTTTCTTGTGTGTGTGTGTGTGTGATTATTGTGATATTGGGATTGGTTTCTAGATCTTGAAAAGTTGTGGTGGTTGTTTCTTGATTTCATCAGTTTGGTGTTTCTAGATCTTGATTTGGTTTATTGACATTGGTGATGAAGATGATGATGGTGATGAAGATGAAATGCAGAGCTTTCATATATATCCTGTTTTTTTTATTTTTTAATTCTTAGTTTTAGGTTTTTAATTGTTTAAGGGTAATATAGTCATTTCACACATAGTTAACTGAGAAATTTAACAGAGGTTAGGGCTAGGGACCAACCGAGTGCATTTTTGACAAGTTTTGGGACCACGCGTGTAATTAGTAAACCACTAGGACCAAGTATGAAATTTTTGCAAACCACAGGGACCAACCAAGCATTTAACTCTTTTATATATTTAAAAAAAATAATTATAGATAATCCTCCTACTAAATGTTATTTAGTTTAATTTCATATGGATAATTATTATTTAGTTTAATCTTCTTCTCATTTATAATATTATTTAATTAACTAATAGAGTAAATTACGATTTTGGCCCCTGTGGTTATATCACTTTTACTCTTTTAGCCCAAAAGAATTTTTAACATCTGAGCCACCAACGTTTTTTTTTTCTAATCTTTTTTGCCCCTAACGTCTTTTTTAACCCTTTGGTCCCTAACATTTAATGGATGGGGTTAGTGTTATGGGGTTAGAAAAAAAAAAGATGTTGGGGACTCAGATGTTAAAAAATTCTATTTTGAGCTAAAAGGGTAAAAATAATATAACCACAGGGGCTAAAATCATAATTTACTCTAACTAATATTATTTATCATTTATACATTTACAGAGTTTTAAATAATGGGTTAAATTTATTGAGATTTCGTTAACAAATTTTGCTACAACAAAATAATCTATTTATATCAATCTAAATTTTTATCTATACTATACTATATAATAAAACATTAATGTGTGACACATGTCGTTCATTGTAGGTATTTATTTTATGATTTTCTCGCCTCACTTCCAAACTTATCTTCTATTAATTAAATAAATAAATGAATAATGAGCTAATATTAAATTTTATCCTACTTTAAATTTCGAATACCATTCTTCTATTTTTCTAATAAAATATTATCCGAAATTGTAAATTGTTAATTTAAAACATTTTAAATTTAACAAATTATTTATCATGAAAACCAAACTTTGTATTAATATATTAAATATTAAACAATATTACATTTATTCAACCCGTGTAATACATGTGGTTTTAAAGATATAATTTTTTTTATTTGGTATATAAAATTACATTAATTCAACCCGTACAATATGGTTCTTATATATATAACTTTTTATTATTTAGTATATAAAATTATATTTATTCAACCCGTGCAATAAAGAAAGTTTTTAAAGATATAATGTTTTATTATTCAGTATATAAATTTATTTACTCAACCCGTGTAATACACGGGTTATAATCTAGTGTAAATATATAATAAGTTGGTAAAATGAATTTTATGCTCGGTATAAATACCTAGTTTGTAATAATCACTTTTAAATCACGTATCCAGATATCTTATGAGTTATTGTGGTTTGATGTTATATAGTTTGTTATTATGTCAACAAAGTATTACAGAAAGTTAATTACTAGAAATGAAGATTTTTCACTAGAAACCAAATGGTAACATATCTATCTATATCTATACTATATTATAATGCATGAGTGAGAGGTATTTTAAGATACCTAAAAAATAAAAACTTCTTCCCTCTTTATTTATAAAAACACCCATAAAATAAGGGTAACTTGGTCTTTTAAACACTAATTATATTTTAGTCCCTCATATTATTACACTTAAATCCCTTTATTTTAACGAAATTATGGCTAATTAGTTATACTTATCACTTTCCACAACAAACTTATAATTATTTTGCGTATTATTGTCATATTTTATAAACTATAATGTTTTAAAAAAAATCCAAAGGTACCGTGATGACCTACTCATTTTTGTTGACATTTCGATAGTTGTCTTAGTCAGTATTGTTGTGCGGATTAAAATGTACAAGTAGATGATGCATTAGTGTACAAGTGATTAAAGCAATAGGTCCTATCACATTTTAAATGCTCAAGACTCTCTACATGGTTGTCATTGGTATCAGTTTAATAATATTCTAACCATTTTCACCCTGATTTTCGTTTGATTAAGATTGTTCACCAATTTGTTCCGGCGACTGGATTAAATTTCGAAACCTTGCCCATACGGGTTTGATATGAGCTTTGTTCGTATTCTGTATGTTTGTGTATTTACTTGGTTGGGTGCACATACTTACATGGGTTAACAAATAGTAAATTGACATCAAACAATCTCACTTGTTTTATCCAATTGGTTGTATTAAAAAACATTATATAATACCATATTCAACAAAATGGAATTTTAGTTTTCATAAAAAAAAAATTATTAAAACGTTTTTATAGCATTTTCGTTTTCATAAAACCTATTTTTATAAAAAACATTTTTTAGAAGTTTGGTAAATAAGTTTTCCACCAACAAACTTTTAGGAAAAAAAACTCCATAATTAAACATAATACATCTTCAAAAACTGAATACCGGATTCTGTTGCATTTTTTCGGGATTATAAGTACAAAAATACTCTTATAGATAACATTAGTTAGTTGAAAAGAGCTACATGTTATTTAATTCGTTGGTTTATAGGTTCTATATATAGTATAATTCATTAATCTTTTTCACTTCAAGAAATTTCTTGTTCTTTAGAAGTTTTGGTTTACAGGTATTTCAATTTTTTGTTGTGTATAACTTTGATTTATTTTTCTATGCCCACACTTAACATTCATCTTATTTATTATTCAATGGTTTTGATGCTTCAATATTCATCATTTCAGATCTTTACATAGGTAGGTATGTATGTTTCTAAAACATGATATATTGTTTGTTTTTTTATATCATGTAAACGTCGTTTTTTATCCTATATTATTTATAACGATAATGTGACATTTGTGCCTCTACTACCATCATACAAATACGAATCCAATGAAATCTTGTGTTTCATTCTCGGGATTTGTACAAATACATATGACATTTACATATATCAATTCTTGTTCGATTTTGAGCTCTTAATCACTTTCTAGAAAGTTATACGCAAACCGTTACGTAAACATAATCAGTTTAACGCAACAAACACTCCAAAACAGTGACATAAGCTTAACATACCTTAAATAACCTTTACATAACTTAGAAATAAGTTTTGAAGGGTTTGGTATGGCAAAAACAAGTTTATTCGATCACAGGGACTATTTTCGACAAACTGCAAAAGTCTGCCAATTCGTATAGCAACGTACACTCCGGAACAAGATCATAAGCTAAACATACCCTAAATACCCTTAACAGAGTTTAGAACTAAGGTTTGAGGGGTTCGGTATGCGAAAATACACTTATTTGATCACAGGGACTAAAAGCGTCAAAACTGCGAAAGTATGCATATGCATGCATATCTTACGTTCTGACCATATCCGAACATCCAAAAAAAATTTTAGTCACTACAAAATTGTATTTTAGCGATAGAAATGCAAAAATACCATTCGTCGCGTAATTTGGATCGTTTTAGCGTCCGTTCGAGTTTCGTCGTAATTAACCGAAAAACGCGATTGTACAACCAAACGAACTGACACCCATGATATTTTCAAGAATATTTCAAGTTCCCTATGCTTTAACATCCTTGTAGAGCCTTGAAAATGGGTTAACAGGGTTAAACGCGTCGAAAAATAAGTTTCGGAGCTGCTGGGACCTGTTTTGACAAAGTTTAAAACTTCTGATCTGCACCTGGTAGGCTGATCACGACAGAAACTCCTGTCTGGAGTCGTGGGCCATGAGAACAGAAGCTGGCAAAACCAGTTTTCTGGCTGAAACAGTTGAATTCCATGGTTTTGGTTAGTGGTTTCTTTGTTTGAGGACCAAGTTAAGTATCCTCCAAGTCCCCTAATCAGCCCCTAACATGTGTATGGTGAGGATCATGCTTTAAACAACTCATTTACACTTATAATCATCCTAGAGGTTCAAGAAATCCTATATAAACCCATGATCTTCAACACTCCAACTTGCTCATTTCATTCTCTTCTCTCTAAAGCTCTAAGTTGAGGCTACCACACTTGTCGAAGGCCTCATACCTGAGCATTTCTAGTCTTATTTTCCAGCCTAGAACACTTGTAAGTGTTCTTTCATGTCTTGTTTATTTATTTCTAGCAAGAAATCCAGACAGTGTTTGACTTTCAGATTTGACCATGAATTGGTCAAGTCAAAGTTCGTTTGAACTTTGCAACGTGAGCGTAATCACGATGGTTACAGTCCTTAGCAACTATACCTACTGATTACCACGTTGACTAGTCGAAGTGACGAGTCAAAGTTTCGGTCAAAATGCACGATTATGTGCATTTTGCGGTGAAACTATTTTCGGGTATCAAAACACTTTGTTTTGATATCAAATCAATTTCTAACTTAGTTAAACATGTTTTAACATGTTTAACTCGTCACTTTTTGTATAGTGCTTGTTTAGGGTCGTAAGTCAAGCGGTCTCGACAACCGCTTAGACTTTCCAACCTGACCCGTTTGGTCGATCATTAGGATCCGACCAAACATATTTTGTGACCATAGTTGTATTGGGAATAACCTTCCGAGGTTATACCTTATGGTCACTTCGTTTGATTAGTTGTATGATAGGTAGTTTATATACCTCAGGAAAATGACCAAAATGCCAAGATGTAACCTAAATTTTGACACTTAAACTGATTATGCAATATTATTAAACATGTTTAGGCATATAAAGCTTATCATAGGACTAGTTAGACCATCCGAACGCGCATTTGCGCAAATGATGCGTTAAAGTATCGTAAACTACCTTAACAGGTCATAACGGGTCAAAAGCACTTAGGATAGGTTTCAAATCAGAATGTAGGCTTTGTTAAACCATATTATATGAGTTCCAACACTCATTTGGTTTACAAGACCTCATTCTACCCGATCTCCTGATTTAGGTTGTGATTATTAAGATAGTGATTTGATACTAGGTGTCACTTGATTCCTTGATTGCCGGAGCTTTGTTTGTTCACTTAATCGAGGATAGTTTGCAATCTCAAGTGAGTACATAGTTTCCCTATTTTATGCTTTCAATTATTTTGGGGTGATTCATATGTGCTAAATTATTTCGAGTTTTCAAAACAAAGTCTATGGTTTATATAAAACACGACGATTTCAATAATGTGAACGAAACTTGTTGGTGCGTTGATACATAACATAAATGATATTCATTAGCTTTGGCCGAGCCGACCAGTAGTATGTTATGGTACCATATGATCTGACAAATCCCGTTATCGGACTATCACCATGGTTATGGGGTAATGTGGGTAACGACAGAACCTATAATTTTAACAAACCCTTTGGTGGTTTGTTAGTCGATTAAAGATATCCTTTGGTGGTATAGACGAGTCAAAACACAAGTTTGAATTTGTTCAACTAGAATGACCAAAAGTTTGTTTTCACAATTAAAACACGGATGACTGAACGATGATTTATGACACGAACGATTGAACAATGGTTTATAACACGAACGATTGGACGATGATTTATAACACGAACAAATTAAACGATTGGTTTTGATGACACGAACGATTGATAACACTGATGAATTGAACGATTTTTGAACGATTGGTTTACGGTAAGTGATTAGATAACGGGACGGGTGTAATGTGATAAAAGCATGGTAGATACGCCGCCGATACTTCTTATATATAAGTGCTTTTATCATATTACATTCTGTGGCATTATTTAGTTCACTTGTACGAATGATTTCAAATGATGTCACGCTACGATGTTTACTAAATGATATAAACCATACAAGATTACTTACGAGACGATTTACTGTTGGTTTAGAAAAACAAAGGTTTTAGTCAAGATTCATGGCAACGAGGTTTTCTTAAACATATAACCAACTTGTTTTAGTTGGTTAATTATATTGCAATACAAAACACTTTTCGATACATGGTTTTTAATTATCGACTCTGGTAGTCATACGAGGTATTGCAATGTGTATACAAGCCATGAATCTGACACACTCACAAAACCTATGTACTCACCGACTTTTTTATGCTGACTTTATTTTCACATATGTTTCAGGTGCAGTTGTTTGACGATTTTGATGATCATGATGCAAAACATAGGATTGGACGTGGGCCTTAGTGACATAAAACACGAAAGAAAATTTGTTTATGCTTTGCTTTTGTTTCAAGACAATGTTAAACAATTATTAATGCAATAAAACATAACTTTAATATCCATGTGTTGTGAAACGATGATTCTGTTACGACACTCCCCGATGTTTCCGCCACGGTTTTGTTGTTTTAACGCGGTCGGGGTGTGACAGAAAAGTTGGTATCAGAGCTCTTGGTTATAGGGAATTAGGTTATTAGTAATGCTCTTGACCTAGTCTATAACCTTCCTAGGACCCTAACGCGATTTCACTTATGTTTAGATTCTTAATACAATACTATCACCTATCCTTAGGTGATTACCAAAAACAAACCACAATTCATTCTCTCGAGTAAAATTTTTTCCAAAACTTCACAAGAAATCATCTATCCTTAGATGGTTTGTTTTAGGCTTTTAAGCCTTTGCTGTTTTCAAAATCTCGTCAAAGTTTGGGCTTTAAATGTGAACATGTGCAATCCGGAAGGGTGGGTGCCTGTACCCTGAGTTTTCTGTCTAAGGCTAGAGTGTTCGTACAAATCCACATCATCGGACTAGTCACTCTTACCTGGGACCTCTTGGGGTGAGTGTCCACCTATAGGCTAAAGCATATCTTCGTGATACATTATAAAGACCCATTTACTTTGATTAGTCACTGTGTGTCGTTTGTTTGTTTAAGTTGACAAATGAATGACCACATTCCTTATGTTTCGTCGATATTTTCAATACCTCTTTTGTTTATTCAAATGTCGATATCACACGTTTCCCATGTTTCCTTATTCTTTTAGAATGCGTCCTAGACGCGAACAAACTCAAGATGCTGCAATAGTAGCCTTAGTCGCTCAGCAAATCGTTGCTGTACTCCCGAACCTTATTAGTTAGATAAATCAAGCGAACAATAACAATAATAATAACAATGTTCAGTGCAACTATAAGACATTCAATTCGGCTAAACCGCTTAAATTTTCTGGGTCTGAAGGAGCTACTGGGCTCCTACAATGGTTCAAGAGTTTAGAAAGCACATTCTGACACGTTCAGTGTCCGAACGAGCAAAAGGTTGAGTTTGCATCTAGTGTCTTTGAGAAAAGGGCACTAACATGGTGGAATGGTGTGATGAGAGACAGGGGTGCCGATGTGGCAATGGCTCAAACCTAGGAAAAGCTTCGAGCTTTAATGATGAAGGAATTCTGTCCTCGTGACGAACTCAGGGAACTGGAAAGGGAATTTGACGATCTTAAAAAGATAGCGGTGAGCATCGAGCCTACACTAACCATTATGAGGAACTAAGTCTGTTATCTCCTACCATGGTTATGCCTCTGGATAAGGAAATTGAAAAGTACATTGATGGCCTCCCTGACCCAGTTCAGGACATTGTTACTGGTAGTAACCCTACCACAGTTAGACAGGCCATTGAGCTTTCCGCTACCCTGACTGAATCACAAATCAGGAAGGGTAAACTTTTTCGAAAAGGCGATAAGAAACCATCGGACAAGACTACACAAGAAAAATCAAAGGATAACGAGACTGAATCCTCCAAGAAGTCAAAGAAGTGTAAGGCTTCACAGAACTTCGTTGTAGTTGCTCAAAACAATCAAGCTGCCCCTAACCAACCAGCTCAACCTCCTGCTAAAAAGCCATACAACGGAACTGCACCTCTGTGCAACCAATGTAACCTTCATCATCATGCCAATGTACGTTGCCGCAAATGCCTAAATTGTGGACTTGTTGGTCATACAGCTAGGGTTTGCCGAGTTGCGACTACACAAAATCAAGTTATTAACAACCCTGCTCAAGCTCATTTTCCACCTAGTTCTTGCTACAACTGTGGCGAGATGGGCCATTTCAGAAACAATTGCCCAAGGCTTGTTAATGCAAATTTGGCCCGTGGATGAGCATTTGACTAACTGGAAGACGATGCTGCTTAGAAACAATTGAACTTTATGCTTTATTTCTTTTGTTATCCAAGACTTTGAAACAATTAGTTTGGTTTATAAACAAAATATTATTCGTATTTCGATGTACGAAAACAATTATAGTTACATGTATGAATAACATGCCCCTACAATGCCGACACCAAGGAACCGTGTTCCTTGCAAGACAGACTACTCTCGTAGTTTTTCCATTTTTGAGATCGCTCATGATCTCCACACAAATCCTAAGTACTCATTTCTTCTAGGAAACAGAGTACAAGGTACAAGTTACAACTCTTGACGAATACTCAAAATCCTTGCTTGGATATCTAAGGGTACTTTTCATAAGTCCTTAATTGGTCTTATGTGATTTTGTGTTTATGTGTTTATGTGTGATCTAAATGCTCGCTATCTAAATCCTTGTAGAATCTTCCATATCTTCATATGATTGATTCTTAGAAGGATATCCAAAAGTACTATCTTAAATCCTTAATGGGCTTCTATGCAATAGTTAAGACCCCTGGATTTTAAAGTACTATTCTAAAGTTAAAGAGATTGATTCATCAATCTGATTAAAGAGATCATGTGTTGATCTAGTTAAAGAGACCCTATGGTGGTCTAGTCAAAGTTATCACAAGATTATTCGTTTGATTCTTTCCCCTACACATTATAAAATAAACTGTGCGGACTGTGCAAGGAATTACGTAATCAGGGATGCATACATAATTGTGGGATTCAGTGCACAGAAACCACAACAAGTTTTGTCATGTGTTAACTTAAACAAGAAACAAAAGTTATCTATATTCATTACCGTTTTTGATGAAGTATCCACTGAGGAAAAATGAACTAGCTACTCATTTTTCGCTTCTGAAAGAGATATCCATTGGGAAATGAATAATCCATTCGAGAACCATATTCATTTTCGTTTGTAATGAAGTATCCACTGAGGAAAATGAACTATCCGTTCATTTTTGCTTCTAAAGAAATATCCACTGAGGAAAATGAATAAATTCATTCTGCTTCTGATGAAGTATCCACCGAGGAAAATGAATTATCCATTCATTTTCTCTTCTATAGAAATATCCATTGGGGAATGAATAATCCTATATTGATTCTTTCATTTCCACTTCTAACAAAGTATCCACTGAGGAAAATGAATTATCTATTCATTTACGCTTCCGAAGAAATATCCATCGGGGAAATGAATAAACTATACAATAATCCTTCATTTCCACTTCTGACGAAGTATCCACTGAGGAAAATGAGTTATCCATTCATTTTCGCTTCCGAAGATATATCCATCGGGGAAATGAATAATCTATACAATAATTCTTTCATTTCCACTTCTGACGAAGTATCCACTGAGGAAAATGAATTATCCATTTATTTACGCTTCCGAAGAAATATCCATCGGGGAAATGAATAAACTATACAATAATCCTTCAGTTCCACTTCTGACCAAGTATCCACTGAGGAAAATGAATTATCCATTCATTTTCTCTTCCGAAGAAATATCCATCGGGGAAATGAATAATCTATACAATAATTCTTTCATTTCCACTTCTGACGAAGTATCCACTAAGGAAAATGAATTATGTGACAACCGGTGATTTACGGCTCTTAATTACGTGATTAACAAGCGATTAACACGACAATAAATAATGTTTACGATGCAAATTAACTTAATTAGGCCTTTGGAGTGCCTAGGAACGCCTATACGACTTTACAGTGCGCGAACGGTGGTTTACGGAAAAATCTTCTGAATATTACGCGACAACGAACTGATGCCGTACAAAATACTGACAACGCCGACAAGTATGGATGTTACATGAATATTTTATGTTTATGAAATTAATTTTTGTGAATTCATTGGGCTTCTGTGCGACACAAATGCAAAAGTGAACTAAAAACGTGACGGTGGGAAACGCATCGGCAACAAAACGGAAGCGACGGAGACGCCTGTCACCTTCATAACTTACATTTTACGCTATATTTAGCTCCGTAATGAAATTTTAGAAACTACAGTCGAAACCGGATTAGAAAACGCATTAAAGCGACGACAACACGGTTTTACGCGATTTTCACCATAATTGACGAACGGACACGACAACCGGCTACTGGCATACATTTTACGGGGTTTCGGCTATATAAACATACATCATTAAATTTTACGGAGCACGAGTGTGTTAACGGGTCTCGTAGAAATTACGGGCCGCTTAAAAACGGGGATTGAGCTTGTGGGCCCTTGGCCCAACCCCAAAACCCAAAAGCCTAAACCTGCACATAAAATATTAGAGGTTTTCCTATAAAATATGCACAAGATCTCATGTGTATCTTATAAAATCCTTCTAAAATCCCTGCAAAATATAAACTAGATTTACAAAATCCTTATGAAATCTCAGCAAAATCCACAAGATCTCTAGATCTCTTTAAATACTCAAACCAAACACCCTTTATCTTCATCTACTCACCCAAACAAATACACAGAACCCTGTCTTCTCCCTTCTCCATCTCTACATATACAAACATCACACAGACTTTATGTCTGTCTTTCCTTCCCTCTCTCGATTACACCCACACATATGTGAACCCCCTTTTGCTCTCTCTCGATTAAACACCTACCACCGGAGTAATTCCGGCCGACACCAGTCACCAGCGACCGGAGATCGGAGCTTCGGCGCCTCATTTCTTACCGGCGACAAGCACAGCAACCAAACCCTGTTCCTCTTTAAACCCATCACACCCACACCCCTGTTTCCCTCGGTTTATCGGAAGAGAAGAGAGAGACGAAGAGAGAGAGGGAAATCAGAGAGAGAGAGAAGAAATCGGGTGAAAGGGGAACGGCGCCGCTCACGGTAGCAGCGGACGCCGACGCCGACAACGGCAGTAGCGGCGGCGGTGGTGCTGTTCCGTATTTTTCCGGTAAATCTCACAACACTCTATTTCTTTTTGAATTTTTTTTAAAGATTTGAGTGGGTGCGTTTTTCTGATGATGATGATGTTGAAGATGGTGGTGGCCGGCGACGGCATGGCCACCGGAGCTACAGGAGTACAAGCAATCGCGTCCACCAAGTCAGTTGATTCGACTCAAGTGTGGATCAGTCCCAAGTAAGATTTGGGTTTTGGCTCAGCCGGTTCGAGTGTTGGTTCAAAGTTTTGGTTCAGTTCGAGTTGCAGGTTCAACGGGTCAGCCAGTCAACAGCTCGGGTCAACGACTCGGCTGTGGTGCGGGTCAAGTTGTGGGTACCGTCAACAGTTCTGGTTGACTCGGCCGTCCAAAAACAGAGGAAACTCTGCCCGTTTTTCGAGAAAATCCGTAAATATGATGCGTGTTATTATAAAACCACCTTCGGATTCAAATGATATTTTGGAAATACAAATAAAAGTTTCTTTCGACAACAACTTATAACTTACGAAAACAACGATTCGAAAATTATTTCGACAACAAATAAATATAGTATTTATATTTATTTTAAACTTCGGAAGTTCAACAAATCTTTTATAAAATCAAAATAATTATTTATATTGATTCAAACGCCGAACATGCTTTCGTTTTATAAAATAAATGTGACACCTGTGCCTCCACGGCCATCAAACAAATACCAAACCAATGAAATATTGTATTTCATACTTGGGATTTGTATGAATATGTGTATCATTTGCACATATCAACTCTTGTTCGATTTCGGGCTCTAAATCGCTTTCTGGAAGGTTATACGCGCACTGATGAGTAAATATAACCAGTTTAATGAAACAAACACTCTGGAATAGTGACATAGGCTTAACATACCTTAAATAACCTTTACATAAGTTAGAAATAAGTTTTGGAAGGTTTGGTATGCCGAAATCAAGTTTATTCGCTTACAGGGACTAAATTCGACAAACTGCGAAAGTATGTCGATTCGTACTGTAACGGACATTCTGGAACTTGAACACAACTTAAAAATACCCTAAATATCCTTTACATAGCTTAGAAATAGTCTTTGAGGGGTTTGGTGTGCTTAAATAAACTTTTTGGTCATTCAGGGACTAAAAGCATCAAAAAGTGCATAAGTTTGCATTTTCGCGCATAACTTACGTTCTGAATACATCCGGACATCTAAAAATTTATGTAATCATTAAAATACTATGTTTTAGTGATTGGCTTGATAAAAATCCATTCGTCGCGTAATTTGGATCGTTTTCGCGTCCGTTACGACTTCCCTCGTAATTAACCGAACAACGAAACCGTACGGCTAAATGAACCGACATCCGACATATGTTTTAGCACATTTAAAGTTCCCTATACTTTAACTTCATTTTAGAGCTTTGAAATGGGGTTAACGGGGCTTAAACGTGTCAAAAATGCATCAAATAGCATGTTTGGATGCACAGGGGCCTGTTCTGCCAAAATATGAAAGTATCAGACCTGCAAGGTCCTTACGGACCGTATGGTTCTGGGTCTTATGGTCTGTAAGGCATCCCCAGATCAGCAGAATGTTGATTCCAGCTTGATCCAGCTGCTCCACACTTGTGCACATGGTTTTGAGCATTTCTAGGGGCTCCCCTGGTTTTCTAAAACAGTGGGCTCGATATGTACGGCTAGGATTGAATCTCGGTTTTCAAGAAAGGATCCTAACGGTTCTACGAAAACTATAAATACCCCTCCATAGTTCACTTGCAACCCATAATTTGAATCTGATTCATGCTCTCTAAGTGGAAGTATATGCTTCCTACCTGAGAGAGAATTGGATCAAATCTTGCGGGGACCCTTTGTAAGTGTTCCTTCGTTCTTTTTATGCGTTTTTAGCTTAAAAGTCAAACTGCGTTTGACTTTCTACATTGACTAGTTTATGGTCAATGCGAAGTTCATTCGAACTTCATAACGTGAGCGTAATCACGATGGTTATAGTCCCTAGCGACTATACCTACTGATTACCACGTTATCTAGACTCAGTGACGAGTCGTAGTTTCGGCCAAAATGCGTATTCACACGCATTTTGTAACCAAACTACTTTTGGGTATCAAAACCGTTTGTTTTGATACCAAACCTGTTTTCTAACTTTGTTAAACATGTTCTAACATGTTTAGCTCGTCACTTTTAGATTTGTGCTTGTCTAGGGTCGTAAGGGTAAGCGATCTAATCAATCGCTTATGCTTTCGAACCCGACCCATTTGGTCGATCATTAGGATCCGACCAAACACTTTAGGTGACCATAGTTGTATAGGGAATAACCTTCCGAGGTTATACCTTATGGTCACGTCGTTTAAGTAGTGGTATGATAGGTAGTGTATATGCCTTAGGTAAATTACCAAAATGCCCTTTTTACGCCAAAATTCATTTTAAGCCTATGTAACTTAATTTTTGACATCTAAACTGATTTAGAAACAATATTAGACATGTTAAGGCATATTATACTTGTCATAGGACTAGTTAGGCGCTCCAAACGCATTTTACGCGAACGACGCGTTAAAGTAGCATAAGCTACCTAAACGGGTCGTAACGGGTCAAAAGCACCTAGGATAAGTTTCGTTTTAGTATGTAGGCTTTGTTAAACCATATTGCATGAGTTCTTACACTCATTTGGTTTACAAACCCTCATGCTACCCGATCCTCCGAATAGGTCCGTTTATTAATGTAGTTACCTATATTAGGTGCCGTTTGATTTCCGTAATCTTCTAGCTTTGCTTGGTGGATATCTAAAGTCTATTGAGCAATCTCAAGTGAGTACATAGACCCCTCTTTTACTGGTTTTCAAACATTTTGGGGTGAAACACATGTGCCTACTTGTTATTTTCATGCTTTCCATGTTTTCATATCATATACTTGCTATGTTCGTTAGTACACTATTAGTACAAGATTTCATTATGTTTTGCAATGTATGTTTACTTAGCATACTTAGTACATTGTTTTACATTACATTTTCTTTTGCTATGTATGTTGACTGAACATGCTAGCACATTTATTTACATGACTTTTCTGCTTTGTATGTTTACTTAGCATACTTAGTACATTGTTTTATATTGCATCTCTGTTGCATATGTTCTCGTAACATATGGACACATTGTTTTATATCTCTACCTTGTATGTTTACTTAGCATACTAGGTACATTACTTTCATAAAACATGCTTACATTTGATATATCATTTGGTTTGTTTAACGGGACTAAATTACATTCATTAACACCAATCATGCCGCTATGTAGTAGGTAGTGGTACCATAGGACTTGACAAATCCCGTTCCTAAAACCCTAGGTTTGTTTGGGTGGAAGGAATGACCGAATCCGAAAACATTTCTTTTGATAACCTTCACTCTAAGGTTATCCGTCTGTCTCAAGGCTTGGATGTAGGCGTTTAACATTACCGCATAAATGTTGTATCAGTAAAGCATGCATTATTCTACAAAGCATAACTTTTGATTTATTCAAATACTTTGTTTTGTACATTTTTGCTTATGGTTTAAGTAGTCTCATTTTACTTACCATACATGATTTTTGTTTATACATTACATGGTTTATATTCACAATAGACTTTGGTTTTCTCATAAACATTTGGCAATTGGTTTAAACATTACATTTTGATGGTTTTTACATAAACATTTGACATTTGACTATACATAAACATTTTTACATTGATGGTTTTTACATAAACAATTGACATTTGACTATACATAAACATTTTTACATTGATGGTTTTTACATAAACATTTGACATTTGACTATACATAAACATTTTTACATAGATGGTTTGTTTTGGTAAGTGATTTAAGTAACGAGACGTGTGTAGTATGATACAAGCATGGTGGATACGCCGCTGGTACTTCCTATATATAAGTGCTTGTATTGTATTACATGTCGTAGCGTTATTTAAATCATTTCAATTTGGACTTATACATTTTACACAAATGACATATTTTTCACAAGACATTGTTTTACAAAACAACTTATTTTATACAAACTCATTTTACTTGGTTATTTATTTAACCTTACATTACTCTTTTACATATCATCTACTTTATCATTGCTTTTAATCTGATTTACAAAACAAAACATTTTATAAGGTTCATCACTACTTTTGTTAAACATTTTTCTTCAAACTTATAAGTCATGAATCCTAAATCAATAAAACCTATGTATCTCACAGGCATTTTTATGCTGACGTACCTATTTTCACATGTGTTTCAAGAAACGATGCATAGGATTTATCAAGATACACTTAGGCGGACTTGGGCCTTAGTGACAATAAAAGACGCAAGACTAGTTAATTATGCTATACTTCTTTGTTTGTTATGACATTGTAACTCTTTTAATCAATAAAACAAAATTTCATTTTTCCATGTGTTATGAAACAATGATTCTGTTACAACACTCCCCGACGATTCCGCCACGATTTGTTGTTTTACGTGGTCGAGGTGTGACAGAAAAGTTGGTCTCAGAGCTCATGGTTATAGGGAATTAGGTTATTAGTAATGCTTTGACCTAGTCTATATCCTTCCTAGGACCCTAACGCGAGTTTACTTGCGTTTAGTCATAAAACAATACTGTCACCTATCCTTAGGCGACAACCATAACAAGAACATAAATTTCATAACCACTTTGAAAACCAGTCATCTGTTGTAGGATGATTGATTACTAGGTTTTGAACCCTCTAAGTTTTCAAATCTCGTCAAAGTTTGGGTCTTATAATGTGAACACGTGCAAACTGGAAGGGTGAATGCCTGTACCCTGAGTTTTCTATCGAAGGCTAGAGTGTTCGTACAAATCCGCAGAATCGGACCAGTCACTCTTACCTGGGAACTCTTGGGGTTAGTGTTCACTTATAGGCGAGCATGTCTTCAGTGATACATTAATATGACCCGTTTACTTTGATTAGTCACCGTCTCATTTGTTTTCCTTAGGTAACAAACAAATGATCGCAATTTTTATGCGTTGCCATTCTGTTTTGATTATCCGATAACCTTTCACTTGTTTCTCCCTATGGCTTTCATTTCCTTCTAGAATGTCTCTTCATCGCAACGACGCCCAGATATCCGAGCAGACTGCCAAATTCGCTCAGCGAATAGTCGAAGTCGTCCTGAAGACTGTTGAATTAGCTACTGCCATGTATCATCTCCAGGAGGAAGCCACTCAAGAGTCACCAAAGGAAGCAGAAGTCAAGCCAGCACCAAAATCAAGGAAGCGTAAGGCTTCAAGGAAACCCGCAGCAGTTACACCTAATCAAGCGGGACCTAGCCAAGTGGCAAGGCCACCAGCTAGGAAGCCATACATAGGAGCTGTCCCATGGTGCAGACGATGCAACCATCATCATTCAAACCTCATACCCTGCTTCAAATGTACCTACTGTGGACGGTGGGGACATTTGGTTAACATATGCCGCTTTGCTATCCAAAACAAAGCTGTTGCAAATCTTGCTGTTACCCAACTCCAAGTCAACCCTACTCAAGCTCGTTTTCCGTCTGGTACTTGCTACAACTGTGGCGAGACAAGCCATTTCAGGAACAAATGCCCAAAGATTGTCAATGCAAATCCAACCCTTGGATGAGCATTTGGCCGATTAGAAGAAGCTGCTGCTTTAAATAATTTGAATCTGTTGCTTTTGTTTCTTTTGTTAAACTCAGAAACAATGTGTTTAGTTTATGAATAAATTGTTGTTCACAATCCTGATGTACAAGTGTAGTTACATGTGTGTATGGCATTTCCCTATGATACCTACATCAAGGAACTATGTTCTTTACAAACTACTCTTGTGATTCTCCCTTTCAAGTGATCGCTCATGATTTTCTCGAAAAATTTTAAGTACTCGTTTCATTCTAGGAGATGAAGTACAAGAAATAAAGCGAAATTATGAGTAATCGTGCTTTTTGCACATCTGTGCCTTTGAATCCTTGGTTAGATAACGAAGGATATTTTCAAATCTCATACCCATTATGTTCTGATTTTTCAACATGCATAACATAAGTTTTCAAAAACAACCTGCATGATTTCAAAAACATTATCTATGTTTTCAAAAACAACCTGCATGATTTCAAAAACATTATCTATGTTTTCAAAAACAACCTGCATGATTTCAAAAACATTGTCTATGTTTTCAAAAACAACCCTCATGATTTCAAAATATTTAATATAGTTTGAAAACAATTTTATGTAATATATCAAGTGCACGATTTCAAAAGCATCATTCATGTTTTCAAAAACCTTATACATACTTTCAAAATTCAACTCATGATTTTAAAACATTTTTATAAATATACTTACCTAATACACCTACTTTATGATTTCAAAAGTATTAACTATAAGGTTTCAAAAACATTGAACACATTTTTTAGAACCCCATGCATAGATTTCAAAAATATTTTCCTCATACATTGACTTAACCTTCAAATTCTGCTTCATATGTCGCCTTGACATATCTAGCATCTCAACTTCATAAGCATTTTTACTTCATGTTTTGACTTAAGCACATCCAGTGCAAGGTTTCAAAACATCTTCAACTTCTAAAATCCATATGGGATCTTTTTATCTCCATAATTAGACCCTTGTGGATGATTATCATACAAATCAGAATCCTTAATTGGATTCCTTGTGTACTTAAATTCGAACATTTCGGTTCCTTATAATCGGAATCGAATTTTCATCTTTCTATCTTTATAGTTAGATTCTTGATAACGTTTAAAGTACCAAATGAAATCCACGGAATGGATTCCTAGTGTGCTTTAAATGCATGTACGCAATTAACAAAACAAATTAACAAATTAAAGATCTAAATAAACAATTTTGTGTTTATGTGACTATGTGTTTATGCATCTTGTGTTTTCTTTTATGCATTTTTATGTTTTTGTATACTCTGGATATTCGTTATCCAAATCCTTGCAGAATCTTTCATATCTTCATGTGAGGGATTCGTAGTAGGATATTCAAAAGGTACTACCTTAAAATCCTCATTAGGCTTCTACATGATAGTTAAAACCCTTGGATTATATAGTACCATTCCATCTTTCATAAGAGACCCCTTTGAATGGTCTAAGTCAAAAGATTGATTCAGAATCTGGTTAAGAACGACACATGGTGACATGGCTGAATAGACCCCTTGGAAGTCTATTTAAATCATTTATTGATTTAATTAAAAAGGACCCTATGGTGGACTAGTCACAATCATCACAAGTTCGTTCATTATTTTCTTCCCCTACACATTATAAGATGCACTACGTGACTATGCAAGGAATTGCGTAATTATGGATGCATACATAATTACGAAGTTCAGTGCATGGGAACCATGATAGGACTTATCATGTGTAAGAACCGATAGTGGCAACCATAACGGAATCTGAACGATGTAATGGAGGTACGGTGGACGCACCAATAACGCTTAATAGACTTATATATAAGTGTCCCTCCTACATTGTAAGCATGATGTTATTTAAAGTTACTAGAAGTTCAAGAACTCTAACCAGTGTTGTTCGATCTTTTCAACTTCATGTTTCAAGCTCTCACAAGTTTCCTCTAAATAAAATTCCGGGACGAAATTTCCTAAAGTAGGGGAGACTGTGACACCTGTGCCTCCACGGCCATCAAAAAATACCAAACCAATGAAATATTGAATTTCATACTTGGGATTTGTATAAATATGTGTATCATTTGCACATATCAACTCTTGTTCGATTTCGGGCTCTAAATCGCTTTCTAGAAGGTTATACGCGCACTGATGCGTAAATATAACCAGTTTAATGCAACAAACACTCTGGAATAGTGACATAGGCTTAACATACCTTAAATAACCTTTACATAAGTTAGAAATAAGTTTTGGAAGGTTTGGTATGCCGAAATCAAGTTTATTCGCTTACAGGGACTAAATTCGACAAACTGCGAATGTATGCCGATTCGTACTGTAACAGACATTCCGGAACTTGACCACAACTTAAACATACCCTAAATATCCTTTACATATCTTAGAAATAGGCTTTGAGGGGTTCGGTGTGCTTAAATAAACTTTTTGGTCATTCAGGGACTAAAAGCATCAAAAAGTGCATAAGTTTGCATTTTCGCGCATAACTTACGTTCTGAATACATCAAGACATCCAAAAATTTATATAATCATTAAAATACTATGTTTTAGTGATTGGCTTGATAAAAATCCATTCGTCGCGTAATTTGGATCGTTTTCGCGTCCGTTACGACTTCCGTCGTAATTAACCGAACAACGAAACCGTACGGCCAAACGAACCGACATCCGACATATTTGTGAGCACATTTTAAGTTCCCTATACTTTAACTTCATTTTAGAGCTTTGAAATGGGGTTAACGGGGCTTAAACGTGTCAAAAATGCATCAAATAACAAGTTTGGATGCACAGTGGCCTGTTCTGCCAAAATATGAAAGTATCAGACCTGCAAGGTCCTTACGGACCGTATGGTTCTGGGTCTTGCGGTCCGTAAGGCATCCCCAGATCAGCAGAATGTTGATTCCAGCTGCTCCACACTTGTGCACATGGTTTTGAGCATTTCTAGGGGCTCCCCTGGTTTTCTAAAACAGTGGGCTCGATGTGTACGGCTAAGATTGAATCTCGGTTTTCAAGAAACGATCCTAACGGTTCTACGAAAACTATAAATACCCCTCCATAGTTCACTTGCAACCCACAATTTGAATCTGATTCATGCTTTCTAAGTGGAAGTATATGCTTCCTACCTGAGAGAGAATCAAATCAAATCTTGCGGGGACCCTTTGTATGTGTTCCTTCGTTCTTTTTATGCGTTTTTAGCTTGAAAGTCAAAATGCGTTTGACTTTCTGCATTGATTAGTTTATGGTCAATGCGAAGTTCATTCGAACTTCATAACGTGAGCGTAATCACGATGGTTATAGTCCCTAGCGACTATACCTACTAATTACCACGTTATCTAGATTCAGTGACGAGTCGTAGTTTCGGCCAAAATGCGTATTCACACGCATTTTGTAACCAAACTACTTTTGGGTATCAAAACCGTTTATTTTGATACCAAACCTGTTTTCTAACTTTGTTAAACATGTTCTAACATGTTTAGCTCGTCACTTTTAGATTTGTGCTTGTCTAAGGTCGTAAGGGTAAGCGATCTAATCAATCGCTTATGCTTATGCTTTCGAACCCGACCCATTTGGTCGATCATTAGGATCCGACCAAACACTTTAGGTGGCCATAGTTGTATAGGGAGTAACCTTCCGAGGTTATACCTTATGGTCACGTCGTTTAAGTAGTGGTATGATAGGTAGTGTATATGCCTTAGGTAAATTACCAAAATGCCCTTTTTACACCAAAATTCATTTTAAGCCTATGTAACTTAATTTTTGACATCTAAACTGATTTAGAAAGAATATTAGACATGTTAAGGCATATTATACTTATCATAGGACTAGTTAGGCACTCCAAACGCATTTTACGCGAACAACGCGTTAAAGTAGCATAAGCTACCTAAACGGGTCGTAACGGGTCAAAAGCACTTAGGATAAGTTTCGTTTTAGTATGTAGGCTTTGTTAAACCATATTGCATGAGTTCTTACACTCATTTGGTTTACAAACCCTCATGCTACCCGATCCTCCGAATAGGTCCGTTTATTAATGTAGTTACCTATATTAGGTGTCGTTTGATTTCCGTAATCTTCTAGCTTTGCTTGGTGGATATCTAAAGTCTATTGAGCAATCTCAAGTGAGTACATAGACCCCTCTTTTACTGTTTTTCAAACATTTTGGGGTGAAACACATGTGCCTACTTGTTATTTTCATGCTTTCCATGTTTTCATATCATATACTTGCTATGTTCCTTAGTACACTATTAGTACACGATTTCATTATGTTTTGCAATGTATGTTTACTTAGCATACTTAGTACATTGTTTTACATTACATTTTCTTTTGCTATGTATGTTGACTGAACATGCTAGCACATTGATTTACATGACTTTTCTGCTTGGTATGTTTACTTAGCATACTTAGTACATTGTTTTATATTGCATCTCTGTTGCATATGTTCTCGTAACATATGGACACATTGTTTTATATCTCTACCTTGTATGTTTACTTAGCATACTAGGTACATTACTTTCATAAAACATGCTTACATTTGATACATCATTTGGTTTGTTTAACGGGACTAAATTACATTCATTAACACCGATCATGCCGCTCGGTAGTAGGTAGTCGTACCATAGGACTTGACAAATCCCGTTCCTAAAACCCTAGGTTTGTTTGGGTGGAAGGAATGTCCGAATCCGAAAACATTTCTTTTGATAACCTTCACTCTAAGGTTATCCGTCTGTCTCAAGGCTTGGATGTAGGCGTTTAACATTACCGCATAAATGTTGTAACAGTAGAGCATGCATTATTCTACAAAGCATAACTTTTGATTTATTCAAATACTTTGTTTTGTACATTTTTGCTTGTGGTTTAAGTAGTCTCATTTTACTTACCATACATGATTTTTGTTTATACATTACATGGTTTATATTGACAATAGACTTGGTTTTGTCATAAACATTTGGCAATTGGTTTAAAAATTACATTTTGATGGTTTTTACAAAAACATTTGACATTTGACTATACATAAACATTTTTACATTGATGGTTTTTACATAAACATTTGAAATTTGACTATACATAAACATTTTTACATTGATGGTTTTTACATAAACATTTGACATTTGACTATACATAAACATTTTTACATAGATGGTTTGTTTTGGTAAGTGATTTAAGTAACGAGACGTGTGTAGTATGATACAAGCATGGTGGATACGCCGCTGGTACTTCCTATATATAAGTTCTTGTATTGTATTACATGTCGTAGCATTATTTAAATCATTTCAATTTGGACTTATACATTTTACACAAATGACAAATTTTTCACAAGACTTTGTTTTACAAAACAACTTATTTTATACAAACTCATTTTACTTGGTTATTTATTTAACCTTACATTACTCTTTTACATATCATCTACTTTATCATCGCTTTTAATCTGATTTACAAAACAAAACATTTTATAAGGTTCATCACTACTTTTGTTAAACATTTTTCTTCAAACTTATAAGTCATGAATCCTAAATCAATAAAACCTATGTATCTCACAGGCATTTTTATGCTGACGTACCTATTTTCACACGTGTTTCAGGAAATGATGCATAGGATTTATCAAGATACACTTAGGCGGACTTGGGCCTTAGTGACAATAAAAGACGCAAGACTAGTTAATTATGCTATACTTCTTTGTTTGTTATGACATTGTAACTCTTTTAATCAATAAAACAAAATTTCAATTTTCCATGTGTTATGAAACAATGATTCTGTTACAACACTCCCCGACGATTCCGCCACGATTTGTTGTTTTACGTGGTCGGGGTGTGACAATAAATATAGTTATTTTTATATTTATTTCAAGGATCAAATGGCATGAATTCGTTTTACAAGAATAAATATATTTTATATATTTACTTCTAGTACCAAACAATAACGGATCCTTTTATAAAAATAAACATAGTTTTATGTTTATTTCACACATCAAGCGACTCGTACTCATTTACAAAAATAAATATAAATATATATTTATTTTCGAACGCAACAACTCGATGACAACTTTATAGAATAAATATAACTTTTTATTTTTATCTTAAACGCCTAATCGGCATATACAGATACTTTGATAAATATCATACGAGACGTAATATATGGTGCGAGTTTGTTATATGATATTTTCATATAAATATTCTTTTTATACCCTTACGACTACTCGAGACGGCTAACACAATTACAACGATATATTTATATATTTTTATATATAAATATTTATTTATTTTTAAATCTCTCGGGAATCAAGTCTTTTCAAGACTTATTGGTTATTATCGACAATAAACGACACTTATCAAATGCGACTTAATCATTTCCGATAAGTTAACTACTTACCGTTGAATCATTCGGTTAACGATTCGGTAGAGCTAGGTGACACGTAGATTAGTTACTGCATTTATTTAGAAACTCATAAGATATTCCGTGTTAGGAATATTGTAGAATGCACGCTAGCAAGTCAAGTCTTGGAAACGATATCACGAAGTCGTAATTAGCTAGCTTTGCACAAGGCAATTCAGGTGAGTTCATAACCCCACTTTTTACGGTTTTACATTCTTGTAAATGTTTTCGGGGTGGAAAGACATGCACGTTTTGCAAGAACATACAAAGTTTTTGAACGAACGAAAACTCATATTTCTAAATCATGTTACGAATGGATTTCGAGGAAACTCAAATGGTTTACGAATGGATTATACTAAATATACCGGTCTTTACAAAACAAATGCGTATTATCGAAACGTGAATGATTTTCATGACTAGGGATGGATCGTCTGGTGATAATATAGAGAGACTGGGGAGTTAGCCTTAGAGGTTGGGGAGGTTTAGCCTTAGAGGCTAGGGAGGTTTAGCCTTAGAAGCTGGGGAGGTTCAGCCTTAGAGGTTGGGGTAAAATACATGTTACAATTATTACAGACACTTTATACATGGTATGGTTAGCTTAAGGAGGGTTTAGACGCTTAGATCATGTGAAAGGTGGGTACAACACTTAAGGCCATTAATCCTCGTTGTTAGAACTGAGGGACATGTGTGATAGATCTATTTGGGTGTAGCGAGCCCACACCCATGAGGCCGGGGCGGCCCATAGAGGTGACTATGTCTTCCAGCCGGAAGCCCGGTACAAATTTGCTAGGTTTGAGTTCTTCCTGCACCTTTTCACACATACCATTGGCTTTGCAACCCATTGGTGATCTTTTTTTTTTCCTTAATTGCTACATACCAAGGACTTTCATACATACAGACACATTACAAAGGGACATACATACTCACAGAAATACTTGATTTATACAAATTAAATACCATGTTTTAATACAAATTCAAAGAATAGGATTATGCGGGCATGGAGTCAAAGTCAGGGTGGGCACTGACGGTTATACGAACATTACAAATACGAAAGTTTACAAATACATGGTTCTACGAACTTAATGCGTTACAAATACAAAGTTTCCATATAACTTGACAAGAAAATGATTTCTAAATTCGTTTTCTCAACAATATTTCACAAACTGGTTATTCAAAAGATTTATTTCAAATCTTTTACAAACAAACTATGAACTCGCTCAACTTTATGTTGATTTTTCTCGCATGTTCTTTCTCAGGTTACTTTTCAAACAATGGAACGGTTGGAATAGGAGAACCATTGGAGAGTCGAGTACTTAGTGGCGTTCATTTTCTAGAAGTCTTAGCAATATTTGCTTCCGCTGTGCAATGAAGATACCGGTCCAGTCACGCCAGCTCTGATAATTTCGGGGTGTGACAAATTATCCATTCATTTTCGCTTCCGAAGAAATAACCATTGGGAAATGAATAACTTATACATTCTTTCATTTCCACTTCTGACGAAGAATCCATTGAGGAAAATGAACTATCCATTCATTTCCGCTTCTGAAGAATATCCACTGGGGAAAATGAAATACAAATCCCAACAAGATCTTTCTATATTAATAAGTTAGATTGTTAAAGGATACTCATATTACTATTGGTTTATTTGGTTTTATCATTGATCAAATCCCTCATTTCCACTTCCTGCTTTAATCAAGGGGTATCCATTAGGGGATGAACATCATTGGTATAACAACCCGTTCCCACTTCCTGCATTATCTGAGGAAGCATCCCCTAGGGAATAATAAAGTTATTCCTTACGTGGGGATCCTTGGTGGGGTATTCTATGCAAATAGATAAAACTCTAGATTCCGCGCAAGATAATTGCTTAACACAACTTATACAAACAGACTCCTACGAATAAATTTCGGGATGAAATTTCCTAAAGTAGGGGAGACTGTGACATTTGTGCCTCTACGACCATCATACAAATACGAATCCATTTAAATCTTGTGTTTCATTCTCGGGATTTGTACAATTACATATGACATTTACACATATCAATTCTTGTTCGATTTTGAGCTCTTAATCACTTTCTGGAAAGTTATACGCAAACTGTTACGTAAACGTAATCAGTTTAGCACAACAAACACTCTGGAATAGTGATATAAGCTTAACATACCTTAAATAACCTTTACATAACTTAGAAATAAGTTTTGAATGGTTTGGTATGGCAAAAACAAGTTTATTCGATCATAGGGACTATTTGCGACAAACTTCAAAAGTCTACCAATTCGTATAGCAACGTACACTCCGAAATAAGATCATAAACTAAAAATACCCTAAATAACCTTAACATAGTTTAGACATAGGTTTTGAGGGGTTCGGTATGCGAAAATACGCTTATTTGATCACAGTGACTAAAAGCGTCAAAACTGCGAAAGTATGCATATGCATGCATATCTTACGTTCTGACCATATCCGGACATCCAAAAAATTTTGAAATCACTAGAATATCGTATTTTAGTGATAGGAATGCAAAAATACCATTCGTCGCGTAATTTGGATCGTTTTCGTGTCCGTTCGAGTTTCATCGTAATTAACCGAAAAAGGCGATCGTACGACCAAATGAACCGACACCCATGATAATTTCAAGCATATTTCAAGTCCCCTATGCTTTAACATCCTTGTAGAGCCTTGAATATGGGTTAACAGGGGTTAAATGCGTCGAAAAATAAGTTTCGGAGCTGCAGGGACCTGTTTTGACAAAGTTTAAAACTTCTGATCTGCACCTAGTAGGCTGGCCATGATAGAAAATCTTGTCTGGAGTTACAGGCCGTAAGAACAGAAGCTGGTAGAACCAGTTTTCTGGCTGAAACAGCTGAATTCCATGGTTTTGGTTAGTGGTTTCTTTGTTTGAGGACCAAGTTAAGAATCCTCCAAGTCCCCTAATAAGCCCCTAACATGTGTATGGTGAGGATCATGCTTTGAAGAACTCATTTACACTTTTAATCATCCTAGAGGTTCAAGAAATCCTATATAAACCCATGATCTTCAACACTCCAACTTGCTCATTTCATTCTCTTCTCTCTAAAGCTCTAAGTTGAGGCTACTACACTTGTTGGAGGCCTCATACCTGAGCATTTCTAGTCTTATTTTCCAGCCTAGAGCACTTGTTAGTGTTCTTTCATGTCTTGTTTATTTATTTCAAGCAAGAAAGTCAAACAGTGTTTGACTTTCAGATTTGACCACGAATTGGTCAAGTCAGAGTTCGTTTGAACTTTGCAACGTGAGCGTAATCATGATGGTTATAGTCCCTAGCAACTATACCTACTGATTACCATGTTGACTGGTCGAAGTGACGAGTCCAAGTTTCGGTTAAAATGCACGATTAAGTGCATTTTGCGATGAAACTATTTTCGGGTATCAAAACACTTTGTTTTGATATTAAATCAGTTTTCTAACTTAGTTAAACATGTTTTAACATGTTTAACTCATCACTTTTAATATATTTCTTGTTTAGGGTCGTAAGTTAAGCGGTCTCGACAACCGCTTAGACTTTCGAACCCGACCCGTTTGGTCGATCATTAGGATCCGACCAAACATATTTTGTGACCATAGTTGTTTAGGGAATAATGTAAGATCGTTTTCAGACCCGAATGAGTCGATCAGAAGAGTTTTTCTCAATACAAAAGGCGGAAACAGTCGTACTGAGGTCAATTCAGCAAGATATACACTTTAAACTGTCATATTATTGATTTGATAACAAATTACAGCGAGACGACACTTCGGCAGCACTTCGTGGCTCAAACCGGAAAAGTTACAACTGATTTCGTTTGTGAGGTATATATAGGCATGAGATTCCGCTTGAACATGCTCAAGCGGAATTACATTCCAAACGGAATTAACCTCAAACGAAATTACAACTTGCATTCAAGCGGAATTACCTATAAATCCACTTTCTCGAACTACGTGTCCTGATCTAACATTCTTTGTACAAGACTCGATACAAGACGAAGTCGACAGACGCATGCACCAACAGACTCCCCCTCGAATGTTGACGAGTCTTAAGTGTCGAGTCTTCGCATCTTCAATCTTTATCAGCCTTCGGGCTTCTCTTTTGAAGTATCTGACACTGTAAGCATCCTCAAATCTCTCTCTTCTCTCTCTATCAGTACCAACAGACTCTCAGAATCAGAACCTGGCTCTTTGTCATTTAGACTCCCCCTCTCAATAAACTGGGATCACAGTCTGGAATTCTTGTTCTAGGATCAAGAACAGACTCACACTTTTTCACAGGTTCAGGACCAATTCCTGGCTCTATCATTACCTGCACAAATCTCTACCCAACAATAAATTTCACAAATTTAAAATTTTAACAAAATTATAAAAATCCAATCTTCCCCTCAAATTTAACCAGAATGATTTAACAATGTTAATCTCTGATGAACCACTTGCAAAAATTTCTTTAAAAAACTATTCTAATTTCAAACAAACTCCCCCTCACTTATGAATCATTTCTTTTTAAAATCAAATCTCCATACACACTTTCCCAAACCTGTTCATCATGTTTAGCACTCGGAATTTTGAAAAACAGCTTTTCAACATCAGTTGTCGAAAATCTTTTTGTATTTTTCAAAAATTTATGCTAAAACACACTAAAAATCTTTTTGGAATTTTGATATGAAATGAAATGCAGTAGAGAAATATTTACATACAATATTTTTGTGAGTTTGTGTAAGAGGATCATATCAGTTTTTGAGACAAATCACCAACACCGTTAAGCTTTAAACATTTTAAGTTCTAATAGATTCACTTAGATTGTCAGTATACTGATCCACTTAAATTTTCACACAAAGTTCAACTGTTTCGAGATATGAGATTAATGTCTTAAGCACTTAAACTTATTCGCGTGTCCCACCTCAGAATATACTCCCGTATCCATATCCCAATTTTCAGTCTTACAGGTGAGTATACCTATATGATATCTGTAAGGGGTTAAATTGCGAAGAACCGTGAGAGCTCAGGTCAGAACTTCCGTTCAGCAGAGAGATGACGGCTTCGACTTTTGGTGTGTCCCCTTTAGAGGATCTTTTGTTTCAACAGCACATGATTAGCATTTTGCAATGTTTCATCATTTTTTATGCTGAGGGTAGGCTATATTTCAAGCAAGCGTAAAGTATTCTCCGGGGACTAGGCCATTGCTTCCTCAAAATCAGAAGTCCCGGGATAATACCCCAGATATCACTGAGTATAAAGACCTAGTATCTCAGAAAGAGGGACCTTTCAAACAAGATTTCGGGGGTTACCCATATATCCGAGAGATGTTCCCCACGATATAAGCAAGTTTGAAATTTAGGTTTATATCTCGTCACAATCTACTAAATGTGTAAAAACGTACTGGCACATCATCAGTGAGACCGTTTATCACATTTTACTTTCCAATTCTTTAGCATGCTGTGATCGTCCACTGATGTACTATCATTTCCTCTTTTTCACAACAAAACTCATTTTGATTTTATCATGTTTTTGGCATTTTCAAATTTTCTAATGTTTTTGGATTTTCTGAAAATTCTTACTCCCCCTAAAATTCAAAGCGCATCTAAGAAATTTGAAAACAAACTATACAAACAAAGTGACAACTGATATCGAATCACTTCAATTCGCCATCCACTTGGCATAAACAATCAGAACTCCCCCTTTCAACAAACTATTTTCCCATTGTGATTTCAAAACACTTAAGTTTGTTTTAATCAAATGGTTTTTCCAGAAAATTAGTTTTGTTGATTTCATAAAACCTCTTGTAGGATAGGTGAGAGATCATCACTTTGTTTCTTTCTTCTTTACAATGAAATGAACCCCATTTTTTAACCACTTGTAGAAAATCAAGTACAATTTAATGTCCCTGATTTACCACTTGTAAGAACATTCACAAACCCAAATACCAAGAAATATGCCGATTCCTGCTCTACACTTACCAACCTGAGAGCTCTGGCAAGTCATACTAGTGAACAATTTTCAAAAACAATAAGAAAGATGCCGATTCATGCTCCACGATTACCAACTTGGGAGCTCCGGCAAGTCCAGATTTTTACTGTTCATAATAGGTTCCATCCCAGTCACAAACCTGGGACGAAACACTCTTACCTGGTTTCTTCAATTTTTTCTCATAAAACTCCTTCACCCCTTTGACCTTCCTGTCAACCATTTTTCCAAAAATGTGGTGCACTTTAGAGTTAAAAGCCTTTTCAATATCAAATTCTTTCTTTTCAGAGAAAAATTGATTTGAAATCTTAACTTTACCAATTTTCTTCTTAAAATTTTCAGCCCGAAGTGGTGGAAAATTCACATCATCCACAGTCGGCACTGAGTTTTCACCCTTTTTCTCAACCTGTGGCTCCTATGACTTTATGGAGTCAGATTCATCGCCAGAAAATAGCTCCTCTGATTTTGATGAATTAGAATCTTTGCTAGAACTATCATTAGACTTCTTAACAACCCACTTTTGTTTGTCAAGATTTGCTCTTTTCTTGTAAAACCTGTTTTAACATTCACCAATTTCAAAAGTTGAATTTTTGAAAAGTTTAGTTCTCTCAATTGGTGGTTCAAACTCAATCACTTTCTCTTTCAGTTTAGAAACTCCCTGTTTTGATTGTATTGCCTTGGAACAATTCTTGGCAATATGACCAACAGTGTTGCATTGGAAACAGGTTCTTGTTTCTTTCATCTGATCAGCAGTCTTCATTTCTTCTTGCTTCTTTGCAAGGAAATCTTTGTTTGACTGATTTCTGAATAGATTTTCTTTCTCTTCTTAAGAAGATGTACCTGAAACAAATATTATTTTTTATTTAAAATCTCGAACATATTTTTCATTTTTATGATTTTCTGGTGGAATAAGTCCCAATCCTTTCTTTTTGAAATTACCGTTATAGTTTGGTTTCTTTCAATAACCAGAACCAGAACTGTAACCCTTTTTCTTGTTTTCTCTTTGTTGAACTCTTGAGGTGTACTTTTTAGGTTTATCATTAAGATTTACATCTTTTATTTTAGAAATATTAATTTCTATTAGTTTGAAAACCTTGTTTATCATTTCTGGTTTAACACCTCTTATTGGAAATTCCTCATCAGAATATAATTTGTCAGAATCATTCAATGTATATGCAACTTTGAATGTTTCGTCATTCAAATTAAATTTTGATAACAAGAATTCTTTATTGTAAACTCTTTTGACCTGTTTGATGGTTTGACTTGGAATGCTGGACTCAGACTTTGTGTAACATCTGTGCTTGTAATCATTGTGAACAGTTCTTTTATCAATAAAGCAATGTTATTTGATCCCAATGTTTGTTTGGTTGTGTTTTACATTTTTCATGTTTTGACTTTTATTCAATTTCAAACTCTATATCGCTTTCTGGAGAGTTATACGCAAACTGGTGCGTAAACGTAACCAGTTTAATGCGACAAATACTCCGGAACATCAACATATACTTAACATACCTTAAATAACCCTTACATAACTTAGAAATAAGTTTTGAAGGCTATGGTATGACAAAAACAAGTTAATTTGCCTACAGGGACTAAACTTGACTAACCCGAAGCTTTGTAACGATTAATTATGCTCACTAGAATGCACGATAAAAATTTCATAAAGTTTCGTTTTCGTACGAGAAAGTTATGATCAAATCCGTGTACAAGGGGTTAAAGCGTCAATGTTGAAAATTATGACTTTTCGGGTAATAACAAAGTGGCCAAGGACTTAACAAAGAAGGTATAAGTCTTGAAGCCCTTGTATGTAAATATGAAGGGGTCAAATTGCAAGAAATAAGTTTGTTTGACCTTTCGAAGGACCAAGAGCCAGGGATGCAAACTGAAAAAGAAAATATTACCCTGATGACATGCTTACGGACCGTAAAGGTCCACCCTTACGGTCGGTAAGGGAGGCCCAGATGCAGAAAAACGTTTTTCTCAGCTGTTAACAGCCTTTAACCCCTCCAAAGGCCAAGGCCAAGTGTCAAACTCTTATGGTGGATGGCAAAATGGGTTACCATAACTTTCCAACAAGTGTACGGCTTAGTTCGTGCCCCCTTTTCCAAGAAACGATCCTAACGGTGAACCAAAAACTATAAATACCCACCTTATGTTCACTCATTCCTCACAAGAATCTGATCTAATGTGCTCTAAGTTGAAACCTTTGTTTCATACCTGAGCTATTTTGATCTAGATTAGCATTCGAGGACCCTTTGTAAGTGTTCCTTCGTTCTTTTATTGCTTTCGAGTCCGAAAGTCAAACTTTGTTTGACTTTCTGCATTGACCAGTTTATGGTCAATGCGAAGTTCGTTTGAACTTCACAACGTGATTGTAATCACGATGGTTATAGTCCCTTGTGACTATGCCTACTGATTACCACGTTGTCCAGGGTCGTAAAGGTAAGCGATCTAATAAATCGCTTATACCTTCGAACCCGACCCATTTGGTCGATCATTAGGATCCGACCAAACACATTAGGTGACCATAGTATATAGGGAATAACCTTCCGAGGTTATACCTTATGGTCGCTTCGTTTAAGTAGTTGTATGGTAGGTAGTTTATATGCCTTAGGTAAATTACCAAAATACCCCTTTGATGCCAAAATTCATTATAAACATATGCGACATAACTTTGGACATCTAAACTGATTTGGCAACAATATTAGGCATGTTAAGGCATATTCTACTTGTCATAGGACTAGTTAGGCGGTCCGAACGCGTTTCACGCGAACGACGCGTTAAAGTAGCATAAGCTACCTAAACGGGTCGTAATGGGACGTAAGCACTTATGTTAGGTTCCATTTAGTATGTAGGTTTTGTTAAACCATATTACACGAGTCTCCATACTCGTTTGGTTTACGAACCCTCATTCTATCCGATCCTCCGAGTTAGGTCCGGTTTATTAACATAGTTACCTATATTAGGTGCCGTTTGATTCCGTGATCTCTAGCTTTGCTTGGTGGTTATCTTAGGACTTCTGAGCAATCCCAAGTGAGTACATAGACCCCTCTTTTACTGGTTTCCAAACTATTTTGGGGTGAAACACATGTGCCTACTTGTTACTTTCATGCTTTTCCATGTTTTCATATCATATGCTTGTTATGTTCAATAGTACATGATTTCATTACATTTTATGCTATGTATGTCCATTGTGTGCATACTTAGTACATCGTTTTACATTACATTTCATGCTATGTATGCCCATTGTGTGCGTACTTAGTACATTATTTTACATTACACTTTATGCTATGTATGCCCATTGTGTGCGTACTTAGTACATTATTTTACATTACATTACATTTTATGCTATGTATGCCCATTGTATGCGTACTTAGTACATTATTTTACATTACACTTTATGCTATGTATGCCCATTGTGTGCGTACTTAGTACATTATTTTACATTACATTCTATGCTATGCTATGTATGCCCATTGTGTGCATACTTAGTACATTTATTATTCATCACATGCTTACATTTTGATATGATATTTGGTTTGTTTTGATGGATCAATATACATTCATTAACACCGATCATGCCGTTCGTTAGTAGGTAGTGGTACCATAGGAATTGACAACTCCCGTTCCGGACATCCTGGGTAGGTTTGGATGAAAGGAATGACGGAATTCGATATACATAACTTAGATAAACCTTTAATTTGTTTAAGGGTTTATCGCCACAGTCTCAAGGCTTGGATGTATGCATTCTCACAATACCGCATAAATGTTTATATCAGTATAGCATGCATTTGTTCCACAAAACATAGCTTTGATTTAAACCATGTTTTACTTCAATACTTTGTTTTTGTGCATATGGTTTAGTTGATATCTTTTCACTAGCCATACATATCATTTTGGGTTACACATTACATGATTTACATTTGACACATAAACATTATTGACATTGGTTACACATTACATGATTTACATTTGACACATAAACATTATTGACATTGGTTACACATTACATGATTTACATTTGACACATAAACATTATTGACATTGGTTATACATTTCATGACTTACATCTTGACAATAAACATTTTGACATATTATTCAATACGTTTGGCAATTGGCTTAAACATAGACATCTTACATTGTTGGTTTGGTTTGAGTAAGTGATTTAAGTAACGAGGCGTGTGTAATATGATACAAGCATGGTGGATACGCCGCTGGTACTTCCTATATATAAGTGATTGTATGGTATTACATATCGTAGCGTTATTTGAATCATTTCAATTTGGACATATAACATTTTATACAAATAACATACTTTTCACAAGACATTAATTTACAAACAACTTATTTTATACAAACTCATTTTACATGGTTATTCATTTAACTATACATTATTCTCTTATTTATACATATCATCTGATCTTATCGTTTTTCAAATGATTTACAAGACAAAGCAAATTACAAGGTTCATGACTAAACATTTTCTCAAACATAAGTCATGAATTCTGTTTTCACAAAACCTATGTATCTCACATGCATTTTTATGCTGACGTACCTATTTTCACATGTGTTTTCAGGAGATGATGCATAGGACTTATCAAGATACACATAGGCGGACTTGGGCCTTAGTGACAATAAAAGATGCAAGACTAGTTATTTATGTTATGTTTCTTTGATTGTCAAGACATTGTAACTCTTTAAATAAATAAAACAATATTTCAATTTCCATGTGTTATGAAACAATGATTCTGTTACAACACTCCCCGACGTTTTCCGCCACGTTTGGTTGTTCTACGTGGTCAGGGTGTGACACTTTAACTCTGACATAGATTCCGACTTTGACTCCTCAGTTTCATCGTTATCTAACACATGGTCCACGAATTTCTTCATCAATTGAGATTGTTGATCAGTGTCAGACGATGTAAACGTAACATCAATATTTTCTTGCAGGTTAACTGAAGACTCAGACTCCCACTGTAAATTTGTAGCCTTTTTTACTCTTTCTGAATTTGGATTTCGCGGTGAATATCCATTTTCAAGCGGGGGTGGACAGTGGTTGTAACCAAAACCTTGTTTCTTACCAGAATCTTTCACTTCAGTATCCTTCTTCTTTTCTTTCTTCTTTTTAGAAATCTTTTCTTCAGATACCTTCTGTTCTTCAGTTACTTCATCATCTTCAAAAGCCTTCATGCCTTCCACAGTAGGATAAATCATGTCAATGACATAAGAAGTACATGAGTAATTTTTCAACAAACGATTAACTCTTTCAGTTTCAATCCTTTGTGTTTCCAGTTTCTGCTCAAGCACATCACATTTTTCAATGTAACTGTTAACACTTTTCTGCTTTATCATAAGAGCTCCTTGTAGTGTTTTCATGGCTGTTGCTTGTTCACTGCATGTTTGATTATACTGATTCATGGCTTTGTTCTGAACATCATAAGATTCCTTCAATCTGTTCATGTTATGAATCAAAGTACTGTTCTGCTTCTTTACTACTTCACAGTTCTCAAAGTTCACAGCAACTTTTTGTGCATTAGCTTCTTATTCAACTTTGAACTCTGGAATGTCTTTCACCTTTTTTCTTATCACACGAACCTCTTCATCATCACTGCTTACTGGTGTTTTGACCTTTTTCTTTTTCTTTTTAGCTTTTTCGTCTTCACTATCACTTTCTGCCATCATTTTCAAATGAGTTCCCATTCTTCTTGCATAATACTCTTTATCATCATCACTATCTTCTTCAACTCGAGCGACAAAAGCTTTATGATTTGAAGTTTTATTTGGATCACAATCATCCCAATTGAAATTTGCCCAGGTAAAACCTTCTGGTAATTTTTCATCATCTTGGTTTATCAGGCATGCTTTATTATCAGCTGAAATATATTTATCCCAACTGAATCCTTTTGTTGGCTTTTTGTCATCCTGATTCACCATACAAGCTCTCTTTGAAGACTCCTCGATTACTTTCCTATCATGTGCAACTTGTGGTTCTTGTTATTGTTGAGCAACTTGATGATAAATCAATTTTCGATAATAATCATTGTTGTTGAACGGATTTTGAGCTCCACTTGCTTCGCGGTTTTTGCACTCCCTCTTGAAGTGTCCTTTTTCCCTGCAACGAAAACAAGTAACTTTAGATTTATCAATACCTAAATTAGAAACATGTGCATCCAAAAAATCATTTCTTCCGGTGACCTGTTTAAATTTTTCAGCTCTCCTCAACACACTTGCCAAACACCACTTAATGTCCATCAATTCCATTTCTTCAGCATCAATCTGATCGTAATCCTCTTTAGTCAACATTGGATTCCCGATCCTACCTGCCACTAAACTACTGTATGATTCTAACACAATTCCCAATAAAGACATGTGACTTTTTGCAATTTCTTCTGAGTACTCCTGATCATTCTCAAGATTTAGTACAATATTGCATTGTAGCTTCTTGCCATTTTTGGTTGCTGAAATGTTCGGATCAAAAGATGGATATGATGAAAAGCTTGTGTTGTTGTTTGATCCTTTGGATGAACTTCCTGAAGAACTCTTTGCATTAAAAGCAGTTTCAATCTTTGGTGACATGTTGGTGGATTTATCACTAACACCACCTTTGTAATAGAGACCAATATCTTGTTCACCGTCAAAATCTTTCATTCTTGAAATCTTTCTCTGTTCCATCTCCTGAGCCTCAATCTTTTCTATAAACTTGCTCAATCTTAAACTGTTAAAACCTTTCTTGTTCCTCAACATCATGAGATATGTACCCTAAGTCTCATATGGCAACGCATCAGCTAGCTTTTCAATCAATTCCTCATTATCTTTATTGATACTCAATATCTTCATGTTTGCTAACAAATTGCAATATCTTTCAATGATTTGCTTTGTACTTTCATTTTTCAAACCACGAAACAGATCAAATTCTTTCTTCAGAAGTGACTTTTTGTTTTTGACCATCTCTTGGCTTCCAACAAACTTCGATCTTAAAGCTTTCCAGATTGAATAAGAACTTCCATTATGTTGCAATAACACCAAGATATCTTCTTTCACAGCTTGTTGTAGTAGACTTAACATCATTTTTTCATTTTTGTATTTCTTTTTATCATCAGCACTCATATCTTTAATTGCAACCTCCTCTTCGTCATCATTTGTCGGTCTAACATATTTCATTTCAACACATTCCCAAGCATCCAAATAATTTGCTTGAACCCAGTTTTCAAAACGTCCTTCCCAACCTTTATACTCCTCGATGTTCATGATCTTAGGCGGTTTTTGCATAGTCCCTGTTTCATTTTCCAACATTGTCTCCTGAGTAACAGTAATCGGGGTAGCAAAGGCGTTATAAAATTCCTCTTCCATGATTCGGATTTCAAGAAATTCCCAAACAGTCGGTTTCAAACGGAATAACACTTCTCAAATGAAATCCCTGTTCAAGCGGAATACCCTACAAATGGAAATAACTTTGAAACGAAATTACCCTAATTTCGTTTGAAGTTGCACTTTTTCAAACGGAATAAGGACTTTGAAGCGGAATTAGTGATTCAAACAGAATCACTCAAATGGAATTATTTGTTTCAAACGGAATCAACCAATATTACAAACGGAATACCGGTTTCAAGTGGAATTAAGAGCTAATTCCGTATGAACTGCTGCTGACGTCATCATTCTCGAACAGATTTTGAAACGGAATTACAGATTTTATGAGTTTTAGATCGAATTAAGGTCTAATTTTCTCAAGGATTTGTTAAACCACAGTTTCGCATAATATGTGAGAAATTCAAGACATTTTGACCGTGAAAATTTGAAAATTTTGAAAAAGAAGGTGTAGAAATCAGAATTTACGGCTGAATTGGTAAGAACTCTTCCTCCTGAGCTCTGATACCACTTGTAAGATCGTTTTCAGACCCGAATGAGTCGATCAGAAGAGTTTTTCTAAATACGAAAGGCGGAAACAGTCGTACTGAGGTCAATTCAGCAAGATATACACTTTAAACTGTCGTATTATTGATTTGATGACAAATTACAGCGAGACGACACTTCGACAGCACTTCGTGGCTCAAGCCGGAAAAGTTACAACTGATTTCGTTTGTGAGGTATATATAGGCATGAGATTCCGCTTGAACATGCTCAAGCAGAATTACATTCCAAATGGAATTAACCTCAAACGAAATTACAACTTGCATTCAAGCGGAATTACCAAACTAATTTCGTTTGAAATGACCTGTGTCATTTCAAACGGAATTACCTATAAATCCACTTTCTCGAACTACGTGTCCTGATCTAACATTCTTTGTACAAGACTCGATACAAGACGAAGTCGACAGACGCATGCACCAACAAATAACCTTCCGAGGTTTTACCTTATGGTCACTTCGTTTGATTAGTTGTATGATAGGTAGTTTATATGTCTTAGGAATATGACCAAAATGCCCTTTTTGCACAAAATTTCATTTTAAGCACATGTAACCTAAATTTTGACACTTAAACTGATTATGCAACATTATTAAACATGTTTAGGCATATAAAGCTTATCATAGGACTAGTTAGACCATCCGAACGCACATTTGCGCAAATGACGCGTTAAAGTAGCGTAAACTTCCTTAACAGGTCATAACGGGTCAAAATCACTTAGGATAGGTTTCAAATCAGAATGTAGGCTTTGTTAAACCATATTATATGAGTTCCAACACTCATTTGGTTTACAATACCTCATTCTACCCGATCTCCCGATTAGGTCCCGATTATTAACATAGTGATTCGATACTAGGTGCCACTTGATTCCTTGATTGCCTGAGCTTTGTTAGTTCACTTAATCGAGGATACTTTGCAATCTCAAGTGAGTATATAGTTCCCCTATTTTATGTTTTTAATTGTTTTGGGGTGATTCATATGTGCTAAATGATTTCGAGTTTTCAAAACATAGTCTATGGTTTATATAAAACACGACGATTTCAATAATGTGAACGAAACTTGTTGCTGTGTTGATACATAACACGAATGACATTCATTAGCTTTGGCCGAGCCGACCAGTAGTATGTTATGGTACCATAGGATCTGACAAATCCCGTTATCGGACTATCGCCATGGTTATGGGGTAATGTGGGTAACGACAGAACCTATTATTTTAACAAACCCTTTGGTGGTTTGTTAGTCGATTAAAGATACCCTTTGGTGGTATAGATAAGTCAAAACACAGGGTTGAATGTGTTCAACTAGAATGACCAAAAGTTTGTTTTCACAATTAAAACACGGACGATTGAACGATGATTTATGACACGAACGATTGAGCAATAGTTTATAACACGAACGATTGGACGATGATTTATAACAAGAACAAATTGAACAATTTGAATGATTGGTGTTGATGACACGAACGATTGATAACACTGACGAATTGAACGGTTTTTGAACGATTGGTTTATAGTAAGTGATTAGATAACGGGATAAGTGTAATGTGACAAAAGTATGGTAGATACGCCGCTGGTACTTCTTATATATAAGTGCTTGACGTGTGTGCGTATATACATAATTTTGCAATGAATTTACACACGATTCGGTTTTAAATTTATAAAAGTGATTTATACTTTAACATTAAAACACACACGAAAGGGCAAGTGTACCGCGTCACATATGTAGTAAAGTATCGGTAAGAACCAAGTGTCGATCGAAGGAAGTGGGTGGAGGAATAATACTAGACCTTTTGTCATTAAATTACCGGAAGAAAGATAAGTTGTTTGATTTTCTAAAAACTAAAGTAAGCGTAAAGAAATATTTAATAAACCATAGTAGACTCCAAATAAGAAAATAGATATATAGCCTTGCTTTATACACAACCAAAGTATATAAACTAAGTCGGTTTTGCCACTTGAAACATTTGGTCAATTCTCCATTTTCAAGACAATTAGTATCCCTTTCGGGAATCCTAATATGACAATCATTCGGAAAGCTAAAACGATAAACACACTTTATCCACCTAAAATTGTTCTTTAACGTGCAATTGATAAATGTCTATGATAATCTTCTAAAGATAAGTTAGTCATCCGTTAGGAGTTTTCTAACCTCACTTAATCAAGGAAAGTGACACCGATAAACACAATGCAACCACCGAGACAAGCATAAACTAGATTAAATCACAACCGAGTTCATTTTACAAATCTTGAACATAAATTCACCGAGATAGCAATTTTGGCCGAAACTACTAACTAAGCTAACAATTTATAACAAAAATTCATAACAACACCATTTAACCCGTTAAGGTCCTTACGTGAAGGAAAGCTTTCTTGATTAACAATAATTACCCCTTAGTAAACCACTAACCATTTCTAGTATCATGGTGCACACAATTGACATATGTTAAACACGTTAAACAAGTTCAAAGTCTACTAATACATGATTAATTAAGCTTCATCTTTCAATTATCTCAACTAACCATATACTAATCATCCAAGATAATTAACTATAATCAAGAAACCAATATCAATAAACAAGGTTGCAAACTAATCATCAAAGAATAACATAGAAAATGCTTCCAAATGTCATTACAAACATAATTAACATACTAATGGTTGTAATTAAGCAAGGGATTCTAGTGTTTTTGCCCAAAGGCTTACAATCATACATAAAACATCAATCTAAATGCTTGAAACATTAACAAAATTATGGAAAGATTAGAGAATCAAACCATAAACAAGCACTAGATTAAGAATCCGGATAGTAACGGAGCTAAACGGCACGATGTGGTTTGAATTCAGGTCAAAAGCAAAGCCTCCGGAGCCTGTAAAATCGCCTGTGAAGCTCCCAAAAGTCTAGAGTTACGAAATGAAGCTGCTGTCTGTTTTTTATAACTTTTTGCGATCGCACGGTCGTTCCTATAAAGTGCACGACCGTTCACCTTTTAAATCACTGTTCACCATACCGAGTGACATCATCAGATCTTGACCGGTCTTCCTAGTCGCACGGTCGTGCCAATCGTCGCACGTGCGTGCATCTTCGGGTTTTGGCTATCACGACCAACTGCACTGGTGGTGCAGTTCTGGGCTGGGCTTGGACGTCGGGGTTGCACGGGAGTGCCTCCAGCCGCACGATCGTTCCACTCTGAGAGAGGCTTGAACTCCTGATCGCACTGGCGTGCATTGCTGGAAAGAGCCCTGTTGTCGGATCCGCACGGTCGTGCCATTCATTGCACGGCCGTGCCAATTGCCCAGATCAGAATGTTCATAGAATCTTCGCAGCTTTGTCATTTTTATCGGAAAGTCCTCGTTTTCATCATTTCCCTGTTTGGTGTGCTGTTTTAGGCCTGTAAACAAAAGTATACCTGATTAAGTATCCGATTCACGGTTTTACGGCCGAAAACACATAAAATGGGGGTAAATGGGGGAATAAAGTATGTATAATTAGGTGAATATCAAACCTCCCCACACTTGAACCTTGCTTGTCCTCAAGCAAGCTAAAACTAAAATGTAATAAAAGATAGATGCTAATGAGAACAAGTATTTACAAAATACCTACTAAAATACAAACATACGGTTAGCTGGTTTTTCGAAAGACAACATCAATTGATTTAAACCAAACAAGCATATGCAAATATGTGTATAGATAACAAAAAAGCCGTGACTTCACTTTCGATTGACTTAACAGGATAATCTTCACACACCTCACAATGTTCACACACACTCGGTTTTATTTGTGAAACATACATAAAATGTGTATGTGCAAACACTCAATGTCTCGTCAATGAAACGTGTAATATCATAAGCTTGTCACAAGATCTCATCTCCACCAACTAACATGCGAAAAAGTGCAAATCAAGAGGTCTTTACGGGTTAAAACGATAGGCTTGGGTGAAGGGTATGGAAAGGGATTTTTAAAGTGACGAAATCGTTAAAACTCGGTAATAGCGTTTAACTAGCGTAAAAAAATATAACTATACATACTAATGCCTTAAAAAGGCGACTTTTGTGATATCGAGCTCATTAACGAGATTTCATCATTTTAGCATTCAAAATTGCTAGAATTTTTTCGACTTCACCATATTTTAGGGTGTTTTATTTTCTGTTTTTTTATATGAATATAATCTAATGGATTTGTACAAAGAACAATTAACTATAAGAAGCGTTAGTTAAACGATGATTTTGACCGAGTTTTAACACAAAAGGTTTAAAAATAAAAAGGCTAAATTTGGCTAAGTGGGTGATTTTTGTTGGGTAAACAAAGTGAAACACGGGATAGGCTCAACATGGTTAATCCTAAGGGGCAATGTAGGGTTTAAGGGAAACACAACACAAAGAACAAGGCTAACAACAAAGGGGTTTTCTAGGTGCCTCTATCACTTCTACACAATTTCGCAAGTTCATGGTCTTAACAAGCATGCTAGTGACAAGTTCTAAATTACACGTGACATCCGGCTCACTCCTACTCCGAAATGAACAAACATATAACAATTTCAAGGCTCAAATATGCTCACATAACGGAATGAATGGGTAACAGTGTGAAAATTATCATGCAAGTCTTTCTTTGTTTGTCACGCTTTCTAGTTTTCTTTTTCAAAATTTATTTGGCTTGTCGGGTTATTTTATCATATCCAAAGCGTTCTAAAACACAATCAACCGGTTTATTTACTAAAAATATATACAAATTATTGATATTTTTGATTGATTTTTCTGATTTTTTTATAATAAGGACAAACAAAGTCAACATGTTAAACCCCCTCCCCACACTTTAACTTCGCATTGTCCCCAATGCGAAACCCGAAATATAGAGAAAAGGAGAATAACACTCCCCTGAAGATGATTTAGATGAAACGAGACTTCAATGCTGATTCTGTGATGTGCTCCGGTCCAAGACTTGCTTCAAAAACCTGTAAGTATGTCACAAGGCACAGCAAAACAAAACAGAAGGCATAGACAATATAAACTCAAATAAACCATAATTTACATAAATAAAAGTAATAAATATCCAAACATAGACAAAACAAATAAACTAAAGTGTCTGAAAATAAAGTACATAGCCACGGGTGTTTGACATGTAGACCAAAATGAACACCCAAGAAATAAAGTACTAAAATATGATAACCACCAACTCACAAATCCACCTACTCCTCGTCATCGTCACCCGCATCTCCTCCCGTGCCGGATGGGCCTGCCCCTCCATAACTGCCTGGGTTCCCGAATGGGAACTGTGGGGGCTCCGAAAAGTAGTTGGGGAAAGCATTATGAAGACCCCCAAAAAGGTATGAAAACCCGACCTGCACCTCCTGGCGCATGTAGTCTTGGTTCACCCTAATCGCCTCTTGGTTCGCCCGCAACTGCTCTTGACTAACATGCAGTCGCTCTAAACTAGCCCGCTGCTGCTCATGACTGACCTGCATCTGCTAAAACTGGCCATAGAACTCTGGATACGAAGGGATGCCAGGGGGCCAGTGCTGATACTACGGTGAGTGGTGCTGCTGTGGTGAGTGTGGTGGTGTGTGTGGCGGCTCCTGATGCCGCTCCTCATCTTCCATTTCCTCATCCTCATCCTCTGCCGGCTCTGGGTCCCAGACCTCATTGTTGAGCCACTTCAACCTATCCCCATGATCTGTCTCTGCAATAAACCCCATGGCTTTCAACGACCGAATGTCAACATACATACCCTCGGTCACTAGAGTAAGACCCTGAACTGTGACACCTGTGCCGCCACGGCCATCAAAAAAATACTAAATCAATGAAATATTGTATTTCATTCTTGGGATTTGTATAAATATGTGTATTGTTTGTACATATCAATTCTTGTTCGATTTCGGGCTCTAAATCGCTTTCTGGAAGGTTATACGCGCCCTGATGCGTAAATATAACCAGTTTAATGCAACAAACACTTTGGAACAGAGACATAGGCTTAACATACCTTAAATAACCTTTACATAACTTAGAAATAAGTTTTGGAAGGTTTGGTATGCTGAAATCAAGTTTATTCGCTTACAGGGACTAAATTCGACAAACTGCGAAAGCATGTCAATTCGTACTGTAACGGACATTCTAGAACATGACCATAAGTTAAAAATACCCTAAATATCCTTTACATAGCTTAGAAATAGGCTTTGAGGGGTTCGGTGTGCTTAAATAAACTTTTTGGTCATTCAGGGACTAAAAGCGTCAAAAAGTGCATAAGTTTGCATTTTCACGCATAACTTACGTTCTGAATGCATCCGGACATCCAAAAATTTATGTATGCATTAAAATATTTTATTTTAGTGTTTGGCATGATAAAAATCCATTCGTCGCCCAATTTGGATCGTTTTTGCGTCCGTTACGACTTCCGTCGTAATTAACCGAACAACGCAATTGTACGACCAAACGAACCGACATCCGGCATATTTTTGAGCATATTTCAAGTTCCCTATACTTTAACTTCATTTTAGAGCCTTGAAATTGGGTTAACGGGGCTTAAACGTGCCAGAAATGCATTAAAATGCAAGATTCTCAAGTGCAGGGGCTAAACTGTCAACTTTTGAAAGTTGCTGGTCTGCAGACCACATACGGTCCGTAAGGGATTGACCATACGGTCTGTAAGGCAACCCCAGACCAGCACAAAGTTTCAGCTTGATCCAGCTGTTCCACACTTGTGCAAATGGTTTTGGGCAATTCTAGGGGCTCCCATGGTTTTGTAAATCAGTGGGTTTGATGTCTAAGGCTTAGATCAAAGCTCAGTTTACGAGGAACGATCTTAATGGCTCTACAAAATCTATAAATACCCCCTTCATTCACTTGTGCAAAACCCACATTTGAATCTGATTTTGGCCCTCTAAGTTGGAGTTCATACTTCATACCTGAGGGTAAATCAGATCAAATCTTGCGGGGACCTTTTGTAAGTATTCCTTCGTTCTTTTTATTTGTTTTTAGCGTTAAAGTCAAACTGCATTTGACTTTTTGCATTGACCAGTTTATGGTCAATGCGAAGTTCGTTTGAACTTCATAACGTGAGCATAATCACGATGGTTATAGTCCCTAGTGACTATACCTACTGATTACCACGTTATCTAGGCTTAGTGACGAGTCCTAGTTTCGGCCAAAATGCGTATTCTTGCGTATTTTGTAACCAAACTACTTTTAGGTATCAAAACCGTTTGTTTTGATACCAAACCTGTTTTCAAAATTCGTTAAACATGTTTTAACATGTTTAACTCGTCACTTTTAGATTTGTGCTTATGTAGGGTTGTAAGGTAAGCGATCTAATCAATCGCTTATACTTTCAAACCCAACCCGTTTGGTCGATCATTAAGATCCGACCAAACACATTAGGTGACCGTAGTTGTATAGGGAATAACCTTCTGAGGTTATACCTTATGGTCACTTCGTTTAAGTAGTTGTATGATAGGTAGTTTATATGCCTTAGGTAAATGACCAAAATACCCTTTTTGCGCCAATACTCATTTTAAGCATATGTAACATAATTTTTGGCATCTAAACTGATTAGGCAACATTATTAGACATGTTAAGGCATATAATACTTGTCATAGGACTAGTTAGGCGTCCGAACGCGTTTTACGTGAACGACGCGTTAAAATAGCAAAAGCTACCTAAACGGGTCGTAATGGGTCTTAAGCACTTAGGTTAGGTTTCATTTTAGTATGTGGGCTTTGTTAAACCATATCATATGAGTTCCAATACTCATTTGGTTCACGAAACCTCATACTATCCAATCTCCCGATTTAGGCCCGGTTATTTATGTAGTTATCTATATAGTGTGCCGTTTGACTTCCGTGATCCCTCTAGCTTTGCTTGGTTGTTGTTCAAGACTTCTAAGCACCCTCAAGTGAGTACATGGTCCCCTCTTTTACTGTTTTCCAAACGTTTTGGGGTGAAACACATGTGCCTACTTTTTATTTTCATGCTTTCCATGTTTTCATATCATATACTTGCTATGTTCATTAGTACACTATTAGTACATGATTTCATTATGTCTTGCTATGTATGTTTACTTAACATGCTAGCACATTGTTTTACATTACATTTCTTTTGCTATGTATGTTTACTTAACATGCTAGCACATTGTTTTACATGACTTTTCTGCTTTGTATGTTAACTTAGCATACTTAGTACATTGTTTTATATTGCATCTCTGTTGCATATGTTCTCGTAACATATGGACACATTGTTTTATATCTCTACCTTGTATGTTCAGTTAGCATACTAGGTACATTACTTTCATAAAACATGCTTACATTTGATGTATCATTTGGTTTGTTTAACGAGACTAAATTACATTCATTAACACCGATCATGCCGCTCGGTAGTAGGTAGTGGTACCATAGGACTTGACAAATCCCGTTCCTAAAACCCTAGGTTTGTTTGGGTGGAAGGACTGACCGAATCCGAAAACATTTCATTTTGATAACTTTTACTCTAAGGTTATCCTGCTGTCTCAAGGCTTGAATGTAGGCGTTTAACATTACCGCATAAATGGTTGTATCAGTAAAGCATGCATTATCTTACAAAACATAACTTTTGATTATATTTTATCAAATGCATTGTTTTGTACATTACTTTCTTATAGGGTTGAATAAATGCTTTTAATCAATAAATGCTTTTATTCACTCTACATAACATTTGTTTACACATTACATGATTTACATATGATGGTTTTTACATAAACATTTGACATTTGACTATACATAAACATTTTTACATTGATGGTTTGTTTTGGTAAGTGATTTAAATAACGAGGCGTGTGTAATAAGATAAAAGCATGGTGGATACGCCGCTGGTACTTCCTATATATAAGTGCTTTTATAGTATTACATATCGTAGCGTTATTTAAACCATTTCAATATTTGACATATTACATTTTACACAAATGACATATTTTCACTAAACAATTGTTTTACAAAACAACTTATTTTATACAAACTCATTTTCACTTGGTTATTCATTTAACCTTACATTACTCTTTTACATGTCATCTACTTTATCATCGCTTTTCAAAAGGTTTATAAAACAAAACATTTTATAAGGATCATGACTGACTTTTGTTAAACAACCTTTTTCTAAACTTATAAGTCATGAATACTAAATCAATGTATCTCACAGGCATTTTTATGCTGACGTACCTATTTTCACATGTGTTTCAGGAAATGATGCATAGGATTGATCAAGATACACTTAGGCGGACTTGGGCCTTAGTGACAATAAAAGATGCAAGACTAGTTAATTATGTTATACTTCTTTGTTTATTAAGACATTGTAACTCTTTTAATCAATAAAACAAAATTTAAATTTTCCATGTGTTATGAAACAATGATTCTGTTACAACACTCTCTGACGATTCCGCCACGTTTTGTTGTTTTACGTGGTCGGGGTGTGATAGGAAAGTTGGTATCAGAGCCCATGGTTATAGGGAATAGGTTATTAGTAATGCTTTGACCTAGTCTATAACCTTCCTAGGACCCTAACACAAGATTCTTGTGTTTAGATCATAAAACAATACCATCACCTATCCTTAGGCGACAACCACAACAAGAACACAAATTTCGAATCTGCTTTGAAAACCAATCATCTGTTCTAGGATGATTTATTGTAAGGTTTTGAACCCTTTAAGTTTTCAAAATCTCGTCAAAGTTTGGGTCTTATAATGTGAACACGTGCAAACTGGAAGGGTGAATGCCTGTACTCTGAGTTTTCTGTCTAAGGCTAGAGTGTTCGTACAAATCTGCAGTATCGGACCAGTCACTCTTACCTGGGAACTCTTGGGGTGAGTGTTCACTTATAGGCGAGCATGTCTTTAGTGATACATTAATATGACCCGTTCATTTTGATTAGTCACCGTCTCATTTGTTTGCATTAGGTAACAAACAAATGATCGCAATTTTTATGCATTACCGTTCTATCCGATAACATTTCACTTGTTTCTTCCTATGTCTTTCATTTCTTCTAGAATGTCTCTTCATCACAGCAACACCCATATGTCCAAGCAAACTACCAAATTCTCCAAGCAAATAGGCGAGGTAATCCTGAAGTCTGTAGATTTAGGTATCGCCATGTCTCGTCTCAAAAATAGAGCCACTCAAGAGTCACCGAAGAAAGCAGAAGTCAAGCCTGCACCAAAATCAAAGAAGCATAAGGCTTCAAAGAAACCCGCTGCAGTTGCACCAAATCAAACGGGACCTAGCCAAGTGGCGATACCACTAGCTAAGAAGCCCTACAACGGAACTGCACCTTTGTGCAACCAATGTACCCTTCATCATCATGCCAGTGTGAAGTGCCGTAAATGCCTAATTTGTGGACTTATTGGCCATACAGCAAGAGTTTGCCCAGCTGTAGCAGCACCAAATCAAACTGGCAACAATCCTACACAAGCTCGTTCTTGCTACAACTGTGCCGAGATGGGCCATTTCCGAAGGGATTGCCCAAAGCATGCTAATGCAAATCTGACCCACGGAGGAGCATTTGGCTGATTAAAAGATGCTGCTGTTTTAAATAATTTGCATCTGTTGATTTTGTTTCTTTTGTTGAACTCGGAAACAATGTGTTCAGTTTATGAATAAATTGTTGTTCACAATCCTGATATACAAGTGTAGTTACATATGTGTATGGCATTTTCCCTATGATACCTACATCAAGGAACTATGTTCTTTACAAGCTACTTTTGTGATTCTCCCTTTCAAGTGATCGCTCATATTTTCCTCGAAAGTTCTAAGTACTCATTTCATTCTAAGAAACGAAGTACATGAAATGAAGTGACATTATGAGTAATCGTGCTTTTGCACATCTGTGCCTTTAAATCCTTGGCTAGAAAACTAAGGTATTTTTCAATCTCATACCCATTTACGTTTTGATTTTTTTCAACATGCATAGCATAAGTTTTCAAAAACAACCTCCATGATTTCAAAAGCATTTTCTATGTTTTCAAAAACAACCTTCATGATTTCAAAATGTTCCATATAGTCTGAAAACATTTTTAACATAGTATATCTACTTAATATATCAAGTGCATAATTTCAAAAAGCATTATTCATATTTTAAAAAACCTTATACATAATTTCAAAAATTTCATCTCGCATGATTTTAAAACATTTTTATCTAATACACCTACTTTATGATTTCAAAAGTATTATGTAAGATTTCAAAAACATTAAACACATTTTTAAAAGAAACCCTATGCATAGTTTTCAAAAACAATTTTTCTCATACATTGACTTAACCTTCAAATTCTGCTTCATATGTCGCCTTGGCATATCTAGCACCTCAACTTCATAAGCATTTTACCTCATGTTTTGACTTAAGCACGTCTAGTACAAGGTTTTTGAAACGCCTCCCGCTTTTCAAATCCCAAAATCCATATGGGATCTTTTTATCTTCACAAATAGATCCTTGTGGATGATTATCATTCAAATTGAAGTCCTTAATTGGATTCCATGTGTACCTTAATTCGAACATTTCGGTTCCTTATAATCGAAATCGAATTTTCTCTTTAAAGATATTTCTATCTTCATAGTTAGATTCTTGATAATGTTTAAAGTACCAAATGAAATCCACGGAATGGATTCCTGGTGTGCTTTAAATACATGTGCGTAATTAACGAAACAAATTAACAAATTAAAGATCTAGATAAACAATTTGGTGGTTATGTGACTATGTGTTTATGCATTTTGCGTTTTCTTTTATGCATTTTGTGTTTTTTTGTATACTCTGGATATTCGTTATCTAAATCCTCGTAGAATCTTTCATATCTTCATATGAGGGATTCGTAGTAGGATATTCAAGAAGGTACTACCTTAAATCCTTATTGGGCTTCTATGTGATAATCAAGACCCTTGGATTATATAGTACCACTCCAAGATTCATAAGAGACCCTCTTAGTGGTCTAATCAAAAAGACTGATTCAGAATCGGGTTAAGAACGACATCTAGTGATGTAGCTGAACAGACTCCTTGGTAGCCTATTTAAATCATTTATTGATTTAATTGAAAGGACCCTATGGTGGTCTAGTCACAATCATCACAGGCTCGTTCCTTGTTTTCTTCCCCTACACATTTTAAGATGCACTGTGCGGACTATGCAAGGAATTACATAATTATGGATGCGTACATAATTATGAAATTCAGTGCACAGAAACCCAGTAAGAATTATTATGTATAAGAACCGATAGCAACAACAATAACAAAATGTGAACGATGTAATGGAGGTACGGTGGACGCACCAATAACGCTTAATAGACTTATATATAAGTGTCCCTCCTACATTGTAAGCATGATGTTATTTAAAGTTACTAGAAGTTTAAGAACTCTAACCAGTGTTGTTCGATCTTTTCAACTTCATGTTTCAAGCTCTCACATGTTTCCTCTAAATAAAATTTCGGGACGAAATTTCCTAAAGTAGGGGAGACTGTGACACCTGTGCCTCCACGGCCATCAAACAAATACTAAATAAATGAAATATTGTATTTCATACTTGGGATTTGTATAAATATGTGTATCGTTTGCACATATCAATTCTTGTTCGATTTCGGGCTCTAAATTGCTTTTTGGAAGGTTATACGCGCCCTGATGCGTAAATATAACCATTTTAATGCAACAAACACTCCAGAAAAGATACATAGGCTTAACATACCTTAAATAACCTTTACATAACTTAGAAATAAGTTTTGGAAGGTTTGGTATGCTGAAATCAAGTTTATTCGCTTACAGGGACTAAATTCGACAAACTGCGAAAGCTTGTCAATTCGTACTGTAACGGACATTCCAGAACATGAACATAAGTTAAACATACCCTAAATATCCTTTACATAGCTTAGAAATAGGCTTTGAGGGGTTCGGTGTGCTTAAATAAACTTTTTGGTCATTCAGGGACTAAAAGCGTCAAAAAGTGCATAAGTTTGCATTTTCACGCATAACTTACGTTCTGAATGCATCCGGACATCCAAAAATTTATGTATGCATTAAAATATTTTATTTTAGTGTTTGGCATGATAAAAATCCATTCGTCGCCCAATTTGGATCGTTTTTGCGTCCGTTACGACTTCCGTCGTAATAAACCGAACAACGCAATTGTACGACCAAACGAACCGACATCCGGCATATTTTTGAGCATATTTCAAGTTCCCTATACTTTAACTTCATTTTAGAGCCTTGAAATTGGGTTAACGGGGCTTAAACGTGCCAGAAATGCATTAAAATGCAAGATTCTCAAGTGCAGGGGCTAAACTGTCAACTTTTGAAAGTTGCTGGTCTGCAGACCACATACGGTCCGTAAGGGATGGACCATACGGTCTGTAAGGCAACCCCAGACCTGCATATATTTGATTTCAGCTTGATCCAGCTGTTCCACACTTGTGCAAATGGTTTTGGGCAATTCTAGGGGCTCCCATGGTTTTGTAAATCAGTGGGCTTGATGTGTACGGCTTAGATCAAAGCTCGGTTTACGAGGAAGGATCTTAACGGCTCTACAAAATCTATAAATACCCCCTTCATTCACTTGTGCAAAACACACATTTGAATCTGATTTTGGCCCTCTAAGTTAGAGTTCATACTTCATATCTGAGGGTAAATCGGATCAAATCTTGCGGGGACCTTTTGTAAGTATTCCTTCATTCTTTTTATTCGTTTTTACCGTTAAAGTCAAACTGCATTTGACTTTCTACATTGACCAGTTTATGGTCAATGCGAAGTTTATTTGAACTTCATAACGTGAGCATAATCACGATGGTTATAGTCCCTGGTGACTATACCTACTGAATACCACGTTATCTACGCTTAGTGACGATTCGTAGTTTCGGCCAAAATACGTATTCTTGCGTATTTTGTAACCAACCTACTTTTAGGTATCAAAACCATTTGTTTTGATACCAAACCTGTTTTCTAAATTCGTTAAAAATGTTTTAACATGTTTAACTCGTCACTTTTAGATTTATGTTTATGTAGGGTTGTAAGGTAAGCGATCTAATCAATCACTTATACTTTCAAACCCGACCCGTTTGGTCGATCATTAAGATCCGACCAAATACATTAGGTGACCATAGTTGTATAGGGAATAACCTTCCGAGGTTATACCTTATGGTCACTTCGTTTAAGTAGTTGTATGATAGGTAGTTTATATGCCTTAGGTAAATGACCAAAATACCCTTTTTGCGCCAAAATTCATTTTAAGCATATGTAACATAATTTTTGACATCTAAACTGATTAGGCAACATTATTAGACATGTTAAGGCATATAATACTTGTCATAGGACTAGTTAGGCGTCCGAACGCGTTTTACGCGTACGACGCGTTAAAGTAGCAAAAGCTACCTAAACAGGTCGTAATGGGACGTAAGCACTTAATGTAACATCTGTGCTTGTAATCATTGTGAACAGTTCAGTTATCAATAAAACAATGTTATTTGATCCCAATGTTTGTTTGGTTGTGTTTTACATTTTTCATGTTTTGACTTTTATTCAATTTCAAACTCTACATCGCTTTCTGGAGAGTTATACGCAAACTGATGCGTAAACGTAATCAGTTTAATGCGACAAATACTCTGGAACATCAACATATACTTAACATACCTTAAATAACCTTTACATAACTTAGAATTAGTTTTGAAGGCTTTGGTATGGCAAAAACAAGTTAATTCGCCTACAGGGACTAAATTTGACAAACTGCGAAAGTATGCCAATTTGAACTGTAACGAACATTCCGGAACATGACCATATGTTAAACACACCTTAAATATCCTTTATATAGCTTAGAAATAGGCTTTGAGGGGTTCGGTGTGCTAAAAGAAACTTTTGGCTCATTCAGGGACTAAAAGCGTCAAAAAGTGCACAAGTTTGCATTTTCGCGCATAACTCACGTTCTGAATACATCCGGACATCCAAAAATTTATGTAAGCACCAAAATATTTTATTTTAGTGTTTGGCATGAGAAAAATCCATTCGTCGCGTCATTTGGATCGTTTTTCGCGCTTATGCGCATTCCGTCGTAATTAAGCGAACATCGCAATCGTACGGCCAAACGAACCGACATCCGATATATTTTTGAGCATGTTTTAAGTTCCCTATACTTTAACTTCATTTTAGAGCCTTGAAATGAGGTTAACGGGGTTCAAACACATCGAAAATAGCTTAAACGGGCTGCAGGGACCATTTCTGCCATTTTTGAAACTTTGCTGAAACTGGTAGGCAGTGGCGTAGCGCGAGCACCTCATGCCTAGGAAGTGGCACTACGCGACTGCCTACCCTGGACAGAAACATTGTATTTGGTCCATTTTCACTTTTGCACATGGTTTTGGGACAATCTATGGGCTCAAATGGTTTTCAAAAACCACTATCTTGAGGTGTATGGCCAAGATCAAAGCACGGTTTCCGAGGAACGATCTTAATGGCTAACCGAAAACTATAAATACCCCCCCCATGCCATTGCAAAACCCACAAGAATTTTGATTTGAGAAGCTCTAAGTTGGAACCATTGTTTCATACCTGAGCTACTTGGATCGAAATTAGCATTCGGGGACCCTTCGTAAGTATTCTTTCGTTCTTTTATTGCTTTTCGAGTCTGAAAGTCAAACTTTATTTGACTTTCTGCGTTGACCAGTTTATGGTCAATGCGAAGTTCGTTTGAACTTCGCAACGTGATTGTAATCACGATGGTTATAATCCCTTGGGACTATGCCTACTGATTACCACGTTGTCTAGGGTCGTAGGGTAAGCGATCTAATAAATCGCTTATGCCTTCGAACCCGACCCATTTGGTCGATCATTAGGATCCAACCAAATACATTAGGAGACCATAACATATAGGGAATAACCTTCTGAGGTTATACCCTATGGTCACAACGTTTGAGTAGTTGTATGATAGGTAGTTTATATGCCTTAGGTAAATTACCAGAATACCCTTTTCATGTATAATTGGTAATTAAGCATATGTAACCTAAACTTTTGTCACATAATTGATTATGTAACATGTTTAGGCATATAACACTTGTCATAGGGCTAGTTAGGCGGTCCGAACGCGTTTCACGCGAACGACGCGTTAAAGTAGCATAAGCTACCTAAACGGGTCGTAATGGGTCGTAAACACTTATGTTAGGTTTCATTTAGTATGTAGGCTTTGTTAAACCATATTACATGAGTTTCCATACTCGTTTGGTTTACGAACCCTCATTCTATCCGATCCTCCGATATAGGTCCGGTTTATTAACATAGTTACCTATATTAGGTGCCGTTTGATTCCGTGATCTCTAGCATTGCTTGGTGGTTATCTTAGGACTTCTGAGCAATCTCAAGTGAGTATATAGACCCCTCTTTTACTGTTTTCCAAACTGTTTTGGGGTGAAACACATCTGCCTACTTGTTACTTTCATGCTTTCATGTTTACACATCATATACCGGCTATGTTTGTTAGTACATTATAGTACATGATTTCATTACATTTCATGCTATGTATGTCCATTGTGTGCATACTTAGTACATTGTTTTACATTACATTTCTGCTATGTATGTTGACTGATAGCATGCTAGCACATTGATTTACAATACTTTTCTGCTTTGTATGTTAACTTAGCATACTTAGTACATTGTTTTCATATGACATGTATACAACTGCTATGACATTTGGTTTGCACAAACGGGTCTTTATTACGTTCATTAACATTTGCTACGCCGCTCGGTAGTAAGTAGTGGTACCATAGGACTTGACAAATCCCATTCCTAACATCTCGGGTTTGTTTGGATGTAAGGAATGACTGAATCCGAAAACATTTCTTTTGATAACCTTGACTGAAAGGGTTATCCGACTGTCTCAAGGCTGGAATGTATGCGTTAACTTACCACATAAATGTTTGTATCAATGTAACATGCATTACTTTGCAAAACATAACTTTTTGATATATTCAAAATACTTTGTTTTGTACATTTCTACATTTGGATTATGTGACAATACTTTACTTACAATACATAACATTTGATACACATTACATGACTACTTTTAAACATTTGACATGGCATATACAAGGACTTTTGACTATTGGTTTAAACATAGACTTTATACATTGGTGGTTTGTTTAAGTGACTTAAGCAACGAGATGTGAGTAATATGATACAAGCATGGTGGATACGTCGCTGGTACTTCCTATATATAAGTGTTTGTATTATATTACATATCATAGCGTTATTTAAATCATTCAATTTGGACTTATACATTTTACACTAGTAACACGATTTTCACAAGACTTTGGTTTACAAACAATTTACTTTATACAACTCATTTTACTTGGTTATACATTTAACCACGCATTATTCTTTTATTTATACATATCATTCGATCTATCGCTTTTTAATCGATTTACAAAACAAAACAATTTACAAGATTCATGATTGACTTTTACTAAACAACTTTTTCTTAAACTTAAGTCATGAATCCTATTTTCACAAAACCTATGTATCTCACAGGCATTTCTATGCTGACGTACCTATTTTCACATGTGTTTTCAGGAGCTTTTGCGTAGGATGATGATCGTGACACTAGGGCGGACCTGTGCCTTAGAGACTTAAAATGAAGATAGACTATGTTTAATTATGTTATAAACTCTTTATTTACTGTTTAAGACAATGTAACTCTTACGTTGATAAATAAAATACAACTTTGTATGCCATGGTTATGAAACAATTAATTCTGTTACAACACTCCCCGACGTTTTCCGCCACGTTTTGTATGCTATACGTGGTCGGGGTGTGACAGAAGAGTTGGTATCAGAGCCAATGGTTATAGGGAATTAGGTTATTAGTAATGCTTTGACCTAGACTATAACCTTTCTAGGACCCTAACACAAGTTATCTTGTGTTTAGATCTTAAAACATGCACATCACCTATCCTTAGGTGATTATCAAAACAAAAAAAAACCAATTTTTTCCGAAACGATTTTTGAAAAACAATCTTCTGTTTTTGGATAATTTATTACATGGTTTTGAACCCTCTTTTGTAAGGTTTTGAACCCTTCCAGTTTAACTAAAATTTTTGGCTTATTGCCTTCTGAATTTTCAAAATCTCGTCAAGGTTTTGGGTTTTAAATAATGTGAACTCGTGCAAACTGGAAGAGTGAATGCCTGTATTCTGGGTTTTCTGTCTAGGCAAGCACTTCGTATATATCTCATCAGACGTGAGACCAGTTGTGCTTACCTGGGAATTCTTGGGATGAGTGTTCACTTATAGGCGAGCATGTCTTCGCGATACATTATTTTTTACCCATTTACTTTGATTAGTCACTGTGTGTCGTTTGTTTTCTTGGTAATGCGGACAAATGACCACCATCTTTACTTTTGTTGATTTTGTTTCATCTCATTCTCTTCATCCAATCATCTCACTCCTTTCCTTTCATGTTTTCCTCTTTTAGAATGCCTCCTCGACGCGAGAACCAGATAGCGACTGCCGAACTGGTAGAAATCATTGCGCAGCAGATGGCTGCTCAATTCCCAAATCTCTTTGCTCAATGGAACCAAGCCAACAACAACAACAATGGTCCATGCAATTTCAAGAATTTTAACTCGGCTAAACCACTCAAGTTTAGTGGTTCTGAAGGAGCGACTGGGCTTCTTCAATGGTTCGAGAGCATTGAGAATACTTTCCGCCACGTGCAGTGTCCATATAATCGCAAGGTCGATTTTTCTTCGAGCGTGTTTCAGAAGAGGGCTCTTACATGGTGGAATGGGGTAATGAGAGACCGTGGTGCAGAAGTTACTCTAGCACAGACATGGGCTGAACTTAGAGCTCTTATTGTAACACCTGTGTCATTTCAACCATCAAACAAATGCCAAACCAATGAAATATTGTATTTCATACTTTGGACTTGTATAAATATGTGTATCTTTTGCACATATCAACTCTTGTTCGATTTCAAACTCTAAATCGCTTTCTGGAAGGTTATACGCGCTCTAATGCGTAAATATAACCAGTTTAATGCAACAAACACTCCGGAATAGTGAAATAGGTTTAACATACCTTAAATAACCTTTACATAACTTAGATATAAGTTTTGGAAGGTTTGGTGTGGTGAAATCAAAGTTTAATCGCTTACAGGGACTAAAGTTGACAAACTGCGAAAGTATGCCAATTTGAACTGTAACAGACCTTCTGGAACATGACCATAAGTTAAACATGCCATAAATATCCTTTGCATAGCTTAGAAATAGGCTTTGAGGTGTTCGGTATGCTAAAATAAACTTTTGTGTCATTCAGGGACTAAAAGCGTCAAAAAGTGCACAAGTTTGCATTTTTACGCGTAACTCACGTTCTGCATACATTCGGACATCCAAAAATTTATGTAAGCATGACTACATTATATTTTAGTGTTCGCCATAAGAAAAATCCATTCGTCGCGTCATTTGGTTCGTTTTTCACGCTTATGCGCATTCCGTCGTAATTAAGCGAACATCGCGTTCGTACGGCTAAACGAACCGACATCCGAGATATTTTTGAGCATGTTTTAAGTTCCCTATACTTTAACTTCATTTTAGAGCTTTGAAATGGGGTTAACGGGCCTTAAACGTGTCAAAAATGGCCTAAATACAGTTCAGGGACCAAAAGTGTAATTCTGCCAAAGTAAGCCCTACGATGCGTATGGTATTTATACCATACGATGCGTATGGGGTCTTCTGACCAGGTGCAGAGTCTTTAACAGCCTGTTTTCAGCAGAATTAACCACACCCACACATTCCCAATTGCTTAGTCATTGGATAAGAACAAATTTCTAGCCACCATAAGGTTCCGACAAGTGTACGGGTTGGATTCATGGCACGGTTTCCTTGAAACGATCCTAACGGTTACCCGAATACTATATATACCCCATCACCCCAATGCAAAACTTACAAGAATTCTGATTTTGAGAGCTCTAAGTTGAAACCATTGTTTCATACCTGAGTTCTTGAATCGGGATTAGCATTCGGGGACCCTGGGTAAGTATTCTTTCGTTCTTTTCCTTATTTTACTGCTTTTCGAGTCAGAAAGTCAAACTTTGTTTGACTTTCAGCGTTGACCAGTAATGGTCAATGCGAAGTTCGTTTGAACTTCGCAACGTGAGTGTAATCACGTTGGTCATAGTCCCTTGGGACTATGCCCACTGATTACCACGTTGTCTAGGGTCGTAGGGTAGGCGATCTAATAAATCGCCTATACCTTCAAACCCGACCCAGTTTGGTCGATCATTAAGATCCGACCAAATACTTTAGGTGACCCTAGTATAGGGCATAACCTTCCGAGGTTATACCCTATGGTCACATCGTTTAAGTAGTTGTATGATAGGTAGTTTATATGCCTTAGGTAAATTACCAGAATACCCTTTTCATGTATAATTGGTAAATAAGCATATGTAACCTAAACTTTTGTCACATAACTGATTATGTAACATGTTTAGGCATATAACACTTGTCATAGGACTAGTTAGGCGATCCGAACGCGTTTCACGCGAACGACGCGTTAAAGTAGCATAAGCTACCTAAACGGGTCGTAATGGGTCGTAAACAATTAGGTTAAGTTTCATTTAGTATGTAGGCTTTGTTAAACCAAATGACGCGAGTCTCTACACTCGTTTGGTTTACAAACCCTAATGCTACCCGATCTTCCGATCTAGGTCCGGTTAATTAACATAGTTACCTATATTAGGTGCCGTTTGATATCCGCGATCTCTAGCATTGTTTGGTTGTTACTCAAGGACTTCTGAGCAATCTCAAGTGAGTACATAGACCCCTCTTTTACTGTTTTCCAAACTGTTTTGGGGTGAAACACATGTGCCTACTTGTTACTTTCGTGCTTTCCTGTTTTCACATCATATACTTGTTATGTTCATTAGTACACTATTAGTACATGATTTACATTACATTTCTGCTAGGTATGTTGACTGATAGCATGCTAGCGCATTGATTTACATGACTTTTCTACTTTGTATGTTAACTTAGCATACTTAGTACATCATTTTACATTGCATCTCTGTTGCATATGTTCCAGTAACATATGGACACATTGTTTTACAGCTCTACCTTGTATGTTTACTCTAGCATACTAGGTACATTATCTTCATCACATGCTTACATTTTGGTATGACATTTGGTTTGTTTAAATGAGACAATGTACATTCATTAACACCGATCACGCCGCTCGGTAGTAGGTAGTGGTACCATAGGACTTGACAAATCCCATTCCTGAAATCTCGGGTTTGTTTGGACGTAAGGAATGACTGAATCCGAATACATATTCTCTTGATAACTCACTTTTACATAGTTATCCGTCTGTCTCAAGGCTTGGATGTATGAATTTTCACAATACCGCATAAATGTTCATATTCAGTATAGCATGCATATATCTTACAAAACATAACTTTGATTTAAACCAGTTTTACTTCAATACTTTGTTTTGTACATTTTTACTTATGGTTTAAGTAGTCTAAATTTTTACTTACCATACATATCATTTTGTTTACATATCTCATGATTTACATTGATCATGCATTTACACAAAACATAACGTTGATTTAAACCGAGTTTTACTTCGATACTATGTTCTTGTGCATATGGTTTAGTTGATACCTTTCACTAGCCATACATATCATTTTGGTTATACATTACTTGACTACTTTTGGACTATCAACTTTTGACATGGTTTATACAAGGACTTTTGACTATTGGTTTAAACATAGACATCTTACATTGTTTGGTTTGGTTTGATTATGTGATTAAGTAACGATGCGTGTGTAATATGATACAAGCATGGTGGATACGCCGCTGGTACTTCCTATATATAAATGTTTGTATGGTATTACATATTGTAGCGTTATTTGAATCATTTCAGTTTGATACATATAACATTTTATACAAATAACATACTTTTCACAAGACATTGTTTTACAAAACAACTTATCTTTTACAAACTCATTTAACTTGGTTATTCATTTAACCATACATTATTCACTTATTTATACATATCATCTGAACTCATTGTTTTTCAAATGATTTACAAAACAAAGCAAATAACAAGGTTCATGACTAAACATTTTCTCAAACATAAGTCATGACACCTATTTTCACAAAACCTATGTATCTCACCGGCATTTTTATGCTGACGTACCATATTTTCACATGTGTTTTTCAGGAGCTGTCGCATAAGATGATCAAGATACACATAGGCAGACTTGGGCTTTAGTGACAATAAAAGATGCAAGACTAGTTAATTATGTTGTATTTCCTTGTTTGTTAAGACATTGTAACACTTTTAATCAATAAAACGAAACTTTAATTCCCATGGTTGTGAAACATTAATTCTGTTGCAACACGCCCCGATGTTTCCGCCACGATTTGTATGTTCTACGTGGTCGGGGTGTGACACTTATGATGGTATCAGAGCCAATGGTTATAGGGAATTAGGTTATTAGTAATTAGTAATGCTTTGACCTAGTCTATAACCTTCTTAGGACCCTAACGCGAGTTTACTTGCGTTTAGTCATAAAACAATACTGTCGCCTATCCTTAGGCGACAACCGCAACAAGAACATGAATTTCAAAACCGCTTTGAAAACTAATCATCTGTTCTAGGATGATTGATTACTAGGTTTTGAACCCCCTATTGTAAGGTTTTGAACTCTCTGTTATAGGGTTTTGAACCCCTTTGAGTTTTCAAAATCTCGTCAAGGTTTTGGATTTTAAATAATGTGAACACGTGCAAACTGGAAGGGTGAATGCCTGTATTCTGGGTTTTCTGTCTAGGCAAGCACTTCGTATACATCTCATCAGACGCGAGACCAGTTGTGCTTACCTGGGAATTCTTGGGATGAGTGTTCACTTATAGGCGAGCATGTCTTCGCGATACATTATTTTTGACCCATTTACTTTGAATTGTCACCATCTCATTTGTTTGCCTTAGGTAACAAACAAATGATCACAATTTTCATTCGTTACCATTCGGTATTGATTATCCAATAACCTTTCACTTGCTTCTTCCTATGTCTTTCATTTTCTTTTAGAATGTCTCTTCCTCTTGGCACTGGTCAAACGTCTGAGCGAACAGCCAAATTTGTCCAACAAATAGGCGAAGTGATTCAGAAGACTGTGGATCTAGGCATTGCCATGTCTCGTCTCAACAATGAAGCCTCTCGTCTAGACAATGAAGCCACTCTAGAGTCACCAAAGGAAGCAGAAGTCAAGCCAGCACCACCAGCCAAGAAACCAATCGAGGAATCAAAGACCATGGATGAACGATCCCCTAAGAAGTCAAAGAAGCGAAAGGCTTCTCAGAACTTCGCCGAGGTCGCTCACAATGGTCAAGCCATTCCTAACCAACCAGCTCAACCCCCTACTAGGAAGCCGTACTTAGGAACTGCTCCTAGGTGCAAGCGATGTAATGGTCATCATTCAAACCTCTTACCCTGCCTCAAATGTACCTACTGTGGACGGCGGGGACATTTGATCAACACATGCCGCTTTGCTATCCAAAACAAAGCTGTTACAAATCTTGCTGCTACCCAACTCCAAGTCAACCCTACTCAAGCTCGTTTTCCGCCTGGTACTTGCTACAACTGTGGCGATACGAGCCATTTCAGGAACAACTGCCCAAACCTTGCTAATGCAAATCCAACCCACGGATGAGCATTCGGCTGAACAAAGGATGTTGCTGTCTTATGCCTTTGTTTCTTTTGTTTTCAAGTAATGTGAAACAATCTGTTTGTTTATAAATAAAAGTAGTTGTTCACAATTCTGATATACAAGTATAATAACAAATGTTTATGGCATTTCCCTATGATACCTACATCAAGGAACTATGTTCCTTACAACTACTCTTGTGATTCTCTCTTTCAAATGATCGCTCATGATTCCCTCGAAAATTTTAAGTACTCGTTTCACTCTAAGAAACAAAGTACAGAAAATTAAGTGACATTATGAGTAATCGTGCTTTTCGCACATCTTTACCTTTAAATCCTTGGTTGGATAACTAAGGATATTTTCAAATCTCATATCCATTACGTTATGATTTTTCGACATATACAGTACAAGTATTTCAAAAACAATTTTCATGATCTCAAAACATTTCATATAGTTTGAAAACAATTTTTCTAATTGCATTGTCTATGTTATTTCAAAAACATTGGCCATGTTATCAAAACCAACCTTCCTAATTTCAAAATATTTCATATAGTCTGAAAACAATATTAACACAGTACATTTTCTGATCAAGTGCACGATTTCGAAAAGCATCATTCATGTCTTTCAAAAACCTTATACATAATTTCAAAATTCATCTCGCATGATTTTAAAACATTTTTGTAAATATATCTACCTAATACACCTACTTTATGATTTCAAAAAGTATTATATATAAGGTTTCAAAAACGTTAAACACATTTTTCTTAAAAGAACCCCATGCATAGTTTTCAAAAATATTTTCCTCATACATTGACTTAACCTTCAAAATTCTGCTTCATATGTCGCCTTGACATATCAAGCATCTCAACTTCTTAAGCATTTTACATCATGTTTTGACCTAAGCACGTCCAGTGCAAGGTTTCAAAACATCTCCAACTTTTAAATCCATATGGGATCTTTTTATCCTCACAATTAGATCCTTGTGGATGATTATTATTCAAATCAGAGTCCTTAATTGGATTCCTTATGTACCTTAATTCGAACACTTCGGTTCCAAATAATCGAAGTCGAATTTTCTTTTTGAATCTTTCTATCTTTATAGTTGGATTCTTGATAACGTTTAAAGTACCAAATGAAATCCACGGAATGGATTCCTAGTGTGCTTTAAATGCATGTACGCAATTTACAAGACAAATTAACAAACAATTTTGTGGTTATGTGACTATGTGTTTACTCATCTTATGTTTTCTTTTTTTGCATTTTTGGTGTTTTTACTACTCTGGATATTCTTTATCCAAATCCTTGCAGGATCTTTCATATCTTCATATGAGGGATTCGTAGCAGGATATTCAAAAGGTACTACCTTTAATCCTTAAATGGGCTTCTATGTAATAGTTAAGACCCTTGGATTATATAGTACCACTCCAAGATTCATAAGAGACCCTTTAGTGGTCTAGTCAAAAAGATTGATTCACAATTTGGTTAAAAAAAAAAAATGACATCTAGTGATGTAGCTGAACAGACTCCTTGATAGTCTATTTAAATCATTTATTGATTTAGTCTAAAGGACTCTATGGCGGTCTAAGTCACGCTCATCACAGGATTGTTCATTTGGTTTTACCCTACACATTATAAAATAGACTGTGTGAACTGTGCAAGGAATTCTCTAATTATGGATGCGCACATAATTATGAAATTTAGTGCACAGAAATCCAGTAAGATTTATTATGTGAAGGAACCAATAGCGACAACAATAACAAAATGAGGACGATGTAATGGAGGTACGGTGGACGCACCAATGACGCTTCATATACTTGTATATAAGTATCCCTCTTACATTGCAATCATGATGTTATTAAAGGTTACTAGAAGTTCAGAACCCTAATCAATATTGTTCGATCTTTTCAAACTTCATGCTTTCAAGCTCTCACAAGTTTCCTCTAAATAAATTTCGGGACGAAATTTCCTAAAGTAGGGGAGACTGTAACACCTGTGTCATTTCAACCATCAAACAAATTCCAAACCAATGAAATATTGTATTTCATACTTTGGACTTGTATAAATATGTGTATCTTTTGCACATATCAACTCTTGTTCGATTTCAAACTCTAAATCGCTTTCTGGAAGGTTATACGCGCTCTAATGCGTAAATATAACCAGTTTAATGCAACAAACACTCCGGAATAGTGAAATAGGTTTAACATACCTTAAATAACCTTTACATAACTTAGATATAAGTTTTGGAAGGTTTGGTGTGGTGAAATCAAAGTTTAATCGCTTACAGGGACTAAAGTTGACAAACTGCGAAAGTATGCCAATTTGAACTGTAACAGACCTTCTGGAACATGACCATAAGTTAAACATGCCATAAATATCCTTTGCATAGCTTAGAAATAGGCTTTGAGGTGTTCGGTATGCTAAAATAAACTTTTGTGTCATTCAGGGACTAAAAGCGTCAAAAAGTGCACAAGTTTGCATTTTTACGCGTAACTCACGTTCTGCATACATTCGGACATCCAAAAATTTATGTAAGCATGACTACATTATATTTTAGTGTTCGCCATAAGAAAAATCCATTCGTCGCGTCATTTGGTTCGTTTTTCACGCTTATGCGCATTCCGTCGTAATTAAGCGAACATCGCGTTCGTACGGCTAAACGAACCGACATCCGAGATATTTTTGAGCATGTTTTAAGTTCCCTATACTTTAACTTCATTTTAGAGCTTTGAAATGGGGTTAACGGGCCTTAAACGTGTCAAAAATGGCCTAAATACAGTTCAGGGACCAAAAGTGTAATTCTGCCAAAGTAAGCCCTACGATGCGTATGGTATTTATACCATACGATGCGTATGGGGTCTTCTGACCAGGTGCAGAGTCTTTAACAGCCTGTTTTCAGCAGAATTAACCACACCCACACATTCCCAATTGCTTAGTCATTGGATAAGAACAAATTTCTAGCCACCATAAGGTTCCGACAAGTGTACGGGTTGGATTCATGGCACGGTTTCCTTGAAACGATCCTAACGGTTACCCGAATACTATATATACCCCATCACCCCAATGCAAAACTTACAAGAATTCTGATTTTGAGAGCTCTAAGTTGAAACCATTGTTTCATACCTGAGTTCTTGAATCGGGATTAGCATTCGGGGACCCTGGGTAAGTATTCTTTCGTTCTTTTCCTTATTTTACTGCTTTTCGAGTCAGAAAGTCAAACTTTGTTTGACTTTCAGCGTTGACCAGTAATGGTCAATGCGAAGTTCGTTTGAACTTCGCAACGTGAGTGTAATCACGTTGGTCATAGTCCCTTGGGACTATGCCCACTGATTACCACGTTGTCTAGGGTCGTAGGGTAGGCGATCTAATAAATCGCCTATACCTTCGAACCCGACCCAGTTTGGTCGATCATTAAGATCCGACCAAATACTTTAGGTGACCCTAGTATAGGGCATAACCTTCCGAGGTTATACCCTATGGTCACATCGTTTAAGTAGTTGTATGATAGGTAGTTTATATGCCTTAGGTAAATTACCAGAATACCCTTTTCATGTATAATTGGTAAATAAGCATATGTAACCTAAACTTTTGTCACATAACTGATTATGTAACATGTTTAGGCATATAACACTTGTCATAGGACTAGTTAGGCGATCCGAACGCGTTTCACGCGAACGACGCGTTAAAGTAGCATAAGCTACCTAAACGGGTCGTAATGGGTCGTAAACAATTAGGTTAAGTTTCATTTAGTATGTAGGCTTTGTTAAACCAAATGACGCGAGTCTCTACACTCGTTTGGTTTACAAACCCTAATGCTACCCGATCTTCCGATCTAGGTCCGGTTAATTAACATAGTTACCTATATTAGGTGCCGTTTGATATCCGCGATCTCTAGCATTGTTTGGTTGTTACTCAAGGACTTCTGAGCAATCTCAAGTGAGTACATAGACCCCTCTTTTACTGTTTTCCAAACTGTTTTGGGGTGAAACACATGTGCCTACTTGTTACTTTCGTGCTTTCCTGTTTTCACATCATATACTTGTTATGTTCATTAGTACACTATTAGTACATGATTTACATTACATTTCTGCTAGGTATGTTGACTGATAGCATGCTAGCGCATTGATTTACATGACTTTTCTACTTTGTATGTTAACTTAGCATACTTAGTACATCATTTTACATTGCATCTCTGTTGCATATGTTCCAGTAACATATGGACACATTGTTTTACAGCTCTACCTTGTATGTTTACTCTAGCATACTAGGTACATTATCTTCATCACATGCTTACATTTTGGTATGACATTTGGTTTGTTTAAATGAGACAATGTACATTCATTAACACCGATCACGCCGCTCGGTAGTAGGTAGTGGTACCATAGGACTTGACAAATCCCATTCCTGAAATCTCGGGTTTGTTTGGACGTAAGGAATGACCGAATCCGAATACATATTCTCTTGATAACTCACTTTTACATAGTTATCCGTCTGTCTCAAGGCTTGGATGTATGAATTTTCACAATACCGCATAAATGTTCATATTCAGTATAGCATGCATATATCTTACAAAACATAACTTTGATTTAAACCAGTTTTACTTCAATACTTTGTTTTGTACATTTTTACTTATGGTTTAAGTAGTCTAAATTTTTACTTACCATACATATCATTTTGTTTACATATCTCATGATTTACATTGATCATGCATTTACACAAAACATAACGTTGATTTAAACCGAGTTTTACTTCGATACTATGTTCTTGTGCATATGGTTTAGTTGATACCTTTCACTAGCCATACATATCATTTTGGTTATACATTACTTGACTACTTTTGGACTATCAACTTTTGACATGGTTTATACAAGGACTTTTGACTATTGGTTTAAACATAGACATCTTACATTGTTTGGTTTGGTTTGATTATGTGATTAAGTAACGATGCGTGTGTAATATGATACAAGCATGGTGGATACGCCGCTGGTACTTCCTATATATAAATGTTTGTATGGTATTACATATTGTAGCGTTATTTGAATCATTTCAGTTTGATACATATAACATTTTATACAAATAACATACTTTTCACAAGACATTGTTTTACAAAACAACTTATCTTTTACAAACTCATTTAACTTGGTTATTCATTTAACCATACATTATTCACTTATTTATACATATCATCTGAACTCATTGTTTTTCAAATGATTTACAAAACAAAGCAAATAACAAGGTTCATGACTAAACATTTTCTCAAACATAAGTCATGACACCTATTTTCACAAAACCTATGTATCTCACCGGCATTTTTATGCTGACGTACCATATTTTCACATGTGTTTTTCAGGAGCTGTCGCATAAGATGATCAAGATACACATAGGCAGACTTGGGCTTTAGTGACAATAAAAGATGCAAGACTAGTTAATTATGTTGTATTTCCTTGTTTGTTAAGACATTGTAACACTTTTAATCAATAAAACGAAACTTTAATTCCCATGGTTGTGAAACATTAATTCTGTTGCAACACGCCCCGATGTTTCCGCCACGATTTGTATGTTCTACGTGGTCGGGGTGTGACACTTATGATGAGGGAGTTTTGTCCTCGTCATGAACAGTGAGCGTTGGAGAAAGAGTTTGATGTTTTGAAACAAGATAGTGGAGAGCACATGGCATATACTGATAGGTTTGAGGAGTTGAGTCTGCTTTGCCCGACTATGGTTACCCCACTCGACAAGGCTATCGAAAGGTACATCGACGGCCTACCTGACTCAGTGCAAGACATCATTACTGGTAGTAACCCTGCCACACTCCGTCAGGCGATCGAGTTATCAGCGACATTGACTGAGTCGCAGATTCGGAAGAATAAGTTACACAGGAAGGGTGACAAGGGCAAGAAGCAGTCGGCTGAGAATGAAGATAGCAAGAAAGGTCAAAACAAGAAGGGAAAGAATTCTGGAGGGTCTAGGAAGCGGAAGGCTTCCCAAAACTATGCCGTTACTGCACAGGCTCAAGCTGCACCAAATCAGCTTGCGCAGCCACTAGCCAAGAAGCCTTATTTTGGCAATGCACCTTTGTGCAACAGGTGTAACGGCCATCATCAACCACACCTCCAGTGTCGTCAGTGCACCAACTGCGGGAGAAATGGTCATCTTGCTGCCACCTGCCGCATTCCTGTTAACCAGAACCAGGCAGTTCAGAACCAAGCTCAACAAGTTGCTCAGCCTCTTGCTCAGCAACAAGGTCAAGCTTCACGGCCTCATTTTCCTCCTGGTTCGTGCTACAATTGTGGGGATCTGACCCACTACAGGAACCGGTGCCCAAGGCTAGCCAACCAGAATCAGAATCAGAATCAGGCTCCGGCTCGAGGTCGAGTCTTCAACATGAATGCTCAAGAGGCACAAGCAGACAATGAAGTGGTGAACGGTACGTTCTTTATTAATAATCAGCCTGCATCTGTTCTCTTTTATTCGGGTGCCGATAAGAGTTTTGTGTCATTGTCTTTTGAGCCAATGCTTCGCGTGTCTAGAACGAAACTAGGTAAACCTTTGACAGTAGAAGTTGCTAGTGGTGAACCCATTGTTCTTGATTCTGTTCTTCGTAACTGCCAGTTAAACCTCAACGACCATCTTTTTCCTATTGACCTCACGCCAATGCAACTTGGAAGCTTCGACGTTATAGTGGGTATGGACTGGTTAACTAAGCATCGCGCAGAGATAGTTTGTTCTGAGAAGATTGTTCGTGTGCCGCTTTCGACAGGCGGGATCCTACAGGTTCAAGGTGAGAAACCGTCTGGTGGTCTCAAGCTCATGTCTTGTTTTAAAGCTCGGAAATATCTGCGGAAAAACTATGTGGCCTTCTTAGCACATGTTACAGCAGATAAAGGCAAGGGTAAGTCTATTTCAGATATTCCTGTCGTTCGGGATTATTCTGAAGTATTCCCTGAAGATTTACCTGGTCTACCTCCAGCACGCCAAGTCGAGTTCCGTATTGATCTCGTACCTGGAGCAAATCCCATTGCCAGAGCTCCATATCGTCTTGCACCGTCTAAGATGCAAGAGTTGTCTAATCAGCTTCAGGAACTCTCTGACAAAGGTTTTATCCGTCCTAGCTTTTCACCTTGGGGTGCTCCCGTTCTTTTTGTTAAGAAGAAGGATGGATCTTTTAGGATGTGTATCGATTATCGTGAGCTTAACAAGCTTACCATCAAGAATCGATATCCCCTACCGCGCATAGACGATCTCTTTGATCAGTTACAGGGCGCTTCTTATTTTTCGAAGATTGATTTGCGTTCCGGATATCATCAACTTCGTGTGCATGAAGAAAATATTCCCAAGACAGCGTTCCGCACTCGATATGGGCACTATAAGTTCACAGTCATGCCATTCGGTTTGACTAATGCTCCTGCTGTTTTCATGGACTTAATGAATAGGGTCTGCAAGCCTTATTTGGATCAGTCTGTCATTGTTTTCATTGACGACATCTTGATTTATTCTAAGACGCGAGCTGATCACGAGCAACATCTTCGTCTTACTCTGGAACTCCTAAAGAAAGAGCAACTTTTCGCCAAATTCTCCAAGTGTGAATTCTGGCTTAAAGAAGTTCAATTCTTAGGACATATTGTCAACGAACAAGGTATTCATGTAGATCCCTCCAAGATCAGTGCGATTAAGGATTGGGATACGCCTACTACTCCTACTGAAGTGCGTTCTTTTCTTGGTCTGGCGGGTTATTATCGCCGCTTCATTGAGAACTTCTCAAAGATTGCAGTTCCTCTAACTGCTCTAACTCAGAAGAACAAGCCCTTTGATTGGGGATTCAAACAAGAGGAAGCTTTTCAACACTTGAAGCAGAAACTTTGTGATGCGCCTGTTCTGACTTTGCCTGAGGGCAATGATGATTTCGTCGTTTATTGCGATGCATCTAAACTGGGTCTTGGTTGTGTTCTAATGCAAAGGAACAAAGTCATAGCATATGCATCGAGGCAGTTGAAGATACATGAGAAAAACTACACCACTCATGATCTTGAGTTAGGTGCAGTTGTCTTCGCTCTTAAGATCTGGAGACACTATTTGTACGGTACAAAATGTGTGGTTTTCACTGACCACAGAAGTCTTCAACATATCTTCAATCAGAAAGAACTCAACATGAGGCAACGACGTTGGGTTGAGCTACTAAACGACTATGACTGCGAAATTCGCTACCATCCTGGTAAGGCGAATGTCGTAGCCGATGCATTGAGTCGTAAGGAACGTACCAAGCTTCATTGTGTACGTGTTCAATCTGTTATTCAAGCTCGATCTGATATTCAAGCCCGCATTTCTCAGGCTCAACAATCTTGTGTTACACAAGGTTTAATGGATAAGGAATTTCCCTATCACATAACACCTGATCTGGAACTGAAGGACAATGGATCGTATTACTTCATGGACCGTTTGTGGGTCCCAAGCCAGGATGATCTTCGTACTCTGCTTATGGATGAAGCCCATAAGTCTCGTTATTCTATTCATTCGGGCTCAGATAAAATGTATAAGGATCTTCATATTCAGTATTGGTGGCCTGGTATGAAGAAAGACATTGCCTTATATGTATCAAAATGCCTTACTTGTCTTAAGGTTAAGGCTGAACATCAGCGTCCTTCGGGTTTATTGGTGCAACTAGAGATCCCAGTTTGGAAATGGGAAAACATTACTATGGATCTTGTTACCAAACTTCCACGCACCAAGAAAGGTCATGATGCCATCTGGGTAGTCGTTGATCGTCTTACTAAGTCAGCACATTTCTTGCCAATCCGTGAGGACTTTCCTGCTGACAGACTTGCAAAAATCTATGTGGATGAAATTGTAGCTCGACATGGTGTTCCTTTGAACATCATTTCTGACAGAGATGCTCGTTTCACTTCTCATTTTTGGAGAACCATGCAATCTGCTATGGGGACCCAACTTAACCTGAGCACAGCTTATCATCCGCAAACGGATGGTCAATCTGAAAGAACAATCCAGACTCTGGAGGATATGCTTAGAGCTTGTGTGATCGACTTTGGTGGTAGTTGGGATTCACATCTTCCGTTAATTGAATTCTCCTACAACAACAGTTATCACACCAGCATCAAAATGGCTCCTTTCGAAGCTCTCTATGGTCGAAAATGTCGTTCACCAGTCTGCTGGAATGAGATCGGCGAGGCTCAACTTACTGGACCTGCCCTCATTTTGGAGACAACTATAAGGTTAAGAAAGTTCGTGATAACCTTCAGACAGCTAGAAGCCGTCAAAAGAGTTACGCGGACCCAAAACGCAAACCCTTGGAATTTCAAGTCGGTGATCGAGTATTACTTAAGGTCTCACCTTGGAAAGGTGTGATCAGATTTGGAAAGAAAGGAAAACTTGCACCTAGATACGTTGGACCATTCAAGATCGTCGAAAGAATCGGAAAGGTAGCCTATAGACTTGAGTTACCTCCTGAACTTGGAAGTGTTCAACCAACTTTTCACATGTCCAATCTCAAGAGGTGTTTAGCTGATGAGAACCTCCACATACCACTTGACGAAATTCGTGTTGATAAGACACTGAAATTTGTCGAGAAGCCAGTGGAAATCATGGAACGTGAAGTCAAGTGGCTTAAACGCAAGCGCATTCCTTTGGTCAAAGTTCGATGGGAAGCTAAACGTGGTCCCGAGTTTACTTGGGAACGCGAAGATCAAATGAAGGCGAAATATCCGCATCTTTTCCCACGAGTTTCCTCTAAATAAATTTCGGGACGAAATTTCCACAAGTAGGGGAGACTGTAACATCTGTACTTGTAATCATTGTGAACAGTTCAGTTATCAATAAAACAATGTTATTTGATCCCAATGTTTGTTTGGTTGTGATTTACATTTTTCATGTTTTGACTTTTATTCAATTTCAAACACTACATCGCTTTCTGGAGAGTTATACGCAAACTGATGCGTAAACGTAATCAGTTTAATGCGAAAAATACTCCGGAACATCAACATATACTTAACATACCTTAAATAACCTTTACATAACTTAGAAATAAGTTTTGAAGGCTTTGGTATGGCAAAAACAAGTTAATTCGCCTACAGGGACTAAATTTGACAAACTGCGAAAGTATGCCAATTTGAACTGTAACGAACATTCCGGAACATGACCATAAGTTAAACACACCTTAAATATCCTTTATATAGCTTAGAAATAGGCTTTGAGGGGTTCGGTGTGCTAAAATAAACTTTTGGCTCATTCAGGGACTAAAAGCGTCAAAAAGTGCACAAGTTTGCATTTTCGCGCATAACTCACGTTCTGAATACATTCGGACATCCAAAAATTTATGTAAGCACTAGAATATTTTATTTTAGTGTTTGGCATGAGAAAAATCCATTCGTCGCGTCATTTGGATCGTTTTTCGCGCTTATGCGCATTCCGTCGTAATTAAGCGAACATCGCAATCGTACGGCCAAACGAACCGACATCCGAGATATTTTTGAGCATGTTTTAAGTTCCCTATACTTTAACTTTATTTTAGAGCCTTGAAATGAGGTTAACGGGGTTCAAACGCATCGAAAATAGCTTAAACGGGCTGCAGGGACCATTTCTGCCATTTTTGAAACTTTGTTGAAACTGGTAGGCAGTGGCGTAGCGCGAGCACCTCATGCCTAGGAAGTGGCGCTACGCGACTGCCTAACCTGGACAGAAACATTGTATTTGGTCCATTTTCACTTTTGCACATGGTTTTGGGACAATCTATGGGCTCAAATGGTTTTCAAAAACCACTATCTTGAGGTGTATGGCCAAGATCAAAGCACAGTTTCCGAGAAAAGATCTTAATGGCTAACCGAAAACTATAAATACCCCCCCCCATGCCATTGCAAAACCCACAAGAATTTTGATTTGAGAAGCTCTAAGTTGGAACCATTGTTTCATACCTGAGCTACTTGGATCGAAATTAGCATTCGGGGACCCTTCGAAAGTATTCTTTCGTTCTTTTATTGCTTTTCGAGTCTGAAAGTCAAACTTTATTTGACTTTCTGCGTTGACCAATTTATGGTCAATGCGAAGTTCGTTTGAACTTCGCAACGTGATTGTAATCACGATGGTTATAGTCCCTTGGGACTATGCCTACTGATTACCACGTTGTCTAGGGTCGTAGGGTAAGCGATCTAATAAATCGCTTATGCCTTCGAACCCGACCCATTTGGTCGATCATTAGGATCCAACCAAATACATTAGGTGACCATAACATATAGGGAATAACCTTCCGAGGTTATACCCTCTGGTCACAACGTTTGAGTAGTTGTATGATAGGTAGTTTATATGCCTTAGGTAAATTACCAGAATACCCTTTTCATGTATAATTGGTAATTAAGCATATGTAACCTAAACTTTTGTCACATAACTGATTATGTAACATGTTTAGGCATATAACACTTGTCATAGGGCTAGTTAGGCGGTCCGAACGCGTTTCACGCGAACGACGCGTTAAAGTTGCATAAGCTACCTAAACGGGTCGTAATGGGTCGTAAACACTTATGTTAGGTTTCATTTAGTATGTAGGCTTTGTTAAACCATATTACACGAGTTTCCATACTCGTTTGGTTTACGAACCCTCATTCTATCCGATCCTCCGATATAGGTCCGGTTTATTAACATAGTTACCTATATTAGGTGCCGTTTGATTCCGTGATCTCTAGCATTGCTTGGTGGTTATCTTAGGACTTCTGAGCAATCTCAAGTGAGTACATAGACCCCTCTTTTACTGTTTTCCAAACTGTTTTGGGGTGAAACACATGTGCCTACTTGTTACTTTCATGCTTTCCTGTTTACACATCATATACCGGCTATGTTTGTTAGTACATTATAGTACATGATTTCATTACATTTCATGCTATGTATGTCCATTGTGTGCATACTTAGTACATTGTTTTACATTACATTTCTGCTATGTATGTTGACTGATAGCATGCTAGCACATTGATTTACAAGACTTTTCTGCTTTGTATGTTAACTTAGCATACTTAGTACATTGTTTTCATATGACATGTATACAACTGCTGTGACATTTGGTTTGCACAAACGCGTCTTTATTACGTTCATTAACATTTGCTACGCCGCTCGGTAGTAAGTAGTGGTACCATAGGACTTGACAAATCCCATTCCTAACATCTCGGGTTTGTTTGGATGTAAGGAATGACTGAATCTGAAAACATTTCTTTTGATAACCTTGACTGAAAGGGTTATTCGACTGTCTCAAGGCTTGAATGTATGCGTTAACTTACCACATAAATGTTTGTATCAATGTAACATGCATTACTTTGCAAAACATAACTTTTTGATATATTCAAAATACTTTGTTTTGTACATTTCTACATTTGGATTATGTGACAATACTTTACTTACAATACATAACATTTGATACACATTACATGACTACTTTTAAACATTTGACATGGCATATACAAGGACTTTTGACTATTGGTTTAAACATAGACTTTATACATTGGTGGTTTGTTTAAGTGACTTAAGTAACGAGATGTGAGTAATATGATACAAGCATGGTGGATACGTCGCTGGTACTTCCTATATATAAGTGTTTGTATTATATTACATATCATAGCGTTATTTAAATCATTCAATTTGGACTTATACATTTTACACAAGTAACACGATTTTCACAAGACTTTGGTTTACAAACAATTTACTTTATACAACTCATTTTACTTGGTTATACATTTAACCACGCATTATTCTTTTATTTATACATATCATTCGATCTATCGCTTTTTAATCGATTTACAAAACAAAACAATTTACATGATTCATGATTGACTTTTACTAAACAACTTTTTCTTAAACTTAAGTCATGAATCCTATTTTCACAAAACCTATGTATCTCACAGGCATTTTTATGCTGACGTACCTATTTTCACATGTGTTTTCAGGAGCTTTTGCGTAGGATGATGATCGTGACACTAGGGCAGACCTGTGCCTTAGAGACTTAAAATGAAGATAGACTATGTTTAATTATGTTATAAACTCTTTATTTACTGTTTAAGACAATGTAACTCTTATGTTGATAAATAAAATACAACTTTGTATGCCATGGTTATGAAACAATTAATTCTGTTACAACACTCCCCGACGTTTTCCGACACGTTTTGTATGTTATACGTGGTCGGGGTGTGACACTTAAGTTAGGTTTCATTTTAGTATGTGGGCTTTGTTAAACCATATCATATGAGTTCCAATACTCATTTGGTTTACGAAACCTCATACTATCCAATCTCCCGATTTAGGTTCGGTTATTTATGTAGTTATCTATATAGGGTGCCGTTTGACTTCCGTGATCCCTCTAGCTTTGCTTGGTTGTTGTTCAAGACTTCTAAGCACCCTTAAGTGAGTACATAGTCCCCTCTTTTACTGTTTTCCAAACGTTTTGGGGTGAAACACATGTGCCTACTTGTTATTTTCATGCTTTCCATGTTTTCATATCATATACTTGCTATGTTCATTAGTACACTATTAGTACATGATTTCATTATGTCTTGCTATGTATGTTTACTTAACATGCTAGCACATTGTTTTACATTACATTTCTTTTGCTATGTATGTTGACTGAACATGCTAGCACATTGATTTACATGACTTTTCTGCTTTGTATGTTTACTTAGCATACCTAGTACATTGTTTTATATTGCATCTCTGTTGCATATGTTCTCGTAACATATGGACACATTGTTTTATATCTCTACCTTGTATGTTCACTTAGCATACTAGGTACATTGCTTTCATAAAACATGCTTACATTTGATATATCATTTGGTTTGTTTAACGGGACTAAATTACATTCATTAACACCGATCATGCCGCTCGGTAGTAGGTAGTGGTACCATAGGACTTGACAAATCCCGTTCCTAAAACCCTAGGTTTGTTTGGGTGGAAGGAATGACCGAATCCGAAAACATTTCATTTTGATAACTTTTACTCTAAGGTTATCCTGCTGTCTCAAGGCTTGGATGTAGGCGTTTAACATTACCGCATAAATGGTTGTATCAGTAAAGCATGCATTATCTTACAAAACATAACTTTTGATTATATTTTATCAAATGCATTGTTTTGTACATTACTTTCTTATAGGGTTGAATAAATGCTTTTAATCAATAAATGCTTTTATTCACTCTACATAACATTTGTTTACACATTACATGATTTACATATGATGGTTTTTACATAAACATTTGACATTTGACTATACATAAACATTTTTACATTGATGGTTTGTTTTGGTAAGTGATTTAATAACGAGGCGTGTGTAATAAGATAAAAGCATGGTGGATACGCCGCTGGTACTTCCTATATATAAGTGCTTTTATAGTATTACATATCGTAGCGTCATTTAAACCATTTCAATATTTGACATATTACATTTTACACAAATGACATATTTTCACTAAACAATTGTTTTACAAAACAACTTATTTTATAAAAACTCATTTTCACTTGGTTATTCATTTAACCTTACATTACTCTTTTACATGTCATCTACTTTATCATCGCTTTTCAAAAGGTTTATAAAACAAAACATTTTACAAGGATCATGACTGACTTTTGTTAAACAACCTTTTTCTAAACTTATAAGTCATGAATCCTAAATCAATGTATCTCACAGGCATTTTTATGCTGACGTACCTATTTTCACATGTGTTTCAGGAAATGATGCATAGGATTGATCAAGATACACTTAGGCGGACTTGGGCCTTAGTGACAATAAAAGATGCAAGACTAGTTAATTATGTTATACTTCTTTGTTTATTAAGACATTGTAACTCTTTTAATCAATAAAACAAAATTTAAATTTTCCATGTGTTATGAAACAATGATTCTGTTACAACACTCCTCGACGATTCCGCCACGTTTTGTTGTTTTACGTGGTCGGGGTGTGACATGAACCACCTCATCAGTCATTATACCCAAGTTGTAAGCGATCTCGGTCACATACTGACCACCATGTATTTAACTGATGTTGGTTCTCCCCGAACTGTGCACAAAGTAATCAACCATCCGAGCGGTGAGGTTGATATGAACCCCCTCCGCTAGCGCATAAAGAAATATAAGATCTGGTGTGGGACAGTTTCCCAAACTATCCATGCGCCCAGCTATGGTATGGCTGAAGACGTGGTGCATAACTCTGTGCAAAGGGTCTCGTAACCTTGAAGCTTTGGACATCCGAGGATCATATGGGTCGCCAACTGCAATCCGTGCCCAAAACTCGCCCCGCTCATCTTCGCTGGGGAAGGTGAACTGATCTGTAAAGAACTCGGAATCCATATCTTCATTGGTGTAGATTCCTAGTCTTCAACCCAACCTTCCCACTGTCCAACTATGCCAACGACCGCCTAATCTGAAATTTATCCTATTCTTGTAGCGGAAATTTGGAACTTTATGCGCTTTTGGCTTGTCGTAGGAGTAGGTAGCAAAGAATTCAAGCGTAAGCTCTCGATAGATCGGGCGGTCGATGCTGACCAACCGTGCAAGCGGAATTGTAAACATGTTTTCGAGCCGGTCACGTTGATTTAATTCAGTCATAACATCCCAGTCCAACCTTCTAGGGATGCTAAACTGGCCTTTGCCATAATGAGTTAAGTTTCGGGATGCAAAGACTTTCTCGCGCGTCGTCTTCATTGAATTGGAGGAACGAATGATCCATCTGTATGAGGAATATCGTTAGAACAATAGGAGCAGGAAAAAATTCAAACAAAAACAACCGAACACACAGTTATGAAGCTACTGTCTCGCTGATCTGGGCGATTCGCATGGGCGTGCGACTAGACGCACGATCGTGCGGCCCCGAGAATCAGCAACGGTGGTCGGCTTATGTCGTATCTGCACGGCGTGTAGTCAATGGCACCACCATGCATCACCGAGATCACAGTAAATCACTGAGAACAGCCGGAACTGAACGACCGTTCCACCCGAGGAACGACCGTGCGACCATATTTCTGCAAAATCCTAACCCCTGACCTCGAACAGCCAGATTTTTACGAAATTTAACAAATTTTAGGCAGATGGGGGTTAGAAATCGACCGGCTGTTCACGAGACACAAGATTCTTGCAAGGGCTAGGGTTTCAATTGTATTTATGAAGAGAACCCTAAATAGCCTTGAAGAAATCGAACAAATCCACCCTAGAACAAGGATGAAACAGAAAATCGATGAGGAAAAACATACCGTGCGAAAGAATCTGAGAAACCATGCGAAAAATGGTGAGATTTGGGGCAAAACTCGGTCTAGAACGGCTGGTGCAGTCTAGGGTTCGCGAATTGTGAATGGGGCTGCAGATAAGGGTATTTATATAGCAAAATGACAAAAATGACCCTGGCCATCCGCACGGTCGTGCGGCAGACGCACGGTCGTGCGGCAGACGCACGGTCGTGCGTCTCCGACTTGACCTGACCCTGGCACGCTGATCTCGGAACTGCACTGGGGGTGCGACTCGAAATCCTGGTCGGCCCGTAATCGCACGATCGTGCGACTTGAGGCACGGCCGTGCCATATCTGCAGATCAGTTTTTCTGCAGAAAACAGTTTCAGCACCTGTTTTGGCCGTTTTTCGCCATTTTTCCCATCTGCAAACTGTTCTAACATTATTCCAGTATAGATCCTTCGCTCGGCATGTTTAGAAACTGTACAAACTTACGAGATCTACAAAACACACCTAAATTACGCAAAAATGACAAAAACATAAAAATGGACATTTTTACCCCTAAAGCACCAAAGACGCTCTTGCTACATTTTTTATCCTCGAGTCAGTAGCGTAGACTCTCTTCCCCACACTTATGATGTGTGCGGGACGTGGAGCTCGATAACCTCCACCGCGGACTCGATCGGCCCGGCAACGTAAAGCTTCAAACGATGACCATTTACCTTGAAAATAACGCCGTCTGCGTTCTCTATTGCAACAGTCCCATATGGAAATACCTCTTTTACCGTGTATGGTCCTGTCCAATGTGAATGTAATTTTCCTGGAAATAAACGCAACCTCGAGTTGTAGAGAAGAACAAGATCGCCCGCTTGGAATTGTTTATCGTCCTTCAAGCGTTTGTCATGCAACCTCTTGGTGCGCTCTTTGTATAACATGGAGCTTTCATAAGCGTGTTGTCGTAGCTCTTCCAATTCATGAATCTGAAGGAACCGGGCTTCACCTCCGGTTTTTAGATCCAAATTTGCAGTTTTTAGAGCCCACGTCGCTTTGTGCTCTAACTCCACCGGTAAATGACACGCTTTTCTGTAAACAAGCCTAAAGGGAGTAGTCCCAATAGGGGTCTTGCAAGCAGTACGGAAAGCCCACAACGCCTCATCTAGTTTGTCCGACCAATCCTTGCGGTTTGCACCAACCGACCACTCAAGGATTCGCTTCAGCCCCCGGTTTGTGAGCTCCACCTGCCCGCTCGTTTGTGGATGATAGGGCGTGGATAAACGGTGATGCACACCATAGCGGGATAAAGCTTTCTCCAGCCGGGTATTGTAGAAGTGAGTCCCTCTATCACTGATAAGCGCCTTCGGTGCACCAAACCGGGCGAACAAACTCTTCAAAAATCTCACGACCACCCTGGCATCATTGGTGGGTAAGGCCTGTGCCTCCGCCCACTTTGATACATAATCAACCGCGACCAGGATGTATTTGTTTCCTCGTGAGGGGGGAAATGGTCCCATGAATTCTATCCCCCAAATGTCAAAGACTTCACAAACTTGAATCTAGTTCTGAGGCATTTCATATCGTGCCAATATATTTGATGCCCTCTGGTAGACATCGCACACTCTAACACAACTCTGCGCATCACGAAATATAGTCGGCCAATAAAACCCGGAATCAAGCACTTTCTTGGCGGTGAAATTGGCTCCATGGTGGTGTCACACCCCGAAATTATCAGAGCATTGGCGTGATTGGACTGGTATCTTCATTGCACAGCGGAAGCAAATAAGCTAAGTCTTTTAGTATGTGAACGCCCACTAAGTACTCGACTCCAGATGGTTCTCCTATTCCAACCGTTCCATAATTTCTGAAAAGTAACCTGAGAAAGAAACATGCGAAAAATCAACATAAAGTTGAGCGAGTTCATAGTTTGTTTGTAAAAGATTTGAAATAAATCTTTTTGAATAACCGGTTTTTGATGTTTTGTTGAGAAAATGTATTTAAAATCATTTTCTTATCAAGTTACTTGAAACTCTGAATGAAAACATAGTTTGTGTCACGTATAAATCAAGTTTTCATGTATAATTCAAGTATTCATGTGTACACCAAGTACTTTATGTATAATTCTAATCTTCTTGAGTACCCCACGTACTTCAAGTATAATTCTAATTTTCTTGAGTACCCCACGTACTTCAAGTATTAATTCTAATTTTCTTGAGTACCCCACGTACTTCAAGTATTAATCAAGTTTTAGTATGGTATGAATTTCATGTAATTAAAGTATTCCTGTAAATATCAGGATTGTTAATGGGTTGCAAGGCCATTAACATGTGACACGACATAGGAAGTCACCAAACCTAAGGCATTTAATTGGTATATTCTGAGAAACAAAAGCACTACTCGATTCTCGCCCTCACCGAGAGTGTGGCTGCCAGGCACCCGTTAGATCTTACCTTTTGTTCTGCGGTCTAGGTATATTGTTGATTAATGGTGCTTTTGTACCCTATTCGTGACACTATTTCTCATAACGTATCCTACTTGGTTCTCGTCCTCACCAAGTGCATTTCTTGTTATCATTTCTCATAACGCATCCTACTTGGTTCTCGTCCTCACCAAGTGCGTTTCTTGTTATCATTTCTCATAACGCATCCTACTAGGTTCTCGTCCTCACCAAGTGCGTTTCTTGTTATCATACCATTTATATACATTTTAACATTTGTATTTTGTAAACTCTTGTATTTATATTTTCCCGTAGTTTATAAAACTAGAATCTCGTGTGTATGCATATTTCAAAAAAAATACGCTTGTTTGAAAAACCGGTATAAAACATAAGCTTTTCGTAAACCATTTGCGTCAGTTAAAACTTGCTTGTAAAATGGTTTAGAAATATGTAATTCTTGCTTTGCAAAAAGTGCATGTCTTTCCACCCCGAAAACATTTATAAAAATGTAAAACCATAAAAGGTGGGGTTATGAACTCACCTGAATATTCCTGTGCATAGCTAGCTAATTACGACTTCGTGATGTCGTTTCCAAGACTTGACTTGCTAGCGTGCATTCTACAATATTCCTAACACGGAATATCTAACAAGTTTCTAAATAACGCAGTAACTAACTACGTTTAATCGACCTCTACCGAATCGTTGACCGAACGATATGACGGTAAATTGTCAACTTAAAAGAAGCGAAGAAGTTATACTTGTTAGCTCGTTTTAAGAAGTCGTATGTTGATATAAAGGAATATTCGTATGAAAGTAATATATAATAAACTCGTATTATATACATTGCGTCTTGTGTATATTTGCCAAAAATATACATATGTGCCGTCTAGGCGTATAAATATAACAGTTATATTTATTTTGTAAAAGAATCGTCGACTTGTATTGGAAAATAAATATATAACTATATTTATTTATAAAAGGATTCGAGTTCGTTTGAAATAAATATAATAATAACTATATTTATTTTTGTTGTCGAAATACTTTTCGTATCGTTGTTCTCGTAATTTGTAAGTCGTTGTCGAAAGTTATACTCTTGTTTTTACTTTTGTAAAAAGCGTTTGTAGTTGATCGCTATATTTTGATATTAAAATGCGAATCGTTGTTATATAATAAAACGCGTTTTGTTTTTACGGATTCTCTCGAAAAACGGGCAGAGTTTCCTCTGTTTTTGGACGCCCCCGACAACACAAGTTGTCGTTTTATTTTCAAAAATTCAACACAATTTAATCAAGATTCAACTATATGCAAACTTTGTCAAATATATGACGAATGTAATTTATAATCAGTCGGTTTCGAGAGCTCGTTTCACGTAATAAAACCATAATATAACGTAAATAATCTTGTCGTTAAATCTTTACCAAGTCTTCCGTCAATATGTCGAGTGAGCTGGCTGAGTTGACCGAGTCAACTCACTGTTGACCGGGTTTGACCGAGTCGGCTCGGTTTGACCCAAAACCGATACGCGACCCGAATAATAAGTTGACGCGAACTGCATTAGATCAGACCCGCAAAACCCGTGACGTCACTCAAATCTGTAATCTCTTTACCTGAGCCAGAACCGACTGAATCTGAAGGGAACCGCAACTGACCAAGTGGTGACCCGGGACAAACCCAAAATAGAACCGTAACACCACCATCCTCATTATTAACAGCAACAATATCATCATCAGCTTCATTATCAATATCAATTTTCAGAAACAAAAGATGAAAAGATGGATTTTTACCGGATGACTCATCGGACAGAACCAAAGACCGTCGGACCGAGACTGACCTGAGTCGACCCGAACAACACTCGAACCAAACACCCGGGTTCGTACCCAAATCTCTGCTGAACGGAAAACTTATCGGATAAAGGCGAAGACCGCTGGTCCGAGGCTCCGACCGCCGGTCCGCCGGTTCTTTCTCTCTCCTTTCCACAGCTCTCTCTCCTTCTGCTTGGTGCCGCCACGCGCCACCACCCGAAAGTGGTGGTGGTCAGTTGGTTCTGTTTCGTCGGGAGCTCTTTGGAGGGGGGGGTGTTGCAGGTGAGTCGCCAGAGAAGAGAGGCACCGTATGCCCGTCCCCGGCCCTGTGGCGCCGGTCAATCATCGACCAGAGGTCGGGTGGGTTGTTTGGCCTGAACAGGGAACGAGAGAGAGGGAGGGAGGGGCTGATTATGTTTTCTGCTGTTCAAATCGAGGGAGAAAGAGAGAGTGTGAGGTTTCTGTGTGTTTTCTCTGTGCTTGATTTGGTTTATGTTTGTGTGAGTGTATGCTGTTATATATATAGATAGGCTCTTTATAGATTGTTGATGTCTCAACTTTTGAGACAAAAAAAAAAATATTTTGTTGAGATTTGTTGAGATTTGGCAGATCTTGAAAAGATTTTGGACCGATCATGTATAGATTTGCAAGGATTTGTAGAGATTTGTCTATTATGTGTAGGTTTAGGCTTGCGGGTCTTGGGCTTGGGCACAGGGCCCACAAGCCCATCTTACGTGTAAGTGCCCCGTAATTCCTACGCGACCCGATATCGCGACCCATGAGCATAAAATATTCGCGTAACATCCATATTTGTCGGTGTCGTTAGTATTTTGCACGGTATCAGTCCGTTGTCGCGTAATATTCAGCAGCTTTTCTGTAAATCACCACACGCGCACTGTATAGCTGAACAAACGTTCCTGGGCACTCCGAGGGCCTGGTTAAGTTAATTAGCGTCGTAAGCACTATTTATTATCGCGTTAATCGCCAGTTAATTACGTAATTAAGGGCGTAAATTACCGGTTGTCACATTCTCCCCCTGTTAATAAAATTTCGTCCTCGAAATTTAGACTACGTTAACTCCTTAGAGTTACATTATGTGTAAGTAAATGCGAATGATACCAAAGTGAACGATCATGAAATCGAATCAAGACTTATTCGAATGATGTAAATTCAAGGACGTATCACAAGATACAAATGAATTCTAGAAATGATTGCACCCAATCAATGAATTTAGATTTCAACAAGCTCAAATGTAATAGTTTGCATGAAACGCTCGATCATGATCAGCCCAAGCTGCAAGTTCTACCGACGCCACAAGGTGTCGTAGTGAATGAAACAATTCAAATATAGCGGTGATCGAACAAGTATCACCTGTGTTTTGCATAAATTAGCCCAAGCTACAAGTTTGTACTAACACCATAAGGTGTCGAAATCAACAAACGACTTAATGGAGTCGTAGACCAAACAAATCTACCACGACTCGGAACAATGAAACGCTTGTTAAAACGAATTCGAATATGATGTTTCCAATACATCATATGATGTCTTGAATTGAATATATGTAATGAACAAGTTCAAACAATTGAATTTGATTTCGGCGCAAGCCGACAATAAATACATGTATCGACAAGAAAACTTTCGGCATGGTCACAACGAAAACCATGTATGTAACTTGAAAAGAAAAGAAATTTCAAGAAAGTGTGTTGCCTTGATAACAAAGAAGCCAACAATTTCAATAATGCGGGTCATTCGAATCACAAGCGAAATAATATTTGAACTTTAATGAAACGCTTTATTCGAAACAAAACCACATGCGTAACAAACGATGCATGCGTAACATATGAATCTTCAAGAAATGAAGCAAATGAATATTCGCTATACTGAAAGAAATGGTCGTGACACAATGACCATCAAGAGGAGTAGAGATACGAAAATCTACTCGGTAAATGTGAAAGTTGAAATTTCAATAAAAGAAATTTAAGGACTTTACCCGGGGTTGCATGTGATAACCAGTTGTTAGGTGACATTACCATGGAATGTCAAACATAGCGTATTCGTCGTTAATGCGACAGGGGGAAATGCGGAGACATACGTCTTCTTCTTAGCATGACTCGTGTCGTTTGCAGGACCGTGTGCCAACTGCCGCTTCCTGATCGATAGTCGCGTGTGACGTACTTCAGCCTCCGTTGATGTATAGCTTAAGTCTCACGTATGCCTGTGCGCTAGCGTTTCATTTTGCGTAGAATGTGATGCATTCCGACATCTGTTGACGTAAAATTTGAGTTCCATGTATTCTCGTGCACTAGCGTTTCGTTATGCGTAGGCTGCCTGCTCGGGAAGTTAAAACATCATAGACAATATGTATAATTGTGTGTGCCCGAATTAATATTTGCAGTTCCTACGTTATGGCCTTTAATGAACTTTAACATAAGTTTCTGAAGGTCTTAAATGCATGTTTCCTAAACTCTCAGAGTTTTGTGTACTGTATGCGACTGTTTTGTGTACCGTGTATAAAACACCACTATAGCGTATGTTTGAAATCAAATTTTCGACTGTTTGATTTTCGGCAACGGTTGGAGACCATATTCGAGTACTAAGCGTTCTGTATGTATTCAATGTTTGAATAATCTAAGTCCCCAGAGAAATATGAGGTTAGAGACTAGGTATTCTTTACAGAGAACCCTATTCGCTGTAACCTATAGCTCTGATACCAATCTGTCACACCCCGAAATTATCAGAGCATTGGCGTGACTGGACTGGTATCTTCATTGCACAGCGGAAGCAAATAAGCTAAGTCTTTTAGTATGTGAACGCCCACTAAGTACTCGACTCCAGATGGTTCTCCTATTCCAACCGTTCCATAATTTCTGAAAAGTAACCTAAGAAAGAAACATGCGAAAAATCCACATAAAGTTGAGCGAGTTCATAGTTTGTTTGTAAAAGATTTGAAATAAATCTTTTTGAATAACCGGTTTTTGATGTTTTGTTGAGAAAATGTATTTAAAATCATTTTCTTATCGAGTTACTTGAAACTCTGAATGAAAACATAGTTTGTGTCACGTATAAATCAAGTTTCCATGTATAATTCAAGTATTCATGTGTACACCAAGTACTTTATGTATAATTCTAATCTTCTTGAGTACCCCACGTACTTCAAGTATAATTCTAATTTTCTTGAGTACCCCACGTACTTCAAGTATTAATTCTAATTTTCTTGAGTACCCCACGTACTTCAAGTATAATTCTAATTTTCTTGAGTACCCCACGTACTTCAAGTATTAATTCTAATTTTCTTGAGTACCCCACGTACTTCAAGTATTAATCAAGTTTTAGTATGGTATGAATTTCATGTAATTAAAGTATTCCTGTAAAAATCAGGATTGTTAATGGGTTGCAAGGCCATTAACATGTGACACGACATAGGAAGTCACCACACCTAAGGCATTTAATTGGTATATTCTGAGACACAAAAGCACTACTCGATTCTCGCCCTCACCGAGAGTGTGGCTGCTAGGCACCCGTTAGATCTAACCTTTTGTTCTGCGGTCTATGTATATTGTTGATTAATGGTGCTTCTGTACCCTATTCGTGACACTATTTCTCATAACGCATCCAACTTGGTTCTCGTCCTCACCAAGTGCGTTTCTTGTTATCATTTCTCATAACGCATCCTACTTGGTTCTCGTCCTCACCAAGTGTGTTTCTTGTTATCATTTCTCATAACGCATCCTACTTGGTTCTCGTCCTCACCAAGTGCGTTTCTTGTTATCATACCATTTATATACATTTTAACATTTGTATTTTGTAAACTCTTGTATTTGTATTTTCCCGTAGTTTATAAAACTAGAATCTCGTGTGTATGCATATTTAAAAAAAATACGCTTGTTTGAAAAACCGGTATAAAACATAAGCTTTTCGTAAACCATTTGCGTCAGTTAAAACTTGCTTGTAAAATGGTTTAGAAATAGGTAATTCTTGCTTTGCAAAAAGTGCATGTCTTTCCACCCCGAAAACATTTATAAAAATGTAAAACCATAAAAGGTGGGGTTATGAACTCACCTGAATATTACTGTGCATAGCAAGCTAATAACGACTTCGTGATGTCGTTTCCAAGACTTGACTTGCTAGCGTGCATTCTACAATATTCCTAACACGGAATATCTAATAAGTTTCTAAATAACACAGTAACTAACTACGTGTAATCGAGCTCTACCGAATCATTGACCGAACGATATGACGGTAAATTATCAACTTAAAAGAAGCGAAGAAGTTATACTTGTTAGCTCGTTTTAAGAAGTCGTATGTTGATATAAAGGAATATTCGTATGAAAGTAATATATAATAAACTCGTATTATATACATTGCGTCTTGTGTATATTTGCCAAAAATATACGTATGTGCCGTCTAGGCGTATAAATATAACAGTTATATTTATTTTGTAAAAGAATCGTCGACTTGTATTGGAAAATAAATATATAACTATATTTATTTATAAAAGGATTCGAGTTCGTTTGAAATAAATATAATAATAACTATATTTATTTTTGTTGTCGAAATAATTTTCGTATCGTTGTTCTCGTTAAGTTGTAAGTCGTTGTCGAAAGTTATACTCTTGTTTTTACTTTTGTAAAAAGCGTTTGTAGTTGATCGCTATATTTTGATATTAAAATGCGAATCGTTGTTATATAATAAAACGCGTTTTGTTTTTACGGATTCTCTCGAAAAACGGGCAGAGTTTCCTCTGTTTTTGGACGCCCCCGACAACACAAGTTGTCGTTTTATTTTAAAAAATTCAACACAATTTAATCAAGATTCAACTATATGCAAACTTTGTCAAATATATGACTAATGTAATTTATAATCAGTCGGTTTCGAGAGCTCATTTCACGTAATAAAACCATAATATAACGTAAATAATCTTGTCGTTAAATCTTTACCAAGTCTTCCGTTAATATGTCGAGTGAGCTGGATGAGTTGACCGAGTCAACTCACTGTTGACCGGGTTTGACCGAGTCGACTCGGTTTGACCCGAAACCGATACGCGACCCGAATAATAAGTTGACGCGAACTGCATTAGATCAGACCCGCAAAACCCGAATAATAAGTTGACACGGAACGATAGGGAGGGAGTGGCTGATTATGTTGTCTGCTGTTCAAATTGAGGGAGAAAGAGAGAGTGTGAGGTTTGTGTGTGTTTTCTCTGTGCTTGACTTGGTTTATGTTTGTGTGAGTGTATGTTGTTATATATATAGATAGGCTCTTTATAGATTGTTGATGTCTCAACTTTTGAGACAAAAAAAAATATTTTGTTGAGATTTGTTGAGATTTGGCAGATCTTGTAAAGATCTTGAAAAGATTTTGGACCGATCATGTATAGATTTGCAAGGATTTGTAGAGATTTGTCTATTATGTGTAGGTTTAGGCTTGCGGGTCTTGGGCTTGGGCCCAGGGCCCACAAGCCCATCTTACGTGTAAGTGCCCCGTAATTCCTACGCGACCCGATATCTTGACCCATGAGCATAAAATATTCGCGTAACATCCATATTTGTCGGTGTCGTCAGTATTTTGCACGGTATCAGTCCGTTGTCGCGTAATATTCAGCAGCTTTTCTGTAAATCACCACACGCGCACTGTATAGCTGAACAAACGTTCCTGGGCACTCCGAGGGCCTGGTCAAGTGAATTAGCATCGTAAGCACTATTTATTATCGCGTTAATCGCCAGTTAATTACGTAATTAAGGGCGTAAATTACCGGTTGTCACAGGTAGCCTCCGGTAGGTCCCTCGTGACAGTGGCGTAGAATATCGGTCACCTCCTTTCCTGAAATGCATCTTCTTATCACCTGATCTGCACCAACCCTAAACAAGAAAGGATCGTCCCAAATGTAGTGCTTGACATCCGAAAAGAATTTTCTCTTTTGTTGGTGAGTCAACCCTTTTATCAGAATCCCGCAAGCAGGATAGTTCGCAAAGTCGGCGAACCAAGGTGACTCATCGCATATCTCAACGCTCATCAACAACTCGTGTGGGAAATTGTCATTGATTGAATCCCAACACGTGTGCTTGATGTCTCCATGCTCCAACCGAGATAGATGGTTAGCCGCTACATTCAACGCACCCTTTTATCTTGAATTTCAATATCAAACCCCTGTAGCAATAAGATCCATCTGATTAGACGCGGTTTTGCGTCCTCTTTACTGAAAAGACATTTGATGGCTGGGCGATCAGTATACACAACTGTTTTTGAAAGCACCAAATACGATCTAAATTTGTTAAATGCGAAAACAACCGCCAAGAGCTCTTTTTCTGTCGTCGTATAGTTCTACTGAGCGTCATGAAGAGTCTTGCTCGCATAATAGATCGGGTGAAAGTGCTTCCCTTTCTTTTGACCCAGAATGGCCCCTATAGCGAAATCTCTCGCGTCGCACAAAATTTCGAATGGCAGACTCCAGTCAGGTGCTACCAAAATAGGGGCCTCAATAAACTTTTGCTTGAGAAGGTCAAAAGCCCTCAAGCAATCATCTCCAAAGATAAACGGAGCGTCTTTATCCAACAAATGGGTCATGGGCCTGGCGATTTTTGAAAAATCCTTGATGAATCGCCTATAGAACCCCGCATGACCAAGAAAGCTCCGTATCGCTCTCACAGAGGTGGGAGGCGGAAGTCGTGAAATAATGTCAACTTTAGCTGGATCGACTTCCATGCCAGCACGCAAAATCTTATGTCTCAGAACTATGCCCTCTTTCACCATGAAGTGGCACTTTTCCCAGTTTAGGACCAGATTCGTTTCTTCGCACCTCTTCAACATCTTCTTTAAATTTTCCAAACAATGATCGAAAGAATCCCCAAATACTGAAAAGTCATCCATGAAAACCTCCATAGAATCCTCGATCAAATCATGAAAAATTGCAACCATGCATCTCTAGAAGGTCGCTGGTGCATTACACAACCCAAAAGGCATCTGTCGGTAGGCGAATGTGCCGAAGGGGCAGGTAAAGGTAGTCTTCTCCTGATCCTTAGGAGCAATAGGAATTTGGAAGTATCTAGAGAACCCGTCCAAGAAACAGTAATACAACTTCCCCGACAGACGCTCCAACATCTGGTCGATGAATGGCAGTGGGAAGTGGTCCTTACGAGTAGCATCGTTGAGTTTGCGGTAGTCGATGCAAACTCGCCACCCAGTGACGGTACGGGTAGGAATTAGCTCATTCCTATCATTTGAGACTACAGTAATACCCCCTTTCTTGGGTACTACCTGCACTTGACTCACCCACACAGAGTCAGATATAGGATATATCAACCTAACATCCAACAACTTAATCACTACTTTCTTGACCACATCTTGCATGTTTGGATTTAACCTCCTCTGATGCTGTGCACAGGGTTTGTACTCATCTTCCATCAGAATCTTATGAGTACAAAAAGAAGGATTGATACCTTTGATATCCTTGATTTTCCAAGCAATGGCTTTCTTATGAAGTCTAAGAACCTCAAGAAGCTGTTTCTTCTCCTCTTTCGCCAAAAGTGCCGAAATGATGACCGGCAAACGGCACTCCTCATCCAAAAATGCATACTCGAGATGTGGCGGGAGTTCTTTCAACTCCAAAGACGCCGGATCTTCAATCGAAGGTTTTGATTTCTCATCTTCTACATGGCCAATTTCTAGAAACCTCTCCGGACTCTGGGAACCATCGTCACCAATCTGATAGACTGGCTGCTCGAAATCGTGGCCCTCCTGCGTAATGCCAATCAGGTCCCCACACGACAGAAGTGTGTCCGAATTAATCTCTTCGATAGTGCTTTGGAAATGAGAGCACATACATGCGTTGACGATGTCGACATAATAAAGCATGTCATTTTGACTTTGCGGATATTGCGTTGATCTTTTGATATCAAATGTCACGTGCTCGTCATTTACTCGGAGCGTGATTTAGCCAGCTGCCACATCAACAATCGTCCTCGCAGTATTGAGGAATGGGCGTCCAAGTATCAATGGCACTTTTGAATCTTCGTCCATGTCAATAATAACAAAATCCATGGGGAAAACAAATTTGTCGATTTTAACGAGCATGTTTTCAACGAATCCACGTGGATACTTGCTCGAACGATCTGGCAACCGAATGCTCATTCTAGTGGGTGACGGCTCACCCAGATCCAGTTTAGTAAAAACCTTATAGGGCATAAGGTTGATACTCGCTCCCAAGTTAGCCAATGCATGGCTAACAGACATGTTTCCAATCAAGCAAGGGAGCGTGAAACTACCTAGATCTCCCATTTTCGTGGGCAGACGGTTTTGGAGAATGGCAGAACAACTTTCATTCATCACCACACATGATATATCTTCGAGTGCTTATTCGAGAGGATGTCCTTAAGGAATTTGGCATACTTTGGCATCTGGGCCAAGGCTTCAACTAACGGTATGTTAATGTGTAGTTGTTTAAACAATTCAAGGAACTTACCATATTGTTCTTCGTTTTTCTATTTCTTAAGCCTGCCCAGATAAGGTACTCGTGGAGTGTACTCTTAGACTGGCTCCTGGACTTGTGCTGTACTTGCTGGGCGCAGCCTGGCTTGCACCTCGTCCTGAGCATCAGTCTGGACCGCTTCATCGATCGGTGGTGAGTCCGATACGTTGGGTCCAGAAGTCTTGCCACTCCTGGTCATGACCGCATTTACATGCCCACGCGGATTTGGCCCGGTATTTCCCGGAAGACCACCTGGGGGTCTTTCAGACATCATCTTCGCCAGCTGACCAACCTGATTCACGATATTCTGAATCGAGGCTTTCTGACTCCTCATTTCTCCCTCATGGGATAGAAAATGATCCTCACTTTGTTGGTATCGTTTTTCAGCCAACTGATTTGCACTCGAGGAGCTAGTAAGAAGCTGAGCCATCATATCCTCCAGCTTGGAACTAGATTGAGGGGCCTGCTGCTGGGAACTACTCCTAGTGCCCTGATTCTGATATGAGTATAGACGTTGCTGGTCAGATTGGTTGTATGGCTGGAATTGCAGACCCTGAGCCTGCTAAGGCGCTGGAGGCCGCTGGGCAAATCCCAGTGGGTTCTGATTACCCACATTCGCTCGCCACCCAAAATTTGGGTGATTCCTCCATCCGGGATTGTAGGTATTGCTGTAAGGGTTGTTCTGCGGCCTCACCTGATTACTCACAAAATCCACTTCTTCTTGGCCCTCATACACGACTCCCTGAAAACATGCACCAGGCTCGTGTGACACTCCGCAGTGGTCACACCCTGAACTAGCCTGCGCAGCTATCTGGGACTTATTGAAATTCGCTGAAAGAGCTGAGATTTGTGCTGTAATGGCTGTGTAGTCGTCCACAGCGTGAACTCCTAGGCGAGGTGATGATGATGATGTTGCCCGACCTCTATCTCCTTCTCGACGCGAGCTAGACTTCAACGCAACTTTTTTTATGATATCATAAGCTTCATTCGGCGTCTTCGTTCCTAGATCGCCTCCTGCATTCATGTCTAATCTCTCCTGCGTGTTGTAACTAAGCCCTTGATAGAATGTCAAGACCAGCTGTCTTTTGGAGAAGCCATGATGTGGAACATCAACTAACAAATCTTTAAATCGCTCCCAGGCCGCGTGCAACGACTCTCCCTCATCTTGGCGAAAGGTCACAATCCGGTTTCTTAACTTGGTTGTTTTCTCAGGTGGAAAGTATTTTTGCATAAACAGCTCCGCCAGCTCATTCCAGGAACTGATGGACCCAGCTGGAAGTGACAGAAGCCATGTGACACCTGTGTCACTGCGACCATCAAACAAAGACCAAACCAATGAGATATTGTATTTTATACTTTGGACTTGTATAAATATGTGTATCTTTTGCACATATCAACTCTTGTTCGATTTCAAGCTCTAAATCGCTTTCTGGAGAGTTATACGCAAACTGATGCGTAAACGTAATCAGTTTAATGCGAAAAATACTCCGGAACATCAACATATACTTAACATACCTTAAATAACCTTTACATAACTTAGAAATAAGTTTTATGGCTTTGGTATGGCAAAACAATTTAATTCGCCTACAGGGACTAAACTTGACAAACTGCGAAAGTATGCCAATTTGTACTGAAACAGACATTCCGGAACATGACCATAAGTTAAACATACCATAAATATCCTTTACATAGCTTAGAAATAGGCTTTGAGGGGTTCGGTATGCTAAAATAAACTTTTGGGTCATTCAGGGACTAAAAGTGTCAAAAAGTGCACAAGTTTGCATTTTTGCGCATAACTTACGTTCTGAATACATCCGGACATCCAAAAATTTATGTAAGCACTAAAATATTTTATTTTAGTGTTTGGCTTGAGAAAAATCCATTCGTCGCGTCATTTGGATCGTTTTTCGCGCTTATGCGCATTCCGTCGTAATTAAGCGAACATCGCGTCCGTACGACCAAACGAACCAACACCCGGCATATTTTTGAGCACATTTTAAGTTCCCTATACTTTAACTTCATTTTAGAGCTTTGAAATGGGGTTAACGGGCCTTAAACGCGTCGGAAATGGGCTGAATACACAACAGGGACCAAAACTGCAATTCTGTAAAAGAAGGCCAGGCGGCCCGCCTACACTTCTGGTAATCCTGAAGCGGGCCGTATCAGCCCCCTGATAGCAGAAAACATGCAGAAACATTGGATCTGGTCCATTCCTCTTGTGCACATGGTTTTGGGCAATACTATGGGCTCAAATGGTTTTGTAATACCATGTTCTTGAGGTGTATGGTTGAGATCAAAGCACGGTTTCCTAGAAACGATCCTAACGGCTAACCGAACACTATAAATACCCCATGCCTTCCATTGCAAAACCCACAAGAATTTTGATTTGAGAAACTCTAAGTTGAAACCATTGTTTCATACCTGAGATTCTTGGATCGAGATTAGCATTCGGGGACCCTTCGTAAGTATTCTTTCGTTCTTTTATTGCTTTTCGAGTCTTTCGAGTCTGAAAGTCAAACTTTGTTTGACTTTCTGCGTTGACCAGTTTATGGTCAATGCGAAGTTCGTTTGAACTTCGCAACGTGAGTGTAATCACGTTGGTTATAGTCCCTTGGGACTATGCCTACTGATTACCACGTTGTCTAGGGTCGTAGGGTAAGCGATCTAATAAATCGCTTATACCTTCGAACCCGACCCATTTGGTTGATCATTAGGATCCAACCAAATACTTTAGGTGACCATAGTATATAGGGAATAACCTTCTGAGGTTATACCTTATGGTCGCTTCATTAAGTAGTTGTATGATAGGTAGTTTATATGCCTTAGGTAAATTACCAGAATACCCTTTTCATGTATAATTGGTAATTAAGCATATGTAACCTAAACTTTTGTCACATAACTGATTATGTAACATGTTTAGGCATATAACACTTGTCATAGGACTAGTTAGACGTTCCGAACGCGTTTCACGCGAACGACGCGTTAAAGTAGCATAAGCTACCTAAACGGGTCGTAATGGGTCGTAAGCACATATGTTAGGTTTCATTTAGTATGTAGGCTTTGTTAAACCATATTACACGAGTCTCCACACTCGTTTGATTTACGAACCCTCATGCTACCCGATCTTCCGATTTAGGTCCGGTTTATTAACATAGTTACCTATATTAGGTGTCGTTTGATTCCGAGATCTCTATCATTATTTGATTGTCACTCCAGGACTACTGAGTAATCTCAAGTGAGTACATAGACCCCTCTTTTACTGTTTTCCAAACTGTTTTGGGGTGAAACACATGTGCCTACTTGTTACTTTCATGCTTTCCTGTTTTCACATCATATACCTGCTATGTTCGTTAGTACATTATAGTACATGATTTCATTACATTTCATGCTATGTATGCCCATTGTGTGCGTACTTAGTACATCGTCCTACATTTCATTTCATGCTATGTATGTCCATTGTGTGCATACTTAGTACATTGTTTTACATTACACTTATGCTATGTATGTTCTTTGTTGCATACTTAGTACATTGTTATACATTACACTTTATGCTATGTATGTTCTTTGTTGCATACTTAGTACATTTGTTATTCATCACATGCTTACATTTTGGATACACATTACATGATTTACATTAAACATGAACATTTTACTTTGGTAGTTTGGTTTGATTAAGTGATTAAGTAACGAGGCGTGTGTAATATGATACAAGCATGATGGATACGCCGCTGGTACTTCCTATATATAAGTGTTTGTATGGTATCCCATATTGTAGCGTTATTTGAATCATTTCAATTTGAGACATATAACATTGTAAATAAATAACATATTTTTCACAAGACATTGATTTACAAACAACTTATCTTATACAAACTCATTTTACATGGTTATTCATTTAACCTTACATTTATTTATACATATCATCTGATCTTATCGTTTTTCAAATGATTTACAAGACAAAGCAAATTACAAGGTTCATGACTAAACATTTTCTCAAACATAAGTCATGAATTCTGTTTTCACAAAACCTATGTATCTCACAGGCATTTTTATGCTGACGTACCTATTTTCACATGTGTTTTCAGGAATTGATGCATAGGATTGATCAAGACATACTTAGGCGGACCTGTGCCTTAGTGACTTAAAACGAGACAAGAACTAGTTAATTTATGTTATGTACTCTTTGTTTCTTGTTTAAGACAATGTAAACTCTCATGTTTGATTAATAAAACGAAACTTTAATTGCCATGGATTTGAAACGATTAATTCAGTTACAACACTCCCCGACGTTTCCGCCACGTTTTGTATGTTCTACGTGGTCGGGGTGTGACAGAAAAGATGGTATCAGAGCCAATGGTTATAGGGAATTAGGTTATTAGTAATGCTTTGACCTAGTCTATAACCTTTCTAGGACCCTAACGCGAGTTTACTTGCGTTTAGTCATAAAACAATACCGTCACCTATCCTTAGGCGACGACCACAACAAGAACATAAATTTCAAAACCGCTTTGAAAACTAATCATCTGTTCTAGGATGATTGATTACTAGGTTTTGAACCCTCAGTTATAAGGTTTTGAACCCCTTTTGAATTTTCAAACTCTTGCCAAAGTTTTGAGTCCTAAATAATGTGAACACGTGCAAACTGGAAGGGTGAATGCCTGTATTCTGGGTTTTCTATCTAGGCAAGCACTTCGTATATATCTCATCAGACGCGAGACCAGTTGTGCTTACCTGGGAATTCTTGGGATGAGTGTTCACTTATAGGCGAGCATGTCTTCGCGATACATTATTTTTGACCTATTTATTTTGATTAATCACCGAGGTCGTTTGTTGCTTTGTAGTAACAAACAAATGACCACTATCCTTGCTTTCATCTCATTCTTTTCGTCTAAATTCTCTCACTCGTTTCCTTTCATGTTTCCTCTTTTAGAATGCCTCCACAACGCGAAAATCCGGTATCTATTGAAGATCTGGCAGCTGTCATTACACAGCAAATGACTGCTGCAATCCCGAACATCGTTGCTCAATGTCACCAAGCTCTCAATAACAACAACGCCCCCTGCAACTTCAAGACGTTCAACTCGGCTAAGCCATCAAAGTTTTCTGGGTCTCAAGGAGCGACTGCACTTCTGCAATGGTTCGAGAGTCTAGAGAGCACCTTCAGGCATGTACAATGTCCAAACGAGCGAAAGGTAGATTTCGCATCTAGTGTCTTTGAGAAACGAGCTTTGACGTGGTGGAAGGGTGTGGTGAGAGATAGGGGTGCCGAAGTAGCACTGGCTCAAACGTGGGAAGAACTTCGAGCACTAATGATGAAGGAATTATGTCCTCGTCACGAGATCAGGGCCTTGGAAAGAGAATTCGACGACCTTAAGCAAGACAGCGGCGAACATCGAGCATACACTGATCGATATGAGGAGCTTAGCCTGTTGTGTCCTACCATGGTTACGCCTTTGGATAAGGCGATCGAAAAATACATTGATGGTCTCCCTGACTCAGTTCAGGACATTGTTACTGGTAGTAACCCCACTACGGTTAGGCAGGCCATTGAGCTATCTGCAACCTTGACTGAATCTCAGATCAGGAAACGTAAGCTTTTCCGAATGGGTGACAAGAAACCGGTCGAGGAATCGAAACCAATCGAGGAATCAAAGACCATGGATGAACCGACTGGATCCCCTAAGAAGTTAAAGAAGCGAAAGGCTTCTCAGAACTTCGCCATGGTTACTCACAATGATCAAGTCATCCCCAACCAACCAGCTCAACCCCGTACTAGGAAGCCATACAATGGAACTTCACCCTTGTGCAACAAATGTAACCTTTATCATCATGCTATGGTGAAGTGCCGCGAATGCCAAATTTGTGGACGTAAAGGTCATACAGCAAAAGTTTGCGTAGCAACAGTTGCACCAAATCAAGCTAACAACAATCCTGCTCAAGCTCGCTTTCCACCAGGTTCTTGGTACAAGTGTGGCAAGATGGGTCATTTCCGAAGAAATTGCCCAAAGCTTGCTAATGCTAATCCAGCACGGAGATGAGCATCTGATCGACTAGAAGACAACACCTTTTAGAAATAATCATGTCTTATGTATTATTTTCTTTTGTTGTCAAGGTCCATGAAACAGTTGTTATCATTGTTAATAAATAAATTTTTTTTATTTACATTGCAATGTATTTATGTGGTTGTATGCATAAACAACATATCCCTAACAATACCGACAATCAAGGAATCGTATTCCTTGAAAAGCAAACTACTCCCCAAAATTTTTCTATTTTATAATCTCTTGCGTTTTCCACGAAATTCCTAAGTACCTGTTTCTTTCAAGGAAAACGAAGTACAAAACGCAAGTTACAACACTGGACGAATACCCAAAGTACTACTATAAATCCTTAATAGGGTACCTAAGGGTATTTCCGTAAATCCTAAAATTTTTGTGTTCCTTAATTCGAATATTACATTTCTTAGAAAACAAAAATCGAATTTTAGGAGATCTTCATATCTTTTCAGATAAATCCCAGAGGACATTGAAGTCAATTAACTGGTTTCCATATCCATTTTCAATCGATAACAAGTTAATAACAAATTAAACAACTATGTAATTATGTGCTTATGTGTTCCCTTTTATGTTCTTGTGTAATCCAAGTTTTGTTATCTAAATCCTCGTAGAATCTTCCATATCTTTGTGTACTATATTAAATCCTCAATGGGCTTTTACGTAATAGTAAAGACCCTTGGATTATATTGTACTATTCCATAATTAGACCCCTTGAGTGGTCTAGTTAAACAGATTGATCCAAAAATCTGGTTAGGAATATCATGTGATGAGATAGCTGAAAGAACTCCTAGGTGGCCTAATTAAAAGGATCAGTTGTCAATCTAATTAAAAGGACCTTATGGTAGTCTAGTCACACTCATCACAGGTTTGATTTTTCCTCCCCTTCATATTACAAACAAATTGTGCGGACTGTGCAAGGAATTGCGTAATTATGGATGCATACATAATTATGAAATTCAGTGCACGGAAACCACAGCAAGTTTGGTCGTGTGTGAAGAAATTGTGGAAAATGACTCATTTCGTTCATTTTCGTTTCTGAAGAAATTGTGGAAAATGACTCATTTCGTTCATTTTCGTTCTGAAGAAATTGTGGAAAATGACTCATTTCGTTCATTTTCGTTTCTGAAGAAATTGTGGAAAATGACTCATTTCGTTCATTTTCGTTTCTGAAGAAATTATGGAAAATGACTCATTTCGTTCATTTTCGTTTCTGAAGAAGTTGTGGAAAATGACTCATTTCGTTCATTTTCGTTTCTGAAGAGGTTGTGGAAAATGACTCATTTCGTTCATTTTCGTTTCTGAAGAGGTTGTGGAAAATGACTCATTTCGTTCATTTTTCGTTTCTGAAGAGGTTGTGGAAAATGACTCATTTCGTTCATTTTCGTTTCTGAAGAGGTTGTGGAAAATGACTTATTTCGTTCATTTTCGTTTCTGAAGAGGTTGTGGAAAATGACTCATTTCGTCCATTTTTCGTTACTGAATAATGCCTGTTGAAAATAACTCCGTTCATTTTTCAATTCTGAAAAATGTCCGTTAAAGAGAAATAACAGGATTATGCCTTGCTTATCTTTGATGGTTACTTAACACAAAGCCACAGATAGACTCCTACGAATTAATTTCGGGACGAAATTTCCTAAAGTAGGGGAGACTGTGACACCTGTGTCACTGCGACCATCAAACAAATACCAAACCAATGAGATATTGTATTTTATACTTTGGACTTGTATAAATATGTGTATCTTTTGCACATATCAACTCTTGTTCGATTTCAAGCTCTAAATCGCTTTCTGGAGAGTTATACGCAAACTGATGCGTAAACGTAATCAGTTTAATGCGACAAATACTCCAGAACATCAACATATACTTAACATACCTTAAATAACCTCTACATAACTTAGAAATAAGTTTTAAAGGCTTTGGTATGGCAAAAACAAGTTAATTCGCCTACAGGGACTAAACTTGACAAACTGCGAAAGTATGCCAATTTGTACTGAAACAGACATTCCGGAACATGACCATAAGTTAAACATACCATAAATATCCTTTACATAGCTTAGAAATAGGCTTTGAGGGGTTCGGTATGCTAAAATAAACTTTTGGGTCATTCAGGGACTAAAAGTGTCAAAAAGTGCACAAGTTTGCATTTTTGCGCATAACTTACGTTCTGAATACATCCGGACATCCAAAAATTTATGTAAGCACTAAAATATTTTATTTTAGTGTTTGGCTTGAGAAAAATCCATTCGTCGCGTCATTTGGATCGTTTTTCGCGCTTATGCGCATTCCGTCGTAATTAAGCGAACATCGCGTCTGTACGATCAAACGAACCAACACCCGGCATATTTTTGAGCACATTTTAAGTTCCCTATACTTTAACTTCATTTTAGAGCTTTGAAATGGGGTTAACGGGCCTTAAACGCGTCGGAAATGGGCTGAATACACAACAGGGACCAAAACTGCAATTCTGTAAAAGAAGGCCAGGCGGCCCGCCTACACTTCTGGTAATCCTGAAGCGGGCCGCATCAGCCCCCTAACAGTAAAAAACATGCAGAAACATTGGATCTGGTTCATTCCTCTTGTGCACATGGTTTTGGGCAATACTATGGGCTCAAATGGTTTTGTAATACCATGTTCTTGAGGTGTATGGTTGAGATCAAAGCACGGTTTCCTAGAAACGATCCTAACGGCTAACCGAACACTATAAATACCCCATGCCTTCCATTGCAAAACCCACAAGAATTTTGATTTGAGAAACTCTAAGTTGAAACCATTGTTTCATACCTGAGATTCTTGGATCGAGATTAGCATTCGGGGACCCTTCGTAAGTATTCTTTCGTTCTTTTATTGCTTTTCGAGTCTTTTCGAGTCTGAAAGTCAAACTTTGTTTGACTTTCTCCGTTGACCAGTTTATGGTCAATGCGAAGTTCGTTTGAACTTCGCAACGTGAGTGTAATCACGTTGGTTATAGTCCCTTGGGACTATGCCTACTGATTACCACGTTGTCTAGGGTCGTAGGGTAAGCGATCTAATAAATCGCTTATACCTTCGAACCCGACCCATTTGGTCGATCATTAGGATCCGACCAAATACTTTAGGTGACCATAGTATATAGGGAATAACCTTCCGAGGTTATACCTTAAGGTCGCTTCATTAAGTAGTTGTATGATAGGTAGTTTATATGCCTTAGGTAAATTACCAGAATACCCTTTTCATGTATAATTGGTAATTAAGCATATGTAACCTAAACTTTTGTCACATAACTGATTATGTAACATGTTTAGGCATATAACACTTGTCATAGGACTAGTTAGACGTTCCGAACGCGTTTCACGCGAACGACACGTTAAAGTAGCATAAGCTACCTAAACGGGTCGTAAGCACATATGTTAGGTTTCATTTACTATGTAGGCTTTGTTATACCATATTACACGAGTCTCCACACTCGTTTGGTTTACGAACCCTCATGCTACCCGATCTTCCGATTTATGTCCGGTTTATTAACATAGTTACCTATATTAGGTGTCGTTTGATTCCGAGATCTCTATCATTATTTGATTGTCACTCCAGGACTACTGAATAATCTCAAGTGAGTACATAGACCCCTCTTTTACTGTTTTCCAAACTGTTTTGGGGTGAAACACATGTGCCTACTTGTTACTTTCATGCTTTCCTGTTTTCACATCATATACCTGCTATGTTCGTTAGTACATTATAGTACATGATTTCATTACATTTCATGCTATGTATGCCCATTGTGTGCGTACTTAGTACATCGTCCTACATTTCATTTCATGCTATGTATGTCCATTGTGTGCATACTTAGTACATTGTTTTACATTACACTTATGCTATGTATGTTCTTTGTTGCATACTTAGTACATTGTTATACATTACACTTTATGCTATGTATGTTCTTTGTTGCATACTTAGTACATTTGTTATTCATCACATGCTTACATTTTGGATACACATTACATGATTTACATTAAACATGAACATTTTACTTTGGTAGTTTGGTTTGATTAAGTGATTAAGTAACGAGGCATGTGTAATATGATACAAGCATGGTGGATACGCCGCTGGTACTTCCTATATATAAGTGTTTGTATGGTATCCCATATTGTAGCGTTATTTGAATCATTTCAATTTGAGACATATAACATTGTAAACAAATAACATATTTTTCACAAGACATTGATTTACAAACAACTTATCTTATACAAACTCATTTTACATGGTTATTCATTTAACCATACATTTATTTATACATATCATCTGATCTTATCGTTTTTCAAATGATTTACAAGACAAAGCAAATTACAAGGTTCATGACTAAACATTTTCTCAAACATAAGTCATGAATTCTGTTTTCACAAAACCTATGTATCTCACAGGCATTTTTATGCTGACGTACCTATTTTCACATGTGTTTTCAGGAATTGATGCATAGGATTGATCAAGACATACTTAGGCAGACCTGTGCCTTAGTGACTTAAAACGAGACAAGAACTAGTTAATTTATGTTATGTACTCTTTGTTTCTTGTTTAAGACAATGTAAACTCTCATGTTTGATTAATAAAACGAAACTTTAATTGCCATGGATTTGAAACGATTAATTCTGTTACAACACTTCCCGACGTTTCCGCCACGTTTTGTATGTTCTACGTGGTCGGGGTGTGACAGAAAAGATGGTATCAGAGCCAATGGTTATAGGGAATTAGGTTATTAGTAATGCTTTGACCTAGTCTATAACCTTTCTAGGACCCTAACGCGAGTTTACTTGCGTTTAGTCATAAAACAATACCGTCACCTATCCTTAGGCGACGACCACAACAAGAACATAAATTTCAAAACCGCTTTGAAAACTAATCATCTGTTCTAGGATGATTGATTACTAGGTTTTGAACCCTCAGTTATAAGGTTTTGAACCCCTTTTGAATTTTCAAACTCTTACCAAAGTTTTGAGTCCTAAATAATGTGAACACGTGCAAACTGGAAGGGTGAATGCCTGTATTCTGGGTTTTCTGTCTAGGCAAGCACTTCGTATATATCTCATCAGACGCGAGACCAGTTGTGCTTACCTGGGAATTCTTGGGATGAGTGTTCACTTATAGGCGAGCATGTCTTCGCGATACATTATTTTTGACCTTTTTACTTTGATTAATCACCGAGGTCGTTTGTTGCTTTGTAGTAACAAACAAATGACCACTATCCTTGCTTTCATCAGATTTGTTTCATCTCATTCTTTTCGTCTAAATTCTCTCACTCGTTTCCTTTCATGTTTCCTCTTTTAGAATGCCTCCACGACGCGAAAATCCGGTATCTATTGAAGATCTGGCAGCTGTCATTACACAGCAAATGACTGCTACAATCCCGAACATCGTTGCTCAATGTCACCAAGCTCTCAATAACAACAACGCCCCCTGCAACTTCAAGACGTTCAACTCGGCTAAGCCATCAAAGTTTTCTGGGTCTCAAGGAGCGACTGCACTTCTGCAATGGTTCGAGAGTCTAGAGAGCACCTTCAGGCATGTACAATGTCCAAACGAGCGAAAGGTAGATTTCGCATCTAGTGTCTTTGAGAAACGAGCTTTGACGTGGTGGAACGGTGTGGTGAGAGATAGGGGTGCCGAAGTAGCACTGATAAAACAATGACTCGGGTCGTTCCTAAAGCTCGCCACATCCCCGGCAACGGCGCCAAAAACTTGACGTGTGCGCATATATACATAATTTTACAATGAATTTACACACGATTCGGTTTTAAATTTATAAAAGTGATTTATACTTTAACATTAAAACACACACGAAAGGGCAAGTGTACCCCATCACATATGTAGTAAAGTATCGGTAAGAACAAAGTGTCGATCCAAGGAAGTGGGCGGAGGAATAATACTAGACCTTTTGTCATTAAATTACCGGTAGAAAGATAAGTTGTTTGATTTTCTAGAAACTAAAGTAAGCGTAAACAAATATTTAATAAAACATAGTAGACTCCAAAAAAGAAAATAGATATATAGCCTTGCTTTACACACAACCAAAGTATATAAACTAAGTCAGTTTTGCCACTCGAAACATTTGGTCAATTCTCCATTTTCAAGGCAATTAGTATCCCTTTCGGGAATCCTAACATGACAATCATTCGGAAAGCTAGAACGATAAACACACTTTAACCACCTAAAATTGTTCTTTAACGTGCAATTGATAAATGTCTATGATAATCTCCTAAAGATAAGTTAGTCATCCATTGGGAGTTTTCTAACCTCACTTAATCAAGGAAAGTACACCGATAAACACAATGCAACCACCGATACAAGCATAAACTAGATTAAATCACAATCGAGTTCATTTTACAAATCTTGAACATAAATTCACCGAGATAGCAATTTTGGCCGAAACTACTAACTAAGCTAACAATTTATAACAAGAATTCATAACAACACCATTTAACCCGTTAAGGTCCTTACGTGAAGGAAAGCTTTCTTGATTAACAATAATTACCCCTTATTAAACCACTAACCATTTCTAGTATCATGGTGCACACATTTGACATATCTTAAACAAGTTAAACAAGTTCAAAGTCTACTAATACATGATTAATTAAGCTTCATCTTTCAATTATCTCAACTAACCATATACTAATCATCCAAGATAATTAACTATAATCAAGAAACCAACATCAATAAACAAGGTTGCAAACTAATCATGTGACAATTGTACTCTGTAATCGATGTACGATGTAAAACAATGATGATTATTAATAAAACAATGTGATTTGTTGTTACTATATGTGTTTTGATGATATTATGTATGTATTTGTGTTTGGTGAATTTTCAATTAGAGTCGACTCCAATTTCAAGCTTAAAATCGCTTTCTGGAAGGTTATGCGCAAACTGGTGCGTAAACGCAGTCAGTATAATGCGAAAAACACTCTGGAATAGTGACATAGGCTTAACATACCTTAAATAACCTCCACATAACTTAGAAATAAGTTTTGAATGGTTTGGTGTGTTGAAATCAACGTTGTTCGATCGCAGGGACTATTTGTGTCAAACTGCAAAACTATACTGATTTGTATAGTAACGAACACTCCAGAACTTGATCATAAGTTAAACATACCCTAAATATCCTTTACATAGCTTAGAAATAGGCTTTCAGGGGTTTAGTATGCTAAAACAAACTTTATTGGTCATTCAGGGACTAAAAGCGTCAAAAAGTGCACAAGTTTGCATTTTCGCGCATATCTTACGTTCTGAATATATCCAGACATCCAAAAATTTATGCAAGCATTAAAATATTTTATTTTAATGTTTGGCATAAGAAAAATCCATTTGTCGCTTAATTTGGATCGTTTTTGCGTTCGTTACGACTTCCGTCGTAATTAACCGAACAACGCAACCGTACGGCCAAACGATCTGACACCCGAGATGTTTTCAAGCGTATTTCATCTTCCCTATGTTTTAACATCATTGTGGAGCGTGAAATGGGTTTGACGAGTGTTGGAAGTGCCGATACGCAACGAAACAAGGTGCAGGGGCTAAACTGTAAATAAGTGAAAGTGTCTGGTCTGCAGGTCCCTTACGGACCATATGGACCATAGCTTTACGGTCCGTAAGCTTGTACCAGCACCACAGAATTCAGAAACTTCCATTCCAGCTGTTGCAACTGGTTTTAGACATGGTTTTTGCAATCTATGGACTTGTTTGCCTGTTTTGCTAGTGCCCAACCTTAGATAAACAAGTGTATGGCCAAGATTTGAGCTTCACAACACTTGGATTGATCCTAGAACTCCTAACTTACTATAAATAGCAAGGCCCTCTTGCTCATTTCTCACACTTGAATCTGAAATCAGCTCTAAGTTGGGGTGTTTGCACTTCATACCTGAGCTATTTTAGGTCAAACATCCTTCTTGGACCCTTTGTAAGTCCTCTTCTTGCTTGTTCTTATAAGTCAAGCATGAAAGTCAAACAAGTTTGACTTTCAGCTTTGACCAAGTCAATGGTCAACACAAAGTTCCGTTGAACTGTGCAACGTGAGCGTAATCACGATGGTTATAGTCCCTTGTGACTATACCTACTGATTACCACGTTGACTAGGCGTAGTGACGAGTCGTAGTTTCGGCCAAAATGCGTGTTTATGCGTATTTTGTAACCAAACTACTCTAGGGTATCAAAACCATTTGTTTTGATATCAAAACCTGTTTTCTAACTTAACTAAACATGTTCTAGCATGTTTAGCTCGTCACTTTTAGTTTGGTGCTTGTGTAGAGTCGTAAGTCAAGCGGACTAAACACCCGCTTAGACTTTCGAACTCGACCCGTTTGGTCAATCATTAGGATCCGACCAAAGATGTTTAGTGACCATAGTTGCATAGGGAATAACCTTCCGAGGTTATACCTTATGGTCACCTAGTTTAATGTAGTTATATGATAAGTAGTCTATATGCCTTAGGTAAATGACCAAAATGCCCTTTTCATGCATAATTGGTAATTATACCTTATGGTCACCTAGTTTAATGTAGTTATATGATAAGTAGTCGAATGCGCTTTTGCGCGCACGACGTGTTAAAGTAGCGTAAGCTATCTTAATGGGTCGCAACGGGTCGAAAGCACTTAGGTTAGGTTCCGATTTAGGATGTAGGCTTTGTTAAACCATATCACATGATTTCCAACACTCATTTGGTTTACAAGACCTCATTCTGTCCGATCTTCCGATTTAGGCGTCTATTGTTTGACTAGTGATTCGATTACTAGGTGCTGTTTGATTTCTCTGGTTTGCTCGAGTTTGTTGAAGTTCTATTGATTGAGGATACTTTGCATTCCATGTGAGTACATAGTTCCCCTATTTTACTGTTTTCAATTGTTTTGGGGTGATTCATATGTGCTAAATGTTTTCAAGGTTTTAACGATGGTTTTCAAAACGATTTTCGATATTATCACGATGATTTCAAAAACGATTAAGATGGTTTATATTAAACTAATAACGATTTCAATAAAGTGAATAAACTAGTTGGTTGTAATTACATAACGAATGGCATTCATTAGCATTGATCAAGCCGACCAGTATTAGGTTATGGTACCATAGGATCTGACAAATCCCATTATCGTGCTGCACCCATGGTTATGTGTGGGTTAGGTGGGTAATGACTGAATCTGAATGTTAATTTACCCTTTGGTGTTTTATTAATACGAGAAGCGAGGTAGTCGAGTCACGAAGGTTTGAATGTTATTAGCGAGGCGACCATAAATAGTTTTCACACTTAAAACGAGGATGATTTAAACGATTTCAACGAAATAATGATTTGGGAACGATTCATACAAGATTAAACGAGTTGGATAAACGATTGGTTTTTGGTTAAGTGTTTAGATAACGGGACGGGGGTAATGTGGTGAAAACATGGTAGATACGCTGCTGGTACTTCTTATATATAAGTGTTTTCAACATATTACATACCGTAATGTTATTTAGTTCACTTGAGTAAACGATTTTGGAACGATGTCACACAAACGAGCTTTTCGAAATAATATAAACCATACGAGTTTTATTAATGAGATTTATTAACGAGATTTATTAACGAGTTTTATTAACGATTTAATACGAGATGTTTTACAAATTGCTTTACTAAAACAAATGTTTTTGGGTTAGGAATCATGGCTACGAGGTTTTATAAACTATAGCCCGCTTGATTTGAGTTGGTTAATTAAGTTGCAATGTTATACTCTTTTCAAAACAAGGTTTTTAATAAAGTATTGCAACATTTAAACTAGCCATGAATCCGACACTCCTATAAAACCTATGTACTCGCCAGCATTTCTTTGCTGACTTTGTTTTCACATATGTTTCAGGTGTTGATGCTTGATGATGATTACTAGGATGCATGAGTCACATAGGATCTGGACGAGGCCTTAGTGACATAATAACAACATTAGTCGATATGTAACTTGTTTGTTTGTGTTAAGACAATGTTGATGTTTAATATTATCAATAAAACGAAACACTTTTTGTATCCATGGTTATGAAATGATAATTCTGCCACGACACTCCCTGACGTTTCCGCCGCGGTTTTGTTGTTTTAACGCGATCGGGGTGTGACAGAAGAGTTGGTATCAGAGCCAATGGTTATAGGGAATTAGGTTATTAGTAATGCTTCGACCTAGACTATAACTTTTAGGACCCTAACGCAAATTTCTTTGCGTTTAGATTTTTAAAACAAAACTGTCACCTACCCTTAGGTGATAACCACAACGAGAACACAATTTTCAAATCCGCTTTGAAAATTAATCATCTGTTCTAGGATGATTGATTACTAGGTTTTGAACCCTTTGTTGGTTTTGAACCCTTTAAGTTTTCAAAATCTCGTCAAAGTTTGGATCTAAATAATGTGAACACGTGCAAACTAGAGGAGTGAATGCCTGTACCCTGAGTTTTCTGTCTAAGGCTAGAGTGTTCGTACAAATCCACATAATCGGACCAGTCACTCTTACCTGGGAACTCTTGGGGTGAGTGTTCACTTATAGGCGAGTATGTCTTCGGCGATACATTATATTGACCCATTTACTTTGATTAGTCACTGCGTGTCGTTTGTTTGTTTGAGGTAACGAACAAATGATCGCCTTCCTTGTGTTTTGTCGATACCTCTTTTGCTTTTCCTAATTATCAACCTCACTCGTTTCTCATATCTCCTTGTTAGACCATGCCTCCTCGACGTGAAGCACAATCTTTTACTATTGAATAAATCGCAGCCCTGGTCTCTCAGCAAGTGGCTGCTGTGCTTCCCGGTGTAACACCTGTGTCTCCACGGCCATCAAACAAATACCAAGCCAATGAAATATTGTATTTCATACTTTGGACTTGTATAAATATGTGTATCTTTTGCACATATCAACTCTTGTTCGATTTCAAGCTCTAAATCGCTTTCTGGAAGGTTATACACGCACTGATGCGTAAATATAACCAGTTTAATCCAACGAACACTCCGGAATAGTGAAATAGTCTTAACATACCTTAAATAACCTTTACTTAACTTAGATATAAGTTTTGGAAGGTTTGGTGTGGTGAAATCAAAGTTATTCGTCTACAGGGACTAAAGTTGACAAACTACGAAAGTATGCCAATTTGAACTGTAACAGACCTTCCGGAACATGACCATAAGTTAAACATACCATAAATATCCTTTACATAGCTTAGAAATAGGCTTTGAGGGGTTCGGTGTGCTAAAATAAACTTTTGTGTCATGCAGGGACTAAAAGTGTCAAAAAGTGCACAAGTTTGCATTTTTGCGCATAACTTACGTTCTGAATACATCTGGACATCCAAAAATTTATGTAAGCATGACTATATTATGCTTTAGTGTTTGGATTGCCAAAAATCCATTCGTCGCGTCATTTGGATCGTTTTTCGCGCTTATGCGCATTCCGTCGTAATTAAGCGAACATCGCGTTCGTACGGTTAAACGAACCGACATCCGAGATATTTTTGAGCACATTTTAAGTTCCCTATACTTTAACTTCATTTTAGAGCTTTGAAATGGGGTTAACGGGCCTTAAACGTGTCGAAAATGGCCTAAATACAGTTCAGGGACCAAAAGTGTAAATCTGCCAAACTATGGCCTAGCGGTGCGCTACACTTTTAGCGTAGCGGTGCGCTAGCCAAGTTCAGACCAGATTCAGAGTTTCTAACAGCCTGTTTGCAGCTGTTTTAACCACAACCACAAGTTCACCACTTGCATACTCAGCTGATAAGGATCATTGTTAGGCACCATAACCTTCCGACACTTGTACGGATACGATTAAGGCACAATATTCGACAAACGATCCTAACGGTTCGGGTATTCCTATAAATACCCATCCACCCCATTGCTAAACTTACAAGAACTTTGATTTGAGAAACTCTAAGTTGAAACTATTGTTTCATACCTGAGATTTTTGAATCGAGGTTAGCATTCGGGGACCCTTCGTAAGTATTCTTTCGTTCTTTTCCTTATTTTATTGCTTTTCGAGTCAGAAAGTCAAACTTTGTTTGACTTTTAGCGTTGACCAGTAATGGTCAATGCGAAGTTCGTTTGAACTTCGCAACGTGAGTGTAATCACGTTGGTTATAGTCCCTTGGGACTATGCCTACTGATTACCACGTTGTCTAGGGTCGTAGGGTAAGCGATCTGATAAATCGCTTATACCTCGAACCCGACCCATTTGGTCGATCATTAGGATCCGACCAAATACATTAGGTGACCATAGTAGGTAGGGAATAACCTTCCGAGGTTATACCCTATGGTCGCTTCGTTTAAGTAGTTGTATGATAGGTAGTTTATATGCCTTAGGTAAATTACCAGAATACCCTTTTCATGTATAATTGGTAATTAAGCATATGTAACCTAAACTTTTGTCACATAACTGATTATGTAACATGTTTAGGCATATAACACTTGTCATAGGGCTAGTTAGGCGGTTCGAACGCGTTTTACGCGAACGACGCGTTAAAGTAGCATAAGCTACCTTAATGGGTCGCGATGGGTCGTAGACACTAAGTTTAAGTTTCATTTAGTATGTAGGCTTTGTTAAACCATATCACATGAGTTTCTACACTCATTTGGTTTACAACCCTAATGCTACCCAGTCTTCCGATTTAGGTCCGGTTTATTAACATAGTTACCTATATTAGGTGCCGTTTGATATCCGCGATCTCTAGCATTGTTTGGTTGTTACTCAAGGATTACTAAGCAATCTCAAGTGAGTACATAGACCCCTCTTTTACTGTTTTCCAAACGTTTTGGGGTGGAACACATGTGCCTACTTGTTACTTTCATGCTTTCCTGTTTTCACATCATATACTTGCTATGTTCATTAGTACATTATAGTACATGATTTCATTGTGTTCATGCTAGGTGTGCCCATTATGTGCATTACTTAGTACATCGTTTTACATAACATTTCATGCTAGGTGTGCCCATTGTGTGCATTACTTAGTACATTATTTTACATTGCCTTTCTGTTGCATATGCTTATCCAGCGTATGAACACATTATACTACATTTTGAACCGTTGTAATCATTTGACTATGTGATCCGTTAGTATCTGTGAACCGTTTGTATGTATAACCGTTGAACCATGTGAACCGTTTGTAACTGTTGAACCATGTGAACCGTTTGTAACCGTTGAACCATGTGAACCGTTTGTAACTGTTGAACCGTTTGTATCCATTACATGATTTACATTAGACATGAACATTACTTTGGTGGTTTGATTTGATTAAGTGATTAAGTAACGATGCGTGTGTAATATGATACAAACATGGTGGATACGCCGCTGGTACTTCCTATATATAAGTGTTTGTATGGTATTACATCTCGTAGCGTTATTTGAATCAATTCAGTTCGAGACATAGAACATTTTATACAAATAACATATTTTTCACAAGACATTGATTTATAAACGATTTATCTTATACAAACACATTTTACATGGTTATTCATTTAACCTTACATTTATTTATACATATCAATCTGATCTTATTGTTTTTCAAATGATTTACAAGACAAAGCAAATTACAAGGTTCATGACTAAACATTTTCTCAAACATAAGTCATGAAACCTATTTTCACAAAACCTATGTATCTCACCGGCATTTTTATGCTGACGTACCATATTTTCACATGTGTTTTTCAGGAGCTGTTGCATAAGATGATCAAGATACACTTAGGCGGACATGGGCCTTAGTGACAATAAAAGATGCAGACTGGTTAATTATGTTGTATTTCCATGTTTGTTTAGACATTGTAACACTTATATTGAATAAAACGAAACTTTAATTTCCATGGTTGTGAAACATTAATTCTGTTACAACACTCCCCGACGTTTCCGCCACGTTTTGTATGTTCTACGTGGTCGGGGTGTGACAGAAAAGATGGTATCAGAGCCAATGGTTATAGGGAATTAGGTTATTAGTAATGCTTTGACCTAGTCTATAACTTTCTTAGGACCCTAACGCGAGTTTACTTGCGTTTAGTCATAAAACAATACCGTCACCTATCCTTAGGCGACTACCACAACAAGAGCATAATTTTCGAAACCGCTTTGAAAACTAATCATCTGTTCTAGGATGATTAATTACTAGGTTTTGAACCCTCTGTTATATGGTTTTGAACCCCTTTGAATTTTCAAAAATCTCGTCAAGGTTTTGGGTTTTAAATAATGTGAACACGTGCAAACTGGAAGGGTGAATGCCTGTATTCTGGGTTTTCTGTCTAGGCAAGCACTTCGTATACATCTCATCAGACGCGAGACCAGTTGTGCTTACCTGGGAATTCTTGGGATGAGTGTTCACTTATAGGCGAGCATGTCTTCGCGATACATTATTTTTGACCCATTTACTTTGATTAGTCACTGTGTGTCGTTTGTTTACCTTGTGGTAACAAACAAATGACCACTACCCTTGCTTTCTTCAGATTTGTTTCATCTCATTCTTTTCGTCTAATTCTCTCACTCGTTTCCTTTCATGTTTCCTCTTTTAGAATGCCTCCTCGACGCGAAAACCAGATAGCGACTGCCGAACTGGCAGAAATTATTGCGCAGCAAATGGCTGCTCAATTCCCAAACCTCTTTGCTCAATGGAATCAAGCCAACAACAACAACAATGGTCCATGCAATTTCAAGAGTTTTAACTCGGCGAAACCACTCAAGTTTAGTGGTTCTGAGGGAGCGACTGGGCTTCTTCAATGGTTCGAGAGCATTGAGAATACTTTCCGCCATGTGCAGTGTCCTGACAATCGCAAGGTCGAGTTTGCTTCGAGTGTGTTCCAGAAGAGAGCCCTTACATGGTGGAACGGGGTTATGAGAGACCGTGGTGCGGAAGTTGCTCTAGCACAGACATGGGCTGAACTTAGAGCCCTTATGATGAAGGAGTTTTGTCCTCGTCACGAAATCAGGGCTCTGGAAAGGGAATTTGATGATCTTAAGCAAGATAGCGGTGAGCATCGGGCCTACACGGACCGTTATGAGGAGTTAAGTCTGTTATGCCCAAACATGGTCACACCTTTGGATAAGGCAATCGAAAAGTACATTGATGGCCTTCCCGACTCAATACAAGACATTTTGACAGGTAGCAACCCTACTACTGTTAGGCAGGCCATTGAGCTATCTGCAACCTTGACTGAATCGCAGATCAGGAAACGTAAGCTTTTCCGAAAGGGTGACAAGAAACTGGCCGAGGAATCGAAACCAATCGAGGAATCAAAGACCATGGATGAACAGACTGGATCCTCTAAGAAGTCAAAGAAGCGAAAGGCTTCTCAGAACTTCGCCGTGGTCGCTCACAATGATCAAGCCGTCCCCAACCAACCAACTCAACCTCTTGCCAGGAAACCCTACAACGGAACTGCACCCTTGTGCAACCAATGTGGCCTACATCATCATGCTGGTGTGAAGTGCCGCATATGCCAAGTTTGTGGACTTATAGGTCATACAGCGAGGGTTTGCCCAACAGCAGCAGCACCAAATCAGATTAACAACAATCCTGCTCAAGCTCGTTTTCCACCGGGATCTTGCTACAACTGTGGCGAGATGGGCCATTTTAGTAGGAATTGCCCAAGACTTGCTAATGCAAATCCAGCGCAGGGATGAGTATCTGATCGACAGAAGATAACGCTGTTTAGAAAATAATCACGTCTTATGTATTATTTTCTTTTGTTGTCACGATCCATGAAACGGTTGTTGTTATCATTGTTTATAAATAAATCTTTTATTTACATCGCAATGTATTTATGTGATTGTATGTATAAACAACATATCCTCTACAATACCGACAATCAAGGAACCGTATTCCTTGAAGAACAGACTACCCCCAAATTTCTTCCATTTTTTGATCTCTTGCGTTTTTCACGAAAATCCTAAGTACCCGTTTCTTCCAAGAGAAACAAAGTACGAGGTGCCAAGTTAATAGCAATCAATAACAATATGATAACAAATAAAAAAATTATGTGGTTATGTGCTTATGTGTTCCCTTTTATGTGTCATGTAATTCAAATTATGTTATCCAAATCCTCGTAAAATCTTACATATCCTTGTGCAAGAGATTCCTAGTAGGATACCCAAAGGTACTACCTAAAATCCTTAATGGACTTCTACGTTGTAGATAAGTCCCTTGGATTATAAAGTACTGCTTCATAATTAGATCCCTTGAGTGGTCTAGTTAAACTGGATGATACAAGCTGAAAGGACTCCTTGGTGGCCTAATTAAGAAGATCCTCTGTTGATCTAATTAAAAGGACCCTATGGTAGTCTAGTCACCGTCATCACTAGTTCGACATCCTTCCCCACAACATTATAAAACAAACTGTGCGGACTGTGCAAGGAATTACGTAATTATGGATGCATACATAATTATGGAATTTAGTGCACGAAAATCACAGCAAGTTCTATCATGTATCTAGAGTTAACCCTATTCATTTCCAATTCTGATGAAGCATCCGTTGAGGAAAAATGAACTAGCTATTCATTTTTCACTTCTGAAGAATATCCGTTGAGGAAAAGAATATCCGTTGTTTATCTTTTCATTTCCATTCTGAAGAATAACCGTTGAAAAAAATGAATTATCCATTCATTTTTGTTCTGAAGAATATCCATTGAGGAAATGAATACCCTTTGTTTATTTTTTCATTTCCATTCTGAAGAATAACCGTTGAGGAAAATGAATTATCCATTCATTTTCGTTCTGAAGAATATCCGTTGAGGAAATGAATATCCGTTGTGTAATCCTTCATTTCCAACTCTGAGGAAATAACCGTTGAAAATGACTCCGTTAGTTCATTTTCGTTTCTGAAGATTTACCCGTTGAGGAGATGAATATCCGTTGTGTAATCCTTCATTTCCAACTCTGAGGAAATAACCGTTGAAAATGACTCCGTTAGTTCATTTTCGTTTCTGAAGATTTATCCGTTGAGGAGATGAATATCCGTTGTGTAATCCTTCATTTCCAACTCTGAGGAAATAACCGTTGAAAATGACTCCGTTAGTTCATTTTCGTTTCTGAAGATTTATCCGTTGAGGAGATGAATATCCGTTGTGTAGTCCTTCATTTCCGTACCTGAGGAAACAACCGTTGAAAATGACTCCGTTATTTCATTTTCGTTTCTAAAGATTATCCGTTGAGGAAATGAATATCCGTTGATTTTTCTTTCATTTCAAATTCTGAAGAACAAACCGTTGAGGAAAATGACCCCGTTTGTTCATTTTCGTTCTGAAGAATATCCGTTGAGAGAAATGAATATCCGTGGATTATTCCTTCATTCCCATTTCTGACGAAGAATCCGTTGAGAAAGAATGAATCATCCATTCATTCTCACTTTTGAAGAATATCCGTTGAGGGAAATGTATATCCGTTTAGTTAATTCCTTTATTTTCCATTTCCGAAGAACCCGTTGAAGAAAATGACTCTGTTCGTTCATTCTCGCTTCTGAAAAATATCCGTTGAGGAAAATAATCAGATTATGCTTTACATATCTTTGATGACTATTTGACACAAAGTCATAGACAGACTCCTACGAATAAATTTCGGGACGAAATTTCCTAAAGTAGGGGAGACTGTAACACCTGTGTCTCCACGGCCATCAAACAAATACCAAGCCAATGAAATATTGTATTTCATACTTTGGACTTGTATAAATATGTGTATCTTTTGCACATATCAACTCTTGTTCGATTTCAAGCTCTAAATCGCTTTCTGGAAGGTTATACACGCACTGATGCGTAAATATAACCAGTTTAATCCAACGAACACTCCGGAATAGTGAAATAGTCTTAACATACCTTAAATAACCTTTACTTAACTTAGATATAAGTTTTGGAAGGTTTGGTGTGGTGAAATCAAAGTTATTCGTCTACAGGGACTAAAGTTGACAAACTACGAAAGTATGCCAATTTGAACTGTAACAGACCTTCCGGAACATGACCATAAGTTAAACATACCATAAATATCCTTTACATAGCTTAGAAATAGGCTTTGAGGGGTTCGGTGTGCTAAAATAAACTTTTGTGTCATTCAGGGACTAAAAGTGTCAAAAAGTGCACAAGTTTGCATTTTTGCGCATAACTTACGTTCTGAATACATCTGGACATCCAAAAATTTATGTAAGCATGACTATATTATGCTTTAGTGTTTGGATTGCCAAAAATCCATTCGTCGCGTCATTTGGATCGTTTTTCGCGCTTATGCGCATTCCGTCGTAATTAAGCGAACATCGCGTTCGTACGGTTAAACGAACCGACATCCGAGATATTTTTGAGCACATTTTAAGTTCCCTATACTTTAACTTCATTTTAGAGCTTTGAAATGGGGTTAACGGGCCTTAAACGTGTCGAAAATGGCCTAAATACAGTTCAGGGACCAAAAGTGTAAATCTGCCAAACTATGGCCTAGCGGTGCGCTACACTTTTAGCGTAGCGGTGCGCTAGCCAAGTTCAGACCAGATTCAGAGTTTCTAACAGCCTGTTTGCAGCTGTTTTAACCACAACCACAAGTTCACCACTTGCATACTCAGCTGATAAGGATCATTGTTAGGCACCATAACCTTCCGACACTTGTACGGATACGATTAAGGCACAATATTCGACAAACGATCCTAACGGTTCGGGTATTCCTATAAATACCCATCCACCCCATTGCTAAACTTACAAGAACTTTGATTTGAGAAACTCTAAGTTGAAACTATTGTTTCATACCTGAGATTTTTGAATCGAGGTTAGCATTCGGGGACCCTTCGTAAGTATTCTTTCGTTCTTTTCCTTATTTTATTGCTTTTCGAGTCAGAAAGTCAAACTTTTTTTGACTTTCAGCGTTGACCAGTAATGGTCAATGCGAAGTTCGTTTGAACTTCACAACGTGAGTGTAATCACGTTGGTTATAGTCCCTTGGGACTATGCCTACTGATTACCACGTTGTCTAGGGTCGTAGGGTAAGCGATCTGATAAATCGCTTATACCTCGAACCCGACCCATTTGGTCGATCATTAGGATCCGACCAAATACATTAGGTGACCATAGTAGGTAGGGAATAACCTTCCGAGGTTATACCCTATGGTCGCTTCGTTTAAGTAGTTGTATGATAGGTAGTTTATATGCCTTAGGTAAATTACCAGAATACCCTTTTCATGTATAATTGGTAATTAAGCATATGTAACCTAAACTTTTGTCACATAACTGATTATGTAACATGTTTAGGCATATAACACTTGTCATAGGGCTAGTTAGGCGGTTCGAACGCGTTTTACGCGAACAACGCGTTAAAGTAGCATAAGCTACCTTAATGGGTCGCGATGGGTCGTAGACACTAAGGTTAAGTTTCATTTAGTATGTAGGCTTTGTTAAACCATATCACATGAGTTTCTACACTCATTTGGTTTACAACCCTAATGCTACCCAGTCTTCCGATTTAGGTCCGGTTTATTAACATAGTTACCTATATTAGGTGCCGTTTGATATCCGCGATCTCTAGCATTGTTTGGTTGTTACTCAAGGACTACTAAGCAATCTCAAGTGAGTACATAGACCCCTCTTTTACTGTTTTCCAAACGTTTTGGGGTGGAACACATGTGCCTACTTGTTACTTTCATGCTTTCCTGTTTTCACATCATATACTTGCTATGTTCATTAGTACATTATAGTACATGATTTCATTGTGTTCATGCTAGGTGTGCCCATTATGTGCATTACTTAGTACATCGTTTTACATAACATTTCATGCTAGGTGTGCCCATTGTGTGCATTACTTAGTACATTGTTTTACATTGCCTTTCTGTTGCATATGCTTATCCAGCGTATGAACACATTATACTACATTTTGAACCGTTGTAATCATTTGACTATGTGATCCGTTAGTATCTGTGAACCGTTTGTATGTATAACCGTTGAACCATGTGAACCGTTTGTAACCGTTGAACCATGTGAACCGTTTGTAACCGTTGAACCATGTGAACCGTTTGTAACTGTTGAACCGTTTGTATCCATTACATGATTTACATTAGACATGAACATTACTTTGGTGGTTTAATTTGATTAAGTGATTAAGTAACGATGCGTGTGTAATATGATACAAACATGGTGGATACGCCGCTGGTACTTCCTATATATAAGTGTTTGTATGGTATTACATCTCGTAGCGTTATTTGAATCAATTCAGTTCGAGACATAGAACATTTTATACAAATAACATATTTTTCACAAGACATTGATTTATAAACGATTTATCTTATACAAACACATTTTACATGGTTATTCATTTAACCTTACATTTATTTATACATATCAATCTGATCTTATTGTTTTTCAAATGATTTACAAGACAAAGCAAATTACAAGGTTCATGACTAAACATTTTCTCAAACATAAGTCATGAAACCTATTTTCACAAAACCTATGTATCTCACCGGCATTTTTATGCTGACGTACCATATTTTCACATGTGTTTTTCAGGAGCTGTTGCATAAGATGATCAAGATACATTTAGGCGGACATGGGCCTTAGTGACAATAAAAGATGCAGACTAGTTAATTATGTTGTATTTCCACGTTTGTTTAGACATTGTAACACTTATATTGAATAAAACGAAACTTTAATTTCCATGGTTGTGAAACATTAATTCTGTTACAACACTCCCCGACGTTTCCGCCACGTTTTGTATGTTCTACGTGGTCGGGGTGTGACACCCGGTGTTGTGACCCAAGTCCACGAGATATACAACAACAACAATAATAACAACAACAATAATGCACAGTGTAGTTTCAAGAATTTCAATTCTGCTAAGCCTCTGAAGTTTTCTAGGTCGCAAGGAGCAACTGCGCTCCTGCAGTGGTTTGAGAGTATCGAGAGCACAATCAGGCATGTGCAGTGTCCGAATGCGCGTAAGGTTGAATTTGCATCAAGCGTGTTTGAGAAGTGAGCGCTTACCTGGTGGAATGGTATTATGCGTGATAGGGGTGTCGAAGTGGCATTGGCAAAAACATGGGAAGAGCTTCGGGCTCTCATGATGAAGGAGTTTTGTCCCCGTCACGAGGTTCGAGCTTTGGAACGAGAGTTTGATGATTTAAAGTAAGATGGGGCTGAGCACCGAGCGTACACGGATCGTTTTGAGGAACTCAGTCTATTGTGTCCCACCATGGTTACCCCACCAGAGAAAGCAATCGAGAGATATATCGATGGTCTACTCGATTCTATGCTGGATATTGTGACCGGTGTTAATCCTACTACCCTTCGTCAAGCGATCGAGTTATCTGCTACCCTGACTGAGACTCAAGTCATGAAGGGTAAACTCACCCGCAAGGGTGATAAAAAGAAGGCGACTGATTCTGGGAAGGACAAGAAATAGGGTAAGGGTAGAGAAGGTGAGTCGTCGAAGAAATCGAGGAAGCGAAAGGGTGCCCAGAATTTTGCTGTTACGGCACAGACTAATCAAAACCCACCGGCTCAACCTCCTGCGAAGAAGGCGTATGTTGGTACCGCACCTCATTGTGCTCGCTGCAACGGTCATCATGTTGCACAGCAAGCTTGTAAGCAGTGCACGACGTGTGGTAAACTTGGGCATTTGGCCAATGTTTGTCGTTTATGACAAAATCAGGTTACCCAGGTTTAAGCTCCGGTACAAGGGAATGTTGCGAGATTCCCACCGGGTTCATGTTTCAATTGTGGAGAGTTTGGTCACTTCCGCAACAACTGTCCGAGGCTGGCGAATGCAAATGCGAACCCGAATGCGAACGTCAACGCCAACGTGAATCCTGCTCGAGGGCGAGCGTACAATTTGAATGCAAACGAAGCGAGGGCTGACAACGAGGTGGTGAATGGTACGTTTCTTGTTAACAATCGACCTGCATCTATTCTCTTTGATTCTGGTGCAGATACAAGTTTTGTTTCTTTATCTTTTGAACCTTTGCTTGCGATACCTAGAACTAAATTGAGGAAACCCTTATCTGTCGAAGTTGCTACTGGTAAACCTCTCGTTCTCGATTCTGTTATTCGTGGTTGTCAGTTAAACCTTGATAACCATCTTTTTCCTATTGACCTCACGCCGATGCAACTTGGGAGCTTCGACATTATCATTGGAATGGATTGGTTAACCAAACACCATGCTGAAGTGGTTTGCTTCGATAATATTGTTCGTATCCCTTTGTCTTCTGGCAAAATTCTGGAAGTTCGTGGCGAGAAACCTTCAGGTGGATTGAAGCTTATGTCGTGTATGGAAGCTCAGAGGTATTTGAGTAAAGGATATGTTGCTTTTCTAGCACATGTCACCGAGGAGAAAGACAAGAGTAAGAGTATTCAGGATATTCCGATTGTTCGGGATTATCCAGAGGTGTTTCCCGATGAACTGCCTGGACTGCCTCCAGTTCGTCAAGTTGAGTTTCATATTGACCTTGTACCCAATGCCAACCCGATTGCGAAAGCACCTTATCGTCTTGCACCGTCAGAGATGCAAGAGTTATCGAAACAGCTTCAAGAGTTATCTGATAAAGGATTCATCCGTCCGAGTTATTCACCTTGGGGAGCTCCTGTCCTCTTCGTGAAAAATAAAGATGGGTCTTTTTGAATGTGTATCGATTATCATGAGCTTAATAAGCTTACCATCAAGAATCGATATCCCCTACCTCGAATTGATGATCTCTTTGACCAGCTACAGGGTGCTTCGTGTTTTTCTAAGATCGATCTGCGTTCTGGGTATCATCAACTTCATGTTCTCGAAGAAGATATTCCCAAAACTGCTTTCCGCACGAGATATGGGCATTACGAGTTCACTGTCATGCCTTTTGGTTTGACGAATGCCCTAGTTATCTTTATGGACTTAATGAATAGGGTCTGTAAACCTTATTTAGACAAGTTCATTATTGTGTTCATCGACAATATTCTCATTTATTCGAAGACTCGAGCCAATCACGAGCAACACCTTCGCTTAACGTTGGAACTCCTTAAGAAGGAACAACTTTTCGCTAAATTCTCCAAGTGTGAATTCTGGCTTAAAGAAGTTCAGTTTCTGGGTCATATAGTCAACGAGCAGGGTATTCATGTGGATCCATCCAAGATTGTTGCTATTAAGGATTGGAGTACGCCGACGACACCTACAGAGATTCGATCTTTTCTTGGTCTTGCTGGTTATTATCGTCGATTCATTTCTAATTTCTCAAAGATTGCGGTTCCACTCAATGCTTTGACTCAGAAGAATAAGCCTTTTGAGTGGGGACCCAAGCAAGAAGAAGCATTCCAAACGCTGAAGCAGAAGTTATGTAATGCTCGTGTTCTATCTCTGCCCGAGGGAAGCGATGATTTCGTTGTCTATTGCGTTGCGTCCAACTTAGGCCTTGGTTGCGTCCTCATGGAACGAGGTAAGGTTATAGCATATGCATCTAGACAATTGAAAGTTCACGAGAAGAACTATACGACTCATGATCTTGAGTTAGGAGCTATGGTTTTCACGCTTAAAATCTGGAGACATTATGTTTACGGCACAAAGTGTGTGGTTTTCACAGACCACAAAAGTTTCCAGCATATTCTTAATCAGAAAGAGCTAAACATGAGGTAACGACGTTGGGTTGAACTCTTGAACGATTACGATTGCGAGATTCGCTACCATCCTGGTAAGGTGAATGTCGTAGCCGATGCGCTTAGTCGAAAAGAGCGAGTCAAGCTTCACTCTGTCCGAGCTCTATCCGACATCCAATCTCGTGTCCTTCAAGCTCAACGATCCTGTGTGATCAAAGGTTTATTGAAAGATGAGCTACCGCTTCAACTTGAGCTTAAGCTCGAAAGGAAAGACGATGGTTTACTCTACTTCAAGAATCGTTTGTGGATTCCGAAACAAGACGATCTTCGCACCCCAGTGATGGACGAATCTCACAAGTCTCGATATTCTATCCATCCTGGTGCTGATAAAATGTACAAGGATCTTCGTACTCAGTACTGGTGGCCTGGTATGAAGAAGGATGTTGCCTTGTATGTATCAAAATGCCTAACTTGTCTCAAAGTCAAGGCTGAACATCAACGACCTTCTGGTTTGCTTGTACAACCAGAGATACCGGTTTGGAAGTGGAAGAACATTGCTATGGATCTCATCACTAAGTTACCGCGTACATCTAAAGGTCATGATGCTATTTGGGTTGTTATCGATCGATTAACGAAATCAGCTCATTTTATTCCGATTCGCGAGGATCTATCTGCTGATAAACTTGCAAAGATTTATGTTGATGAGATAGTATCTCGACATGGTGTTCCTTTGGATATCATTTCTGATCGTGATGCTCGATTTTCATCTCATTTCTGGAAGACCATGCAATCTGATTTGGGAACCCAACTGAATCTAAGCACTGCTTATCATCCCCAAACAGATGGTCAATATGAACGAACGATTCAAACTTTGGAGGATATTTTTAGAGCATGCGTGATAGACTTTGGTGGTAATTGGGATTCTCATCTGCCATTGATCGAGTTCTCTTACAACAATAGTTATCATGCTAGCATTAAAATGGCACCATTTGAAGCTCTCTACGGTCGAAAATGTCGTTCACCTGTCTGTTGGAACGAGACCGGTGAAGCTCAGCTTACTGGACCTGAGCTCGTTCTGGAAACAACAGACAAAATAAAGAAAATTCGCGATAATCTTGTGACAGCTAGATGCCGTCAAAAGAGTTATGCGGATTTACGATGGAAACCCTTAGAATTTCAAGTCGGAGACCGTGTCCTACTCAAGGTGTCACCTTGGAAGGGAGTGGTGAGATTTGGAAGGAAAGGAAAACTTGCACCTCGATATGTGGGACCATTTAAGATTGTGGAAAGAATTGGGAAGGTTGCCTATCGACTAGAGCTACCTCTAGAGCTTGGAAATATTCACCCGACTTTTCACGTGTCCAATTTGCGAAAGTGTTTAGCTGACGCTGATCTTCACATTCCTCTCGACGAGATCCGAATCGATGAAACGATGCACTTTGTCAAGAAACCAGTGGAGATCGTGGACCGTACTTTCAAACAGTTGAGGAACAAACGGATTCATTTGGTTAAAGTTCGTTGGGAGTCCAAACGTGGCCCAGAGTTTACTTGGGAACGTGAGGACCAAATGAAGGCAAAATATCCACATTTGTTTTCACAAGCTTCCTCTAAATAAATTTTCGGGACGAAATTTCCTGAAGTAGGGGAGACTGTGACAACTGTACTCTGTAATCGATGTACGATGTAAAACAATGATGATTATTAATAAAACAATGTGATTTGGTGTTACTATATGTGTTTTGATGTTATTATGTGTGTATTTGTGTTTGGTGAATTTTCAATTAGAGTCGACTCCAATTTCAAGATTTAAATCGCTTTCTGGAAGGTTATACGCAAACTGGTGCGTAAACGCAGTCAGTATAACGCGAAAAACACTCCGGAATAGTGACATAGGCTTAACATACCTTAAATAACCTCCACATAACTTAGAAATAAGTTTTGAATGGTTTGGTGTGTTGAAATCAACTTTGTTCGATCGCAGGGACTATTTGTGTCAAACTGCAAAACTATACTGATTTGTATAGTAACGAACACTCTGGAACTTGATCATAAGTTAAACATACCCTAAATATCCTTTACATAGCTTAGAAATAGGCTTTGAGGGGTTCGGTATGCAAAAACAAACTTTATTGGTCATTCAGGGACTAAAAGCGTCAAAAAGTGCACAAGTTTGCATTTTCGCGCATATCTTACGTTCTGAATATATCCGGATATCCAAAAATTTATGTAAGCATTAAAATTTTTTATTTTAGTGTTTGGCATAAGAAAAATCCATTTGTCGCTTAATTTGGATCGTTTTTGCGTTCGTTACGACTTCCGTCGTAATTAACCGAACAACGCAACCGTACGGCCAAACAAACCGACACCCGAGATGTTTTCATGCATATTTCATGTTCCCTATGTTTTAACATCATTGTGGAGCTTGAAAATGGGTTTGACGGGTGTTAGAAGTGCTGATACGCAACGAAACAAGGTGCAGGGGCTAAACTGTAAATAAGTGAAAGTGTCTGGTATGCAGGTCCCTTACGGACCGTATGGACCATAGCCTTATGGTCCGTAAGCTTGTGCCAGCACCACAGAATTCAGAAACTTCCATTCCAGCTGTTGCAACTGGTTTTAGACATGGTTTTTGCAATCTATGGACTTGTTTGCCTGTTTTGCTAATGCCCAACCTTAGATTAACAAGTGTATGGCCAAGATTTGAGCTTCACAACACTTGGATTGATCCTAGAACTCCTAACTTACTATAAATAGCAAGGCCCTCTTGCTCATTTCTCACACTTGAATCTGAAATCAGCTCTAAGTTGGGGTGTTTGCACTTCATACCTGAGCTATTTTAGATCAAACATCCTTCTTGGGCCCTTTGTAAGTCCTCTTCTTGCTTGTTCTTATATTTCAAGTTTGACTTTCAGCTTTGACCAATTTAATGGTCAACACAAAGTTCCGTTGAACTCTGCAACGTGAGCGTAATCACGATGGTTATAGTCCCTTGTGACTATACCTACTGATTACCACGTTGACTAGGCGTAGTGACGAGTCGTAGTTTCGGCCAAAATGCGTGTTTATGCGTATTTTGTAACCAAACTACTCTAGGGTATCAAAACGTTTTTTTTTATATCAAAACTTGTTTTCTAACTTAACTAAACATGTTCTAGCATGTTTAGCTCGTCACTTTTAGTTTGGTGCTTGTGTAGAGTCGTAAGTCAAGCGGACTAAACACCCGCTTAGACTTTCGAACTCGACCCGTTTGGTTGATCATTAGGATCCGACCAAACATGTTTAGTGACCATAGTTGCATAGGGAATAACCTTTCGAGGTTATACCTTATGGTCACCTAGTTTAATGTAGTTATATGATAAGTAGTCTATATGCCTTAGGTAAATGACCAAAATGCCTTTTTCATGCATAATTGGTAATTAAGCATATGTAACATAAACTTTTGTCACGTAACTGATTATGCAACATATTTAAACATGTTTAGGCATATAACACTTGTCATAGGGCTAGTTAGACGTCTCGAATGCGCTTTTGCGCACACGACGCGTTAAAGTAGCGTAAGCTATCTTAATGGGTCGCAACGGGTCGAAAGCACTTAGGTTAGATTCCGATTTAGGATGTAGGCTTTGTTAAACCATATCACATGAGTTCCAACACTTATTTTGTTTACAAGACCTCATTCTGTCCGATCTTCCGATTTAGGCGTCTATTGTTTGACTAGTGATTCGATTACTAGGTGTTGTTTGATTTCTCTGGTTTACTCGAGTTTGTTGAAGTTCTATTGATTGAGGATACTTTGCACTCCATGTGAGTACATAGTTCCCCTATTTTACTGTTTTCAATTGTTTTGGGGTGATTCATATGTGCTAAATGTTTTCAAGGTTTTAACGATGGTTTTCAAAACGATTTTCGATATTATAACGATGATTTCAAAAACGATTAAGATGGTTTATATTAAACTAATAACGATTTCAATAAATTGAATAAACTAGTTGGTTGTAATTACATAACGAATAGCATTCATTAGCATTGATCAAGCCGACCAGTATTAGGTTATGGTACCATAGGATCTGACAAATCCCATTATCGTACTGCACCCATGGTTATGTGTGGGTTAGGTGGGTAATGACTGAATCTGAATGTTAATTTACCCTTTGGTGGTTTATTAATACGAGAAGCGAGGTAGTCGAGTCACGAAGGTTTGAATGTTATTAGCGAGGCGACCATAAATAGTTTTCACACTTAAAACGAGGATGATTTAAACGATTTGAACGAAATAACGATTTGGGAACGATTCATACAAGATTAAACGAGTTCTGTGACACCTGTGTCACTTCAACCATCAAACAAATGCCAAACCAATGAAATATTGTATTTCATACTTGGGATTTGTAAAAATATGTGTATCGTTTTCACATATCAACTCTTGTTCGATTTCAAGCTTTAAATCGCTTTCTGGAGGATTATACGCGCTCTGATGCATAGATATAACCAGTTTAATGCAACGAACACTCCGGAATAGTGAAATAGGCTTAACATACCTTAAATAACCTTTACATAACTTAGAAATAAGTTTTTGAAGGCTTTGGTATGGCAAAATCGAGTTAAATCGCTTACAGGGACTAAAGTTGACAAACTGCGAAAGTATGCCAATTTGAACTGTAACAGACATTCCGGAACATGACCATAAGTTAAACATACCATAAATACCCTTTACATAACTTATAAATAGGCTTTGATGGGTTCGGTGTGCTAAAATAGACTTTTGGCTCATTCAGGGACTAAAAGCGTCAAAAAGTGCACAAGTTTGCATTTTCGCTCATAACTTACGTTCTGAATACCTCCGGACATCCAAAAGTTTATGTAAACACTAAAACATTTTATTTTAGTGTTTGGCATAATAAAAATCCATTCGTTGCGTCATTTGAATCGTTTTTCGCGCTTATGCGCATTCCGTCGTAATTAACCGAACAACGCAATCGTACGGCCAAACGAACCGACATCCGAGATATTTTTTAGCACATTTTAAGTTCCCTATACTTTAACATCATTTTGGAGCTTGAAATTGGGTTTGACGGGTGTTAGAAGTGCCAAAACACGACGATACGCGCACAGGGGCCTGTTATGCCATTTTTGAAAGATGCAGGTCTGCAAGGTCCTTAGGGACCTCAACACTGATAATGTTGAGGTCCATAAGCAGGGGTCAGATACGCAGAAACTCATTTAATCTGCTGTTAACAGCCTTTAACCACTCCAAAGGCCAAGGCCAAGTGTCAAACTCTTGTGGTGGGAGCAATATGAGTTACCACAACATTCCGACAAGTGTACGGCTTAGATCGTGCCCCCTTTTCCAAGAAACGATCCTAACGGTGAACCGAAAACTATAAATACCCACCTCCACCACCCTTCACTTTTCCTCACAAGAATCTGATCTAATGTGCTCTAAGTTGAAACCTTTGTTTCATACCTGAGCTATTTTGATCTAGATTAGCATTCGGGGACCCTTTGTAAGTGTTCCTTCGTTCTTTTATTGTTTTCGAGTCCGAAAGTCAAACTTTGTTTGACTTTCTGCGTTGACCAGTTTATGGTCAATGCGAAGTTCATTTGAACTTCGCAACGTGATTGTAATCACGATGGTTATAGTCCTTTGTGACTATGCCTACTGATTACCACGTTGTCTAGGGTCGTAAGGGTAAGCGATCTAATAAATCGCTTATACCTTCGAACCCGACCCGTTTGGTCGATCTTTAGGATCCGACCAAATACATTAGGTGACCATAGCATATAGGGAATAACCTTCCGAGGTTATACCTTATGGTCGCTTCGTTTAAGTAGTTGTATGATAGGTAGTTTATATGCCTTAGGTAAATTACCAAAATACCCCTTTGATGCCAAAATTCATTTTAAACATATGTAACATAACTTTTGACATCTAAACTGATTTGACAACAATATTAGACATGTTAAGGCATATGTTACTTGTCATAGGACTAGTTAGGCGGTCCAAACGCGTTTTACGCGAACGACGCGTTAAAGTAGCAGAAGCTACCTAAACGGGTCGTAACGGGTCGTAAGCACTTAGGCTAGGTTTCATTTAGTATGTAGGCTTTGTTAAACCATACTACATGAGTTCCCATACTCATTTGGTTTACGAGCCCTCATTCTATCTGATCCTCCGATATAGGTCCGGTTTATTAACATAGTTACCTATATTAGGTGCCGTTTGATCCGCGATCTCTAGCATTGTTTGGTTGTTACTCAAGGACTACTAAGCAATCTCAAGTGAGTACATAGACCCCTCTTTTACTGTTTTCCAAACATTTTGGGGTGGAACACATGTGCCTACTTGTTACTTTCGTGCTTTCCATGTTTTCAAATCATATACGTGCTATGTTCATTAGTACACTATTAGTACATTTTTTTACATTACATTTTATGCTATGTATGCCCATTGTGTGCGTACTTAGTACATTATTTTACATTACATTTTATGCTATGTATGCCCATTGTGTGCGTACTTAGTACATCATTTTACATTACATTTCCTGCTATGTATGTCCATTGTGTGCATACTTAGTACATTGTCTCACATTACATTACATGCTATGTATGCCCATTGTGTGCGTACTTAGTACATTGTTTTACATTACATTTTATGCTATGTATACCCATTGTGTGCGTACTTAGTACATTGTTATACATTACACTTAATGCTATGTATGTTCTTTGTTGCATACTTAGTACATTTATTATTCATCACATGCTTACATTTTGGATACACACTACATGATTTACATTAGACATAAACATTTTACTTTGGTAGTTTGGTTTGAGTAAGTGATTTAAGTAACGAGGCGTGTGTAATATGATACAAGCATGGTGGATACGCCGCTGGTACTTCCTATATATAAGTGTTTGTATGGTATTACATATCGTAGCGTTATTTGAATCATTTCAATTTGAGACATATAACATTTTATACAAATAACATACTTTTCACAAGACATTGTTTTACAAACAACTTATCTTCTACAAACTCATTTTTTACATGGTTATTCATTTAACCATACATTATTCTCTTATTTATACATATCATCTGAACTTATTGTTTTTCAAACGATTTACAAAACAAAACAATCTACAAGGTTCATGACTAAACCTTACTAAACATTTTCTTAAACTTACAAGTCATGAATCCTATTTTCACAAAACCTATGTATCTCACAGGCATTTTTATGCTGACGTACCTATTTTCACATGTGTTTTCAGGAGATGATGCATAGGACTTATCAAGACATACTTAGGCGGACCTGTGCCTTAGTGACTTAAAACGAGACAAGAACTAGTTAATTTATGTTATGTACTCTTTGTTTCTTGTTAAAACAATGTAACTCTCTTATTTATTAATAAAACAAAACTTTATTATCCATGGTTGTGAAACAAATGATTCTGTTACAACACTCCCCGACGTTTCCGCCACGTTTTGTATGTTCTACGTGGTCGGGGTGTGACAGAAAAGATGGTATCAGAGCCAATGGTTATAGGGAATTAGATTATTAGTAATACTTTGACCTAGTCTATAACCTTCCTTGGACCCTAACGCGAGTTTACTTGCGTTTAGTCATAAAACAATACCGTCACCTATCCTTAGGCGACAATCACAACAAGAACATAAATTTCAAAACCACTTTGAAAACTAATCATCTGTTCTAGGATGATTGATTACTAGGTTTTGAACCCTCTGTTATAAGGTTTTGAACCCCTTTGAGTTTTCAAAATCTCGTCAAAGTTTTGGATCCTAAATAGTGTGAACACGTGCAAACTGGAAGAGTGAATGCCTGTACCCTGAGTTTTCTATCTAAGGCTAGAGTGTTCATACAAATCCACATAATCGGACCAGTCACTCTTACCTGGGAACTCTTGGGGTGAGTGTCCACTTATAGGCGAGCATGTCTTCGCGATACATTATGAGGATCTATTTGCTTTGATTCAGCCTTTGTGTTGTTTGTTTGCTTCGTGGTTCAAACAAATGACCATCACCCATGATTTTGGTCGGTAATTGTAACATCCTATTCTTACCCAATACCATTTCATTTGTTTTCTCTCTTGTTTCCCTTTTAGAATGCCTCCACGACGCGAAAATCCAGTATCTATTGAAGAGCTGGCAGCTGTCATTACACAGCAAATGACTACTGCAATCCCGAACATCATTGCTCAATGTCACCAAGCTCTCAACAACAATAATGCCCTCTGCAACTTCAAGACGTTCAACTCGGCTAAGCCATCAAAGTTTTCTAGGTCTCAAGGAGCGACTGCACTTCTGCAATGGTTCGAGAGTCTAGAGAGCACCTTCAGGCATGTTCAATGTCCAAACGAGCGAAAGGTAGATTTCGCATCTAGTGTCTTTGAGAAACGAGCTTTGACGTGGTGGAACGGTGTGGTGAGAGATAGGGGTGCCGAAGTGGCACTGGCCCAAACTTGGGAAGAACTTCGAGCACTGATGATGAAGGAATTCTGTCCTCGTCACGAGATCAGGGCATTGGAAAGGGAATTCGACGATCTTAAGCAAGACAGCGGTGAACATCGAGCATACACTGATCGATATGAGGAGCTGAGCCTGTTATGCCCTACCATGGTTATGCCTTTGGATAAGGCGATCGAGAAATACATTGATGGTCTCCCTGACTCAGTTCAGGACATCGTTACTGGTAGTAACCCCACTACGGTTAGGCAGGCCATTGAGCTATCTGCAACCTTGACTGAATCTCAGATCAGAAAGCATAAACTTTTTCGAAAGGGTGACAAGAAGCCAATCGAGGAATCAAAGACCATGGATGAACAGACTGGATCCCCTGAGAAGTCTAAGAAGCGTAAGGTTTCGCAGAATTGTGCGATTGCTGCTCAACCCAACCAAAACACCCACAACCAACCAACTCAACCTCCTGCAAGGAAACCTTATGCCGGTACTGCACCGATATGCGACAAATGTAATGCACACCACTTAGCTCACCTACAGTGTCGTTTATGTGCATCATGTGGGCGACTCGGTCACCTGGCAAATGCTTGTCGATTTACCCCAAACCAAGGTGGTCCAAACCAACCTCAAGTAAATCCTACTCAAGCTCGTTGTCCACCAGGACCTTACTTCAACTGTGGCGAGATGGGCCATTTCCGAAGAAATTGCCCAAAGATTGCTAATGCGAATCCAGCGCAGGGATGAGCATCGGACCAACTAGAAGACAATTTTGTTTAGAAATAATCAAGCCTTATGTATTATTTTCTTTTGTTGTCAAGGTCCATGAAACAGTTATTGTTGTTTATAAATAAATCTTTTATTTACATTGCAATGTATTTATGTGGTTGTATGTATAAACAACATATCCCCTACAATACCGACAATCAAGGAATCGTATTCCTTGAAAAGCAAACTACCCCCCAAGATTTTTTTTCTATTTTTATGATCTCTTGCGATGTCCACGAAATTCCTAAGTACCCGTTTCTTCCAAGGAAACGAAGTACAAGGCGCAAATTATAACTCTGTACGAATACCCAAAGTACCACTATAAATTCTTAATAGGGTACCTAAGGGTATTTCTGTATATTCTAAAATTATTGTACCTTAATTCGAATATTGCGTTTTCTTGAAAACTAAATCGAATTTTTGGTAGATCATTCTATCTTTATAGATAGATTCTTGAAAATGTTTAAAGTACCAAATGAAATCCACGGAATGGATTCCTAGTGTGCTTCAAATACATGTACACAAAAAACAAAACAAATTAACAAAATAAAGATCTAGATAAACAATTTTGTGGTTGTGTGACAAAAAAAAGATATGCATTTTGCGTTTTCTTTTATGCATTTTTGTGTTTTTGTATACTCTGGATATTCGTTATCCAAATCCTCATAGAATCTTTCTTATATTCATATGAAGGATTCGTAGTAGGATATTCAAAAAGGTACTATCTTAAATCCTTTATGGACTTCTACGTTGTAGTTAAGTCCCTTGGATTATAAAGTACTATTCCAAAGTTTAAGGACAACATGTGTTGATATAGTTGAAGAGATTGGTTCGACAATCTAGTTAAAGACATCCTACGTCGATGTAGTTAAATATTCCTCTTGGGTAGTTTAGTTGAAGAGATTGGTTCAACAATCTAGTTAAAGACATCCTACGTCGATGTAGTTAAATATTCCTCTTGGGTAGTTTAGTTGAAGAGATTGGTTCGACAATCTAGTTAAAGACATCCTACGTCGATGTAGTTAAATATTTCTCTTGGGTAGTTTAGTTGAAGAGATTGGTTCGACAATCTAGTTAAAGACATCCTACGTTGATGTAGTTAAATATTTCTCTTGGGTAGTTTAGTTGAAGAGATTGGTTCGACAATCTAGTTAAAGACATCCTACGTTGATGTAGTTAAATATTTCTCTTGGGTACTTTAGCTGAAGAGATTGTTCGTTGATCTAATCCTTTGGTGACCTAGTTAAAGAGACTCTATTGCAGTCAAGTTAAATCACCACAGGATTATTCGTTTGGTTTTTTTTCCCATACGCATTATGAAATGAACTGTGCGGACTGTGCAAGGAAGTACGTAATTATGGAGGCCTACATAATTATGGAATTCAGTGCACAGAAACCACAGGAAGTTTTGTCATGTGTAAAGACCAATAGTGACAAGAGTAATGATACGGGAGAAGTCTTGGACTTTGACCGATGTCATTTTATCTTACACTTCCCAATCGTGAATTCAAGTTTCCTATGATAAGTCTTCATGGGAAACGTTCTCCTATCCATAGTTTGAAACTCCATGTTTTGCTGCTACAAGGACTTCACTTTGAGGGATTGACAATTTCGATAAGAACCTTATCATGGCCCAGAGTTCTACTTAGGGTTCAAGGGGTTCATTCAAAGCGAAAACATCACCGTCGTCCTCACAAGTTTCTCCTAAAATTAAATTTCGGGACGAAATTTCCTAAAGTAGGGGAGACTGTGACACCTGTGTCACTTCAACCATCAAACAAATGCCAAACCAATGAAATATTGTATTTCATACTTGGGATTTGTAAAAATATGTGTATCGTTTGCACATATCAACTCTTGTTCGATTTCAAGCTTTAAATCGCTTTCTGGAGGGTTATACGCGCTCTGATGCATAGATATAACCAGTTTAATGCAACAAACACTCCGGAATAGTGAAATAGGCTTAACATACCTTAAATAACCTTTACATAACTTAGAAATAAGTTTTGAAGGCTTTGGTATGGCAAAATCGAGTTAAATCGCTTACAGGGACTAAAGTTGACAAACTGCGAAAGTATGCCAATTTGAACTGTAACAGACATTCCAGAACATGACCATAAGTTAAACATACCATAAATACCCTTTACATAACTTAGAAATAGGCTTTGATGGGTTCGGTGTGCTAAAATAGACTTTTGGCTCATTCAGGGACTAAAAGCGTCAAAAAGTGCACAAGTTTGCATTTTCGCGCATAACTTACGTTTTGAATACCTCCGGACATCCAAAAGCTTATGTAAGCACTAAAACATTTTATTTTAGTGTTTGGCATAAGAAAAATCCATTCGTCGCGTCATTTGGATCGTTTTTCGCGCTTATGCGCATTCCGTCGTAATTAACCGAACAACGCAATCGTACGGCCAAACGAACCGACATCCGAGATATTTTTTAGCACATTTTAAGTTCCCTATACTTTAACATCATTGTGGAGCTTGAAATTGGGTTTGACGGGTGTTAGAAGTGCCAAAACACGACGATACGTGCACAGGGGCCTGTTCTGCCATTTTTGAAAGATAATGGTCTGCAAGGTCCTTAGGGACCTCAACACTGATAATGTTGAGCTCCGTAAGCAGGGGTCAGATATGCAGAAACTCGTTTAATCTGTTGTTAACAGCCTTTAACCCCTCCAAAGGCCAAGGCCAAGTGTCAAACTCTTGTGGTGGGAGCAATATGAGTTACCACAACATTCCGACAAGTGTACGGCTTAGATCGTGCCCCCTTTTCCAAGAAACGATCCTAACGGTGAACCAAAAACTATAAATACCCACCTCCACCCTTCACTTTTCCTCACAAGAATCTGATCTAATGTGCTCTAAGTTGAAACCTTTGTTTTATACCTAAGCTATTTTGATCTAGATTAGCATTCGGGGACCCTTTGTAAGTGTTCCTTCGTTCTTTTATTGTTTTTCGAGTCTGAAAGTCAAACTTTGTTTGACTTTCTGCATTGACCAGTTTATGGTCAATGCGAAGTTCGTTTGAACTTCGCAACGTGATTGTAATCACGATGGTTATAGTCCTTTGTGACTATGTCTACTGATTACCACGTTGTCTAGGGTCGAAAGGGTAAGCGATCTAATAAATCGCTTATACCTTCGAACCCGACCCATTTGGTCGATCTTTAGGATCCGACCAAATACATTAGGTGACCATAGCATATAGGGAATAACCTTCCGAGGTTATACCTGATGGTCGCTTCGTTTAAGTAGTTGTAAGATAGGTAGTTTTTATGCCTTAGGTAAATTACCAAAATGCCCCTTTGATGCCAAAATTCATTTTAAACGTATGTAACATAACTTTTGACATCTAAACTGATTTGACAACAATATTAGACATGTTAAGGCATATGTTACTTGTCATAGGACTAGTTAGGCGGTCCAAACGCGTTTTACGCGAACGACGCGTCAAAGTAGCACAAGCTACCTAAACGGGCCGTAACGGGTCGTAAGCACTTAGGCTAGGTTTCATTTAGTATGTAGGCTTTGTTAAACCATACTACATGAGTTCCCATACTCATTTGGTTTACGAGCCCTCATTCTATCCGATCCTCCGATATAGGTCCGGTTTATTAACATAGTTACCTATATTAGGTGCCGTTTGATCCGCGATCTCTAGCATTGTTTGGTTGTTACTCAAGGACTACTAAGCAATCTCAAGTGAGTACATAGACCCCTCTTTTACTGTTTTCCAAACATTTTGGGGTGGAACACATGTGCCTACTTGTTACTTTCGTGCTTTCCATGTTTTCAAATCATATACGTGCTATGTTCATTAGTACACTATTAGTACATTGTTTTACATTACATTTTATGCTATGTATGCCCATTGTGTGCGTACTTAGTACATCATTTTACATTACATTTTATGCTATGTATGCCCATTATGTGCGTACTTAGTACATCATTTTACATTACATTTCCTGCTATGTATGTCCATTGTGTGCATACTTAGTACATTGTCTTACATTACATTACATGCTATGTATGCCCATTGTGTGCGTACTTAGTACATTGTTTTCCATTACACTTAATGCTATGTATGTTTTTTGTTGCATACTTAGTACATTTATTATTCATCACATGCTTACATTTTGGATACACACTACATGATTTACATTAGACATAAACATTTTACTTTGGTAGTTTGGTTTGAGTAAGTGATTTAAGTAACGAGGCATGTGTAATATGATACAAGCATGGTGGATACGCCGCTGGTACTTCCTATATATAAGTGTTTGTATGGTATTACATAACGTAGCGTTATTTGAATCATTTCAATTTGAGACATATAACATTTTATACAAATAACATACTTTTCACAAGACATTGTTTTACAAACAACTTATCTTCTACAAACTCATTTTTTACATGGTTATTCATTTAACCATACATTATTCTCTTATTTATACATATCATCTGAACTTATTGTTTTTCAAACGATTTACAAAACAAAACAATCTACAAGGTTCATGACTAAACCTTACTAAACATTTTCTTAAACTTACAAGTCATGAATCCTATTTTCACAAAACCTATGTATCTCACAGGCATTTTTATGCTGACGTACCTATTTTCACATGTGTTTTCAGGAGATGATGCATAGGACTTATCAAGACATACTTAGGCGGACCTGTGCCTTAGTGACTTAAAACAAGACAAGAACTAGTTAATTTATGTTATGTACTCTTTGTTTCTTGTTAAAACAATGTAACTCTCTTATTTGATTAATAAAATGAAACTTTATTTGTCACACCCCGACCGCGTAAAACAACAAATCGCGGCGGAAACGTCGGGGCGTGTCGTAACAGAATTAATTGTCTCATAACCATGGCATACAAAGTTTTATTTATTTATTAAACAAGAGTGTTACATTGTCTTAAACAGGAATTTAACGAGTTCAGAACATAATTAATCATAGTCTATCTTCTTTTAAAGTCTCTAAGGCACAGGTCCGCCCTAGTATCATGATCAACATCCTACGGAAAAGCTCCTGAAAACACATGTGAAAATAGGTACGTCAGCATAAAAATGCCTGTGAGATACATAGGTTTGTAAAAATAGGATTCATGACTTATGTTTAAGAAAATGTTTAGTCATGAACCTTGTAATTTGCTTTGTCTTGTAAATCATTTGAAAACAATAAGATCAGATGATATGTATAAGTAAATGTCAGGTTAAATAAATGACCATGTAAAAATGTGTTTGTATAAGATAAGTTGTTTGTAAATCAATGTCTTGTGAAAAATATGTTATTTATATAAAATGTTCTATGTCTCAATATTGAAATGATTCAAATAACGTTACGACATGTAATACCACACGAACACTTATATATAGGAAGTACCAGCGGCGTATCCACCATGCTTGTATCATATTACACATGCATCGTTACTTAATCACTTAATCAAACCAAACCAACCAATGTAAGAAGTCTATGTTTAAACCAATTGTCAAATGTATTGAATAATATGTCAAAGTGTTTATGTCAAGATGTAAATCATGTCAAAATGTCTATGTCAAATGTCCATGTCAAATGTCTATGTCAAATATCCATGTCAAATGTCTATGTCAAATATCCATGTCAAATGTCTATGTCAAAATGTCATGTATGGCAAGTGAAATGTCTCAACTAAACCATATGCACAAAAACAAAGTATTGAAGTAAAACTTGGTTCAAATCAAAGCTATGTTTTGTGTAAATGCATGCAACTATTTAATATGAACATCTATGCGGTATTGTAAAAATGCATACATCCAAGCCTTGTGACTGTGGTGATAAACCCTTTAAACAAATTAAAGGTCTATCTGTCTTATATCATCGAATTCGGTCATTCCTTTCTGTCCCCTTTCCCTGGGATGTCCGGAACGGGAGTTGTCAATTCCTATGGTACCACTACCTACTAACGAACGGCGTAGCTAGTGTTGATGAATGTATTGTCCCATGTAAACAAACCAAATGTCATACCAAAATGTAAACATGTGAAAAACAATGCACTAAGTATGTAATCAAATGAACATACATAGCGTGAAATGTCATGTAAAACAATGTACTAAGTAATGCACAAAATTGGGCACACCTAGCATGAAATGTCATAAAATCATGTACTATAATGTACTAACGAACATAGCAGTATATGATGTGAAAACAGGAAAGCATGAAAGTAACAAGTAGGCACATGTGTTTCACCCCAAAACAGTTTGGAAAACAGTAAAAGAGGGGTCTATGTACTCACTTGAGATTGCTCAGATGTCTAAAGATAATCACCAAGTAATGCTAGAGATCTCAGAATCAAACGGCACCTAATATAGGTAACTATGTTAATAACCGGACCTTAATCGGATGATTGGATAGAATGAGGTTTCGTAAACCAAACGAGTGTAGAGACTCGTGTCATTTGGTTTAACAAAGCCTACATACTAAATGAAACCTATCCTAAGTGCTTGTGACCCATTACGACCCGTTTAGGTAGCTTATGCTACTTTAACGCGTCGTTCGCGTGAAACGCGTTCGGACCGCCTAACTAGTCCTATGACAAGTAATATATGCCTTAACATGTCTAATATGGTTGTCAAATCAGTTTAGATGTCAAAAGTTATGTTACATATGTTTAAAATGAATTTTGGCATCAAAGGGGTATTTTGGTAATTTACCTAAGGCATATAAACTACCTATCATACAACTACTTAAACGAAGCGACCATAAGGTATAACCTCGTAAGGTTATTCCCTATATACTATGGTCACCTAATGTATTTGGTCGGATCCTAATGATCGACCAAACTGGGTCGGGTTCGAGGTATAAGCGATTTATTAGATCGCTTACCCTACGACCCTAGACAACGTGGTAATCAGTAGGCATAGTCCCAAGGGACTATGACCATCGTGATTACAATCACGTTGCGAAGTTCAACCGAACTTCGCATTGACCATTACTGGTCAACGCTGAAAGTCAAACAAAGTTTGACTTTCTGACTCAAAAAGCAGTAAAAAATAAGGAAAAGAACGAAAGAATACTTACGAAGGGTCCCCGAATGCTAAACTCGATTCGAAAATCTCAGGTATGAAACTAATGTTTCAACTTAGAGTTTCTCAAATCAAATTTCTAGTGATTATGAACAATGGGGGGTGGGGTATTTATAGTTTTCGGGTAACCGTTAGGATCGTTTCTTGGAAAAGGGGAAAAGATCTAGTCCGTACACTTGTCACAATGTTGTGGAAGCTAAATATGATCCTTATCTAGTGACTAAGCAACTTAAAACATGTGGTTAAGGATCAATTAGTTGCAACTTGTATTTAGAAACATTGAATCTGCCCAGATAGTCAGTCGCGTAGCGCGACGGGTAAGCCCTATGGGCTCGCGCTACGCTAGCACTCCCCCTGAATCAGAAAGTTTCAAAATTGGCAGCAATGGTCCCTGCACGTGTTTAAGCCCTTTTTCGATGCGTTTGAACCCCGTTAACCTCATTTCAAGGCTCTAAAATGAAGTTAAAGTATAGAGAACTCAAAACATACTCAAAAATATGCCGGATGATGGTTCGTTTGGTCGTACGAACGCGATGTTCGCTTAATTACGACGGAATGCGCATAAGCGCGAAAAACGATCCAAATGACGCGACGAAGGGATTTTTCTTAAGGCGAACACTAAAATATAATGTAGTCATGCTTACATAAATTTTTGGATGTCCATATGTATTCAGAACGTAAGTTATGCGCGAAAATGCAAACTTGTGCACTTTTTGACACTTTTAGTCCCTGAATGACTCAAAAGTTTATTTTAGCACACCGAACCCCTCAAAGCCTATTTCTAAGCTATGTAAAGGATATTTAAGGTGTGTTTAACTTATGGCCATGTTCCGGAATGTTCGTTACAGTTCAAATTGACATACTTTCGCGGTTTGTCATATTTAGTCCCTGTAAGCGAATTAACTTGTTTTTGCCATACCAAAGCCTTCAAAAACTTATTTCTAAGTTATGTAAGGGTTATTTAAGGTATGTTAAGTATATGTTGATGTTCCGGAGTATTTGTCGCGTTAAACTGAGTACGTTTTCGCACCAGTTTGCGTATAACTCTCCAGAAATTGATATAGAGTTTGGAATTGGATAAAAGTCGAAACATGAAAAATGTAAAACATAACAAAACAAACATTGTGATCAAATAACATTGTTTTATTGATAACGGAACTGTTCATAGTGATTACAAGCACAGTTGTTACAGTCTCCCCTACTTGTGGAAATTTCGTCCCGAAATTTATTTAGAGGAAACTCGTGGAAAAAGATGTGGATATTTCGCCTTCATTTGATCTTCGCGTTCCCAAGTAAACTCAGGTCCACGTTTAGCTTCCTAGCGAACTTTGACCAAAGGAATGCGCTTGCGTTTAAGCCACTTGACTTCACGTTCCATGATTTCCACTGGTTTCTCAACAAATTTCAGTGTTGTGCCAACACGAATTTCGTCAAGCGGTATGGAGAAATTCTCATCAGCTGTACACTTCTTGAGATTGGACACGTGAAAAGTTGGATGAACATTTCCCAGTTCAGGAGGTAACTCAAGTCTGTAGGCTACCTTTCCGATTCTTTCGACGATCTTGAATGGTCCAACGTATCTAGGTGCAAGTTTTCCTTTCTTTCCAAATCTGATCACACCTTTCCAAGGTGAGACCTTAAGTAATACTCGATCACCGACTTGAAATTCCAAGGCTTTGCGTTTTGGGTCCGCGTAAATCTTCTGACGGCTTCTAGCTGCCTGAAGGTTATCACGAACTTTCTTGACCTTGTCAGTTGTCTCTAAAATGAGGGCAGGTCCAGTAAGTTGAGCCTCGCCAATCTCATTCCAGCAGACTGGTGAACGACATTTTCGACCATAGAGAGCTTCGAAAGGAGCCATTTTGATGCTAGTGTGATAACTGTTGTTGTAGGAGAATTCAATCAATTTAAGATGTGAATCCCAGCTACCACCAAAATCGATCACACAAGCTCTAAGCATATCCTCCAGAGTCTGGATTGTTCTCTCAGATTGACCATCCGTTTGCGGATGATAAGCTGTGCTCAGATTAAGTTGGGTCCCCATAGCAGATTGCATGGTTCTCCAAAAATGAGAAGTGAAACGAGCATCTCTGTCAGAAATGATGTTCAAAGGAACACCATGTCGAGCTACAATTTCATCTACATAGATTTGAGCAAGTCTGTCAGTAGGAAAATCCTCGCGGATTGGCAAGAAATGCGCTGACTTTGTAAGACGATCAACGACTACCCAGATGGCATCATGACCCTTCTTAGTGCGTGGAAGTTTGGTAACAAGATCCATAGTAATGTTTTCCCATTTCCAAACTGGGATCTCCGGTTGCACCAATAAACCAGAAGGACGTTGATGTTCAGCCTTAACCTTAAGACAAGTAAGGCATTTTGACACGTATAAGGCAATGTCTTTCTTCATACCAGGCCACCAATAGTGAATACGAAGATCCTTATACATCTTATCTAAGCCCGGATGAATAGAATAACGAGACTTATGGGCTTCATCCATAAGCAAGGTACGAAGATCATCCTGGCTTGGGACCCACAAACAGTCCATGAAGTAATATGATCCATTGTCCTTCAGTTCCAGAGCAGGTGTTATGTGATAGGGAAATTCCTTATCCATTAAACCTTGTGAAACACAAGATTGTTGAGCCTGAGAAATGCGGGCTTGAATATCAGATCGAGCTTGAATAACAGACTGAACACGTACACAATGAAGCTTAGTACGTTCCTTGCGACTCAATGCATCAGCTACGACATTCGCCTTACCAGGATGGTAGCGAATTTCGCAATCATAGTCGTTTAGAAGCTCAACCCAACGTCGCTGTCTCATGTTGAGTTCTTTCTGGTTGAAGATATGCTGAAGACTTTTGTGGTCAGTGAAAACCACACATTTTGTACCGTACAAATAATGTCTCCAGATCTTGAGAGCAAAGACAACTGCACCCAACTCAAGATCATGAGTGGTGTAGTTCTTCTCATGAATCTTCAACTGCCTCGATGCATAAGCTATGACTTTGTTCCTTTGCATAAGAACACAGCCAAGACCCAATTTCGATGCATCACAATACACAACAAAATCATCATCACCCTCAGGCAATGATAGAACAGGCGCATCGCAAAGCTTCTGCTTCAGGTGTTGAAAAGCTTCCTCTTGTTTGAATCCCCAGTAAAAGGGCATTTTCTTCTGAGTTAGAGCAGTTAGAGGAACTGCAATCTTAGAGAAGTTTTCAATGAAGCGGCGATAATAACCCGCTAGACCAAGAAAAGAACGAACTTCAGTAGGAGTAGTAGGCGCATCCCAATCCTTAATCGCACTGATCTTGGAGGGATCTACATGAATACCTTGTTTGTTGATAATATGCCCCAAAAATTGAACTTCTTTAAGCCAAAATTCGCACTTGGAGAATTTGGCGAAAAGTTGCTCTTTCTTCAGGAGTTCCAGAGTAAGACGAAGATGCTGCTCGTGGTCAGCTTGCGTCTTAGAATATATCAAGATGTCATCAATAAAAACAATGACGAACTGATCCAAATAAGGTTTGCAGACCCTATTCATTAAGTCCATGAAAACAGCAGGAGCATTGGTCAAACCGAATGGCATGACTGTGAATTCATAATGCCCATAACGAGTACGGAACGCTGTCTTCGGAATGTCTTCTTCTTGCACCCGAAGTTGATGATATCCAGATCGCAGATCAATCTTCGAAAAATAAGAAGCGCCTTGTAACTGATCAAAGAGATCATCGATGCGAGGTAGGGGATATCGATTCTTGATGGTAAGCTTGTTAAGCTCACGATAATCGATACACATTCTAAAGGATCCATCCTTCTTCTTGACAAAGAGAACGGGAGCACCCCAAGGTGAAAAGCTGGGACGGATAAAGCCTTTGTCAGAGAGTTCCTGAAGCTGTTTGGACAACTCTTGCATCTCAGATGGTGCAAGACGATATGGAGCTCTGGCAATGGGATTCGCACCAGGTACGAGATCAATGCGGAACTCGACTTGGCGTGCTGGAGGTAGACCAGGTAAATCTTCAGGGAACACTTCAGAATAATCCCGAACGACAGGAATATCTGAAATAGACTTACCCTTGCATTTATCTTCTGTAACATGTGCTAAGAAAGCCACATAGTTCTTCCGTAGATACTTCCGAGCTTTAAAACAAGACATGAGTTTGAGACCACCGATAGGCTTCTCACCTTGAACCTGCAGGATCTCGCCTGTCGAAAGCGGCACACGAACAATCTTCTCAGAACAAACTATCTCTGCGTGATGCTTGGATAACCAATCCATTCCCACAATAACGTCGAAGCTTCCAAGTTGCATAGGCGTGAGGTCGATAGGAAAAAGATGGTTGTTAAGATTCAACTGGCAGTTGCGTAGAACAGAATCAAGAATAATGGGTTCACCACTAGCAACTTCTACTGTCAAAGGTTTTCCTAGTTTCGTTCTAGACACTCGAAGCATAGGCTCAAAAGACAAAGACACGAAACTCTTATCGGCACCGGAATCGAAAAGAACAGATGCAGGCTGATTATTAATAAAGAACGTACCGTTCACCACATTATCGTCAGCCTGTGCCTCTTGGGCATTCATGTTAAAAACTCGGCCTCGAGCCGGAGCCTGATTCTGGTTCTGGTTCTGGTTCGCCAGTCTTGGGCACCGATTCCTATAGTGGGTCAGATCCCCACAATTGTAACAAGCACCAGGTGGGTATTGTGGTCGTGCAGCTTGACCCTGTTGCGGAGCCGGAGGCTGAGCAACTTGTTGAGCCGGGTTCGGAACCGCGGGATTCTGAGCAGACCGACAAACATTGGCAAGATGGCCTGATTTCCCACAGTTAGTACAGAAACGGCATGGAAGTTGCGGCTGGTGGTGACTGTTGCATCTATTGCACAAAGGTGCATTCCCTGAATAAGGTTTCTTTGCTGGAGGCTGTGCGGGTTGGTTGGGAGCTGCCTGGTTAGCTTGGGCAGTGATAGCAAAATTTTGGGAAGCCTTACGCTTCTTTGCCCTCTTTGAAGAACCAGAGTTCTTTCCATTCCCGTTTTGACCTTTCTTGCTATCCACCTTGTCAGCCGATTGTTCCTTGCCCTTGTCACCCTTCCGGTGTAACTTGTTCTTCCGGATCTGCGACTCAGTCAATGTTGCAGATAACTCGATTGCCTGACGAAGTGTGGCAGGGTTACTACCAGTAAGAATGTCTTGTACCGAGTCAGGTAGGCCATCGATGTATCTCTCGATAGCCTTGTCGAGTGGGGTGACCATTGTTGGGCAAAGTAGACTCAACTCTTCAAACCGATCAGTATATGCCCTGTGCTCACCACTATCTTGCTTCAAAACATCAAACTCTTTCTCCAACGCTCGCTGCTCATGGCGAGGACAGAATTCCCTCATCATAAGGGCTCTAAGTTCAACCCAGGTCTGTGCGAGAGCAACTTCTGTGTCACACCCCCAAAATCCACCCGCGGAGTACCACCGCTTGGAGGCGTGACATGACCAGGATCAAGCCACCAATCATATTGAACATAAGTAAAATAGTAAAAGTCATACAACAATACGATAGGTGTTTCCATAACCAAATATAAACAAGTGTGCAGCGGAAGCATTTAATGTAAACCCAACATAAGTTATAAGTTCAAATATCGTCTACGATCCGTATCCCACAACGACCTGCTCCTTCCTGTGCAAGCTCCATATGTACCTAAGGTCCTGCAAGGCATGTAACAGAGAATCAACAACTAGTTGAGCGAGTTCACAGTAAATAAGTTCGTAATTGTAAGTTTGTTTCGTAACATGTGGCGCTACTAGGCCGATCATATGTTCTATTAGTGGGGGCTTCCCATGTTGCATATACACTAGACTATTTGTAACCATAAGTGTTCTTCACAACCGAGAACAGTAGTACGTACATAGTTTACGTAGGCTTTACGTAAGTGTCCTTCACAACCGAGGACAGTATTGAGTATAAGTTCACGTAGGTTTTACGTGAGTATCCTTCACAACCGAGGATAGTATTGAGTATAAGTTCACGTAGGTTTTACGTGAGTATCCTTCACAACCGAGGATAGTATTGAGTATAAGTTCGATAGTATTGAGTATAAGTTCACGTAGGTTTTACGTGAGTATCCTTCACAACCGAGGATAGTATTGAGTATAAGTTCACGTAGGTTTTACGTGAGTATCCTTCACAACCGAGGATAGCGAGTAGCATAAGTATACGTAGGTTTTACGTATGTGTCCTTCACAACCGAGGACAATGGTATGGTAGTCTAGTATCAGTGTATGTACGAATCTATTCAACCTTATTCCTTCCATCCCATTCCCCAAACCCTGGGAATCCCATGCCTTAGTAAGGGTGTGAACTCACCTTGTTTTGCTCGGTATGCTAAGTGTATGCTCACAAGTAATCAATCGCGTCCTAAAGTAGGCACGTATGTGAAATCAGTTTGAGTTCAAGTCGTTCACGTATAAGCATGCAACACGTAATCACAGTCATGTACAATATGGTTACACTTAACAGCAGTCAAATATTCCAGTTAACACTTAACAGAATTAACTCAAGTTACTGCACAGATCAGCTATTCGGCGAAACACGCATGTTGGCGAAACACAGATAATGACGAAACACATATAATGGCGAAACACATTCTGTTTCGTCGAGGTGTCCCCTGGCGAAACAGAACTTCTGATTCGTCGACTACACTTGGCGAAACACATTCTGTTTCGCCGAGAGTTCTGTTTCGTCGAACAGTTCAGTTTCGCAGACATCAGTTACAGCAGAGCGAAAAACACATAAACCCTAACAGCCGTAAAACAGCAATTCCTCATCATACAGAAATCGTTCAACACAGAAATCATTCAATCCTCGCTCAATATAATGAGTCTTATGTTACCAACCATTAATCTATGCATCACAACTGAAACATCAATGAACCAGGGATCATATCATCATCTTCATCAATAAAATCATCACAAAACAACACTCATAAAATCCATACTCTATGCATACCCGCTAACATGCATAATCATTGAGAGGTTCATGAAACCCTAAGTATTCATCATACACATACACTCCTATAATCCAGAAATCAAGCATAAACACAACATGTATAAAGAAATCAAGGGACAAAGAAACCGATTTAGACAAGCACGCACTAACCGAGATATTCGGGATGAACAAGGGAGGATTCGAGAGAGAAAGATGATGGTTGATGATGGGTATCGCCTTTTCAAAAGAGAGAGTTCTAGGGTTTCTATTTTTGATAAAAGTGTGAAACAGGAAGTCGGTTTCACTTAATATCCACGAATTACCGTTCTGGGCCCATAATGGGCTTTGCGAATCAATGGGCCGACGAAACACATCAGTTTCGTCGTGAGGTGATATGGCGAAACACACTGTTTCGTCGAGTTGCTTGATGGCGAAACACACCAGTTTCGTCGGAATGTATATGGCGAAACAGTCTGTTTCATCAGGTCCTTCCATGTTTTAAACAGTTTAAGTTTTCAACAGGTGTTTCATGATATACAGCCAAACACAAAATCATGCAACCACAATTGTTCATTATAAATTAACGTATACAGTTACAAGTTAAACAAGTCAAACAACTAGACCGTCAAAGTCAACGTGCAATAAATGCGAATAAAGAATGTCGGAAACTCGAGTTGTCACATTATCCCCAACTTGAAAGAAATTTCGTCCCGAAATTTAGCATGCGGTTACTGAGGAAGCTAGGTAAGTTATCGTTTACTAGTTTCCCTGGGGTGTCACATCATTCCCCCGTTGAGTTGGAATTTCATTCCGAAATTCCGTAGTAGCTTCAGCCTCAGTAGTAGTTGCATTATTTTCGAACAACTGGGGATATTTGAGTTCCATTTGATCTTCGCGCTCCCAGGTGAACTCTGGGCCGCGACGGGAGTTCCAACGAACTCGTACAAGAGGTATTCTAGTGTTCTTGAGGACCTTAACATCCCGGTCCGTGATTTCAACTGGTTCTTCGACGAAATGCAACCGTTCGTCGATAGTGAGCTCCTTCAAAGGAACTACGTGGGTCTCATCTGACAGAAACTTCTTCAGATTCGACACGTGAAAGACGTTGTGAACTGCACTGAGTTCAGCTGGTAAGTTCAGTCTGTAGGCCACTTTGCCTATTTTCTCAATAACTTCGAAAGGTCTAACGTATCGTGGATTGAGTTTGCCGCGTTTGCCAAAACGAACCACACCCTTCCAGGGTGAAACTTTAAGTAGCGCTCGATCCCCAACCTGGAATTCGAGTAGTTTCCTGTCTTTATCAGCGTATACTTTCTGACGGTCACGAGCTGCCGCCATGCGTTGTCGTATTTGAGCAATCTTTTCAGTAGTATCAACTACCATTTCTGGACCTGTGATTTGACTTTCCCCCACCTCTGCCCAACAGAGAGGTGACCGGCACCTACGCCCGTACAATGCCTCGAATGGTGCAGCTTTAATGCTGGTGTGGTAGTTGTTGTTATACGAAAATTCCACGAGTGGCAGATGTTTCTCCCAACCATTGCCAAAGTCAATTACGCACGCCCGAAGCATGTCTTCTAGAGTTTGAATAGTGCGCTCAGACTGCCCATCTGTCTGAGGGTGATAAGCTGTGCTCATGTCTAAACGAGAGCCAAAAGATTTGTGCATTGCTTGCCACAGTTCTGAAGTAAAACGTGCGTCACGATCAGAGATGATGGAGGTGGGCACTCCGTGCCTCGAGACCACTTCTTTTAAGTAAATGTCTGCCAAGGTAGAGAACTTGTCTGTTTCTTTGATTGCTAAGAAGTGAGCAGACTTTGTGAGTCGATCTACGATCACCCAAATAGTATCATTTCCGCGCTGAGATCTAGGTAGGCCAGTAACAAAATCCATGGAAATTTGCTCCCATTTCCATTGTGGTATTTCAGGTTGTTGGAGTGGTCCTGACGGTTTCTGATATTCTGCCTTGACTCTCGCACAAGTCAAGCATTTGCTAACGTATGTGGCTATGTGGGCCTTCATGCTAGGCCACCAATATGTAGTTCTGAGGTCGTGGTACATCTTATCCGAACCAGGATGTACTGAGTAGCGAGACTTATGAGCTTCATCCATTACTAGCTCGCGTAGGTTGCCGTACAGTGGGACCCAAATGCGTCCTGTGACGTAGTAAGCACCATCTTCCTTCTGTTCTAAGCGTTGCCTTGAGCCGCATAGGGCTTCAGCCCTGACGTTGTCTGGTTTCAATGCTTCTATCTCTGATCCCGTCATCTTCATGTTAAAGAACTCCACTTCCAACTTGTGGATGGCATCATAACTACTGTATTCACGTTTGATCAGTTCCTTAAAATCATTCCATGGGGTGGCATTAGCAGCCGCCAGCCCCAGTATCGTAACTTGCGCGCTCCACCAAGTTTGCGCAGTACCTTCGAGAATATCAGTGGCATATTTCACCTTACGAGCCTCAGGTCATTCGCACATTTGAAGGCCGATTCGAGTGTCGCTGAAAGTAGTAGGACGACAGTCCATAAAAATCGTGTATGTGCACACAGGTGGCTGAGCGTGTTGACTTGTCGTGTGCGTAAGAGTAATCAAAATTAAGCACAAGTGTTGAGTTACGAGAGTAGGATCTAAGGATCCTAGAGTAAGTGGTGATGGCAGGTTACACCTCCTGCCTGGGCAGCTGCGAGTGCTGCAGTAACTTGTTCAGTGATCGAAGCCGCCAACTGGGCTTGAGTTAGGTTAACGCGTCCACACATGATCTTGACATCAAGGAGAACATGTGTGTGAGAGGTTCGCGAATAGTGCGAAGAGAGTGAGCACACAAGTATCCTCATGCAATAACAAATAGTGAGCAATGTAATCTAAGCATACCACGAGCAAAGTTCTATGTAGTTCTAGCAAGTAGTAAGGTAACATGAATAGTAGTACCTATGATGTTGAGTCTTGCACGTGGAGCGAAGCGTCGTTGTGGATCGTTGAGAGCACTGTTCTGGTTATAGTCTGATTTTAATAAAAATGTTTTCCCCTTATTAAAACCGAGTTCTCTATAACCAATGGCTCTGATACCAATCTGTCACACCCCCAAAATCCACCCGCGGAGTACCACCGCTTGGAGGCGTGACATGACCAGGATCAAGCCACCAATCATATTGAACATAAGTAAAATAGTAAAAGTCATACAACAATACGATAGGTGTTTCCATAACCAAATATAAACAAGTGTGCAGCGGAAGCATTTAATGTAAACCCAACATAAGTTATAAGTTCAAATATCGTCTACGATCCGTATCCCACAACGACCTGCTCCTTCCTGTGCAAGCTCCATATGTACCTAAGGTCCTGCAAGGCATGTAACAGAGAATCAACAACTAGTTGAGCGAGTTCACAGTAAATAAGTTCGTAATTGTAAGTTTGTTTCGTAACATGTGGCGCTACTAGGCCGATCGTATGTTCTATTAGTGGGGGCTTCCCATGTTGCATATACACTAGACTATTTGTAACCATAAGTGTTCTTCACAACCGAGAACAGTAGTACGTACATAGTTTACGTAGGCTTTACGTAAGTGTCCTTCACAACCGAGGACAGTATTGAGTATAAGTTCACGTAGGTTTTACGTGAGTATCCTTCACAACCGAGGATAGTATTGAGTATAAGTTCGATAGTATTGAGTATAAGTTCACGTAGGTTTTACGTGAGTATCCTTCACAACCGAGGATAGTATTGAGTATAAGTTCACGTAGGTTTTACGTGAGTATCCTTCACAACCGAGGATAGCGAGTAGCATAAGTATACGTAGGTTTTACGTATGTGTCCTTCACAACCGAGGACAATGGTATGGTAGTCTAGTATCAGTGTATGTACGAATCTATTCAACCTTATTCCTTCCATCCCATTCCCCAAACCCTGGGAATCCCATGCCTTAGTAAGGGTGTGAACTCACCTTGTTTTGCTCGGTATGCTAAGTGTATGCTCACAAGTAATCAATCGCGTCCTAAAGTAGGCACGTATGTGAAATCAGTTTGAGTTCAAGTCGTTCACGTATAAGCATGCAACACGTAATCACAGTCATGTACAATATGGTTACACTTAACAGCAGTCAAATATTCCAGTTAACACTTAACAGAATTAACTCAAGTTACTGCACAGATCAGCTATTCGGCGAAACACGCATGTTGGCGAAACACAGATAATGACGAAACACATATAATGGCGAAACACATTCTGTTTCGTCGAGGTGTCCCCTGGCGAAACAGAACTTCTGATTCGTCGACTACTCTTGGCGAAACACATTCTGTTTTGCCGAGAGTTCTGTTTCGTCGAACAGTTCAGTTTCGCAGACATCAGTTACAGCAGAGCGAAAAACACATAAACCCTAACAGCCGTAAAACAGCAATTCCTCATCATACAGAAATCGTTCAACACAGAAATCATTCAATCCTCGCTCAATATAATGAGTCTTATGTTACCAACCATTAATCTATGCATCACAACCGAAACATCAATGAACCAGGGATCATATCATCATCTTCATCAATAAAATCATCACAAAACAACACTCATAAAATCCATACTCTATGCATACCCGCTAACATGCATAATCATTGAGAGGTTCATGAAACCCTAAGTATTCATCATACACATACACTCCTATAATCCAGAAATCAAGCATAAACACAACATGTATAAAGAAATCAAGGGACAAAGAAACCGATTTAGACAAGCACGCACTAACCGAGATATTCGGGATGAACAAGGGAGGATTCGAGAGAGAAAGATGATGGTTGATGATGGGTATCGCCTTTTCAAAAGAGAGAGTTCTAGGGTTTCTATTTTTGATAAAAGTGTGAAACAGGAAGTCGGTTTCACTTAATATCCACGAATTACCGTTCTGGGCCCATAACGGGCTTTGCGAATCAATGGGCCGACGAAACACATCAGTTTCGTCGTGAGGTGATATGGCGAAACACACTGTTTCGTCGAGTTGCTTGATGGCGAAACACACCAGTTTCGTCGGAATGTATATGGCGAAACAGTCTGTTTCGTCAGGTCCTTCCATGTTTTAAACAGTTTAAGTTTTCAACAGGTGTTTCATGATATACAGCCAAACACAAAATCATGCAACCACAATTGTTCATTATAAATTAACGTATACAGTTACAAGTTAAACAAGTCAAACAACTAGACCGTCAAAGTCAACGTGCAATAAATGCGAATAAAGAATGTCGGAAACTCGAGTTTTCACATTCTGCACCTCTGTCTCTCATAACCCCGTTCCACCATGTCAAAGCCCTCTTCTGAAATACGCTCGAAGCAAACTCGACTTTGCGATTATCCGGACACTGCACACGGCGAAAAGTATTCTCACTGCTCTCGAACCACTGAAGAAGCCCAGTCGCTCCCTCAGAACCACTAAACTTGAGTGGTTTAGCCAAATTAAAATCCTTGTATTTGCACGGACCATTGTTGTTGTTGTTGGCTTGTTGCCATTGAGCAAAGAGATTTGGGAATTGAGCAGCCATCTGCTGCGCAATAATTTCTGCCAGTTCGGCAGTAGCTATCTGGTTCTCGCGTCGAGGAGGCATTCTAAAAGAGGAAAACATGAAAAGAAACGAGTGAGATGATTGGATGAAAAGAATGAGATGAAACAAAATCAACAAGAGCAAAGATGGTGGTCATTCGTTCGTATCACAAAGCAAACAAATGACACACAGTGACTAATCAAAGTAAATGGGTCAAAATAATGTATTAGTGAAGACATGCTCGTCTATAAGTGAACACTCACTCCAAGAATTCCCAGGTAAGCACAACTGGTCTCGCGTCTGGTTGAGATGTATACGAAGTGCTTGCCTAGATAGAAAACCCAGAATACAGGCATTCACCCTTCCAGTTTGCACATGTTCACATTATTTAAAACCCACAACGTTTGACGGGATTTTGAAAATTTGAAGGCACAAGGCCAAAAACCAATACTGAAAAGGGTTCAAAACCATATAACAGAGGGTTCAAAACCTTACAATTGAGGGTTCAAAACCTTGTAAAAAATTTTTAAAAAACAGATGATTGTTTTTCAAAAATCGTTTCGGAAAAATTTTGGTTCCTTGTTTTGTTAATCACCTAAGGATAGGTGATGTACATGTTTTAAGATCTAAACACAAGATAACTTGTGTTAGGTTCCTAGAAAAGTTATAGTCTAGGTCAAAGCATTACTAATAACCTAATTCCCTATAACCATTGGCTCTGATACCAACTCTTCTGTCACACCCCGACCGCGTAAAACAACAAATCGCGGCGGAAACGTCGGGGCGTGTCGTAACAGAATTAATTGTCTCATAACCATGGCATACAAAGTTTTATTTATTTATTAAACAAGAGTGTTACATTGTCTTAAACAGGAATTTAACGAGTTCAGAACATAATTAATCATAGTCTATCTTCTTTTAAAGTCTCTAAGGCACAGGTCCGCCATAGTATCATGATCAACATCCTACGGAAAAGCTCCTGAAAACACATGTGAAAATAGGTACGTCAGCATAAAAATGCCTGTGAGATACATAGGTTTGTAAAAATAGGATTCATGACTTATGTTTAAGAAAATGTTTAGTCATGAACCTTGTAATTTTCTTTGTCTTGTAAATCATTTGAAAACAATAAGATCAGATGATATGTATAAGTAAATGTCAGGTTAAATAAATGACCATGTAAAAATGTGTTTGTATAAGATAAGTTGTTTGTAAATCAATGTCTTGTGAAAAATATGTTATTTATATAAAATGTTCTATGTCTCAATATTGAAATGATTCAAATAACGTTACGACATGTAATACCACACGAACACTTATATATAGGAAGTACCAGCGGCGTATCCACCATGCTTGTATCATATTACACATGCATCGTTACTTAATCACTTAATCAAACCAAACCAACCAATGTAAGAAGTCTATGTTTAAACCAATTGTCAAATGTATTGAATAATATGTCAAAGTGTTTATGTCAAGATGTAAATCATGTCAAAATGTCTATGTCAAATGTCCATGTCAAATGTCTATGTCAAATATCCATGTCAAATGTCTATGTCAAATATCCATGTCAAATGTCTATGTCAAAATGTCATGTATGGCAAGTGAAATGTCTCAACTAAACCATATGCACAAAAACAAAGTATTGAAGTAAAACTTGGTTCAAATCAAAGCTATGTTTTGTGTAAATGCATGCAACTATTTAATATGAACATCTATGCGGTATTGTAAAAATGCATACATCCAAGCCTTGTGACTGTGGTGATAAACCCTTTAAACAAATTAAAGGTCTATCTGTCTTATATCATCGAATTCGGTCATTCCTTTCTGTCCCCTTTCCCTGGGATGTCCGGAACGGGAGTTGTCAATTCCTATGGTACCACTACCTACTAACGAACGGCGTAGCTAGTGTTGATGAATGTATTGTCCCATGTAAACAAACCAAATGTCATACCAAAATGTAAACATGTGAAAAACAATGCACTAAGTATGTAATCAAATGAACATACATAGCGTGAAATGTCATGTAAAACAATGTACTAAGTAATGCACAAAATTGGGCACACCTAGCATGAAATGTCATAAAATCATGTACTATAATGTACTAACGAACATAGCAGTATATGATGTGAAAACAGGAAAGCATGAAAGTAACAAGTAGGCACATGTGTTTCACCCCAAAACAGTTTGGAAAACAGTAAAAGAGGGGTCTATGTACTCACTTGAGATTGCTCAGATGTCTAAAGATAATCACCAAGTAATGCTAGAGATCTCAGAATCAAACGGCACCTAATATAGGTAACTATGTTAATAACCGGACCTTAATCGGATGATTGGATAGAATGAGGTTTCGTAAACCAAACGAGTGTAGAGACTCGTGTCATTTGGTTTAACAAAGCCTACATACTAAATGAAACCTATCCTAAGTGCTTGTGACCCATTACGACCCGTTTAGGTAGCTTATGCTACTTTAACGCGTCGTTCGCGTGAAACGCGTTCGGACCGCCTAACTAGTCCTATGACAAGTAATATATGCCTTAACATGTCTAATATGGTTGTCAAATCAGTTTAGATGTCAAAAGTTATGTTACATATGTTTAAAATGAATTTTGGCATCAAAGGGGTATTTTGGTAATTTACCTAAGGCATATAAACTACCTATCATACAACTACTTAAACGAAGCGACCATAAGGTATAACCTCGTAAGGTTATTCCCTATATACTATGGTCACCTAATGTATTTGGTCGGATCCTAATGATCGACCAAACTGGGTCGGGTTCGAGGTATAAGCGATTTATTAGATCGCTTACCCTACGACCCTAGACAACGTGGTAATCAGTAGGCATAGTCCCAAGGGACTATGACCATCGTGATTACAATCACGTTGCGAAGTTCAACCGAACTTCGCATTGACCATTACTGGTCAACGCTGAAAGTCAAACAAAGTTTGACTTTCTGACTCGAAAAGCAGTAAAAAATAAGGAAAAGAACGAAAGAATACTTACGAAGGGTCCCCGAATGCTAAACTCGATTCGAAAATCTCAGGTATGAAACTAATGTTTCAACTTAGAGTTTCTCAAATCAAATTTCTAGTGATTATGAACAATGGGGGGTGGGGTATTTATAGTTTTCGGGTAACCGTTAGGATCGTTTCTTGGAAAAGGGGAAAAGATCTAGTCCGTACACTTGTCACAATGTTGTGGAAGCTAAATATGATCCTTATCTAGTGACTAAGCAACTTAAAACATGTGGTTAAGGATCAATTAGTTGCAACTTGTATTTAGAAACATTGAATCTGCCCAGATAGTCAGTCGCGTAGCGCGACGGGTAAGCCCTATGGGCTCGCGCTACGCTAGCACTCCCCCTGAATCAGAAAGTTTCAAAATTGGCAGCAATGGTCCCTGCACGTGTTTAAGCCCTTTTTCGATGCGTTTGAACCCCGTTAACCTCATTTCAAGGCTCTAAAATGAAGTGAAAGTATAGGGAACTCAAAACATACTCAAAAATATGCCGGATGATGGTTCGTTTGGTCGTACGAACGCGATGTTCGCTTAATTACGACGGAATGCGCATCCCTGCACGTGTTTAAGCCCTTTTTCGATGTTTACTAAAACAAATGTTTTTGGGTTAGGAATCATGGCTATGAGGTTTTATAAACTATAGCCCGCTTGATTTGAGTTGGTTAATTAAGTTGCAATATTATACTCTTTTCAAAACAAGGTTTTTAATAAAGTATTGCAACATTTAAACTAGCCATGAATCCGACACTCCTATAAAACCTATGTACTCGCCATCATTTCTTTGCTGACTTTGTTTTCACATATGTTTCAGGTGTTGATGCTTGATGATGATTACTAGGATGCATGAGTCACATAGGATCTGGATGAGGCCTTAGTGACATAATAACAACATTAGTCAATATGTAACTTGTTTGTTTGTGTTAAGACAATGTTGATGTTTAATATTATCAATAAAACGAAACAATTTTTGTATCCATGGTTATGAAACGATAATTCTGCCACGACACTCCCCGACATTTCCGCCGTGTTTTTGTTGTTTTAACGCGGTCGGGGTGTGACAGAAGAGTTGGTATCAGAGCCAATGGTTATAGGGAATTAGGTTATTAGTAATGCTTTGACCTAGACTATAACTTTTAGGACCCTAACGCAAATTTCTTTGCGTTTAGATTTTTAAAACAAAACTGTCACCTACCCTTAGGTGATAACCACAACAAGAACACAATTTTCGAATCCGCTTTGAAAACTAATCATCTGTTCTAGGATGATTGATTACTAGGTTTTGAACCCTTTGTTGTAAGGTTTTGAACCCTTTAAGTTTTCAAAATCACGTCAAAGTTTGGGTCTAAATAATGTGAACACGTGCAAACTGGAAGAGTGAATGCCTGTACCCTGAGTTTTCTGTCTAAGGCTAGAGTGTTCGTACAAATCCACATAATCGGACCAGTCACTCTTACCTGGGAACTCTTGGGGTGAGTGTTCACTTATAGGCGAGCATGTCTTTGGCGATACATTATATTGACCCATTTACTTTGATTAGTCACTGCGTGTCGTTTGTTTGTTCGAGGTAACGAACAAATGATCGCCTTCCTTGTGTTTTGTCGATACCTCTTTTGCTTTTCCTAATTATCAACCTCACTCATTTCTCATATCTCCTTGTTAGACCATGCCTCCTCGACGTGAAGCACAATCTTTTACTATTGAAGAAATCGCAGCCCTGGTCTCTCAGCAAGTGGCTGCTGTGCTTCCCGGTGTTGTGACCCAAGTCCACGAGATATACAACAACAACAATAATAACAACAACAATAATGCACAGTGTAGTTTCAAGAATTTCAATTCTGCTAAGCCTCTGAAGTTTTCTGGGTCGCAAGGAGCAACTGCGCTCCTGCAGTGGTTTGAGAGTATCGAGAGCACATTCAGGCATGTGCAGTGTCCGAATGCGCGTAAGGTTGAATTTGCATCAAGCGTGTTTGAGAAGCGAGCGCTTACCTGGTGGAATGGTATTATGCGTGATAGGGGTGCCGAAGTGGCATTGGCAAAAACATGGGAAGAGCTTCGGGCTCTCATGATGAAGGAGTTTTATCCCCATCACGAGGTTCGAGCTTTGGAACGAGAGTTTGACGATTTAAAGCAAGATGGGGCTGAGCACCGTGCGTACACGGATCATTTAGAGGAACTCAGTCTATTGTGTCCCACCATGGTTACCCCACCAGAGAAAGCAATCGAGAGATATATCGATGGTCTACCCGATTCTATGCTGGATATTGTGACCGGTGTTAATCCTACTACCCTTCGTCAAGCGATCGAGTTGTCTGCTACCCTGACTGAGACTCAAGTCAGGAAGGGTAAACTCACCCGCAAGGGTGATAAAAAGAAGGCGACTGATTCTGGGAAGGACAAGAAAAAGGGTAAGGGTAAAGAAGATGAGTCGTCGAAGAAATCGAGGAAGCGAAAGGGTGTCCAGAATTTTGCTGTTACGGCACAGACTAATCAGAACCCACCGGCTCAACCTCCTGCGAAGAAGGCGTATGCTGGTACCGCACCTCATTGTGCTCGCTGCAACGGTCATCATGTTGCGCAGTAAGCTTGTAAGCAGTGCACGACGTGTGGTAAACTTGGGCATTTGGCCATTGTTTGTCGTTTAGGACAAAATTAGGTTGCCCAGGTTCAAGCTCCGGTACAAGGGAATGTTGCGAGATTCCCACCGGGTTCATGTTTCAATTGTGGAGAGTTTGGTCACTTCCGCAACAAATGTCCGAGGCTGGCGAATGCAAACGCGAATGCTAATGCGAACCCGAATGCGAACGTCAACGCCAACGTGAATCCTGCTCGAGGGCGAGCGTACAATTTGAATGCAAACGAAGCGAGGGCTGACAACGAGGTGGTGAACGGTACGTTTCTTGTTAAGAATCGACCTGCATCTATTCTCTTTGATTCTGGTGCAGATAGAAGTTTTGTTTCTTTATCTTTTGAACCTTTGCTTGCGATACCTAGAACTAAATTGAGGAAACCCTTATCTGTCGAAGTTGCTACTGGTAAACCTCTCGTTCTGGATTCTGTTATTCGTGGTTCTCAGTTAAACCTTGATAACCATCTTTTTCCTATTGACCTCACGCCGATGCAACTTGGGAGCTTCGACATTATCATTGGATTGGATTGGTTAACCAAACACCATGCTGAAGTGGTTTGCTTCGATAAGATTGTTCGTATCCCTTTGTCTTCTGGCGAAATTCTAGAAGTTCGTGGCGAGAAACCTTCAGGTGGATTGAAGCTTATGTCGTGTATGGAAGCTCAGAGGTATTTGAGTAAAGGATATGTTGCTTTTCTAGCACATGTCACCGAGGAGAAAGACAAGAGTAAGAGTATTCAGGATATTCCGATTGTTCGGGATTATCCAGAGGTCTTTCCCGATGAACTGCTTGGACTGCCTCCAGTTCGTCAAGTTGAGTTTCATATTGACCTTGTACCCAATGCCAACCCGATTGCGAAAGCACCTTATCGTCTTGCACCGTCAGAGATGCAAGAGTTATCAAAACAGCTTCAAGAGTTATCTGATAAGGACTCATCCGTCCGAGTTATTCACCTTGGGGAGCTCCTGTCCACTTCATGAAAAAGAAAGATGGGTCTTTTCGAATGTGTATCGATTATCGTGAGCTTAATAAGCTTACCATCAAGAATCGATATCCCCTACCTCGAATTGATGATCTCTTTGACCAGCTGCAAGGTGCTTCGTGTTTTTCTAAGATCGATCTGCATTCCGGGTATCATCAACTTCGTGTTCTCGAAGAAGATATTCCCAAAACTGCTTTCCGCACGAGATATGGGCATTACGAGTTCACTGTCATGCCTTTTGGTTTGACGAATGCCCCAGCTATCTTTATGGACTTAATAAATAGGGTCTGTAAACCTTATGTATCAGTTAACATTTTTTTTTCAGTTCCCCAAACTACTCCAGCTACTACTTATGTATCAGTTAAAGAGGAGAACAGAGAAGAAATTAATCATCCAAATGATGTAATAATCAATCAGGAAGAGATACAAGAAATTCCGGAGGACGTTGATCTCGATTATGACAAATGGTGGTGTGACAATATAGATGACATCCTTGAGTTGTTTAAGCCGTATGATTACTAAATTAATCTCATCATGATGCAAAGTACTTGACATTTGAGCTTTTAGTTTTCAACTTTTATATTTAATACTTATATTTCCTTATTCGTGTACTACTTTATATAACTTTTATTTATGTTTAAGACTTATTTTTTTATTCGTGTGTTACTTTATTGCGTCAATGGTTTCTTGAATTACTTGATAATTTAAATTTTAAATTTAATAATTACTAGACATGTGTAATACTTATGACATATATCCATTGTAATAATGCTACCATAAATATTATACGAATAAGAAAACTACCATAAACCAGTACCGCAATGCAAAGTGTCACCCCCGCCGAATCGTACGGACATCCTACTAGTACAATTGATACATATTAGTACAAAGAGCTATCAACAATAATGATTTTGTTTGCCTATTAAATAAAGCATAGTGTCTATGTATTTAAAAGATATAGATATAGACATATATTTAAGTATTTTTTTTATTTGTTCATTGTTGTATTTATTATATGTAAAAAAAAAAGATATAGACATAGATGAGTATTTTTATTTGTTTATTGTTGTATTTATTATAGATAATCAAAGCAAAATAGTTTATATAAAGTAGTTAAAATGAGTCATCATAACTCATAAGTTTCCAAAAAAATTCTTAATTAAAATAACAATTAGTTAAAATACTAATGTAACAAGCCCTACATCTTAATTGGCCTTAAATTTTTTTTGAAAAAAGGCGGAAATATATTAAGTAAACAAACAGAACAAGAACCTTAGCAAGATGCTAAGGTATAAGGGTACAGGTACAGCAACACTAAAAGTGCAGAAAGAAATTACAAAGAGATCATTTGAAACAACTAAACTCTCTCCAAGCCTCCCAATTTAGATCCTTTTTTCCAGCCCTTTCTCTTATCCACAAAAACGAGAGTGCTTTGATGTCACCGACTGCCCTTGAAACCTTCGTTGTTTTACCATTGAAGATTACATTGTTTCTAATTCGCCATAATATCCAACATGTTGCCGCGATAATCATGTATACCGCTTCTTTTTTTCTTGTGATGAACAATGCGATTGAATATGCTCCAATAATCCGACCAAACTGAGCACATATCTTGGAAGAGAAATTTTGACCCATAACGAGATTGCCGTCCAAACCAGTTGAGCAAATTGGCCTTAAATACAAGGGACAATTTTGCAGAATAAAGATTCCTATGTGTAATTCCATTAGCCTAGAAAAAGTTTAATATAATTGGACGTTGAAAAAGTTTAATAAAGATTCCTACGATGACAATCCTTGTGAAGGCGACACTAGTGTCCCTTGAATGCATTGGAATCCAATTAAATAACGCATATTGGGCCCCTTCTATAATTTTAAAATCATAAACTTATCTATTAATAATAACATAACATATCAATATATGTAAAATCGAAACATAAATTTAACAAAATACCACACAAGTAATGACAAAAAAACATATGCTTTCTTTTCTGGTCATTTTCCGGAACGTAAGGTACATAAATATAGCCAACAGGTAAACAAGTGTTGCTTGTATGTGTAAAAAATAATAAGTTTTGTAATTGTAGGGCCTGGTCACCAAATGATCTTGACAGTTAAGTTGGGCATCAGAATAGAAAAAAAAAAATCAAAAAGTTAAATGCAGTGTGTCTTTTTGTGCTTTGAGGGTGTTTGCAATTTGCTTCCCAAATTCAAAAGTTTCACGTACAACCCCTTTGTGTTTTCCATTTTTCACACTTTGCCTCCCTACCATCAGATTACTGTTAGTTTTCGTTTAAAAACCCAGTGAAAAGACCAACTTACCCTTTGACTTTTCAGAATACTCTAACAACCTTTAGACAAACTCAATTTCCCACCAAAATCCAAAAGACTAGCAATTCATATTAGTACCTTATAAATAAGCAACAACTTAGTGCATATGTTAGTTGTACTATGTGCTTCGGGAGTCTTTCAAAAAAAAAAAATGGAAATTTTCCTTTTTAATCCTAAAGTTTTAATGTTTGACAATTTAAGTTTAAACTTATAATATTTGTTTCCTTTTTAACCCTAAAGTTTTAATCTTTGACAATTTACTCTAAAATTTTAATCTTTGACAATTTAAGTTTAAAATTTTTAATCTTTCTTTCCTTTTTAACCCTAAAGTTATAATCTTTGACAATTTACCCTAAAATTTTAATCTTTGACAATTTAAGTTTAGTATCTTATAAATAAGCAACAACTTAGTGCATATGTTAGTTGTACTATGTGTGCTTGGGGAGTCTTTCAAAAAACAATGAAAATTTTCCTTTTTAACCCTAAAGTTTTAATGTTTGACAATTTAAGTTTAAACTTATAATATTTGTTTCCTTTTTAACCCTAAAGTTTTAATCTTTGACAATTTACCCTAAAATTTTAATCTTTGACAATTTAAGTTTAAAATTTTTAATCTTTCTTTCCTTTTTAACCCTAAAGTTATAATCTTTGACAATTTACCCTAAAATTTTAATCTTTGACAATTTAAGTTTAAAATTTTTAATCTTTCTTTCCTTTTTAACCCTAAAGTTATAATCTTTGACAATTTAAGTTTAAAGTTTTAATCTTTGTTAATTTAACCTCTTTGATTAATTTGATTTTTTACTTCTAATTCAAACGTTTCCATCTTTTGCGGTTTAACCACTTTGATTTTTTTTACTTATGTGTTGTAATCTTGGCTTTGGGTTTTTCAAAGAAAAAATGGTTATGCATATGGTTGTTGTAACCTTGGCTTTGAGGTTTTTTCAAAAAAAATTGATTTTCACTTTTCACCCAAAAGTATTTCATAAATTACTTTTAACCCAAAACTATTTGTTTTTATTTTTTTTTACTTTTAACACAAAACTTTTTATCTTTTGCAATCTATCCTCACAACTTTTTTACTTTCAACTTTGGTCCTTTATAGTTTTCATTTTTCACTTTTCACCCAAAAGTATTTCATAAATTACTTTTAACCCAAAACTATTTGTTTTTATTTTTTTTTACTTTTAACACAAAACTTTTTATCTTTTGCAATCTATCCTCACAACTTTTTTACTTTCAACTTTGGTCCTTTATAGTTTTCATTTTCCGCAAATTTTTCACTTTATGCTTCGTTCTGAATTTTATGACTTAAAACATCGCAACGTGCGTCTATGGTTTAGCATTTTTCATGTTTCGTTCTAAACTTTGCGAATTAACACGACGCAACGTGCGTTTGTGGGTGAACGTTTTTACATCGTCTATTTTTTCCCGTTTGACAGGTTCAACATAACGTGCGCGTCCTAAATCGACTTAGTTATAACTAAAGAATCCCCGCCGCATTGCGGCGTGTCGTAATTCTAGTTATTTTGAAATTTTAAGTCAAAGCCATAGATATTGTTCACTTCATCAATTCACGAACCTGCCAACACAATGAACCTAAACTACTGAATGAACATGTGTGCATACTATATATGTATGCATTCATATACGTATATGTCTACATGGATATTGATGACGGGGGTAGCCCAAGATCAAATAAAATGAATTAGACACATTAAAGGTTAAAAGGTTCAAATGTTGGAAATCCTGGAGTTTAGATAAAACAATACGTGAACAGTAGGTAGTCACATCTCTGATTGCTTCACCAACTTTCCCAGCAGCAAAAGTAACACGAGTCCACATAGCACAGCCTTTTATCCGCAGGTCAAAAGGCTTTAACCCCTAAAAGGGTAAGTCCCCCACTACAAGCATGTTCACTAGTCAACAGCTTCCTCTTTGAGCTAAGGCTTTCCCTATAAATGTGACACTTCATTAAGTGTGAAGGACATTCTCCGATCAGCCCTGATTCCATTGGGATCTCTGGTCATTGTTCTTGAGTACTTGCTCCATGCAAGTCACTTCTCTTCACATTCAACACACACAATCCTTTTGCTCCTACATCCGAAGCTGAACACATTTCAGTGGAGGATCTCGAGCAAACAATAAAATCAAACTAGTGAACCTCTCTCCATATCTTGCAAACGTGGGGGGACCCCACGGCCTGCGTTAGGCAAAGTTGAACCCTTCAACCCTTTTGCCTAACAAACCCAGTTACTATCCTCGGTCTAATATCTGTTGCATCAACAAGTTGGTGCCCACTGTGGGGCTACGCCACTAATTTTCTTCAAAAGGACCTAGTAGTGTAGCTCCATCTTCTTGAAATCACCATGTCAGAAAGTGAGTCTCCGGGAAAGGTAAATCAAGTTCCAAATACCTCTACCCCAAGTACTGGCCAAGCTCATGTGGCTATACCATCGTCTTTCTCGACACCGGGGAGCACTCCCGAGTTTCTCACTTTCCACACTCCAACTCCATCTAGATCAGGGGTCCCTTCCCCTAATGTCGATGTCTCAAACACCCCCTCACATGTCGAACTTACCCCTGAAGGGGTCGCCAACAATTTCTTGGAGTTGAGGTCTTTCCTCAACCAATATGTGAGTAGGGAGAGAGACAAGGGAGTGAGGATTCGTTTGGACTATGACGAACCAGAACCAACACTATCTCCTGGACCCCCCATCCCTCCTTTTGCAAACTCACAACCATCTGCATCTAGGGATGAGGCCGGTCCCAGTAATCCTCCTCCAAATCCTAATCCATACCTGTACACGAGGCCAAATCCGACAACATTTCCTCTTATCTCTTCCCAACCAGCTACAGCCGGTGCCCCACTAGGGCACGAGCTGACTTTGGACCAACTCCTACAATCTCCAGTAGCAAACCTTCCACCCTCAACTACAACCACATGGGAACAAGCTTTGTCTGTACTCCCCTTGGCACGAAGTGCCGTTATGAGCACTCCTTTAGGAGTTAGTTGCCGAGTTGCACCTGGAAGACTTCAAGGCTTCAACCTTATGCCCCATATGATGGCCAGCTTCCCGTGGCAGCACTTTATTAATCAGGTGTTGGCCACTCAAGGGAACAATAATAATAGCAGCAACATGGGTGTTAGGGTTGAGGAAGATTTGGCCAAGCCTTACAAGCCAAGTAATCTCTCATGCTTCTCACAGCAGATAGCCGATTACGATTTTCAAACAAAGATCAAGATGCCATCCCATATCAAGACATATGATGGGACTGAGGATCTGGAAGATCACCTTCAGATCTTCACTGGTGCCGCAAGAATCGAGAAATGGTCAAATGCTGAATGCTGCCTTATGTTCATGCAAACTCTTATTGGTTCAGCCCGAATATGGTTCAACGATTTGCCTGCCAGAAGCGTTCGAAGCTTCGATGACCTAAGTAAAGGGTTTTTGGCCAATTTCTCACAGCAAAGGCGATACGTCAAATTAGGAGCTTCAGTGTGTTTGTTTCCCTCCAACAGAAAAGAACCCACTTGCAAACCCTCTTGTGGTTGAAGCAACCGTGGGCACATTACAAACAAACAAACAAAGCATACATAGACACTAGAGCAGCCACTGAAATCATGTTTGAAAAGTTCTTCAACCGTTTGAGCAATGAGGAACGTTCGAAGCTTCAACCCTCCGGAACCTCCATAAAAGGTATCGCAGACATACCCCTCAAGCCTTTAGGGCAACTAACCCTTGATGTCCGTTTCAACGAAGGAAAGATGGAAAGAGTTCAACCTCTCACTTTTGTGGTCATCAATATACCTTCAAACTATGATATAATCATAGGAAGACCAGGGCAGTGTGCTTTCTACATGGCTGTTTCTGTCGGTCATGGCACTGTCAAATTTCCTACCGAGAGGGGGATCGCAACCCTTCAACCTACTCAAGAGGCCTACATGGTTGAAGGTGAAAGCTCCAAGAATGAAGAAGACAAGCAAAGGCTGATCATAAATCCTAAGTATCCTGAGCAGAGGATAAGGGTTAACCCAATCCTCTCACAAGAAACCTTGTCGTGCCTTGAAAAGCTGTTGGTACATTACAGCGATGTCTTTGCTTGGTGCCCGGAAGATATGACGGGCATCCCTCGAAGCATTGCGGAACACGAGCTAAAAATACCACCAGATGTCAAGCCTGTTGTCCAGAAGAAGTGAAGTCTAGCACCTGAAAGAAGCTTGGCTGCATGCCAAGAGGTTAAAAAGCTTGTGTCAGCCGGCATTCTCCGGGAAGTTAAGTATCAATCCTGGGTTGCAAACCCAGTCATGGTTCGAAAGCCCGACAACTCCTGGAGAATGTGCATAGACTTCAAGGATTTGAACAAAGCTTGTCCCAAAGATTGCTACCCGTTGCCAGAAATTGATCTCAAGGTTGACTCTCTCACTGGTTACCCTTTCAAGTGTTTCCTAGATGCTTACAAGGGTTACCACCAAATTCTCATGAAGGAAGAAGATGAAGAGAAGACCGCCTTTCACACGGACAAAGGAATCTTTTGCTACCAAAAGATGCCTTTTGGTCTCAAAAACGCGGGTGCAACCTACCAACGCCTAGTTGACAAGGCTTTTGCTAGTCAAATTGGAAGGAATATGGAAGCATATGTTGATGATTTGGTCATCAAAAGAAAAACGGAATACCAAATGCTCGATGACATCCAAGAAACCTTCAAAAACCTAAGGAAGGTCAACATGAAGCTCAGCCATGAAAAATGTTCATTTGGATTTGAGGAAGGAAAGTTTTTGGGACACATTGTTGGAAAACAAAGTATAAAAGCCAATCCAAACAAGGTGAAAGCTGTTCTTGAAACCAAGCCACCAAGAAGCAAAAAAGAGGTAGAAAGTATAAATGGGAAGCTTGCAGCCCTGAAGCGTTTCACCTCAAAATTGGCTAAAAGGTCTTTACCTTTCTTCAAAACGCTCAAGGGATGCTCTGACAAGAAGAACTTCAAATGGACTGATGAGGCTGAAGAAGCCTTCAACCAGATGAAGAAACACCTACCTTCTCTGCCTGACATTGCAGCCCCGGAAACGGGAGAATTAATCTCGGTGTACCTTTCAATTGCTGAAGAAGCAATAAGTGTGGTCCTCACCATTGAGCGAGACAAAGTTCAGGTACCCATTTATTTCTTCAGCAAAACTCTAAGATTGGCAGAAGTCAAATATCCTTATTTGGAAAAACTTGCTTTAGCCCTAGTCCAAACGGCTGGGAGGCTTCGAAGGTATTTCCAAGCACACCCCATACAAGTGGTCACCGACCAACCAATAAAAAGTGTGCTTGAAAAACCGGAGAATTCAGGGCGATTAGCCAAGTGGGCTGTTAAACTCGGTGAACATAACATCACCTATGTCCCCAGAAAAGCCATCAAAGCCCAAGTCTTGGCTGATTTCATTATAGAAGTCCCAAAACAAACAACTGCTGAAATAAACACAGCTGCCACTGAACCCTCAAACCTTGAAGCCTGGAAGCTTTTTACCGATAGGGCTTCAAGCGTTGAAGGGTCAGGGGCCGGTCTCATTCTAATCAACCCGGAAGGGTTAGAATTCACGTATGCTCTTCGATTTGATTTTCAGACCACCAATAACGAAGCTAAATACAAGGAACTTATAGCTGGTTGAAGACTAGCCAAAGAAATGAAGGTCCAAAAGCTTGAAGTCTTTACGGACTCGTTGTTGGTGTAAAGCCAAGTGAATGACAGTTATATTGCAAAAGAACCGAACATGAAGAGGTACAGGGAAAAGTCCAAGGAGCTGATGAACACATTCCAAAGATGCACCATCAAGTAAATCCCCAGGTCTCAAAACAAGAAAGCTGATGCTTTGAGTAAACTCGCCTCTCTCACTTTTTCCCACCTCACTAAAAAGGTGTTGGTAGAAGTATTGAAAACTCCATCAATTGAAGAATTCGAAGTTCAAGACGTAATCACCGAAGAAGGCCCAATTGGATGACTCCAATCAAGAAATTCCTTAAAAATGGTGAATTACCTGCTGATCAAATAGAGGCTAAAAGGGTTAAAATAAAGTCTAGACAGTACGTGTTGCAAGGTGAAATTCTCTACAAGAAGGGTTATCTTGCACCCTTGCTGAGATGTGTTGGTCCCGAACAAAGCCAGTATTTGATCAAAGAGGTTCATGAAGGGATATGCGGAGCCCATTTTGGAGCAAGAACGATGGTGGCCAAACTTATGAACCTTGGGTATTTCTGGCCCTCCATGCACCGAGACACCACTGAGCAACTAAGGAAGTGTGATTCCTGCCAAATTCATGCACCAGTCCTGAAAAGTCCCAAGCATGATCTTGTCCTAATAACCTCAGCATGGCCATTTTATAAATGGGGGATGTACATTGTTGGCCCATTCCCACCAGCCAAAGGTGGAGTGAAGTTCTTGTTGGTAGCTATAGACTACTTCAACAAGTGGCCTGAGGTTAAACCACTTTCAAAAATCACGGGCAAGCAAGTCATTGAATTCATTTGGGAGAACATCATTTGTCGCTATGGGTTGCCAGGAGTGCTTGTTACCGATATTGGAAAGCAATTCACTGAGAAGCCTTTTAGGGTTTGGTGTAAAGAATTCAGAATAGCTCAAGTTTTCAGCTCAGTGGCATATCCACAATCAAACGGCCAGGTTGAAAGGACGAACCAAACCATAGTTGAAGGGATCAAAGCCAGATTGGGAAGATATGAAAGCAAGTGGCTTGAAGAATTGCCAAGTGTTCTATGGGCCATAAGAACAACAGAAAAACAAGCCATAAAAGAACACCTTACAGCTTGGTGTTTGGATCTAAGGCCGTGATTCCAGCCGAAGTAGGAGTTGTAACACAAAGAACGGTCAAGATGGATCCCGAAGAAAACCAAAAAAGAGACCATGTTGAACTTACAACTCTTAGAGGAAGCACGAGACCAAGCTGCAATCCAAGAAGCCAAGTACAAGCAAACGATGGAAGCCTACTACAACAAAAGAGTAAAAAATGAACGCTTCAATCCAGGAGACGTGGTGCTTAGAAACAACGAGGCTAGTAAAAAAGAGAACCAAGGAAAACTTGGCCCAAAATAGGAGGGGCCATATACAATCCTTGAAGCACACAATGGTGGATCCTATAAACTAGCAGACTCAGAAGGTAAAAGGCTTCCAAGACACTGGAATGGAAAAACCCTTAAGAGGTTCCATGTGTAATAAAAAAAGATTGGTTTGTATTTCACAAAGTTGTATTTCAAGAGTTGATCGCCTTTTGTAACAAATATCTCTTGAATGAATGATGATGTTTTATCAAATTTGTCTTTCTATCCTAAGATTAGGTTGAGAACCTAGCAAGAAACTCCATGGCAAGGGCCATGTAAGGGGATGAGCTCCCAGGCCATATCGCTCAATAGGTTCAAGGGTTAAAAGAACCTATATAAGGGGTGAGTTCCTAAATCAGTACAACTCCATGAGATTTATAATTGAAAACAAAGTTGTCTCATTTATAGGTTTGAACAGCCTACACCAAATGTTCTTTAAGCCTTAGAAAAATTATCAAGAAACAGGCTTACAAAATGAAATCAAACTAAGAGAAATAATGAATATGATAGGTGCTATGACTTTTTGTTAAAAATACCAAGGCTAAGTGATTGCAACACTGAACCCTTCAAGGTATGAAAAACATAAAGACAACACAAAACCCAACAAAGACAATACAATAAAGACAAGAATAATCTAAGGAACGATACAACAACATGAGCAAAAAGGTTACACGTAACCCAAAACTCAAAGATACAAACCAATTCATGAAACTAAAGAGGTAGCCAAAAGCCTCGAAGGTTTCAAGCTACATAACAGCCAGAAGCCTTGAAGGCTTGAAGCTAACCAAGCTGCCTTACCAAACAGGCACAAACACAAAAAACACAAGTCAAGTAGTAAAAACTAATATCATAACAAAGAAAGTCTTAACAGACTCCCAAACATCCAAACAAAGTTAAAGCAAGCCTTAGTAGCTTGCAAACCTAGGAAATTGTTCAAATGACCATCCAGGCCTAACCACAACCACATAACAGGAACCTTAAGGGTTCCCACAAAACCTAAGATTGTTTAAGTTAACATACAAACCACAAATTGTTTTCAAGGGTGCTAAGAAAACTACAAATATCCATCAAGGATGACCAGACTCATGAAGCTTGTAACCGGCAATGAGAAGCTTGTAACCGGCAATGAGACCTTGATGTTTTCCCAAGTTGAGCAATTTGTTATAAACTTCTCCAAGAGTAGAATTAAACTCCTTCGAGTGAAGAAGGTAAGTAACAACTTGCTGGAAACCCTGCTCAATAAGCCATTGGTTGTCACTGGTGGCATGAGCAACTGAAGCCTTCAGGCCGTCTTTCTCTTCATCAAAGGCTCTTTGTTGAACAGTCAAAGCCTCCCTGTCAGCCTTTAGCTTCAACCGATCGGCTTCGAAGCTTTTCTTGAGATCATTTACCTCAATTTCGTACCTTCTCGTCAATTCACCCACTTTCTTGGCCCAAGCCAGCTCCTTCTCAGAAAAGCTATCAATTTCCTTCTTCATGGCAGTCATAGAGGCTTTCATCTTCTCCCTCTTCTTGGAGGCTTCCTCATATTCCCGCATACCCTTAGCAAAACGAGTAACACCTTCAGCCAACAAGGCTGAAAGGTTGCAGGAACTCAGCATCATTCTTGAAATAACATGATCAGCCTCAAACTCAGAAATAGCATTTCGAACACCGGGAGTAGCAAAATGGGCCAAGGCTTCAGCACAAATAACCGGATCTTTAAAACTATCACCAACCTTCACAGTCCAATCAGGCACATAAACCTCATTCTCATTCAACCCTTCAACATCCCTGCTCGATGAACCCTGAACAGGAGTAGTCAAAACCTTCTTGGATGAAGCCTTTTTCTTGCCACGAACAACCAACTTCTTCTCCTTCTCAACGTCCACATCAACATCTTAACCTTCTAAAGCCTCAATATCATCACTCAATTCCACTGGTTCAGAAGAAGTAGATTGAGGTGCACCCTTTAACAAACAGCGAGTAGATCGACGGGTTGAAGCCTTGGGAGCAGCAGGTTTAGAAAAACCTTTAACGTTGGAAACACTAACATAGCCAGCATCCTCAAACCTCTATTCTATACCCCTAACAACAGCATCACCCCCTTCAGCGGCTTGGGCATCCGTGAAAACAACGTCAGATGTATCATCACTCTTGATAAAGTCCAAAGCAGACATGACTGCAAAATGTTTCAAAACAAAAAAACAAATAAGTCACCAAACAAAGATATTCCAAAAAGGGCAAAACAAGGAAAAAGCATACCCTGGCCATTCCTCATAAGAACCGGATCCCGATTGGCCTTTTCCCATAATTTACTAACCCCTAACAGAACTAGCAAATGTTCAGGGAAAGGACGAACCCTTGAAGGGCACTCTCGGATGGCTTTAAGAAAAACTTCATTCAAATCGGATTCAGACGGTTCCGGTTCATTGAGAACGGCATCCGGGTGCCTCCACACCATTTTGAAAGGGATAATAGAATCAGAGACCCAAAAAAACGATCTTTCCAAGTACCAAGTGTGGTAATCATGGAAGAGATTAGGCAAGTATCAACCTTGGAAGTTTCAAAGGTGAACCAATCACCGTTTTTTGCCAAACGAAAAAACCGACGGAATAACAACAACGAAGGATCATAACCAAGGGCACGACATAAAACCTCGAAGTGTGAAACCCTAGCCATACCCTTCGGATGAATTTGACCAAAGGAAACACGGTAATACTCCAAAACATTCAATATAAAGAGAGAAAAAGGATGACGAAGGTTGGAAAATTCAAAGTGTCGGCAATACAAAGCAATCGAACCAGGGTAAACATTGATCAACAACTTTATCACAACCCGGTGCAACCGGATTGAATTTAAGGCCAATGCCCCAATCAACACAAAAGTTCTCCACTTCCTCTTGGGTGAGGCGTGAAAAACTAACGGAAAGATCCTTCCGTGCACCCATGATCAAAATAAAGAGAAAAATAAAGCACACAAAGAAATCGAACTAACCTGGAAAACGGAAGAAGAAATATGGAAGAAACTTGAGAGAGAATGGAGAAATGTTGTTAATTGTCTTGAATAATAAAAGAAAATAAAACCCAATAGGGGTTATGATTACCCGGCAGTTAATTAACCTGCCCTCTGCAAAACCGCCGGCCAATAAACTACCACACATCAATCAAATCAGTTGTCAGTTTTGAAATTCAAAAAGTTCTCAACTGTTCTCAAGCCTTCAAGCCTCCAAGCCTTTAAGCAATAAAAACAAATGTGAAAAAGTCAGAAGTCTTTGAGCTCACTTCCCAAAAACCTCTAACTTGTGGGGCTGATGACGGGGGTATCCCAAGACCAAATAAAATGACTTAGACACATTAAAGCTTAAAAGGTTAAAAGGTTCAAAGGTTGGAAATCCGGGAGTTTAGATAAAACAATACGTGAACAGTAGGTAGTCACATCTCTGATTGCTTCACCAACTTTCCCAGCCGCAAAAGTAACACGAGTCCACAGAGCACAACCTTTTATCCGCAGGTCAAAAGGCTTTAACCCCTAAAAGGGTAAGTCCCCCACTGCAAGCATGTTCACTAGTCAACAGCTTCCTCTTTGAGCTAAGGTTTTCCCTATAAATGAGACACTTCATTAAGTGTGAAGGACATTCTCCGATCAGCCCTGATTCCATTGGGATCTCTGGTCATTGTTCTTGAGTACTTGCTCCATGCAAGTCACTTCTCTTCACATTCAACACACACATTCCTTTTGCTCCTATATCCGAAGATGAACACATTTCAGTGGAGGATCTCGAGCAAACAAGAAAATCAAACTAGTGAACCTCTCTCCACGTCTTGCAAACATGGGGGGACCCCACGACCTGCGTTAGGCAAAGTTGAACCCTTCAACCCTTTTGCCTAACCAACCCAGCTACTATCCTCGGTCTAATATCTGTTGCATCAACGGATATGTTTATGTACAAGTATATGTACTGCATACTATATGAACATGCATTCAACCCAATGAAACTGCACCACTGTATGACCATGTACGCATAATGTATATGTATGCATTCATATACATATATCATATATGTATATGTACTGCATATGTATATATACATGTATAGTATACTGGATATGTATATGTACATGTATACTGCATATGTATTTGTACATGTAATTGTTTATGTTTGATGACGGGGGTAGCTCAAGACCAAATAAAATGACTTAGGCACACAAACGCTTGGAAGGTTAAAGGATTAAAGGGTTCAAAACCCGCGAACTCAGGTGAACAGTAAAAAGGATGCAAACAGTAAACAATCACTTCACTGTTGCTTGATCAGCTCCCTCACAGCCGTAAAAGAGAACATGTGCACAGAGAACAACCTTTTATCCGCAGGTCTAAACCGTTCAACCCCCAAATCGGTAAGTCTCCTGCTGCAAGCATGGTTCACTAGTCCAAGGTTTCCTCTTTGAGCGATACATTCCTCTATAAAATGACTCTTTATTTAGTGCTGAAAAACATTCTGATCAGTCCTGATTCCCTTGGGATCTCTGGTCTTCCTTCTTGAGCACTTGTTTCATGCAAGTCTCCTTTTCTCACATTCAACACACGCATTTCTACTGCTCTTGCATCCGAAGCTGAATACCCTTCAGTTGAGGATCTTGCACAAACAACAAAACATAACTAGTGAACCTCTCTCCACGTCTTGCAAACGTGGGGGGACCCCACGACCTGCGTTAGGCAAATCGGAACCCTCCAAGCCTTTTGCATAACCAGCCTAGCTACTATCATCGGTCTAGTATTTGTTGCATCAACAAGTTGGCGCCCACTATGGGGCTACGCCACTGATTTTCTTCAAAAGACCTAGTAGTGTAGCTCCTATCTTTCAAAATCACCATGTAGGAAAGTGAATCTCCGGGAGAGGTAAATCAAGTCCCACATACCTCTACCCTAAGCTCTAGCCAAACTCATGTGGCTATACCAACGTCTTTCTCAATACCGGGGAGCACTCCTACTGGAGCAACATACCCCGAGTTCCTCACTTTCCAAACACCGACTCCATCCAGATTGGGGGTTCCATCCCCTAACGTCGGTGCCTCTAACACCCCCTCACGTGTTGACCTTACCCCTGAAGGGGTCGCCAACAATTTTCTAGAGTTGAGGTCTCTCCTTAACCAATACGTGAGTAGAGAAAGAGACAAAGGGGTAAGGATTCGGTTGGACTATGATAAGCCAGAGCCTTCGTTGTCTCCTGGACCTCTAGCTCTTCCTTTCACAAGCTCACAACTAACCCTTCAAGGAATGAGGCTGGTCACAGTCATCCACCTCCAAATCCTAACCCATACATATACACAAGGCCAGATCCGACAACGTTTCCTCTCTTTTCTTCCCAACCAACTGCAACCGGTGCTCCATTGGGACATGAGCTAACTCTGGATCAACTATTACAATCTCATGTTGCAATCCTTCCATCCCCAGTGACATCTACATGGGAACAAGCTTTGTCTGTACTCCCCTTGGCAAGAAATGCCGTTATGAGTGCTCCTTTAGGGATGAACTGCTTAGCTGCACCTGGAAGCCTTAACCTTATGCCTCAAATGATGGCTCAGATGATGGCCACCTTCCCTTAAGCAGCACTTATTAATCAAGTGTTGGTTACACAAAGGAATAACAACAACAAAACGGGTGCAAGGGTGGAAAAGGATTTGGCCAAGCCATACAAACTAAGTAATCTTTCGTGTTTCTCACAGCAAATAGCCGATTATGATTTTCAAACAAAAATCAAAATGCCATCCTATATCAAGACATATGACGGAACCGAGGATCCAGAAGATCACCTTCAGATCTTCCCTGGTGCTGCTAGAATTGAGAAATGGTCAAATGCTGAATGCTGCCTCATGTTCATGCAGACCCTCATAGGATCAGCCAGAATATGGTTCAACGATTTACCATCCAGAAGCGTTCGAAGCTTCGATGATCTGAGCAAAGGATTTCTAGCCAATTTCTCACAACAAAGGCAGTACGTCAAAGATGCCACGGTGATCTTTCATATAAAACAAAGGGATGAAGAAAGTCTTCGAGAGTTCGTAGAAAGGTACAAAAAAGAAGGTCTAACATACGTAGGGGCGGATGAAAAGATGAGAGTGGCCGGTTTTATGAACGCCATTACCTCCAAATACCTTACAAGGGATTTCAATAAATCCCTGCCCAAGACCTTGGAAGAAGCTCTCGAAAGGGCAGAAACCCACATAAGAGGTGAGGGGGCTGTAGACATAAAGGAGCAGAGAAAAAGGGGATCTAGCTGGCGAGGCAACAACCCCACTAGAAAGAAGGGCAATTTTCATCCCTATGATAGGCGTCAAAGGGGTTCAGAGCAACGAAGGTCTGAAGGTCAGAACCCTCCTAGCAGGGAGAAGACCATAAACTTTACAGCCCTTACAAAAACCCCCCAAGAGATCCTTACTACAGAGGAAGTGGAATAAAGCTTCCGGCCTCCTAGACCTCTCCCAAAAAGCAAAAGGAATGAAAATTCCACCCAATTTTGTGAATTTCATGAGGAGAAGGGACACCATACTAACGATTGCTTTCAACTCAAAAAGAAAATTGAGGAGGCCGTCAAGTCCGGAGAACTGGCCCACTTAGTGAAGGGGGTAAGGGACAAGATAGCTGAAGGAAAAGGCAAAGAGGTTAATATAGTGGATTTCGACGGAGAGGTTCCCCACAAACGACAAAGGTTGGAAGCTTGGGAGCTTGGGAGCTTCAGTGCGTATGCTTCCCACCAACGGAAAAAGGCCCACTCTCAAACCCCCTCGTGGTCGAAGCAATTCTGGGTACATTAAAAACAAGCATGGCATACATAGACACTAGTGCAGCTATGGAAATTATGTTTGAAAAGTTCTTCAATCGTTTGAGCAATGAGGAACGTTCAAAGCTTCAACCATCCGGAACCTCCATAAAAGGTATTGCCGACATACCCCTCAAGCCTTTAGGGTAACTAACCCTTGATGTCTGTTTCAGTGAAGGCAAAATGGAAAGAGTTCAACCTCTTACTTTTGTGGTTATCAATATACCTTCCAACTATGATGTCATCATAGGAAGGCCAGGGCAGTGTGCATTCTATATGGCTGTCTCAGTTGGTCATGGCACGGTGAAGTTCCCTACCGAGAGAGGGATAGCAACCCTTCAGCCTACTCAAGAAGCTTACATGGTTGAAGGGGAAATTTCAAAGAATGAAAACGACAAGCAAGGGCTGATCATAAACTCTAAATATCCCGAACAAAGGATAAGGGTTAATCCAAGCCTTTCTCAAGAAACCCTCTCGTACCTTGAAAAGCTGCTAGTACACTGTAACAATGTCTTTTCTTGGTGCTGATGTGTGCAAAATGCAACATATAAATTACATCAATTGTGGCATAAAACTAACCTTTTTTTAGTACTAATGTTGGAAAAAGTGTTCTTTTGTCTTCCTTTTGTATTTTCAGGATTAAATGAGCTCAAATTAACAAAAGAAGCAAAAAGACATCAAAATCTAACATAAATACAAGAAAAGGAACAAATGTGACATGCCCAACCCCACGACAACATCTTCCCAAGCAAAACAAGAAGACAGAAGACTGAACACGCCTCGTGCTCAGCCAGCACGGGGGCGTGCCCAAGTGTCAGCAGAAAAGGCAAAGTGGTAGAAGCTTCTATTGCCCACCACGGGGCCGTGCTCAGCGGACACGGAGCCGTGGTCAACTATAAGATTCACACAATCCAAGCAAATCTTCATAGTACAAAGATTCTTCTGCACACGGGGTCGTGCTCAGCGGACACGGGGGCGTGGTCAACTAATAAGACAAGCTGCATTAAATGAAGAAAGAGAAGGATGTGGACACGGGGCTGTGCCCACTGGACACGGGGCCGTGCCCGAGCTTCTGTTCAGCCTATAAATAGGAGTGCTTGGCTCAAGCTCAAACCATCCCTTGGCACACCACCTCTCTCACACTTCACCCACCACCCACCACCACCATAACACCATCATCCACCACCATCATCCATTATCCATCATAGAGTGTGTGAGTCATCTCTGGATCCAAGATTGATAGTAAGAGTTCTTGACAATCAAGGCCATGTTTGCCTAAGTCTCTTACATCACTTGGTGAAGACAAGTGTCTAGTGTAATACTTTTTATTTCTAATCTTTTCGCACTTTTTATTTGGTTTTGTATTAATGACTTTAATAACTAGTTTCTTATGTTGAAGGTGATTCTTCCTTATCGTTTGTCCGTGGTGTCTTGACATTATTTTACTGTCTATATAAAATAAAAGATTTTCACCATTCATATCTCCACGGTCTATATGGAGGTATGTTGGCTACCTAGTCGGGGGTTAAGGGAACGGTTTGGTAAGAGTCTTGCCATTGTTCAGCGTTTAGAGGTCCTGCAATGGACCTGGGTCAAATTTAGTAGGACCTCCTTGAATACTTAACGGTATTGGATGGCGGGGGTCCAAACTCTTTGATCCCCTCATAAGTTATACTACTATTAATACTATAACCCGGGTATTTAGGACTGTATCCCGGCTGACTCAGACTACTTAGTCGAGGGTAACGTCACCTCCAAAAGAGGGGCCTACCATAATTTGCATTAATAACTTAATTCATTATCTTTCAATAATCCGACCCTTTAGGATTGTATCCTTGCTGACTCAAACTACTGGGTTGAGGGTAACGTTACCTTCAAAAGAGGGGCCTACTACAATAACTAAGATAATCTCTTAAATAAGTGCAAAAGTGCGGAAATAATCAAAGGTTACACTATACACGAGTCGGAACCAAGTGATTCATATTGTCCATCTGTTTTTCTTTTATTTTTATTTTTCAGCATTTTAATTAGATTTTTTTATTTTTCTTAGCTTAAAACCTTTTTTTCTAAACTTTTTGATTTGATTAGACGTTGAAGATAAACCGGTACTAAAAGCTCTTGTGTCCTTGGACGACCTCGGTATCTTATCAACACTATACTACGCCCACGATGGGTGCACTTGCCCATATGTGTGTTTAGTGTTAGTAAATATTGTGTTTTATAAATTTAAAACTTGGCTAAAAAGTGTTAAAGGGCTTAAAATATACACCTAATATATATAACACTTCACACGCATCAAGTTTTTGGCGCCGTTGCCGGGGACACAAGGATTTTAAGAAAGTTAGGAATCATCAGCCTAATCGTTTTTTCTTATTTTTCATTTTTTTAGGATTTTTTTAGTTTTTCAGCTTCTGCAGAACTTAGCACGGGCCGTGCCCGCTGAACACGCCCCGTGCCCAATCATTGGAACTGGCAATCCTGTTTTAAGTCAGACAGTAGCTGAACACGGGGACGTGCCCACTCAACACGCCCCTGTGCCCAAGATTCAGTTACTGAAAACAGAACCGTAAGATCCCGACGGTTGGTAATTTCTGACACAAACATGAGTGATACTGATACTTTTTACTTTCGACACTCTTATGGTACTACGTGGTGTCAATTATGTGGTGGTAACCATAAGGAATTAGAATGTTATTTTCTAAATTATAAGCCCCACTATATAGACCCATCATTTCCTTGTATCCTTAAGAGGGGCGAAAGTAAAAATAATCCCTATTTCTCCCTCGAATGCTCCCAACCGGATTTTCTAGGAGAAATGCTTCTCGATGAATTATTTCAATTAGAAGATCTAATTCTTAATTGGTTAAAAGAACTTAGGAAAGATTTCAATGATCTTTTCCAAGACAATAGCCAAGAAGAAGGGTTGGAACTGTATTCAAACAACTTCGTTGTTTCCGACGATACTTCTAACTCTAGTGAGGACTTGAGCGATAGTCATCCCTGTGTCGATTGTGCCGTGAAGGACTCCCCATCGACTTCGTTCGATGCATACATAGACCTGAGCGATTCGACATACACCTTCTTTAACGAGAGCCCGGAAAAGGGTTGGACTTGTCCACCTACATATAGCATAGGAATCACCCTCACCGACAACCTCTTGCGTTCTCATCTTAATCTAGAGCAATTAAGGTATCTTAGGCACTTTGGGGTTGTTCCATCCAGTAAGGAACCGCCCGATCCGGAAAAGTTCCTTAAAAATAGACACACTTCATAAAACAGCCTTCCGACACGGGGCTGTGCCCAGGTCAACACGCCCCCGTGTCCACCGAAAGATTCCCTTCTGACTTTTGTCAGAATACGGACAAAACGTGTCAGGATCTTGCCTGCACACGGGGCCGTGTCCAGCCGACACGGGGCCGTGTCCAGCATGCTGTCGTTTTCTATAAATGCAGCCAAGAGTCCTGCACATTTGGACCATCCAGGGACAGAGATTTGAAAGGATTTTCTAACTTACCATCCTAGGTATGTTCTAAAAGAAGGTTCTAACAAACATCTTGTCCTTTCCTCCCTTATCTATTACCTTCTTCTTCACCTTTCTTGCAACAACACCTCCATTGAAGCTTGATTTCAAGCTTCATTGTGATGATTGTTGAGTTTTTATTCAAGGAATCTTGTTAAAAATAAGTTACACAACATTGTTTTAAGTTATTTTTGTTCAAAAACACTTCATAAGTTGAGAAAATAATTTGAAACTCCAAGATTCCTTGTTCTAAAAATCTGCAGAAAGTTGAACACGGGGCCGTGCTCAGTGAGCACGGGGCCGTGTCCGTGGTACTGTTTCATTAAAACAAACTATTTTTGGTATGTTTTCGTAGAATGTCTAGCCAAAACAGTGGAACCTCTTCTGCGCACTCAAGGAACAGTCGACGGGAAAGGAGGCCATCGATTGAAGCAACTCTCGTAAGATACGTAATGGCGCTACGTGAAGCCCTTGATGAGATGACTTCGGTGGAGGAGGTCCTCAAAGACCGTATAAATTATCTCTCGGTGGGGTTGGAAAATAGTTTTCAAGAAATAAACCTCTTGCACCAGAGGTTAAACATTCTTGTAACACCTCCCATGGAACCAATCCTCAAGATGATTGGAACCTAGCACTTGGAATCCAAAATCCTACCGGTTGGGACGACATTCTGGCGGAACCTCCTCTTGAAGAACTCCAAGAAATCCCGATGGAAGTTGCACCTCCTCAAACCAATGCTCATGAGCCCGCTTTTCTTCTCCCTAGGGAGATCGAAGAATGGCTCGCCGACGTGTGAGGAACCCATACCCGGAGAAAGAAGTTTGTCAAGCCACTTTTAACCGAGAGATCTATCTTTTCGGAAATTTTGCTAGTAGAATAAATAGTAGGCTAGAACTTCTTGGATTGAGATTTCTTGTGTTTCTTTGACCTAACTATCTAATATTTTAATTTTAGGACTATTATGTAATTCTCTCTATGACTCAATAAATTATGGTTTTAGTTAATTTGGTGTTTGGATGGTGTTGAAATGAATAAAACACACTTGAGATGGCAAAGGATACAAGGGAAGCTTAAACCAGCACCCCATGCAGGAAAAAAGGACCGTCCGACAAAATTCATCGTTTACAGTAAGTTCGGCAGGGGCCGTGTCCGCCCAACACGGCCCCGTGCTGCACAGTCTGCAGAAATACCCAGTTCAGGTAAACTGGACACGGGCCGTGCTCACCCAGCACGCCCCCGTGTCCAGGCTTCTGTTTCTCTTGATTTAATTTTGTTACTGGCACTTGAACACGGGGCCGTGCCCGGACAACACGGGGCCGTGTTCAGTGCCCAGTAACACAAAATTTTTGCTTTTTCATACCTTTTTACACATTCAATCAATCTAAAAACTTATTTTTGGGACACATTGAGGATAATGTGTAATTTAAGTGTGGGGGGGATGCTAAAACCTTGAATCTCGCAAGTCCTAAATACAAGCCTTACACAAAACTCTATTGGAACCGCTAATCACCCCAAATTTTTTTTTCAAAAATTTTCATTTTTTTTACTTGTCTAGGTTTAACTCGGGAATTTTAAGTTCTAAAAATAGTTATATTTTTACGAATTTACAACCGATAGCGTCATGATAAAAAGAACCAACATAAGAAAATTATGAAAAGGCATGACATGCTTAGTTAAAATTTAATTATATATACTTGATCACATAAAAACTCATTCCCACAAAAGTGAGTTTTGATCCTTTATTGCGCATACAAATATATATCTTTAAGCTAAATGCTCATTTTTCGTTTCTTGTGTGAATAGCCGCTTGGTTCTTACGACTCCAGAACTTGCCACGACGATACATTCCCGGTCCTTACCAACTTAAACCCGAGTAAGTAAATGATGGAGGCATTAGGACTAACCCTTTTTATTTCTACACCATTATTTTTTTCTTTTTTTTTACCACCTACCAAAAAATCCCCCTAGTTAGCCCCTTTGAGCCTAAACCTTTTCATTTCATAACCCAAACAAACACCCTTTTACCCAGCAAAACCTTTTTCACTTTTAACCCTTTGTTTTAGTAACTAGCTCGGTTTCTCATATGACTTTCAAATATATATATATAGTTGATTATGAAGCAAAAGCAAATAAACAAACAAGTTTATCAAAAATGACTTGTTTGAAAAATAGCTTCATAAAAATAAAAGTTGAAAAATAGAAAGTCTTACGAAAACCGATACTTGTTACGCTTTTCACCCTTTTTCTACTAACCACTAACCCAACCACCTACCTTTAACCCAAGCCTAACCCTTCACCCAAAAAGTCCTCTTGATATTTACAAAGGTATATAAGTTAAAAAGGAGGAGGATTGATTGCTTGGCAAGCCTATGGTAGGAGTAAGTTCCATGCCGCTCTCGAGTGATCCACAAAAATACATTTTCAGCGGAGTGTTGATTGATCCCCGTGAGGTATGTGAACTTGTATATAAATAGAATTTTACAAAGGCATGTTATGCCCTAATAAGTAATTTATCTTATGAAAAGTTTTAAATAAATCATGACGAATAGGATGGTAAATAAATAAAAATAAAACTAAATAAAGAATCTTGGAAATCCCGACACTCTATGACAAGCCCAAAAACCTTCTTTTTTACCCATTCCATTTGGGAGAGTAATAGCCACATATTAAAGAGTTTTGCTTGAGGACAAGCAAAGATTCAAGTGTGGGGGTATTTGATGTGTGCAAAATGCAACATATAAATTACATCAATTGTGGCATAAAACTAACCTTTTTTTAGTACTAATGTTGGAAAAAGTGTTCTTTTGTCTTCCTTTTGTATTTTCAGGATTAAATGAGCTCAAATTAACAAAAGAAGCAAAAAGACATCAAAATCTAACATAAATACAAGAAAAGGAACAAATGTGACATGCCCAACCCCACGACAGCATCTTCCCAAGCAAAACAATTAGACAAAAGACTGAACACGCCCCGTGCTCAGCCAGCACGGGGGCGTGCCCAAGTGTCAGCAGAAATGACAAAGTGGTAGAAGCTTCTAGTGCCCACCACGGGGCCGTGCTCAGCGGACATGGGGCCGTGGTCAACTATAAGATTCGCACAATCCAGGCAAATCTTCTTAGTACAAAGATTCTTCTGCACACGGGGTCGTGCTCAGCGGACACGGGGGCGTGGTTAACTAATAAGACAAGCTGCATTAAATGAAGAAAGAGAAGGATGTGGACACGGGGCCGTGCCCACTGGACACGGGGCTGTGCCCACTGGACACGGGGCCGTGCCCGAGCTTCTGTTCAGCCTATAAATAGGAGTGCTTGGCTCAAGCTCAAACCATCCCTTGGCACACCACCTCTCTCACACTTCACCCACCACCCACCACCACCATAACACCATCATCCACCACCATCATCCATTGTCCATCATAGAGTGTGTGAGTAGTCTCGGGATCCAAGATTGATCGTAAGAGTTCTTGACAATCAAGGCCATGTTTGCCTAAGTCTCTTACATCACTTGGTGAAGACAAGTGTCTAGTGTAATACTTTTTATTTCTAATATTTTCGCACTTTGTATTTGGTTTTGTATTAATGACTTTAATAACTAGTTTCTTATGTTGAAGGTGATTCTTCCTTTTCGTTTGCCCGTGGTGTCTTGACATTATTTTACTGTCTATATAAAATAAAAGATTTTCACCATTCATATCTCCACGGTCTATATGGAGGTATGTTGGCTACCTGGTCGGGGGTTAAGGGAACGGTTTGGTAAGAGTCTTGCCATTGTTCAGCGTTTAGAGGTCCTGCAATGGACCTGGGTCAAATTTAGTAGGACCTCCTTCAATACTTAACGGTATTGGATGGCGGGGGTCCAAGCTCTTTGATCCCCTCATAAGTTAAACTACTATTAATACTATAACCCGGCTATTTAGGACTGTATCCCTGCTGACTCAGACAACTTAGTCGAGGGTAACGTCACCTCCAAAAGAGGGGCCTACCATAATTTGCAACAATAACTTAATTCATTATCTTTCAATAATTCGACCCTTTAGGATTGTATCCTTGCTGACTCAAACTACTGGGTTGAGGGTAACGTCACCTTCAAAAGAGGGGCCTACTACAATAACTAAGATAATCTCTTAAATAAGTGCAAAAGTGCGGAAATAATAAAAGGTTACACTATACACGAGTCGGAACCAAGTGATTCATCTTGTCTATCTGTTTTTCTTTTATTTTTATTTTTCAGCATTTTAATTAGTTTTTTTTTTATTTTTCTTAGCTTAAAACCTTTTTTCTAAACTTTTTGATTTGATTAGACGTTGAGGATAAACCGGTACTAAAAGCTCTTGTGTCCTTGGACGACCTCGGTATCTTACCAACACTATACTACGCCCACGATGGGTGCACTTGCCCATATGTGTGTTTAGTGTTAGTAAATATCGTGTTTTATAAATTTAAAACTTGGCTAAAAAGTGTTAAAGGGCTTAAAATATACACCTAATATATATAACACTTCACACGCATCAAGTTTTTGGCGCCGTTGCCGGGGACACAAGGATTTTAAGAAAGTTAGGAATCAACGGCCTAATCATTTTTTGTTATTTTTCATTTTTTTAGGATTTTTTTTAGTTTTTCAGCTTCTGCAGAACTCAGCACGGGTAGTGCCCGCTGAACACGCCCCGTGCCCAATCATTGGAACTGGCAACCCTGTTTTAAGTCAGACAGTAGCTGAACACGGGGTCGTGCCCACTCAACACGCCCCCGTGCCCAAGATTCAGTTACTGAAAACAGAACCGTAAGATCCCGACGGTTGGTAATTTCTGACACAAACATGAGTGATACTGATACTTTTTACTTTCGGCACTCTTATGGTACTACGTGGTGTCAATTATGTGGTGGTAACCATAAGGAATTAGAATGTTATTTTCTAAATTATAAGCCCCACTATATAGACCCATCATTTCCTTGTATCCTTAAGAGAGGCGAATGTAAAAATAATCCCCATCTCTCCCTCGAATGCTCCCAACCGGATTTTCTAGGAGAAATGCTTCTCGATGAATTATTTCAATTAGAAGATCTAATTCTTAATTGGTTAAAAGAACTTAGGAAAGATTTCAATGATCTTTTCCAAGACAATAGCCAAGAAGAAGGGTTGGAACGGCATTCAAACAACTTCGTTGTTTCCGACGATACTTCTAACTCTAGTGAGGACTTGAGCGATAGTCGTCCCTGTGTCGATTGTGCCGTGAAGGACTCCCCATTGACTTCGTTCGATGCATACATAGACCTGAGCGATTCGACATACACCTTCTTTAACGAGAGCCCGGAAAAGGGTTGGACTTGTCCACCTACATATAGCATAGGAATCACCCTCACCGACAACCTCTTGCGTTCTCATCATAATCTAGAGAAATTAAGGTATCTTAGGCACTTTGGGGTTGTTCCATCCAGTAAGGAACCGCCCGATCCGGAAAAGTTCCTTAAAAATAGACACACTTCATAAAACAGCCTTCCGACACGAGGCCGTGCCCAGGTCAACACGCCCCCGTGTCCACCGAAAGATTCCCTTCTGACTTTTGTCAGAATACGGACAAAACGTGTCAGGATCTTGCCTGCACACGGGGCCGTGTCCAGCCGACACGGGGCCGTGTCCAGCATGCTGTCGTTTTCTATAAATGCAGCCAAGAGTCCTGCACATTTGGACCATCCAGGGACAGAGATTTGAAAGGATTTTCTAACTTACCATCCTAGGTATGTTCTAAAAGAAGGTTCTAACAAACATCTTGTCCTTTCTCTTTTATCTATTACTTTCTTCTTCACCTTTCTTGCAACAACACCTCCATTGAAGCTTGATTTCAAGCTTCATTGTGATGATTGTTGAGTTTTTATTCAAGGAATCTTGTTAAAAATAAGTTACACAACATTGTTTTAAGTTATTTTTGTTCCAAAACACTTCATAAGTTGAGAAAATAATTTGAAACTCCAAGATTCCTTGTTCTAAAAATCTGCAGAAAGTTGAACACGGGGCCGTGCTCAGTGAGCACGGGGCCGTGTCCGTGGTACTGTTTCATTAAAACAAACTATTTTTGGTATGTTGTCGTAGAATGTCTAGCCAAAACAATGGAACCTCTTCGGCGCACTCAAGGAACAGTCGACGGGAAAGGAGGCCATCGATTGAAGCAACTCTCGTAAGATACGTAATGGCGCTACGTGAAGCCCTTGATGAGATGACTTCGGTGGAGGAGGTCCTCAAAGACCGTATAAATTATCTCTCGGTGGGGTTGGAAAATAGTTTTCAAGAAATAAACCTCTTGCACCAGAGGTTAAACATTCTTGTAACACCTCCCATGGAACCAATCCTCAAGAGGATTGGAACCTAGCACTTGGAATCCAAAATCCTACCGGTTGGGACGACATTCTGGCGGAACCTCCTCTTGAAGAACTCCAAGAAATCCCGATGGAAGTTGCACCTCCTCAAACCAATGCTCATGAGCCCGCTTTTCTTCTTCCTAGGGAGATCGAAGAATGGCTCGCCGACGTGTGAGGAACCCATACCCGGAGAAAGAAGTTTGTCAAGCCACTTTTAACCGAGAGATCTATCTTTTCGGAAATTTTGCTAGTAGAATAAATAGTAGGCTAGAACTTCTTGGATTGAGATTTCTTGTGTTTCTTTGACCTAACTATCTAATATTTTAATTTTAGGACTATTATGTAATTCTCTCTATGACTCAATAAATTATGGTTTTAGTTAATTTGGTGTTTGGATGGTGTTGAAATGAATAAAACACACTTGAGATGGCAAAGGATACAAGGGAAGCTTGAACCAGCACCCCATGCAGGAAAAAAGGACCGTCCGACAAAATTCATCGTTTACAGTAAGTTCGGCAGGGGCCGTGTCCGCCCAACACGGCCCCGTGCTGCACAGTCTGCAGAAATACCCAGTTCAGGTAAACTGGACACGGGCCGTGCTCACCCAGCACGCCCCCGTGTCCAGGCTTCTGTTTCTCTTGATTTAATTTTGTTACTGGCACTTGAACACGGGGCCGTGCCCGGACAACACGGGGCCGTGTTCAGTGCCCAGTAACACAAAATTTTTGCTTTTTCATACCTTTTTACACATTCAATCAATCTAAAAACTTATTTTTGGGACACATTGAGGATAATGTGTAATTTAAGTGTGGGGGGGGATGCTAAAACCTTGAATCTTGCAAGTCCTAAATACAAGCCTTACACAAAACTCTATAGGAACCGCTAATCACCCCAAAAAAAATTTTCAAAAATTTTCATTTTTTTTACTTGTCTAGGTTTAACTCGGGAATTTTAAGTTCTAAAAATAGTTATATTTTTACGAATTTACAACCGATAGCGTCATGATAAAAAGAACCAACATAAGAAAATTATGAAAAGGCATGACATGCTTAGTTAAAATTTAATTATATATACTTGATCACATAAAAACTTATTCCCACAAAAGTGAGTTTTGAGCCTTTATTGCGCATACAAATATATATCTTTAAACTAAATGCTCATTTTTCGTTTCTTGTGTGAATAGCCGCTTGGTTCTTACGACTCCAGAACTTGCCACGACGATACATTCCCGGTCCTTACCAACTTAAACCCGAGTAAGTAAATGATGGAGGCATTAGGACTAACCCTTTTTATTTCTACACCATTATTTTTTTCTTTTTTTTACCACCTACCCAAAAATCCCCCTACTTAGCCCCTTTGAGCCTAAACCTTTTCATTTCATAACCCAAACAAACACCCTTTTACCCAGCAAAACCTTTTTCACTTTTAACCCTTTGTTTTAGTAACTAGCTCGGTTTCTCATATGACTTTCAAATATATATATATATATATATATAGTTGATTATGAAGCAAAAGCAAATAAACAAACAAGTTTATCAAAAATGACTTGTTTGAAAAATAGCTTCATAAAAATAAAAGTTGAAAAATAGAAAGTCTTACGAAAACCGATACTTGTTACGCTTTTCACCCTTTTTCTACTAACCACTAACCCAACCACCTACCTTTAACCCAAGCCTAACCCTTCACCCAAAAAGTCCTCTTGATATTTACAAAGGTATATAAGTTAAAAATGAGGAGGATTGATTGCTTGGCAAGCCTATGGTAGGAGTAAGTTCCATGCCGCTCTCGAGTGATCCACAAAAATACATTTTCAGCGGAGTGTTGATTGATCCCCGTGAGGTATGTGAACTTGTATATAAATATAATTTTACAAAGGCATGTTATGCCCTAATAAGTAATTTATCTTATGAAAAGTTTTAAATAAATCATGACGAATAGGATTGTAAATAAATAAAAATAAAACTAAATAAAGAATCTTGGAAATCCCGACACTCTATGACAAGCCCAAAAACCTTCTTTTTTACCCATTCCATTTGGGAGAGTAATAGCCACATATTAAAGAGTTTTGCTTGAGGACAAGCAAAGATTCAAGTGTGGGGGTATTTGATGTGTGCAAAATGCAACATATAAATTACATCAATTGTGGCATAAAACTAACCTTTTTTTAGTACTAATGTTGGAAAAAGTGTTCTTTTGTCTTCCTTTTGTATTTTCAGGATTAAATGAGCTCAAATTAACAAAAGAAGCAAAAAGACATCAAAATCTAACATAAATACAAGAAAATGAACAAATGTGACATGCCCAACCCCACGACAGCATCTTCCCAAGCAAAACAATTAGACAAAAGACTGAACACGCCCCGTGCTCAGCCAGCACGGGGGCGTGCCCAAGTGTCAGCAGAAATGACAAAGTGGTAGAAGCTTCTATTGCCCACCACGGGGCCGTGCTCAGCTGACATGGGGCCGTGGTCAACTATAAGATTCGCACAATCCAGGCAAATCTTCTTAGTACAAAGATTCTTCTGCACACGGGGTCGTGCTCAGCGGACACGGGGGCGTGGTTAACTAATAAGACAAGCTGCATTAAATGAAGAAAGAGAAGGATGTGGACACGGGGCTGTGCCCACTGGACACGGGGCCGTGCCCGAGCTTCTGTTCAGCCTATAAATAGGAGTGCTTGGCTCAAGCTCAAACCATCCCTTGGCACACCACCTCTCTCACACTTCACCCACCACCCACAACCACCATAACACCATCATCCACCACCATCATCCATTGTCCATCATAGAGTGTGTGAGTAGTCTCGGGATCCAAGATTGATCGTAAGAGTTCTTGACAATCAAGGCCATGTTTGCCTAAGTCTCTTACATCACTTGGTGAAGACAAGTGTCTAGTGTAATACTTTTTATTTCTAATATTTTCGCATGTTGTATTTGGTTTTGTATTAATGACTTTAATAACTAGTTTCTTATGTTGAAGGTGATTCTTCCTTTTCGTTTGCCCGTGGTGTCTTGACATTATTTTACTGTCTATATAAAATAAAAGATTTTCACCATTCATATCTCCACGGTCTATATGGAGGTATGTTGGCTACCTGGTCGGGGGTTAAGGGAACGGTTTGGTAAGAGTCTTGCCATTGTTCAGCGTTTAGAGGTCCTGCAATGGACCTGGGTCAAATTTAGTAGGACCTCCTTCAATACTTAACGGTATTGGATGGCGGGGGTCCAAGCTCTTTGATCCCCTCATAAGTTAAACTACTATTAATACTATAACCCGGCTATTTAGGACTGTATCCCTGCTGACTCAGACAACTTAGTCGAGGGTAACGTCACCTCCAAAAGAGGGGCCTACCATAATTTGCAACAATAACTTAATTCATTATCTTTCAATAATTCGACCCTTTAGGATTGTATCCTTGCTGACTCAAACTACTGGGTTGAGGGTAACGTCACCTTCAAAAGAGGGGCCTACTACAATAACTAAGATAATCTCTTAAATAAGTGCAAAAGTGCGGAAATAATAAAAGGTTACACTATACACGAGTCGGAACCAAGTGATTCATCTTGTCTATCTGTTTTTCTTTTATTTTTATTTTTCAGCATTTTAATTAGTTTTTTTTTTTATTTTTCTTAGCTTAAAACCTTTTTTCTAAACTTTTTGATTTGATTAGACGTTGAGGATAAACCGGTACTAAAAGCTCTTGTGTCCTTGGACGACCTCGGTATCTTACCAACACTATACTACGCCCACGATGGGTGCACTTGCCCATATGTGTGTTTAGTGTTAGTAAATATCGTGTTTTATAAATTTAAAACTTGGCTAAAAAGTGTTAAAGGGCTTAAAATATACACCTAATATATATAACACTTCACACGCATCAAGTTTTTGGCGTCGTTGCCGGGGACACAAGGATTTTAAGAAAGTTAGGAATCAACGGCCTAATCATTTTTTCTTATTTTTCATTTTTTTAGGATTTTTTTTAGTTTTTCAGCTTCTGCAGAACTCAGCACGGGTAGTGCCCGCTGAACACGCCCCGTGCCCAATCATTGGAACTGGCAACCCTGTTTTAAGTCAGACAGTAGCTGAACACGGGGTCGTGCCCACTCAACACGCCCCCGTGCCCAAGATTCAGTTACTGAAAACAGAACCGTAAGATCCTGACGGTTGGTAATTTCTGACACAAACATGAGTGATACTGATACTTTTTACTTTCGGCACTCTTATGGTACTACGTGGTGTCAATTATGTGGTGGTAACCATAAGGAATTAGAATGTTATTTTCTAAATTATAAGCCCCACTATATAGACCCATCATTTCCTTGTATCCTTAAGAGAGGCGAATGTAAAAATAATCCATATCTCTCCCTCGAATGCTCCCAACCGGATTTTCTAGGAGAAATGCTTCTCGATGAATTATTTCAATTAGAAGATCTAATTCTTAATTGGTTAAAAGAACTTAGGAAAGATTTCAATGATCTTTTCCAAGACAATAGCCAAGAAGAAGGGTTGGAACGGCATTCAAACAACTTCGTTGTTTCCGACGATACTTCTAACTCTAGTGAGGACTTGAGCGATAGTCGTCCCTGTGTCGATTGTGCTGTGAAGGACTCCCCATCAAATTCGTTCGATGCATACATAGACCTGAGCGATTCGACATACACCTTCTTTAATGAGAGCCCAGAAAAGGGTTAGACTTGTCCACCTACATATAGCATAGGAATCACCCTCACCGACAACCTCTTGCGTTCTCATCTTAATCTAGAGCAATTAAGGTATCTTAGGCACTTTGGGGTTATTCCATCCAGAAAGGAACCGCCCGATCCGGAAAAGTTCCTTAAAAATAGACACACTTCATAAAACAGCCTTCCGACACGGGGCCGTGCCCAGGTCAGCACGCCCCCGTGTCCACCGAAAGATTCCCTTCTGACTTTTGTCAGAATACGGACAAAACGTGTCAGGATCTTGCCTGCACACGGGGCCGTGTCCAGCTGACACGGGGCCGTGTCCAGCATGCTGTCATTTTCTATAAATGCAGCCAAGAATCCTGCACATTTGGACTATCCAGGGACAGAGATTTGAAAGGATTTTCTAACTTACCATCCTAGGTATGTTCTAAAAGAAGGTTCTAACAAACATCTTGTCATTTCCTCTTTTATCTATTACCTTCTTCTTCACCTTTCTTGCAACAACACCTCCATTGAAGCTTGATTTCAAGCTTCATTGTGATGATTGTTGAGTTTTTATTCAAGGAATCTTGTTAAAAATATATACAACATTGTTTTAAGTTATTTTTGTTCAAAAACACTTCATAAGTTGAGAAAATAATTTGAAACTCCAAGATTCCTTGTTCTAAAAATCTGCAGAAAGTTGAACACGGGGCCGTGCTCAGTGAGCACGGGGCCGTGTCCGTGGTACTGTTTCATTAAAACAAACTATTTTTGGTATGTTTTCGTAGAATGTCTAGCCAAAACAGTGGAACCTCTTCTGCGCACTCAAGGAACAGTCGACGGGAAAGGAGGCCATCGATTGAAGCAACTCTCGTAAGATACGTAATGGCGCTACGTGAAGCCCTTGACGAGATGACTTCGGTGGAGGAGGTCCTCATAGACCGTATAAATTATCTCTCGGTGGGGTTCGAAAATAGTTTTCAAGAAATAAACCTCTTGCACCAGAGGTTAAACATTCTTGTAACACCTCCCATGGAACCAATCCTTAAGAGGATTGGAAGCTAGCACTTGAAATCCAAAATCCTACCGGTTGGGATGACATTCCGGCGGAACCTCCTCTTGAAGAACTCCAAGAAATCCCGGTGGAAGTTGCACCTCCTCAAACCAATGCTCATGAGCCCGCTTTTCTTTTCCCTATGGAGATCGAAGAATGGCTCGCCGACGTGTGAGGAACCCATACCCGGAGAAAGAAGTTTGTCAAGCCACTTTTAACCGAGAGATCTATCTTTTCGGAAATTTTGCTAGTAGAATAAATAGTAGGCTAGAACTTCTTGGATTGAGATTTCTTGTGTTTCTTTGACCTAACTATCTAATATTTTAATTTTAGGACTATTATGTAATTCTCTCTATGACTCAATAAATGATGGTTTTAGTTAATTTGGTGTTTGGATGGTGTTGAAATGAATAAAACACACTTGAGATGGCAAAGGATACAAGGGAAGCTTGAACCAGCACCCCATGCAGGAAAACAAGACCGTCCGACAAAATTCTTCGTTTACAGTAAGTTCGGCACGGCCGTGTCCGCCCAACACGGCCCCGTGCTGCACAGTCTGCAGAAATACCCAGTTCAGGTAAACTGGACACGGGCCGTGCTCACCCAACACGCCCCCGTGTCCAGGCTTCTGTTTCTCTTGATTTAATTTTGTTACTAGCACTTGAACACGGGGCCGTGCCCGGACAACACGGGGTCGTGTTCAGCGCCCAGTAACACAAAATTTTTGCTTTTTTATACCTTTTTACACATTCAATCAACCTAAAAACTTATTTTTGGGACACATTGAGGACAATGTGTAATTTAAGTGTGGGGGGATGCTAAAACCTTGAATCTTGCAAGTCCTAAATACAAGCCTTACACAAAACTCTATTGGAACCGCTAACCACCCCAATTTTTTTTTTCAAAAATTTTCATTTTTTTTACTTGTCTAGGTTTAACTCGGGAATTTCAAGTTCTAAAAAAGGTTATATTTTTACGAATTTACAACAGATAGCGTCGTGATAAAAAGAACCAACATAAGAAAATTATGAAAAGGCATGACAAGCTTAGTTAAAATTTAATTATATATACTTGATCACATAAAAACCCATTCCCACAAAAGTGAGTTTTGAGCCTTTATTGAGCATACCAATATATATCTTTAAACTAAATGCTCATTTTTCGTTTCTTGTGTGAATAGCCGCTTGGTTCTTACGACTCCAGAACTTGCCACGATGATACATTCCCGGTCCTTACCAACTTAAACCCGAGTAAGTAAATGATGGAGGCATTAGGACTAACCCTTTTTATTTCTACACCATTATTTTTTTCTTTTTTTTTACCACCTACCCAAAAATCCCCCTAGTTAGCCCCTTTGAGCCTAAACCTTTTCATTTCATAACCCAAACAAACACCCTTTTACCCACCAAAACCTTTTTCACTTTTAACCCATTGTTTTAGTAACTAGCTCGGTTTCTCATATGACTTTCAATATATATATATATATATATATATAGTTGATTATGAAGCAAAAGCAAATAAACAAACAAGTTTATCAAAAATGACTTTGTTTGAAAAATAGCTTCATAAAAATAAAAGTTGAAAAATAGAAAGTCTTACGAAAATCGATACTTGTTACGCTTTTCGCGCTTTTTCTTCTAACCACTAACCCAACCACCTACCTTTAACCCAAGCCTAACCCTTCACCCAAAAAGTCCTCTTGATATTTACAAAGGTATATAAGTTAAAAAGGAGGAGGAATTGAACAAGGCCTGTCCCAAAGATTGTTACTCGTTGCCAGAAATTGACCTTAAGGTTGATTCCATCACTGGTTACCCTTTTAAATGTTTTCTTGATGCCTACAAGGGTTACCATCAAATCCTTATGAAAGAAGAGGATGAAGAAAAGACCGCTTTTCACACGGACAAAGGTATCTTTTGCTATCAAAAGATGCCCTTTGGCCTCAAGAATGCGGTTGCAACCTACCAACGCCTAGTTGACAAAGCCTTTGCCAGCCAAATTGGCAAAAACATGGAAGCATATGTCGATGATTTGGTAATCAAAAGCAAAACAGAATACCAAATGCTTGACGACTTACAAGAAACTTTCCAAAACCTAAGGAAGGTTAACATGAAACTCAACCCCGAAAAATGTTCATTTGGGTTTGAAGAAGGAAAGTTCCTGGGGCATATTGTGGGAAAAAAAAGTATAAAGGCCAATCCAATCAAAGTCAGAGTTGTTCTTGAAACTAGGCCTCCACAAAGCAAAAAGGAAGTGGAAAGTCTAAATGGAAAACTTGTGGCCCTGAAGCGTTTTACCTCAAAACTGGCGGAGAAATCTTTACCTTTCTTTAAAACCCTTAAAGGGTGCTCTGACAAAAAAGATTTCAAGTGGACTGAAGAAGTAGAACAAGCTTTCAACCAGATGAAGCTGCACCCGGCTTCACTTCCAGATATTGCAGCCCCGGAAACAGGAGAGCTGATCTCTGTCTACCTCTCGGTTGCTGAAGAAGCAATAAGTGCGGTCTTAACCATTGAACGAGACAAAGTTCAGGTACCAGTCTATCTTTTCAGCAAAACTTTAAAATTGGCAGAAATCAAGTATCCTCCTCTGGAGAAGCTTGCTTTAGCCCTAGTCCAAACGGCTAGAAGGCTTCGAAGGTATTTCCAAGCACACTCTATACAAGTGGTCACCGACCAACCCATAAAGAGTGTGCTTGAAAAACCAGAAAATTCAGGAAGGCTGGCCAAATGGGCTATAGAATTGGGTGAGCACAAAATAACCTATGTTCCAAGAAAAGCCATCAAAGCCCAAGTCTTGGCCGACTTCATTGTGGAAGTCCAAAAGCAAGCTGTCACGGAAGTTAATACAACCACGGCTAAACCTTCTGACCCTGAATCCTGGAAGCTCTTCACCGATGGAGCTTCAAGCGTTGAAGGGTCAGGAGCCAGGCTCATTTTAATCAACCCTGAAGGTTTAGAATTCACATATGCTCTTCGATTTGAATTCCATACCACAAATAATGAAGCTGAATACAAAGCATTGATAGTCGGGTTTAAGATAGCCAAAGAAATGAAGGTTCAAAAGCTTCAAGTGTTCACAGACTCGTTTCTTGTGTCAAGCCAAGTCAATGACTGCTACGTTGCAAAGGAGCCCAACATGAGAAAATACAAAGAAAAATCCAAGGAATTGAGAAACACCTTCCAGACATGTACCACCAATCAAGTCCCGAGATCTCAAAACAAGAGGGCAGATGCCTTGAGTAAGCTTGCCTCCCTCACCTATTAAGGATTGGAGGTTCAAGATGTAATCACCGAAGAAGGTCCCAATTGGATGACTCCTATTAAGAAATTCCTCAAAAATGGTGAGTTACCCGGTGAACAAATAGCGGCTGAAAGGGTTAAAATCAAATCAAGGCAGTACGTGTTGCAAGATGAGGTCCTCTACAAAAAGGGCTATCTTGCACCTTTACTGAGATGTGTTGGCCTGGAACAAAGCCAATACCTGGTCAAAGAGGTTCATGAGGGGATATGTGGAGCTCATTTTGGAGCAAGAATGGTGGTTGCTAAGAAAATGTGAAGCTTGTCAAATACATGCACCGGTACCCAAGAGCCCCAAGCACGACCTTGTCCCAATATCTTCAGCTTGGCCATTTCACAAATGGGGAATGGATATCGTTGGTCCGTTCCCACCGGCCAAGGGTGGAGTAAAATTTTTATTGGTGGCTATAGATTACTTTACCTGAAGTCAAACCACTTGAAAAATCACATGCAAACAAGTCATTGACTTTGTTTGGGAAAATATCGTTTGTCGCTATGGGTTGCCGGGAGTCTTGGTCACAGACAATGGGAAATAATTCGCTGAGAAGCCTTTTAGCACTTGGTGCAAAGAATTCAGAATAACCCAGGTATTCAGCTTAGTAGCATACCCACAGTCAAACGGCCAAGTTGAAAGAACGAATCAAAGCATTGTTGAAGGAATCAAGATGAGATTGGGAAGGCATGAAGGCAATTGGCTTGAAGAATTGCCAAATGTTCTATGGGCCATACGAACAACAGAAAAAACAAGCCACAAAAGAACACCTTACAACTTGGTGTTCGGGTCGGAAGCCGTGATTCCAGCTGAAATAGGAGTTGCAACTCAAAGAACACTCAACATGGATCCTGAAGCAAACAAGAAAGAGACCATGTTGAACTTGCAACTCCTAGAGGAAACACGAGACCAAGCTGCCATTCAAGAAGCCAAGTACAAGCAAAAGATGGAAGCTTATTACAACACAAGAGTCAAGCATGAACGCTTCAAGCCAGGAGACCTTGTACTCAGAAACAATGAGGCTAGTAAAAAAGAGAACCAAGGAAAACTTGGCCCAAAGTGGGAAGGGCCATATACAATCCTTGAAGCACACAAGGGTGGATCCTATAAACTGGCCGACGCGGAGGGTAAAGAGCTTCCCAGACATTGGAATGGCAAAACCCTTAAAAGGTTCCATGTCTGATCAAGAAAGTTTAGTTCATATTTCAAAAGTTGTATTTCAAGAGTTGTCCAATGATCACTTTTTGTAAAACAATATCTCTTGAATGAATGATGATGTTTTATCAAAATTGTCTTTCTATCCTAAAAATCAGGTTGAGAACCTAGCAAAAAACTCTATGGCAAGGGCCATGTAAGGGGACGAGCTCCCAGGCCATATCACTCAATAGGTTCAAAGGTTGAATGAACCTATGTAAGGGGTGAGTTCCTAAATCAATACAACTCCATGAGACTTATAGAAATATCAAAAACAAAGTTGTCTCATAGACGGGTCTAAACAGCCTACACCAAGTGTTCCTTAAGCCTTGTAAAAGTTCTAGAAAACAAATCATTATTAACAGGCTTACAAACCAAAACCAAAACCAAACCAAGAAAAGTAATAGATAGGATAGGTGCTATGTCTTCTTGTTAAAAATACCAAGGCTAAGTGACTGCAACACTGAACCCTTTAAGGTATAAAAAACATAAAGACAACACAAAAACAACAAAGACAATGCCATAAACATAAAAGAATAATTGAAGGGGCAACACAACAAAACAGAACAAAGATTACATACAACCTAAAATCAGAAATACAAACCAAGGCATAAAAACAAAGTAGCAACAGGAAGCCTCGAAGGCTTCAAGCTACAAACATCCTGCGAAACTGCCCTACAAAATATACAACTACATCCAAAAAATCACAACACAAGGCAAGTAGTAGAAAGATAGTAACATAAGATAACAAGCCTTAAAGGCTTCTGAATGTCAAAACAAGTTAAAGCGAACCTTAACGGTTTGTACACATAGATATTGTTCAACTAGCCACTAAGGCCAACCACAACCACAAAACAGAAACGTTAAGGGTTTCTGCAAAACCTAAAGTGTTTAATGAAATTACATAACATTGTCCAACAAGATGCTAAGAAAGCTACGAATAAGCCTTAAAAGTTTTCACTTTGCATCACTTACCACAGACTTTGATGCACCAGCTTCATCACCATTCGCTTTCTTAGCTTTTTTCTTCTTCTTTTTCTTGCCTTCCTCAACTGTTGTCCCCGAAGCTTCAAGGCTTGGATCCTTTGAGCCTTCATCAGCACAAGAAAGGGTCTCCTCACTGTCCCCCGAGCAAGAACATTTCTTTGACAAAGATTTAAGCACTTCCTTGCAGGCAGCCTCATCAAGCCCACGTGGCTTCAAATCCTGGAAAACAGATATAGGCTTGCCAAAGAACTTTGAGACCTCACCAACATAAGGATAAGTCAAGCGTTCTGTCACACCCCCAAAATCCACTTGCGGATAAAACCAAGTTTTCCTTTATTAAAACCAAGTTCTCTATAACCAATGGCTCTGATACCAATCTGTCACACCCCCAAAATCCACATGCGGAGTATCACCGCTTGGAGGCGTGACTGACCAGGATCAAACCACTAATCATATTGAACAAGCAAGTAATTAATTGTAAAAGTCCAACCAATCATAATTAGTGTCCAAAACAACCATAGTTTAGTTATGAGCGGAAGCATAATGTTTAAAACCAAATCATAAGTTTAAATATTCAAAGGTTTAACATGGCACAGAGCTGTCCATGTCCCACAACGACTCTCCCCCATGCAAGCTCCAGCTAAGTACCTATTGACCTGCAAAGCATGTAGTAACGAGTCAACAACAAGTTGAGTGAGTTCACGGTTGGGTGTTCGTTTTAGTTGTTCCAAAAATAGTTCCTTTAACTGGCATCCCTGCCGTGGGGGTTACCCCATATTTGAAAACGTGATTTGTTTAACCCATTTAATCTGGCAATCCAGCCGTGGGGGCTACCCCATGATAGTTATCTGGCATTTCGGCCATGGGGGCTACCCCTTGTATACACTAGACTCGTTACCATATCGACTACTGACGAAAAGTCATGTTTAAGTGCCCTGAACTGTCAATGTCTATCATCATTGACGTGCCCAGATCCATTAGTTCACGCCCGTCCTCTGCGGCACGGTGTGAGGCTTGTCAGACCTAAATAGCGCTATCTAACTAATGACCCGCTCGCCATTGGCCCGGCGATTAAGTCGATATAAAATAGGAGGGACTTCGTGATAGAGAGTTTTAGTCTAGTAGAGTTATCTGTCCGTGAGGACGAGGAATTACATTCCTGAACCAATACTGTCCTACCCAAGAAAGGACGAGGAATCCATATTCCTTAACCCCATTCCCAACCCCTGGGAATCCCATGCTTTGTAGAGTGTGAACTCACCTTAGATTGCTCGGTAGATAAACGAAAGGTCAATCGAGCTGCTAGAGGTCAACCACGTCCTAGCATGGTTACCATACAAGTCAGGTTTTGGTTTCAAGTAATGCACATAAGTGTCACATAAGCTAGCAGATAAAGAACACACGCGGATCATGGCAACCACACAATGCACGTTAACATATTAGCAGTCAATTTCATAACATCTGATACTTGTACGATCCAAAGGTAAAGCCCAATTGTACAGGCGGGCCAACATGTTGTGCGTTCAGCACAGTCTTGTGCGATCCACAACATGTTGTGCGATCCAGTTAAACACCCGGCCCAAATAGTCCAAAGCCCAAACATAACAATACGCGGCCCAATCTAATAACATGTATATGTCTTGTGCGATCCGGGTGAGCTTGTACGATACAACCGACTTGTGCGATCGGAACCAGTCCAGCCCAATATACATGTTCGGCCCAACAGGTAAACAAACATAATTGACTTGTGCGATCCGACAGTCTTGTGGGACTGGGGATCTCTTGTGCGATACGGTTAACTTGTGCGACCACACTTGTGTGCTTGGTCTTGTGCGCTTACGGATCTTGTGTGATTAGTTGTTTAATATCCGAAAGTTATGCCAAACAGTTACATTGTTTCCAAAATTCGATCTTGTTACAATCATTGCAATGGTTTCCAATTTCATTTAATTGATTAACACAACCAGTTTCTAAATCCAACCACAATCGATCAAACAAAGGCTTTTAATATCAATCTCTAAGAACCCTAACCATGTTTCAAGCATAACAATCATCTTAACATTAGATCAATATAACAGATGCATGCACTAGATTATTATCATGGATATCATCATAACAACAACATGCAATACACAAAATCTAATTATTTAAAAATCATGGCCGACAACTTTAACCACCTCAAGAGGTTATTGGACCAATTATTTGGGTGGACTTGACTAATGTTAGGTTGAGTCACATGCAAACCGTAGAATATGTGTAATCTGTGAACTCATGTGCATTTATTAAATCATTTGCAACTTCAAGGAAGATAAATGTTCACAATCATTATGTCTAACAGTTACATCGGTTAACAATCATTTGATCAACCTAATCTAATCATAACCTAAACATGTGTTAACCTTAGACAATCTAGCATATATGTTGGCCATTACATGAGAGCATATTCACAGATTCATCATATTCCCTAGCCCTCCTTATATCATATCATTCTAGCAATTCACAGGAACTCAAGTTTACAGAGTAAAACAAAATTCCTAGATCAAAACACCACATGATTCCGTTTTACAAGCATAATATCGTGAATGAAACCTACTAGCAGGAACCCTAGTTGTTACACAACATCATGGTCATACAGAAAATCAGCATCAAAGATCAAATGATACAAAACACTAACCAGAAATTAAAGTGATTAGTACGAACTAGATGGATGGACTTCTCGAATGAGGAGGGGCTGCCGTCGGTGCACAGGAGAGCGAGGGAGTGTGATAGATATCTAGGGTTGTTGCCGGTTACAAACAACTCATGCAAGGGTTGAACAAAAATATATAACTGATCGTAGTGGGCCTAAGGCCCGATTGATTTCGCTGATCCAAAGTTGGCGAAAACACTAAGTGTTTTCATGAGGGAAGTGTTTTCGGATGTAGGTGATTTCGTGGGGGGTGTTTGGCACAAGCTCCTTATTTTATTAACAATCGATCAATCATCTTATTAATATCTTATTAATGCAACATATGACTAACAAATACACACACGATATACACATTTACTCGAACACATTATTAACATACACTCCAATATAATGCACACCAAATATATATAAAACACAGTTTGCAAATAAGTACAAGGTTAAGTCGAATAAAGACCTTGAAAACTCGGGTTGTCACATTATCCCCAACTTGAAAGAAATTTCGTCCCGAAATTTAGCACGTACTCACTGAGGAAGCTAGTTATGTTGCATGGTTTTTCCTGGTTTTCCTGGGGTGTCACATCCTCCCCCCGTTGATCTAGAATTTCGTCCCGAAATTCCGTAGCTTCAGCCTCAGTAGTGGTTGTACTGTTTGCGAATAGTTGGGGATACTTTTGTTTCATCTGATCTTCGCGTTCCCAGGTGAACTCTGGGCCACGACGTGAGTTGCAACGAACTCGAACGAGAGGTATTCTAGTACGTTTGAGGACCTTAACATCCCGGTCCGTGATTTCGACTGGTTCCTCGACGAATCGTAACTGCTCGTCGATAGTGAGCTCCTTCAAAGGAACTATGTGGGTCTCATCTGACAGACATTTCTTCAGATTCGACACGTGGAAAACATCGTGAACTGCACTGAGTTCTGCTGGTAAGTTCAGTCTGTAGGCCACCTTGCCTATTTTCTCAATGACTTCGAAAGGTCCGACATATCGTGGGTTAAGTTTGCCTCGTTTACCAAAACAAACCACACCCTTCCAGGGTGAAACTTTGAGTAGCACTCGCTCCCCAACCTGGAGCTCGAGTGGTTTCCTGCCCTTATCGGCGTAGATTTTCTGACGGTCACGAGCTGCCGCCATTCGTTGTCGTATCTGAGCAATTCGTTCTGTTGTGTCTACCACAAGTTCTGGACCAGTAATCTGACTATCCCCCACCTCTGCCCCACAAAGAGGTGACCGGCATTTACGCCCGTACAATGCCTCAAATGGAGCAGCTTTAATGCTGGTGTGGTAGCTGTTATTGTACGAAAATTCCACAAGTGGCAGATGCTTTTCCCAGCCGTTGCCAAAGTCAATCACACATGCCCTAAGCATGTCTTCAAGGGTCTGGATGGTGCGTTCAGACTGCCCATCCGTTTGTGGGTGATAAGCTGTACTCATGTCTAGCCTTGAGCCAAAGGACTTGTGCATTGCTTGCCACAGTTCTGATGTAAAACGTGCATCTCGATCCGAGATAATAGAGGTGGGCACTCCGTGCCTCGAGACAACTTCCTTAAGATATACGTATGCTAGTGTGGAGAACTTATTCGTTTCCTTGATAGCCAAGAAGTGAGCAGACTTTGTGAGTCGATCCACGATCACCCAAATAGTATCGTTACCACGTTGAGATCTAGGCAGGCCAGTAACAAAATCCATGGAAATTTGTTCCCATTTCCATTGTGGTATCTCTGGTTGTTGAAGTGGGCCTGAAGGCTTCTGGTATTCCGCCTTGACTCTCGCACAAGTCAAGCATTTGCTAACGTAAGTTGCTATGTGGGCCTTCAAGCTAGGCCACCTATATGTGGTTTTGATGTCGTGGTACATTTTGTCCGAACCAGGGTGCACTGAGTAGCGAGACTTGTGTGCCTCATCCATCACAAGCTCTCGTAGGTTGCCATAAAGTGGGACCCAAATGCGTCCTGTTACGTAGTAAGCACCGTCTTCCTTCTGTTCTAAGCGTTGCCTTGAGCCGCGTAGGGCTTCAGCCCTGACGTTCTCTGGTTTCAATGCTTCTACCTGAGCATTTCGTATTTGAGAAGGAAGGCTAGACTGTATAGTAAGTTGTAAAGCTCGTACGCGCTTAGGCGCAGTGTCCTTTCGACTGAGGGCGTCGGCCACAACATTGGCTTTGCCTGGGTGGTACCGGATCGAGCATTCGTAGTCATTCAGTAGCTCGACCCATCGTCGCTGTCGCATATTGAGTTCCTTCTGTTTGAAGATATGCTCGAGGCTCCTGTGATCAGTGTAGATAGCGCATTTGGTACCATACAGGTAGTGTCTCCATATCTTAAGTGCAAAAACGACAGCTCCTAGCTCTAAATCGTGTGTGGTGTCGTTCTTTTCATGAACCTTGAGTTGGCGTGAGGCGTAGGCTATAACTTTATCCCGCTGCATCAATACGCAACCAAGACCCTGAATGGATGCGTCGCAGTAAACCACGAAGTCGTCTGTGCCCTCTGGCAATGAAAGGATAGGTGCACTGCAAAGTCTATCCTTTAAGTGTTGAAATGCTAATTCCTGTGCGTTCCCCTATCGATAAACAACGCCTTTCTGTGTCAGTGAGGTGAGGGGCTGTGCAATCTTGGAGAAATCCTTAATAAACCTCCTGTAGTAGCCTGCCAAACCCAAGAATTGGCGAATTTCCGTTGGCGTACGAGGTGCAGGCCAGCTCTTGATCGACTCTACCTTGGATGGATCAACGTGAATCCCATCCTTGTTTACCACATGGCCTAAGAAATGGACTTCACGAAGCCAGAAGTCACATTTTGAAAACTTGGCGTACAGCTGTTCTGTTCGAAGGAGTTCCAAAATAAGTCGTAAGTGTTGTTCGTGCTCCTCCTGACTCTTAGAATAGATCAGGATGTCGTCGATGAAAACTATAACGAACTTGTCTAGGTACGGCTTGCACACTCGATTCATCAAGTCCATGAAGACCGCAGGTGCATTTGTCAGCCCAAAAGGCATGACCAAGAACTCATAGTGGCCATATCGAGTTCTAAAGGCTGTTTTAGAGACGTCCTCCTCTCGGACTCTCAGCTGGTGGTATCCTGATCTCAAATCAATCTTTGAATAGTAGCTCGACCCTTGCAGCTGGTCGAACAAGTCGTCTATGCGTGGAAGAGGGTAGCGATTCTTCACAGTCACCTTGTTCAGTTCACGGTAGTCGATGCACATTCTGAACGTACCGTCTTTCTTCTTCACAAATAGCACTGGAGCTCCCCAGGGCGAAGAGCTAGGACGAATAAAACCCTTATCTAAGAGTTCTTGTAGTTGCGTAGACAGTTCTTCCAGTTCGGTTGGAGCTATGCGATAAGGTGCTCGAGCTATAGGTGCTGCTCCAGGAGCTAGCTCGATCTGAAATTCGACCTGGCGATGAGGCGGAAGGCCAGGTAGTTCCTCAGGAAATACCTCAGGGAAGCCACGTACAATCGGAAAATCTTCTATCTTCTTCTCTTTCTTCGAGGTGTCAGTAACGAGGGCCAAAATAGCTGTGTGGCCCTTTCTCAAACACTTCTGGGCCTTAAGGAAAGAGATAATGCTCTCATCAGCACCCCTCTTGTCGCCGCGAATCATGAGAGGTTCATTACCAATAACGATGTCAAAACCATCATACGTTGGGGTCATTCCTAGCATCACCCTGACCAATCACGAACACTCGACCCCTGGCACCATTTCCGTCATCATTACTCCCGTTGTTGCCTCCATTATTATTCCCGTTTCCTTGGTTGGGGTTCCAATTTCTGGTTCTGGTTCAACTGTGGGCAGTGTCTCATGAAGTGACCTTCAGCACCACACTGATAACATCCTTTGTTACCCTGCTGTTGCTGCTGATTCTGTGGAGCTTGTGGCTGCTGTTGTCGGTTCTGGTTTGCAGGACGTGAGCTTCTACAATCCTTGGCTCCATGACCAAGCTTGTTGCATCTCTGACAACGATCTTTGTTGCACGGCCCATTGTGGTGTAAATTACATCGATAGCACTTAGGGTGGTTTCCCCTGTATCCACCCCGACTTCAATTACCAAAAGACTGCTGACTGGGGCCCCTGTACTCGTCTGTTTTTTCGCTGCTGCGACTTAGACTGAATCGAAGTGGAACCCTTGCTCGAATTCCATCCCACTTGCGTTTGTTGTCGCTGGAAGCATCCGAAGTAGTTGTAGCAGCATTAATACGTTTCGGCCGTTTGTTCTGTTCCACTGCCTGGTCTGTGAGACGATGTGCAAGACGAGTAACATCCTGGATGGTAGCAAGGTTGGCCGAAGTTACATGACTTTGAATTTCTGATACTAAGCCTCTGAGGTACATCTCAATACGCTTGATGGGAGGGTCCACCATAGTTGGACACAACACTGCCAGTTCGATGGGTCGTTTCGCGTACGCTTCTATCTCTGACCCCGTCATCATCAGATTAAAGAACTCCATATCCAGTTTGTGGATGTCATCACGACTACAGTATTCATGTTTGGATCAGTTCCTTAAGAATCATTCCATGGGGGTGACATTAGCAGCCGCTAGCCCCAGCATCTGAACTTGCGCGTTCCACCATGTTTGTGCAGTGCCTTCGAGAGTACCAGTGGCGTACTTCACCCTGCGAGCCTCAGGGCATTCACACATCTCTAAGACAGACTCGAGCCTTTCAAACCAATGGAGGAGTCCAACAGTTCCTTTAGTGCCACTGATAGTACTATGATGACAGTCCAGGAACGTCTTAAATGTGCATACAGGCGGCTGAGCGTTATGACCTTGTTGCGCGAGGAAGAAAAGACAGGGTTAAGCGCGAGAGTTGGGTCATGAGAGTAGGATCTATCATCCTAGGTTAGGTTCGGAATAGCAGGTTATACCTCCTGCCTGAGCGGCTGCGAGTGCTGCCGTAACTTGTTCGTTGATAAGAGCCGTCAACTGGCTTGAGTTAGGTTCACACGTTCCCTCATGATCTCACATCGAAGGAAACACAAATAGGAAAGGTGTCGCAAATGTGTGTAAGTGTGGAGTGACAGTAGGGAGCAAGCACAAATGTGTTTTCAAACTATAGTTACTACGTTTATCTAGGCATACCATGAGCAAAGTTCTATGCAATCCAGCAAGTAGGCAATATAAAACGTAAACCATATCACCTAGAATGTCGAGCCTTGCACATGGAGTGAAGCGTCGTTGTGGATCGTAGAGCACTGTACAGGTTATAGTCTGGTTTTAACAAAAACGTTTTCCTTTATTAAAACCAAGTTCTCTATAACCAATGGCTCTGATACCAATCTGTCACACCCCCAAAATCCACATGCGGAGTATCACCGCTTGGAGGCGTGACTGACCAGGATCAAACCACTAATCATATTGAACAAGCAAGTAATTAATTGTAAAAGTCCAACCAATCATAATTAGTGTCCAAAACAACCATAGTTTAGTTATGAGCGGAAGCATAATGTTTAAAACCAAATCATAAGTTTAAATATTCAAAGGTTTAACATGGCACAGAGCTGTCCATGTCCCACAACGACTCTCCCCCATGCAAGCTCCAGCTAAGTACCTATTGACCTGCAAAGCATGTAGTAACGAGTCAACAACAAGTTGAGTGAGTTCACGGTTGGGTGTTCGTTTTAGTTGTTCCAAAAATAGTTCCTTTAACTGGCATCCCTGCCGTGGGGGTTACCCCATATTTGAAAACGTGATTTGTTTAACCCATTTAATCTGGCAATCCAGCCGTGGGGGCTACCCCATGATAGTTATCTGGCATTTCGGCCGTGGGGGCTACCCCTTGTATACACTAGACTCGTTACCATATCGACTACTGACGAAAAGTCATGTTTAAGTGCCCTGAACTGTCAATGTCTATCATCATTGACGTGCCCAGATCCATTAGTTCACGCCCGTCCTCTGCGGCACGGTGTGAGGCTTGTCAGACCTAAATAGCGCTATCTAACTAATGACCCGCTCGCCATTGGCCCGGCGATTAAGTCGATATAAAATAGGAGGGACTTCGTGATAGAGAGTTTTAGTCTAGTAGAGTTATCTGTCTGTGAGGACGAGGAATTACATTCCTGAACCAATACTGTCCTTCCCAAGAAAGGATGAGGAATCCATATTCCTTAACCCCATTCCCAACCCCTGGGAATCCCATGCTTTGTAGAGTGTGAACTCACCTTAGATTGCTCGGTAGATAAACGAAAGGTCAATCGAGCTGCTAGAGGTCAACCACGTCCTAGCATGGTTACCATACAAGTCAGGTTTTGGTTTCAAGTAATCCACATAAGTGTCACATAAGCTAGCAGATAAAGAACACACGCGGATCATGGCAACCACACAATGCACGTTAACATATTAGCAGTCAATTTCATAACATCTGATACTTGTACGATCCAAAGGTAAAGCCCAATTGTACAGGCGGGCCAACATGTTGTGCGTTCAGCACAGTCTTGTGCGATCCACAACATGTTGTGCGATCCAGTTAAACACCCGGCCCAAATAGTCCAAAGCCCAAACATAACAATACGCGGCCCAATCTAATAACATGTATATGTCTTGTGCGATCCGGGTGAGCTTGTACGATACAACCGACTTGTGCGATCGGAACCAGTCCAGCCCAATATACATGTTCGGCCCAACAGGTAAACAAACATAATTGACTTGTGCGATCCGACAGTCTTGTGGGACTGGGGATCTCTTGTGCGATACGGTTAACTTGTGCGACCACACTTGTGTGCTTGGTCTTGTGCGCTTACGGATCTTGTGTGATTAGTTGTTTAATATCCGAAAGTTATGCCAAACAGTTACATTGTTTCCAAAATTCGATCTTGTTACAATCATTGCAATGGTTTCCAATTTCATTTAATTGATTAACACAACCAGTTTCTAAATCCAACCACAATCGATCAAACAAAGGCTTTTAATATCAATCTCTAAGAACCCTAACCATGTTTCAAGCATAACAATCATCTTAACATTAGATCAATATAACAGATGCATGCACTAGATTATTATCATGGATATCATCATAACAACAACATGCAATACACAAAATCTAATTATTTAAAAATCATGGCCGACAACTTTAACCACCTCAAGAGGTTATTGGACCAATTATTTGGGTGGACTTGACTAATGTTAGGTTGAGTCACATGCAAACCGTAGAATATGTGTAATCTGTGAACTCATGTGCATTTATTAAATCATTTGCAACTTCAAGGAAGATAAATGTTCACAATCATTATGTCTAACAGTTACATCGGTTAACAATCATTTGATCAACCTAATCTAATCATAACCTAAACATGTGTTAACCTTAGACAATCTAGCATATATGTTGGCCATTACATGAGAGCATATTCACAGATTCATCATATTCCCTAGCCCTCCTTATATCATATCATTCTAGCAATTCACAGGAACTCAAGTTTACAGAGTAAAACATAATTCCTAGATCAAAACACCACATGATTCCGTTTTACAAGCATAATATCGTGAATGAAACCTACTAGCAGGAACCCTAGTTGTTACACAACATCATGGTCATACAGAAAATCAGCATCAAAGATCAAATGATACAAAACACTAACCGGAAATTAAAGCGATTAGTACGAACTAGATGGATGGACTTCTCGAATGAGGAGGGGCTGCCGTCGGTGCACAGGAGAGCGAGGGAGTGTGAGAGATATCTAGGGTTGTTGCCGGTTACAAACAACTCACGCAAAGGTTGAACAAAAATATATAACTGATCGTAGTGGGCCTAAGGCCCGATTGATTTCGCTGATCCAAAGTTGGCGAAAACACTAAGTGTTTTCATGAGGGAAGTGTTTTCGGATGTAGGTGATTTCGTGGGGGGTGTTTGGCACAAGCTCCTTATTTTATTAACAATCGATCAATCATCTTATTAATATCTTATTAATGCAACATATGACTAACAAATACACACACGATATACACATTTACTCGAACACATTATTAACATACACTCCAATATAATGCACACCAAATATATATAAAACACACTTTGCAAATAAGTACAAGGTTAAGTCGAATAGAGACCTTGAAAACTCGGGTTGTCACACGTTCCATCTCTCGGACTGAATCCTGAAAAACCTTAAGGGATTCGGGACGGTAAAGGGAGGACTTGTCTTGAGGATCACCGGACTGGCAAGCTTTGTAACCGGCAATATAACCCTGATGCCTCCCATGCTCCAAAAGCTTACCATACACACCACCCAAAACACTATTAAATTCAGCCGAATGTAGGAGATAAGTGACAACCTATTGAAACCCATGTTCAATCAACCATTTGTTGTCATCAGTAAGTTGAGCCCTTGAAGCCTCCAAGGCTTCCACCTGCTTTTTCAGCTCACCAACCTCCTCCTCATGTTTTTGGGTTAGCTCCTCAACCCTCTTAGCTAAAGTTTCCTCCCTCTTCACCAAACCTTCATTCTCTTTCTTCAAAGTGCTCATAGTAGCCTTCATCTTGTCTTTCTTCTTCGAAAATTCCTCATACTCATGCATCCTTTTACGGAAACGGGCAACTCCTTGAGGAAGCATGGCAGCAAGATTGCAGGTACTCAATATCAAACGATACAGCATCATATCATCATCCATCTCGGCAATAGTACCATGAACCATGGGAGGAGCGATGTGGCTCAACACATCCTCACAAACAGCAGCATCTTTGAAATTGTCACCCAAATTTCACACCCCCAATCAGGTACATAAACTTGATGAACGTCAAGACCTTCAGAACCGCTAACGCTTTTACTAGATGAACCTGCCACAACAACCCTTTTCCCAACAGACTTCTTCCCAGCAATAACCAACTCCTTCTCCTTGTCAACACCTTCATCCGAACCGTGATCCACAGAAACACCATTGTCATCACTCAAGTCCACATGTTCCGGAGTAGATGGTCGACCAGAAATATTCAAACGCTGATTCGAATGACGGACAATCATAGGAACAACAGCCTTCTTAAAACCCTTCACATCAGGTACACTGACGTAACCCGAACCCTAGAACCTCTGTTCAGACCCCTTAACCACAACATTTTCACCAGGTGTAGCCTGGACATCCCCAAATGCAACATCTGATGTATCATCACTCTTAATAAATTCCAAAGCAGACATGACTGCAAAAAATTAACAAACACATCTAAGGAATCATAAAAGGCAAACAAAAGAGGAAAAACAAATGTGCAAAAACATACCCTGTCCATTCCACATAAGAACCGGGTCTCGATTAGGTTTATCCCACAATTTACTAACACCAAGTAACACCAACAGTTGCTCGGGAAAAGGACGAACCCTCGAGGGACATTCCCTGATAATTTCAAGGAAACGGGTGTTTATCTCAGAAGCAGAAGGTACTGGTTCGTTAAGAATGGCATCGGGTTGCCTCCAAACCATTTTGAACGGAATAATCTCATCCGAGACCCAGAAAAACCGATCTTTCCAGGCACCAAGTGTGGTGACCATAGACGAAACCAAGCAAATATCGGCTTTAGTCGTCTCAAACGTAAACCATTCACCGTTCTTCGCCAACCGAAAGAAACAGCGAAACGACAACAAAGTAGGATCATAACTACACGCTTGACACAAAACCTCAAAATGTAAAATCGTAGCCAAACCCTGCGGGTGTATTTGACCAAAAGAAACACGATAATACTTGATGTGTTGCAAACGCATCTTATTTTCCTTATGTATTTTGTATATTATTTTAATAGTTTAGAGTCATTTTTATAATATTTAGACATATATTTTTATTATTTATTATTATTACAGGTCCCGGTGCGAAAAAGGAATTGAAACGAGCTTAAACGGATCAATGAACGAATAATTGGGAAATATATAATAATCTCGAAGGACCATAAATGCAAAAAGGCTAAAATGGAAAATTAGTTGTGAAGCAATTTAGGATTTGAGGGACCATAAGTGGAAAAATGATGGAAATTATATTAAATCACAAAGTCACGACAAAACTAAAAAGATTTGGATCTTTAATGCCATGTTGACCAAATTGAATGTTCTATTTTTCTTGTGATTGGGCTTCAGAATATATGAGTGGTCCAGCTCATGTAAACCCTTGGTGATCTGTTGACTTGGCCCGTGTCGTGAAAGTATGGAATTTGAGTCCAAATCAAATATGAATCGCATACATAATCCGTAATAATATATGAGAGAGGCGGCTGGACATTGGGGGGGGGGGTGGCTGCTGTTTCACGAGTTCGACTTCAGAGCACATCAGAGAATATTGAAGGGTCGCAAAAGAGCGAAGATAAAAGATTGAGGAGTTTTAGCATATGGTTCATACTTTTCTTTATTTGCTTAGACTTTGTTTTATTGTTTTCAGTTTGTTTAGGCTCGAACACTTGAACAATGTTTTCTGAATTTGATTGCTTTGAATATATTTGTGTTTCGTTCTTAAATATGCTTGGCTAAATTTCTTTGTGCTACCTAGGCCATGGATAATTGTTAGTTTTATTTGCGGTTTCTTGGTTGGTTAATTAATGTTTTGGCTCAGTGTTATGGTAAAAGTGTTCTAAACTAGGTTCTAATGTTTATACGTATTTAATAATTGATATTTTATTTTTGTTCCACCTTTTCTAGTTAAAATTAATTGTGTATTAATTAAGACTAGGGTTAGGTGATTTCGTTAACTTTGTGTTTTCGACTAAATCTCGTGGTTGCTAGACGTAGTAAACCCTTGGAACAAATTAATAAACAATTTGGTAATTAAATATTCTACCATCTTTGAGACCGAGAGGAGATTAGATGTCGGGTTGTCTTAATCATTAGACAGGTTAGGTGTTAATTGCACGAGAGTGAATTACCCTAGGTTTTCTTGTGATTTTTAGCAAACCGTGTTAGAACATAATTAGAGTCACCACCCCGTACATCCCTTACACTTCCCGGATGTACCGTTTCTAGTGAGACCGAGAGGTAATCTAGATTTAGGGTACCATAACATAGTTAGAGAGACCGAGAGGTGATCTGACATTAACCGGTGAGTTTATACACTTTTCATGACCCTAGATTGCGACCTGTTTGGAGAATGATCTGCCATCCAGTTTAGGTCTTGTTTAGTGAACCTTAAGATCCCGGTAGCCAAAATTTAGTTATTCCATTCCAAGAACCGTGAGTGAATTGACATGCATCTTGCCTAGGTAGCCATTTTTCCAACATCTGACTGAACCCAAATCTGTTATTTGTGTTCTCTGGTTGCTCTGTTTCATATTTGCTCTCTTATTTAATTTTAGTAGTTAATATAAATGTGACAACTGTTTTCTGTAATCGATGTATAATGTAAATGAATGTCAATTATCTGTAAAACAATGTGCTTTGGTGTTATTATATGTTTTTTGGTGTTATTATATGTGTATTTGTGTTTGATGATTTTACGATTTGATTCGATTTCGATTTCAAGCTTTAAATCGCTTTCTGGAAGGTTATACGCAAACTAATGCGTAAACGCAGTCAGTTTAAAGCGACAAACATTCCTGAATAGTGACATAGGCTTAACATACCTTAAATAACCTTCACCTAACTTAGAAATAAGTTTTGGATGGTTTGGTGTGTCGAAATCAAGTTTGTTTGATCGCAGGGACTATTTGTGTCAAACTGCGAAACTATACCGATTTGTATAGTAACGAACATTACGGAACTTGATCATAAGTTAAACATACCCTAAATATCCTTTACATAGCTTAGAAATAGGCTTTGAGGTGTTCGGTATACTAAAATAAACTTAATTGATCAATAGGGACTAAAAGCGTCAAAAAGTGCATAAGTTTGCATTTTCGCGCATATCTTACGTTCTGAATATATCCGGACATCCAAAAATTTATGTAATCATTAAAATATTTTATTTTAGTTATTGGGATGATAAAATTCCATTCGTCGCTTAATTTGGATCGCTTTTGCGTCCGTTACGACTTCCGTCGTGATTACCCGAATAACGCAACCGTACGACCAAACGAGCCGACATCCAAAATGTTTTTGAGCATATTTTAAGTTCCCTATACTTTAACTTCATTTTAGAGCCTTGAAATGGGGTTAACGGGGCTTAAACGTGTCAAAAATGCATCAAAAATCAAGTTTTTCAAGTGCAGGGACCTATTTTGACATTTCTGGAAAGTGTGCTAGGCGGGCCGCGTAAGGTGAGGCCTATCCTTATGCGGGGCGTGACACCAGATCAGACAGAATGTTCAATTTCAGCATTCTTGTCGAAATTCAGGGTTGTTTATGCAATTTTTGCAATACCTAGAGCTGGTTTTCGACTCCCATTGTATTCTAATACCATGTTCCCACATGCATGGCCAAGATTACACCCTCCTAACACTTGGAATGATCCAATTGATCCTAACTTCCTATAAATAGCAAGGTTTCTCATTTGGGTTCTTCACACTTTGATTCAATTTCTGCTCTCAGTTGAGGTTTAACACCTCATACCTGAGTAATTTTGAATCAAAACATCCTTGCTTGGACCCTTTGTAAGTCTCCTTCATGCTTGTTCATGTATTTCAAGCATAAAAGTCAAACAGTGTTTGACTTTCTGCTTTGACCACTCAATGGTCAACACAAAGTTCGTTTGAACTTTGCAACGTGAGCGTAATCACGATGGTTATAGTCCCGTGTGACTATACCTACTGATTACCACGTTGACTAGGCGTAGTGACGAGTCGTAGTTTCGGTCAAAATGCGTATTCATGCGTATTTTGTATCCAAACTACTCTTGGGTATCAAAACACTTTGTTTTGATATCAAAACCTGTTTTCTAACTTAACTAAACATGTTTTAACATGTTTAGCTCTTCACTTTTAGTTTAGTGCTTGTGTAGAGTCGTAAGTCAAGCGGTCTAAACAACCGCTTAGACTTTTGAACTAGACCCGTTTGGTTGATCTTTAGGATCCGACCAAGCATGTTTAATGACCATAGTTATATAGGGAATAACCTTCCGAGGTTATACCTTATGGTCACTTAGGTTTAATTAGTTGTATGATAGGTAGTTTATATGCCTTAGGTAAATGACCAAAATGTCGTTTTCATGCATAATTGAATTTTAAGCATATATATCCTAAACTTTTGTCACATAACTAATTATGCAACATATTTAAACATGTTTAGGCATATAATACAAGTCATAGGACTAGTTAGACGTCTCGAACGCGTTTTACGCGAACGATGCGTTAAAGTAGCATAAGCTATCTAAACGGGTCGTAATGGGTCAAAAGCACTTAGGTTAGGTTCCGTTTTAGGATGTAGGCTTTGTTAAACCATATCACATAAGTCCCAATACTCATTTGGTTTACAAGACTTCATTCTATCCGATCTTCCGATTTAGGTATTGGTTATTTATCTAGTGATCCGATTTCTAGGTGTTGCTTGATTTCTCTGTCTTGTTTGAGCTTTGTTGAGTTCTTTTGATTGAGGAAACTTTGCACTTCAAGTGAGTACATAGTTCCCCTATTTTACTGTTTTCAATTGTTTTGGGGTGATTCATATGTGTTAAATGATTTCGAGGTTTAAACGATGGTTTCAAAAGCAATTAAAATGGTTTATATTAAATTAATAACGATTTCGATAATGTGAACGAACTTGTTGGTTGTAATTACATAACGAATGACATTCATTAACATTGATCAAGCCGACCAGTATTAGGTTATGGTACCATAGGATCTGACAAATCCCGTTATCAGACTACACCCATGGTTATGTGTGGGGGTTATGTGGGTAACGACTGAATATGTGATAGTTAACTTACCCTTTGCTGGTTTGTTAATGCGAGAAGTGAGATAGTCGAGTCACGAAGGTTTGGATGTTATCAGTGAGACGACCAAAAGTAGTTTTCACAATTAAAACGAGTTAAACGATTTTGTGACGACTTAAAACAAGTTAAACGAATTGAACAAACGATTGGTTTTTGGTTAGTGTTTAGATAACGGGATGGGTGTAATATGGTGAAAACATGGTAGATACGCTGCTGGTACTTCTTATATATAAGTGTTTTCATCATGTTACATACCGTGGCATTATTTAATTCACTTGGGTAAACGATTTTGAAATGATGTCACATAACGATGTTTTCGAAAGGATATAAACCATACGAGTCTTATTAACGAGTTTTTACGAGATGTTTTACAATTTAGTTTACTAAAACAAATGTTTTTGGGTTAAGAATCATGGCTACGAGATTTTATAAATTATAACCCACTTGATTTGAGTTGGTTAATTATGTTGCAATACTATACACTTTTTAAAACAAAGTTTTAATAAGTTATTGCAACATGAAAACGAGCCATGAATCCGATACTCTCATAAAACCTATGTGCTCGCCAGCATTTCTTTGCTGAATTTGTTTTTACATATGTTTCAGGTGATGTTGCTTGATGTTGATTGCTAGGATGCATGTTCACATAGGATCTGGACGAGGCCTTAGTGATCTAATAACGATGATAGACTATGTGTAACTTGTTTGTTTAACTTTAAGACAATGTTAATGTTTAATAATATCAATAAAACAAAACTTTTGTATCCATGGTTGTGAAACAATAATTCTGTTGCAACACTCCCCGACGTTTCCGCCGCGGTTTCGTTGTTTTAACGCGGTCGGGGTGTGACAGAAGAGTTGGTATCAGAGCCAATGGTTATAGGGAATTAGGTTATTAGTAATGCTTTGACCTAGACTATAACTTTCTAGGACCCTAACGCAAGAAGATTTGCGTTTAGATTTTAAAACAAAACTATCACCTACCCTTAGGTGATAACCACAATCAGAACACAAATTTTGAATCCGCTTTGAAAACTAATCATTTCTTCGTAAATGATTTGTTATAAGGTTTTGAACCCTCTAAGTTTTCAAAATCTCGTCAAAGTTTGGGTCTTATAGTGTGAACACGTGCAAACTGTAAGGGTGAATGCCTGTACCCTGAGTTTTTTGTCTAAGGCTAGAGTGTTCGTACAAATCCGCAGTATCGGACCAGTCACTCTTACCTGGGAACTCTTGGGGTGAGTGTTCACTTATAGGCGAGCATGTTTTCCGTGATACATTATATTAACCCATTTACTTTGATTAGTCATTGCGTGTCGTTTGTTTGTTCGAAGTAACAAACAAATGATCGCCTCCCTTGTGTTTTGTCGATGTTTTCAATACCTCTTTTGTTTATCCAATTGTCGACCTCACATTTTTCTCATGTTTCCTTGTTCTTTTTAGACAATGCCTCCTCGACGTGATGCACAACCTCTAAATAACGAAGAAGTCGCAGCCCTTGTCGCTCAACAAATGGCTGCTGTGCTTCCAGGTGTAGTGACCCAGATCCACCAAATATACAACAACAATAATAACAATAATGCTTAGTGTAATTTCAAGAATTTCAATTCTGCTAAAACCGTTGAAGTTCTCTGGGTCTCAAGGAGCAACCGCGCTCCTGCAATGGTTGGAGAGTATCGAGAGCACATTCAGACATGTGTAGTGTCCGAATGAGCGTAAGGTTGAGTTTGCATCAATTGTGTTCGAGAAACGTGCTCTTACGTGGTGGAACAGAGTGATGCATGATAGGGGTGCCGAAGTGGCATTGGCACAAACATGGGAAGAGCTTCGAGCTCTCATGATGAAAGAGTTCTGTCCCCGTCACGAGATTCGAGCCTTGGAACGAGAATTCGATGATTTGAAACAAGATGGGGGAGAACACCGTGCGTATACGGATCGTTATAGAGAGCTGAGTTTGTTGTGTCCCACTATGGTTACCCCATTGAAGAAGGCAATTGAGAGGTATATCGATGGTCTACCCGATTCTATGCAAGACATTGTGACTGGCAGTAATCCTACTACTGTTCATCAAGCGATTGAGTTGTCTGCTTCCCTGACTGAGTCTCAAGTCAGGAAGGATAAACTTACCCGCAAGGGTGACAAGAAGAAGTCGGCCGATTCTGTTACTGAAAGAGCCATCAAGTGTCGCCTCTTTCCATTCTCTTTAACTGGTCAGGCCGCTGCTTGGTTGGAATCACTCCCACAGGGATCCATCACCACCTAGACTGACCTTCACACTAAGTTCCTTCAGAAGTAATTCCCCCCCAGCGAAGATAGCTCGCCTTAGGAACATGATATATGCTTTCAGTGAGCAGCCTGGGGAGTCCTTCTATGAGACATGGGACCGTTTCAAGGCACTTCTCAATAAGTGTCCTCACCATGGCATGGAGGATTGGAGAATCATGGAAAAGTTCTATAATGGAGTTTCTGAAGCGACCAAACGCCTCCTTGATACCACAACCAGCGGTAACATGATGAAAACCAAAACTGCCGAGGAGTGTTTAGAGATGATTGAGGACTTAGCCATTAGCACATATACCGAGCCCAACTCTGGGGGCATTCCTGTTGCCTCCAGAGGAATCCATACTGTAGATTCTAGCACTGTTTTAGCGGCCCAGGTAGAGTCCTTAGGGAAAATGATGAAGGAAATTCAGGTTAAGCTATGTGCTAGGTATGAGGTGTGTAGGGGAGGACATGATACATTAGATTGCCTCCTAGGTTCTACTGAGGATATGATTTTTGTCCAAAATTCAGTTCGAGGTCAGGGTTACAACTCTGGATGGCAGCCACGCCAGAACTCGAATTGGAGGAGCGGGAATCCCCCTGGATTTCAGCCTCGCCAAAGTCTGTTCCAAGGCTCTGGTGAAGGACAGAGCGGAGGAAAAGTTTAGCCTGATATTAGTGAGTTTCTAAAGAGAAATGAGGAGAACCAAAATAGGACAAATAAATTGTTAGAATCCATAGTCCTTCAGGGTGAGAATAGATATTAGGAGCAACAAAAGAAGAATCAGGAGTTTGACTTGATGGTTAGGAACCAGGGTGCAGCTCTCCTAAATTTAGAAAGAACCGTAGGTGATATGGCTAGTAGACTTACTGATAAACCTACAGGTAAATTCCCTAGCACCACCCAGGTTAACTCAAAGGCTCATGTGAACGCCGTGTTCACTAGGAGTGGTAGGAGCCTGCGTGTTGTTGATGATAGGCTTGAGTTAGAAAAGGTGATAGAGCCGGAGAAGTTAGTTAAGAAAGTGGTCGAACCATCACCGATAGAAGAAGAAGAGTCGGTTGATGAGGAAATCGAGATGGAGGCCCAACCTGGTAAAGTGCAAACTCGGCTCAGCCCAACAAGTACAGGACAGCCAGAGAGCCCTCCTAAGGAGACAGTAGTAAGAGAGAGTTTGATAGATTGCCATATCCCGCTAGGCTTAAGTCTCAGAATATAGAGAAAGAGTATGGTCACTTCCTTGATTTGTTCAAGTAACTCAAGATAAATCTACCATTCATTGAGGCGCTACAGCATATGCCTAAATATGCTAAGTTCTTGAAGGACCTCTTGTCCAATAAGAAAAGAATGGAGGAGATTTCGACCGTATCTCTTAGTGAAGAGTGCTCTGCGGTGATTCAAAACAAGTTGCCTCAGAAGATGACGGACGGAGGTAGCTTTACTATCCCGTGCTTGTTTGGTGGTTCGTTCGTGACCCATGTGTTAGCTGACCTTGGTGCTAGCATCAATCTGATGCCTTATTCGATTTTCTCGAAGCTAGACCTTGGTGAGCCTGTACCAACGCGCATGAGCATCCAGTTGGCTGATAAGTCGGTTAAGTATCCTAGGGGGATCATACAGAATGTATTAGTTAAAGTAGATAAACTTGTTTTTCCCATGGATTTCGTTGTTCTTGACATGGAGGTTGATGATAGAGTTCCACTCATCTTGAGACACCCCTTTTTGCGCACCGCCAAGACGTTAATTGATGCCTTTGACGGTAAGATCACACTTCGTGTGGGGGATGAAACTGTCACCTTTGATGTCGCCAAGTCTGTCACGAGCTCGAGTGTTCAGGGCGATTCAGTTTCCTTTCTTGATACTTCTGAATCTCATACGGATGGCCACCCTGACCACATTTGTGAGAAAACCGAGATGGTAGGGGAACACTCGGTAATTAGGCAAGACTTAAAGGGAACTGGAGATGTTAGGATGGAGAGTGATAGAAAGGAGAAGCACGTTAGGTTCACGGAAGAGGTAGAGATCGTAGGAGGTGAAGACAAGTTTAAGGATGGTTCATGGAATGCGATAGAGAAAGACAAGTGGGATGAGCTTTGTTTGGATAGCGTAAAGGAAATTAAGTGTGGGGATGGTATTTTAGTGTGTAATTCGAGATATAAGTCCCCCACTAGTGAGTTTAAGTCGAGTTTATTTGATAATTATTTTTGGAAAAAGAGGGGTTTTGGTACAAGTGATCTTGATAGGGGACTGAGTGTTAGGTTCGGGAGAGAACTGGATCTTAAGGATCCCCCGTAGAGTGTGGAGGGGATGAGAATACTTGGGATTCGACCCAAGTTGTAGAGTTTGTATCTGATTACGTGTTTTTTTTATTTATTTTGAGTCGTATCGAGTCTAAGTTAGTCAGTTTGAGTCGGTTTTTATTTTGCGACAGTTTTACGCTTGGGTTTGTTTGTGATTATTTATGCAGGTTTGTTTGACCCGTCCGTACTCAATCTCCATTTGGGTGGGGATGCAGAGCTGTTTATCATTATGTAAAAGACAACTCAAGTGTACCAATTTGTCAGACGGCTGCGAATGAAATGCTATACAGTCGTGCTCGCTTTGGTTTGGAATTCGAAGACTTTTGCTACCAGGCGAGTTTGTTCCATTATATGTTTCTAGTGTATTATTATTATTTTTTTTTTCTTATTTTTTTTTAGTTGCCTTTCATCCTACATTGAGGACAATGTAAATTTTAAGTGTGGAGATGGGAGACTAGGTCTTTTTAGATAGATTTGAGTAAGAAAAACAACTAAAAAAAAGAAAAAAATTTTGAAAATGAAAAAAAAAATATTGAAAACGAAAAAATGTTCCAGCAAATTTTTTGCAAAACAAATGGAAAATGATAGAAAAATTAGGATTTTTGGTTTTCAAAATATTATATATAAAAGATAAATTAGATAAAAGACGTATTTTCTGGGATGTACTGGTAGGCCCAGCCGACTTAGAGAGTTCCCTAGATTGCTTTTAATATACCTTATTAAAAATCATGATATCTTGTGGGTTCTCATCTTAGGAGAAATAGAAAAGCCGAAACTGTTGAGAGTATAAAAGGTGCCACTATAAGTAAATAACCTATAAGTATTTTTAATTAAATTGGCACACCTTATCCTTTTTATGAGAATAAATCCGGATTCTAGTGGCGCCTAAAAAAAAATTCCATCATCTATTTATATGAGCTAGTAAAAAAAAAATTTTTTTTGAAGCCTATGGTATTAACCACTGGGATGGTGACTCGGGTGGGGTATACCCGCTAGGTTGAAGTTAAGAGAGAAAAATGTGAGGCTCATGGTGTTTTCCACTGGGATAGTGACTTGGTGATAATGCCCTCTGAGTTAAACATGGAAAAAAATTGCTAAAGCTCATCTTCATCCATCATTCGATCAAAATTTAATTTTAAATACATAAGGGTTATTTATATAAAGTGGTAGATTTTTAATCTTTACCTTATAAGCTTGATATGGGATTAGGTGGATTTGTGGATCTTAAGTGTGAGACCCTTAGATTGATTGTTAACTTGAACATAATGCTAGTATGAAAAGGGCTTGATGAGTTGGCGGTTGGGTTTAAGTGGATAACAATACCGGTAATCGTGGTTAAACGTTTTTATATATTTTAATTAAATAATCTAAAGTTTTTGAAACCATCTATCCTAGTTATGATTCCATTACATATTTTTCGGGACGAAAAAGGTTTAAGTGTGGGGATGTTTGATGTGTTGCAAACGCATCTTATTTTCCTTATGTATTTTGTATGTTATTTTAATAGTTTAGAGTCATTTTTATAGTATTTAGACATATATTTTTATTATTTATTATTATTACAGGTCCCGGTGCGAAAAAGGAATTGAAACGAGCTTAAACGGGTCAATGAACGAATAATTGGGAAATATATAATAATCTCGAAGGACCATAAATGCAAAAGAGCTAAAATGGAAAATTAGTTGTGAAGCAATTTAGGATTTGAGGGACCATAAGTGGAAAAATGATGGAAAGTTATATTAAATCACAAAGTCACGACAAAACTAAAAAGATTTGGATCTTTAATGCCATGTTGACCAAATTTGAATGTTCTATTTTTCTTGTGATTGGGCTTCAGAAGATATGAGTGGTCCAGCTCATGTAAACCCTTGGTGATCTGTTAACTTGGACCGTGTCGTGAAAGATTGGAATTTGAGTCCAAATCAAATATGAATGGCATACATAATCCGTAATAATATATGAGAGAGGCGGCTGGACATAAAGGGGGGGGGGGGAAGGAGGGGGGGGGGGAGTTGCTGCTGTTTCACGAGTTCGACTACGGAGCACATCAGAGAAGATTGAAGGGTCACAAAAGAGCGAAGATAAAAGATTGAGGAGTTTTAGCCTACGGTTCATAGTTTTCTTTATTCGGTTAGACTTTGTTTTATTGTTTTCAGTTTGTTTAGACTCGAACACTTGAACAATGTTTTCTGAATTTGATTGCTTTGAATATATTTGTGTTTCGTTCTTAAATATGCTTGGCTAAATTTCTTTGTGCTACCTAGACCATGGATAATTGTTAGTTTTATTTGCGGTTTCTTGGTTGGTTAATTAATGTTTTGGCTCAGTGTTATGGTAAAAGTGTTCTAAACTAGGTTCTAATGTTTATGCGTATTTAATAATTGATATTTTATTTTTGTTCCACCTTTTCTAGTTAAAATTAATTGTGTATTAATTAAGACTAGGGTTAGGTGATTTCGTTAACTTTGTGTTTTCGACTAAATCTTGTGGTTGCTAGACGTAGTAAACCCTAGGAACAAATTAATAAACTATTTGGTAATTAAATATTCTACCATCTTTGAGACTGAGAGGAGATTAGATGTCGGGTTGTCTTAATCATTAGATAGGTTAGGTGTTAATTGCACGAGAGTGAATTACCCTAGGTTTTCTTGTGATTTTTAGGAAACCGTGTTAGAACATAATTAGAGTCACCACCCCGTACATCCCTTACACTTCCCGGATGTACCGTTTCTAGTGAGACCGAGAGGTAATCTAGATTTACGGTACCATAACATAGTTAGAGAGACCGAGAGGTGATCTGACATTAACCGGTGAGTTTATACACTTTTCATGACCCTAGATTGCGACCTGTTTGGAGAATGATCTGCCAGCCAGTTTAGGTCTTGTTTAGTGAACCTTCAGATCCCGGTAGCCAAAATTTAGTTATTCCATTCCAAGAACCGTGAGTGAATTGACATGCATCTTGCCTAGGTAGCCATTTTTTCATCATCTGACTTCACCCAAATCTGCTATTTGTGTTCTCTGTTTGCTCTGCTTTCGTATTTGCTCTCTTATTTAATTTTAGTAGTTAATATAAATCCAAACACTCATTAACAATTGCTAGACTAGGACTCGACAAAAGTTTAGTATCGAGAGTCGCGCCATTGTGTCCACGGATTGATACTCGGTCTTACCGACTTGACTACATAACGACCGGTGCACTTGCCGTTTGTGTGTAATTAAGCTAGTTTGACCATTTAATTTGGTGTTTTAAAAATATATTAATCGTTTCAATACTCTAACACATTCAAAACGAAGAGAGAAAACGGATGACGAAGATTAGAAAATTCAAAGTGTCAACAGTAAAGAGCAATTGAACCGGCCGGACACCGATCGATCGAAACATCCATCCCCGGAGCAACTGGTTTAAACTTCATCCCAATCCCCCATTCCATACAAAACGTTTCAACCTCCTCTTGGGTTAAATGAGAATAACTTACGGCTAAATCCTTACGAGCACCCATAAGTTATGATTGAAAGAAAGAAAAAACGGAAGTAAAGAACTAACCTGGACAAAGGAAAAAGGAGGATATGGAAGGAAACTTGAGAGAAAATGAAGAAAGTTTGTAATTATCTTGATAAAGAATGAAAAAATAAGGTTAATAGGAGTCATGATTACACGACAGTTAATTAAACTGCCCTCTGCAAAAACCGCCGTCAGTCACATTAACCGTCTTGTCAAAATTCAAATTTCAAAAAACTCAACTGTAACGAACCCTTCAAGCCTTCAAGCATTGAAGCCTTTAAGCAATACAAATAAATGTGTAAAAGTCATAAGTATTTGAGCTCATTTCCCAAAAACCTCTGACTTGAGGGGCTGATGACGGGGGAAGCTCAAGACCACATAAAATGACTTAGGCACACAAACACTTGGAAGGTTAAAGGATTACAGGGTTCAAAACCCGTGAACTCAGGTGAACAGTAAAAAGGATTCAAACAGTAAACCATCACTTCACTGATTGCTTGATCAGCTCCCTCACAGCCGTAAAAGAGAACATGTGCACAGAGAACAACCTTTTATCCGCAGGTCTAAACCGTTCAACCCCCAAATGGGTAAGTCTCCCACTGCAAGCATGGTTCACTAGTCCAAGGTTTCCTCTTTGAGCGATACTTTCCTCTATAAAATGACACTTCATTTAGTGCTGAAAAACATTCCGATCAGTCCTAATTCCCTTGGGATCTCTAGTCTTCCTTCTTGAGCACTTGTTTCATGCAAGTCTCCTTTTCTCACATTCAACACATGAATCTCTACTGCTCTTGCATCCGAAGCTGAATACCCTTCAGTTGAGGATCTTGAACAAACAACAAAATATAACTAGTGAACCTCTCTCCACGTCTTGCAAACGTGGGGGGACCCCACGACCTGCGTTAGGAAAACCGGAACCCTCCAAGCCTTTTGCCTAACCAGCCTAGCTACTATCATCGGTCTAGTATTTGTTGCATCAACAATGTTTATACTGGACATGTATTTGTATATATAGTTTCCATACGTGAACTTACATAATGCATAATGGACATACAAACCTGGATCACAAGAACCTACACATAAACCTGGATGTACAAACCTACACTATCATTTCAAACCTGGATCACAAACTTGGACATACAAACCAGGACCATAAGCATTGTGGACATACAAAATGGGATCACAAACCTCCCACATAAGTATGCATACTTTCATACCTGCATAATGTGACCCATCACCCTATTGAGACACCACCCCTCCCTTCGTATGCTCAGTTTCACATCCCTCTCCCACCCTGTTTGAATGGCCTTACTTGAGCCTCAGCTCGAAAGTCGACCCGTTCGTCACGTCACCATCTCGAGGCTCATAGACACCATGTCTCTCCTACCCCCATTCACTTATGAGGTCGGAGGACCATCATCTCCCCGCATGAAGCCCCTAGTGAGAGAATGGACCATCAAAAAGACACCATAGGTGAGACTAGGTACTAAGCAGAGGAATTTATGCATGAAACAGATCACATACGGGAAGAGCAGCAGCGCTTGCGAGATGAGCTAGTCGAGCAAAGACACCTATCCATTCAGTTCATCGATGCTATGTCCTTCTACTACGATCAGGAGTAGGAGCTTGTGAACCGAGTCACCACAGCATCTAAAAATTGAGTTCGTCATGCCACCAAGACTAGCATCATCAACAATCTGTCAGTTGCAGTTTCGATGACCATAATGAGAGCCATCTACTGAAGGACGTAGGCAGTTTATGTGGTTTGTATGTTTTCTCCATAGTGTATTATATAGGAATCTTGTATTGATGCCAAGTTAAGGCTTAGGTCCATTTTAGTATAAAAGTTTCGCCAAGGAATCATTATATTAGAAATATGTGATTTATATACGGGGAAATGTTATGTTTGATTGTCTACATGGTTGACATTATTATTCACTATCATTTATTTCTTCTACGATCTTTTTATAGAAATAAGTTATGCCACATGTTGCTACAACAAATGTAAGTCCAATAATAGTGGGAGGAGTGATTAGGCAAAAGGGTTCAAGAGTCTTGATTTGCCTAACTCAGGTCGCGGGGTCCCCTGCGTAGGCAATACGTAGGGTCTGGTCACTATTCTATTGATTGCTATAAGTTCAGGATCGAAAGAGATTCAACCCAGAACTGATGTATGCAATGTGATAGTGTCATGATAAGTGAAGAATAGAATAAGTAGAGTACAAGTTCTAGAGAGAGTAAGATTTCGGAATGTTTGGCTGAATAACCAGGTGTGGTTATTTATAGAGAAGGAATGTGCCAAGAGAGGAAACCTTTGACTCAGCAATCTGTGTATGCATTGAGGGGATTTCCCTTTTTGTTAGGTTGAAGGCTTTGGACTTGCGGTTAAAAGAGTGTTTCCTCCCACATGCTCTTTTTGCGGCTGTGTGGGAGAAGTTATACATAAAGTGTGATGGGATGTGACCCTGTTCCATGCTTTTTGCTGCTCACCACAGCTAGTCATTTATTGAACCCTTTAACCTTTTAACCCTTTAGGCTGTATTCTTGTGACATTTGTGCTCTGTAAACACTGTATGATGTAAAACAATATCAGTTATCAATGAAACAATGTGTTTTGGTCTCAATATTTGTGTATATGTGTTTGACAATTTCACGTTTTGGTTCTCGTTCTATTTCAAGCTTTAAATCACTTTCTAGAAAGTTATACGCAAACTATTATGTAAACATAATCAGTTTAACACGACAAACACTACAACATAGTTACATATGCTTAACATACCTTAAATAACCTTTACATAGCTTAGAAATAAGATTTGAAGGGTTTGGTATGGCAAAAACAACTTTATTCGATCACAGGGACTATTTGCGACAAACTGCAAAAGTCTGCCAATTCGTATAGCAACGTACACTACGGAACAAGATCATAAGCTAAAAATACCCTAAATACCCTTAACATAGCTTAGAAATAAGTTTTGAGGGGTTCGGTATGTGAAAATACGCTTATTTGATCATAGGGACTAAAATCGTCAAAACTGCGAAAGTATGCATTTACCTGCATATCTTGCGTTCTGACCATATCTGGACATCCAAAATTTTTTTAATCATTAAAATATTGTATTTTAGTGATGGGAATGCAAAAACTTCATTCGTTTTTTGGGTCGTTTTCGCGTCCGTTACGATTTCCATCGTAATTAACCAAAAAACGCAACCGTACAGCCAAACGAACCGACATCTGTGACATTTTTTTAGCATAATTCAAGTTAAATATACTTTAACATCATCATGGAGCTTGAAAATGAGCTTGACGGGTGTTAGAAGTGCCGAAACGCGACAAACCAAGCTCAGGGTTTAAAACTGCCAAAATTCAAAAGTTGTTGGTCTGCAGGTCCCATACAGACCGTATGGGAAGTAGCTTACGGTCCGTAAGCCTGTGCCAGCACAACAGAATCTAGTTTCTTCTAACCCAGCTGTTGCAACCTGTTTTAATCCCTGTTTCTTGATCTTGTGGGCTGGTTTATGTGTTCTCCAAGTCCCCCAATCAGTGTATAACAAGTGTGTGGTGATGATCATGCCTTGAATAACTCATTTACACATGTAATCATTCTAAAGGTTCATGTATTCCTATAAATAGAAAGGCATTTCAACACTTTTAACTTGATCATCTTCATTTTCTTCTCACATCTGCTCTATTGAGGCTACCGCACTTGGTTGGAGGCCTCAAATTTGAGTTTTCTTAGTTATCTTTCCAAGCTTAGGACTCTTGTAAGTGTTCTTTCATGCTTGTTTATTTCAATCAAGAAAGTCAAATAGTATTTGACTTTCAGCTTTAACCATGATCTGGTCAAGACAAAGTTCGTTTGAACTTTGCAACGTGAGCGTAATCACGATGGTTATAGTCCCTTGCTACTATACCTACTGATTACCACATTAATAAGTTGAATTATTTCAATCACTACGACACCTTGTGGTGTCAGAACGAACTTGTAGCTTGTACTAATCATGATCAATCGCTTCATGTGAAACTACGTATGCTCTTTGTTTGACTAGTCATTCAAATAGTCTTAATGCAACTATGTATTAAGGCGATTATACACCCGGTTCGGTTGTATTTCATTGCGGTGTATCCTTGCAACGCGTTGACTTTTATTCATTCAATGGTTCGATAATTGATAAATCATTTTTTTATGATTCTATTTATGTGAGTTTGTTGAATTCGAGTTTCATTTATACAACAACCAACGCAAGTTCCCATTGGTAGTGAATTCTATTGCCTTAAAATTTATTTGCATATTGTGAACGTTCATTTGGAATTCTATTGGTTGAAATTTCTATTTTGTTGGACCCTCGTAAGCTTACTCACATTGGTGATAGTATCACTACGCTTCGTTCACTTGACCTCGATTTCTGGAATAAACTCAATTGAACCGTTGGGTTCTTATTGTTGGTATATCCTTACATTCATGTAATTTGAACAAGTCTTGACTCAATTAAATGTTCATTCACATGGACAATATATTCGGACTTACCTAGGAACGACACAACTCTGAGAAGATAACATAGTCTAAATTTCGAGGACGAAATTTCTGTAACAGGGGGAGAATGTGACAACCGGTAATTAACGGCTTCTAATTACGTGATTAGCGAACATTTAAGGCGATAATTAATAGTGTTTAAGGCATGAATTAACATAATTAGGTTTTTGTAATGCCTAGGAACGCCTACACGACTTTACAGTACGCGAATGATAATCTGCAAAGAAACTGCGTAACGATAAACGATAGCGAACTGATGTCGTACAAAATACTGACATCGCCGAAAAATACGAATTTTATACGCATATTTTATACCTATGAGTTTGGTTTTGCGAATTTATAGCACTATCGAATGTCACAAAGCGCAAACGTGAACGAAGATGCGGAAACAGTAACGCGCAGACAATCAACAACGAAACGGAAGCACCAGACTCGAATTTCCGTCGCAATACTAATATATTATGATATATTTAACTTCGTTTTCAAATTTTATTATCCGTAGTTGGAAACGGATTGAAAAACGGATTAAAACGGTGAACGACACCTTTTACGCGATTTTTACCGTTATCAACGATCGAACGCGCAAACGACAACTACTGGCACTATTCTACATGTTTTTAAATCTAAAATTTTATTTTACGATGTTACGATGAATTCGGGTTTTGAAAACGGGTTCGTAGAAATTAACGGGCCACTTATAACACGCGTTATTGGGCTTGTGGGCCTTGGGCCCAAGCCCAAAGCCCACTTAAAACAAAACTAAAACCCTACGCATAAAAGAGTACTTATACTCTTCATCTTCATTTTGATTGAAACCATAGCTCAGATCACGCACACCACTACAGTTAACCCATCTGCCCTCTCTCTCTCTCATCTCGACTCGCCGGAGATGGCGACCGGTGACTTTCCGGCGCCGGTTTTCTAACCGGACACACACCCACACAACCATTATCCTATTATACCCGCATCCACAGCTCGTTCCACTCTCTTGTTCCCAGTGAAGATCACAGCCGGCTATATACCCACACCCCTAAACCTTCAACTCCTTCTCCTTCCATGTATCACGCGCACACCTTAGACACAAGTAGAGAGAGACACGACAGAGCAGAGAGAAGGAAATCAGAGGAGAGAGATGGGCATGACAGCGACGGCAGACGGAGGTGCCATCTCTGACGATGCCACAGCAGTGGCGATGGTGGTTACCGCCTGTGTTTCCGGCGACGTACGACGATGAAGGCCCCAGCAGTCACAATCACACCGGTAACATCTTCAACCCATCTCCTCTTTTCTTTTCTTTAATATCTGTGAAGATCTATCTTCTCCGGTCCGTTTGGCTCTCGTTTCAGGTGGTAATGGTGGTGGTCGACGGCCCGAGCCGATGTCGGACGTGGCTGCAACACGAGGGGGTGGGCGGCGGTCCTTGATTCTTTCCGACATATTCACCGGTGATGGTGATTCGCAGTTGTGGGGATGTTTGGTTAGATCCAACCTCGGTCACAGCTTTGGGTCAATTAAGTTTTGGTTCGGGTTTTAGCTTGGTTCACGTCGGGTCACGGTTCGAGTACGGGTAGTTCGGTTCAGGTCTCAGCTTCAACAGGGTTCTAATTCAGTCTCGAGTCAGATTCGGGTTTGGTCAAAGACGGTCAACCAGTCAACTCGGGTCAAAACCCGGTCAACAGCAGGTTGACCGATCAACGCTGGTCAAACTCGGTCAAACGAAGACCCGATAAAGTTTAAATGACGCAAACGTTTTGTTTCGTTAAGCAAATTATAGTTATACGCGACCGAGCTCGACCGATATCTTTAGCGACTACTTACACTTTATTTTGCCGTATTTGATAAAGTCTTAAGTATGTATTGTTTGCATTGATTGAATTATTGTTGAGCTTTGACAAAATACGATGACTTTTTATGGTCGGGTTATTCAAAAAACAGAGGAAACTCTGTCCGTTTTCGTTAAAAACCCGAATTACAAAGCGTATTTAAACCTCAAAGACGACACTTATCGAGTACAAGTTTTCTTATAAAAATAAATATAGAAGTATATTTATTTGGAGACTCTTTACGACTGACAAAACGAGTTTATAAAATTTCGACAAAGGTGATTACAAGATAACAAAACACCGAAACTTATTTCGTATAAACATAATTTCTTATGTTTAATCCAAAAATCTATTATTCGACGATTGTTTAAAATAAATAATATATTTATTGATAACGTTTAAGACTCGAATGTTTATAAAATAAATATAATTATTTATATTTATTTCAGACGACGATAATTCGAATACTTTCGATTACTTTTATAAAATAAATGTAATCGTTTACATTTATCTCAAACGCCGATATTTTCGAACGCCTAAACGACATGCAATATTTTACCGTAAGATTATAACAAACGGTATTTATTTACGTCTTACGAAAACTACGAAGAGTCGTACTACTGTTTCATCTATGCCTTCTATTCGCGACTACTTGCACGACTTCGTAAGTATTTATATATATATATCCTAAATCCTTCGGAAAACTAAGTCGTTTTCACGACTTAGTATTATCCTGATCATAAACGGGAACAAATAACCATAGATTGGTTATTCTAAGTCAAACTAACAACACATTCGTAGAGCCATTTTATTAACGACTCGGTAGAGCTCGGACACGTAGTTTAGCTACGTTGATTGATTTAGAAACTTATAAGTATTCCTTCGTAGGAATGTCGTAGTTGCACGCTAGCTAAATACATGTTCTTGGAACAACACTACAGAATCACGCTAAGCTAGCATTGCACAGGAATGTCAAGGTGAGTTCATAACCCCCACTTTTACTATTTTACATTTAATGTTTTCGGGGGTGGAAAGTGTTGGTGCATACGTCTGTCGACTTCGTCTTGTATCGAGTCTTGCATTACACATGGGATGTTTACAAGTATGCCAGGGGAGACTACAAAGACTCTTATTGAGAGATATTGTCATCTTGTGCGTACCATGTCTCAGTTGAAAATTACTAAAACTCTAGCAGAATGGGTTGAAAAGTTAGCTGACGCATTACCACAGAAAGAATGGGGTACTTATCTCATGATCTTAAACAATTCTGGAGAATTTAGCAGATTGTCAATTGGACAGTTTATTGAAAAGCTTGAGGCACAGGATCTTGAACAACAAAAGATTGCCAGAATGAACAACTCAAGCAATCAACAAGACATCAAATTGTACTATAAAGGAAATATTCAAACTGTTGAGGCAAGTCCTAAGATCCAAACCGCCTTTAATGCAGGAAATTCATCTGGTTCAGTCAGTCAAAGTTCAATCAACACTAGTGGATTTTCAAATGTCAATCCTCCAAATGTTCAAAGTGCAAATGTTGGTAATGGACATATGATTCAGTGCAATGTTGCATTGCATCTTCAAAATGGTCAGAATTTTTCTGAAGAAGTTGTTAAAAATCATATGGCACTATTGGTTACTGCTTTGGAATCTTATGAAGGATTGATTGCTGGAAAAATTGGTAATCCTATGTTAACCAAGGAAGATTATGACCAAGTTGATGCAGAGGAATTGGAGCTTATGGATATCAAATGGTGCTTAGCTAGTGTCTTGAGAAGAGCTGAGAAATTCAAAATGATTACAGGAAGAAATGATTTCTTAGATGCACATGTCTCTGCTTTAGGTTTTGATAAATCTAAAGTTACTTGTTTTCGATGCAGGGAGAAAGGACATTTTAAGCGAGAATGCAAGAATCAGGAAGCTAGTGGAGCAAAGAATCCGTTTGGTGGTCATGATTACTATCGGAAGGCCATATATCAACAAGTTGCTCATCAACCGCGTCAACAAAAGGATTCACAAACTGCTCATGGGAAGATGATCGAAGATGCAAACAAGAAAGCTTATTATGGTATCATTGATCAAGATGATGAGAAAATGGCTCCAGGATTTAGCTGGGATAAGTTTGTGAATGAGAATGGAGAGTTTAAAGCTTTCATTGCTCAAATTGTTCAAAAGCCAGAATTGATCAAAGAATGGATAGCAGTGTTATCTGATGAAGAGAAAAGTCAAGATGAAGAATCTGTTTCTTCTGAAAACAGTTCAACAGATTCTAGTGATGATGATGAAGAAGTTGAACAGATAAACATTGGGAAAGCTCATTTACCTTCTGACAGTTTTGAATTTTATTTTGCAGATAAATTGAAGAAACTTAAAGAGAGAAAAGCTGCAAAAGAAATAAAAGAAGTAAAGGTTGTTGAAAAGATTGTTGAGGTAGAAAAGTTAGTTGAAGTAGAGAAGATTGTGGAGATTGAAAAGATTGTTGAAATCACAAAACCTTGTCTTACATGTTTGAAATCTTGCAAACAATGTGAAGATAAAGATGAAAGGTTTAGTGAGCTTGAAAAGTTGAAAGAGAAGTTGTTGTTTGATGTCAAGAATGTGAAAGAGTCTTACGATGTTTTGAACAAAACTGTGAATAGTTTGCAGAAGACAAACTCTGAACGAGAAGATGCTTTGAAAATGGTGAATGCAACAATGATGTCCAAACAAAAGGAGATCAATCACTACATTGAAGAGTGTGCTAGGTTGAAACAGGAGTTGGAAATTGAGAAAGTTGAAAATGAAAGAATTAGACGATTACTGAAAAGTTATTCAAGTTCTGATTACTTTATTGACAGAATTTATCCAACTGTTGCAGGTTTTGAAGCTTTTGAAGACAAGAAGCCGAAGAAAAAGGATACTGGTAAGAAACAGAGTGTCTGTTATAACAAGTGTCCGCCTCCAATTTGGGAAGGGTATTCGACTAGAAAACCAAATGAGGAACAAGTAAAAAAGGTAGTCAATATAAAGTTGGAGTCCGAGATAACCGATGCATTACCAGACAATATTGACATCACATTTACAGCGTCCGACACAGATCATGAGTCTGAGTTAATAAAAAGGATGGTCGATCAGGTGTTAGATAAGGATGAGGAGTCCGAGTCAATGTCTGAGTCCAGGAGTTCGAGTTTGTCTGTCAGGAGTTCAAAGTCGTCGGGAAAACGGGTGTATAGTAAAGAATTTTTGTTGTCAAAATCCAATTTGAATGACGAAACATTTGAAGTTGCATATACTTTGAATGATTCTGACAAATTATATTTTGATAAAGAGTTTCCAATAAGAAGTGTCAAATCTGAAATGATCAAAAAGGTTTTTAAACTGACAGAAATTAATATTTCTGAAATAAAAGATATAAATCTTTTTGAAAAACCTAAAAAGTACACTTCAAGAGTTCAACAGAGATTGAACAAGAAAAAAAATTACAGTTCTGGTTCTGGTTTTCAAAAGAAATCAAACCATAACAGTAATTTCAAAAGGAAAGGTTTAGGTTTTATTCCACCTGAAAATTACAGTTCCTCCAATGGATGATGTGAATTTTCCACCATTGAGGACTGAAAATTTTAGAAAAGTTGGAAATGTTGAGATTTCAAATCAATTATATTCTGAAAAGAAAGAATTTGATGTTGATAAAGCTTTTAATGGAAATGTTAAAAAGATTTTTGGGAAGATGGTCGATGGAAAGGTCAAAGGGGTAAAGGACTTTTATGAAACAAAGAAAGCAACTTTTTACCCAAGTGAAATTGAGGAGGAAACATCCAAGTTTGATCAGGCTTGGACGGAAGTTTTTCACAAGTAAAATCCTGACTTGCCGGAGCTCCCAGGTTGGTAAGAGTGGAGCAGGAATCGGCACATTTCTTGAGAAATTCATGTTTGTGATATTTCGACTTACAAGTGGTAAATCAGGGACATTAAGTTGTACTTGATTTTCTACAAGTGATATTGTTGTTAAAATTCAAAATTGTTATATTTGTCAAATGGTTGAGAAAAACAATGTGATGAACCCCTAACCTACAAGTGGTAAAATTAGCAAAACTTATTTTCCGGAAAAATCATTTTGGTTAAAACAAACGTAAGTGTTTTGAAATCATAATGAAAAAATAGTTTGTTGAAAGGGGGAGTTCTGATTGTTAATGCCAAGAGGATGGCGATTTGAAGTGATTCGATATCAGTTGTCACGTTACTTGTACAGTTTGTTTTCAAATTTTATTAAATGATTTTGAATTTTAGGGGGAGTAAGAATTTTTCAGAAAATCCAAAAACATTTGAAAATTTGAAAAAGGCAAAAACATGATAAAATACAAAAATGAGTTTGTTGTGAAGAAGAGGAAATGATAGTACATCAGTAGACAGTTATAGTATGCTAAAGAAATGTAATGATTAAATAGCATTAAACGGTCTCACTGATGATATGCCGATAGGTTTTTACACATTTAGTAAACTTTTTCGGGATATAAACTTAAATTCAAACTTGCTTATTTCATGGGGAACACTACTTGGATATATAGGTAACCCCTGAAATTTCGTTTGAAAGGTCTCTCTTTCTGAGATACTAGGTCTTTATGCTCAGTGATATCTAGGGTATTATCCCAGGACTTCTGATTTTGCGGAAGCAATGGCCTAGTCCTCGGAGAATACTTTACTGCTTGCTTGAATTATAGCGCCGCCCTCAGCATAAAATGATACGACAATAAAATTGCTAATCAACGCTGTTGTAAAAAGATCCTCTAAAGGGGACACACCAAAAGTCGAGCCGTCATCTCTCTGCTGAACGAAAGTTCTGACCTGAGCTCTCACGGTTCTTGGTAATTTATAACCCTTTGCAGATATCATCTGTGGTATACTCACCTGTAAGACTGAATATTGGGATCTGGATACGGGAGTATATTCAAGAGGTGGGACACATGAATAAGTTTAAGTCCTTAATTCACCTAATTCGTATCCTGAATCAGTTGAAATTTGTGTGAAAATTTAAGTGGATCAGTATATCGGCAATCTAAGTGAATTGTTTAATTCTTAATGTGTAACTTAGCTCAACGGTACTTGTGACTTGTCAAAAACTGATATCATTCTCTTACACAAACTCACAAAAATATTGTATGTAAATATTTCTTTACTGCATTTCATTTCATTTTATTCAAAAATCCAAAAAGTTTTTTAGTGTGTTTTAGCATAAATTTTGAAAATGCAAAAAGATTTTCGACAACTGATGTTGGAGAGCTGATTTTTAAAGTTCCAAGTGCTAAACATGATGAGCATGTGGTGAGGGGGAGCTTGTGTTTTTAAATGAGAAAAGATTTTTGAATTTTTACTTACAAGTGGTTCGTCAAGTATTAACATTGTAAAATCATTCTGATTAAATTTAAGAGGAATCTGGATAGATAAATATGTCAAATGTTAAATTTGTGAAATTTATTGTGAGGTAGAGAATGTGCAGGTCTCTGATTGATAGAGAGCCAGGTACCGATACCTGAGGACTCTGCGAATTTAACAAGCCAGTTTGCGATCCTAGCATATTGAAAGGGGGAGTCTGAAGACATCCAAGGAGAGATTGTTCGAGGGGAGTCTGTTAATGTTGTAGAAGAGATGGAGATAAAGTTTGAGGATGCTTACAGTCAGATATTTCAGAGAGCGAACAGACTGATAAAGACTGAAGACGTTGAAGACTAGACAGTTAAGACTCGTCTACATCCGAGGGGGAGTCTGTTGGTGCATACGTCTGTCGACTTCGTCTTGTATCGAGTCTTAGATTACGCATGGGACGAAGATCGAGAAATCAAGATAAATCAGTAATTCCGCTTGAAGATGTCTAATATCGCTTGAATGGTTGATTCCGCTTGAAGCTTGTATTTCCGCTTGAACTGCTTGATTTCGCTTGAAAGAGTTATCTTGTAATTCCGCTTGGAATTACATTGTGATTCCGCTTGTAATGATATTTCACTTGAGTCTGTTCGAGCGGAATTAGTGTGTCTATATATAGGAGTAGATCAGGTTCATTTGGAGGGGATTAGGTTGTGTGTTTCCTATGGCGAAGCTCTGTCGAAGTGTCTTCAGAACTGTAATTGTATCAGAATCAATATACAAGACAGTTTTAGTGAATATCTTGCTGAATTCAACTCATCATGTCTGTTTCCGCCTTTCATTTTGAGTAGAACGCCTCTGATCGACTCATTTCGGGTCCGTAAACGATCCTACAGAAAGACATGCAAGTTTTGCAAAAACACAATGTTTCGATAAACAAAAATCACATGTTTCTAAACCATTTCGCAACAGGATTTCAACGAACTCAAATGGTTTACGAATGATTTTGATCAAACATACCAGTTTTACAAAATGCGCGCATATTTATAAAACATGCATGATTTTCTAATGGGTACGGTCGACACAGTCGAGGGGGCTCGACACAGTCGAGGGGGCTCGACACAGTCGAGGTGGCTCGACACAGTCGAGGTGGCTCGACACTAACAATCGTCGAGTTTGAGGCGCGCTCCACTCTGGGATTGTTAACCCTTTATGAGTGCTTTTGTGATCCCAAATGATAACAAAGTTATCTCGGTTTTGTTACTTACTTATGGCATATGTCAGTGTATTAGCTACACACTGCTTGATCCTTAGATTCCGTAGGTGTGACACCTGTGTCACTTCAACCATCAAACAAATGCCAAACCAATGAAAAATTGTATTTCATACTTGGGATTTGTAAAAATATGTGTATCGTTTACACATATCAACTCTTGTTCGATTTCAAGCTTTAAATCGCTTTCTGGAGGGTTATACGCGCACTGATGCGTAAATATAACCAGTTTAATGCAACGAACACTCCGGAATAGTAAAATAGGCTTAACATACCTTAAGTAACCTTTACATAACTTAGAAATAAGTTTTGAAGGCTTTGGTATGGCAAAATCTAGTTTATTCGCTTACAGGGACTAAACTTGACAAACTGCGAAAGTATGCCAATTTGAACTGTAACGAACATTCCGGAACATGACCATAAGTTAAACACACCTTAAATATCCTTTACATAGCTAAGATATAGGCTTTGAGGGGTTCGGTGTGCTAAAATAAACTTTTGGGTCATTCAGGGACAAAAAGTGTCAAAAAGTGCACAAGTTTGCACTTTTACGCATAACTTACGTTCTGAATACATCCGGACATCCAAAAATTTATGTAAGCACTAGAACATTTTATTTTAGTGTTTGGCATAAGAAAAATCCATTCGTCACGCCATTTGGATCGTTTTTCGCGCTTATGCGCATTCCGTCGTAATTAACCGAACAACGCAATCGTACGGCTAAACGAACCGACATCCGTGATATTTTTGAGCATGTTTTAAGTTCCCTATACTTTAACTTCATTTTAGAGCTTTGAAATGGGGTTAACGGGCCTTAAACGTGTCGAAAATGACCTTATTGCATAACAGGGACTGAAATGGTAAATCTGCCATTGTACATGCTTACGATGCGCAGGGGTTTTTCCCCTACGATGCGCAAGCCTTGGTCAGATGCAGCAACTCAATTTTCAGCAGCTGTTAGCAGCCTTTAACCCTTCCAAAAGCCAAGTACAAGTGTCAAAACCCTATGGTGAGTGCCAATGAGCCACCACAACCTTCCGACAAGTGTATGGGCTAGATCATTCCCTCTTCTCCAAGAAACGATCCTAACGGTGGACCGAAAACTATAAATACCCAACCCATTCTCATTCATTTCTCACTAGAATCTGATCAATTGTGCTCTAAGTTGAAACCTTTGTTTCATACCTGAGCTATTTTGATCTAGATTAGCATTCGGGGACCCTTCGTAAGTATTCCTTCGTTCTTTTATTGCTTTTCGAGTCTGAAAGTCAAACTATGTTTGACTTTCTGCGTTGACCAGTTTATGGTCAATGCGAAGTTCGTTTGAACTTCGCAACGTGAGTGTAATCACGTTGGTTATAGTCCCTTGGGACTATACCTACTGATTACCACGTTATATAGGGTCGTAAGGTAAGCGATCTAAACAATCGCTTATACTTTCGAACCCGACCCATTTGGTCGATCATTAGGATCTGATCAAACACATTAGGTGACCATAGTATATAGGGAATAACCTTCCGAGGTTATACCTTATGGTCGCTTCGTTTAAGTAGTTGTATGATAGGTAGTTTATATGCCTTAGGTAAATTACCAAAATACCCCTTTGATGCCAAAATTCGTTTTAAACATACGTAACATAACTTTTGTCATCTAAACTGATTTGACAACCATATTAGACATGTTAAGGCATATTTTACTTGTCATAGGACTAGTTAGGCGTTCCGAACGCGTTTTACGCGAACGACGCGTTAAAGTAGCATAAGCTACCTAAACGGGTCGTAATGGGTCACAAACACTTAGGTTAAGTTTCGTTTTAGCATGAAGGCTTTGTTAAACCATATGACACGAGTCTCTATACTTGTTTGGTTTACGAACCCTCATTCTATCCAATCATCCGATTTAGGTCCGGTTATTAACATAGTTACCTATATTAGGTGCCGTTTGATATCCGCGATCTCTAGCATTGTTTGGTTGTTACTCAAGGACTACTAAGCAATCTCAAGTGAGTACATAGACCCCTCATTTACTGTTTTCAAACTGTTTTGGGGTGAAACACATGTGCCTACTTGTTACTTTCATGCTTTCCGTGTTTTCACATCATATACTTGTTATGTTCATTAGTACATTTATAGTACATGATTTCATTACATTTTATGCTATGTATGTCCATTGTGTGCATACTTAGTACATTGTTTTACATTACATTTTGTTGCATATGCTCATCCAGTATATGAACACATTATATTACATTTTGAACCGTTTTTAACTATTTGACTATGTGAACCGTTGTAATCATTTGACTATGTGAACCGTTTGTATCTGTGAACCGTTTGTATCTGTGAACCGTTTGTGTCTGTGAACCGTTTATATATGTGAACCGTTTGTATCTGTGAACCGTTTGTATCTGTGAACCGTTTGTATCTGTGAACCGTTTGTATCTGTGAACCGTTTGTATCTGTGAACCGTTTATATCTATGAATCGTTTGTATCTGTGAACCGTGTGAACCGTATTTGTCCATATATAAACATTTCTACAATTGTTAAACATTACTTTGGTGGTTTGGTTTGATTAAGTGATTAAGTAACGATGCGTGTGTAATATAATACAAGCATGGTGGATACGCCGCTGGTACTTCCTATATATAAGTGTTTGTATGGTATTACATATCGTAGCGTTATTTAAATCATTTCAGTTTGAGACATATAACATTTTATACAAATAACATACTTTTCACAAGACATTTTTTTACAAACAACTTATCTTATACAAACCCATTTTACATGGTTATTCATTTAACCATACATTATTCTCTTATTTATACATATCATCTGATCTTATCGTTTTTCAAATGATTTACAAAACAAAACAATTTACAAGGTCCATGACTAAACATTTTCTCAAACATAAGTCATGAAACCTATTTTCACAAAACCTATGTATCTCACAGGCATTTTTATGCTGATGTACCTATTTTCACATGTGTTTTTCAGGAGCTGCTGCATAAGATGATCAAGATACACATAGGCAGACTTGGGCTTTAGTGACAATAAAAGATGCAAGACTAGTTAATTATGTTGTATTCCTTTGTTTGTTAAGACATTGTAACACTTTTAATCAATAAAACGAAACTTCAATTGCCATGGATTTGAAACAATTAATTCAGTTACAACACTCCCCGACATTTCCGCCACGTTTTGTATGTTAGACGTGGTCGGGGTGTGATAGAACAAGTTGGTATCAGAGCCAATGGTTATAGGGAATTAGGTTATTAGTAATGCTTTGACCTAGTCTATAACCTTCTTAGGACCCTAACGCGAGTTTACTTGCGTTTAGTCATAAAACAATATCGTCACCTATCCTTAGGCGACTACCACAACAAGAACATAAATTTCAAAACCGCTTTGAAAACTAATCATCTGTTCTAGGATGATTTATTACAAGGTTTTGAACCCTCTATTGTAAGGTTTTGAACCCTCTGTTATATGGTTTGGAACCCCTTTGAGTTTTCAAAATCTCGTCAAGGTTCTGGGTTTTAAATAATGTGAACACGTGCAAACTGGAAGGGTGAATGCCTGTATTCTGGGTTTTCTGTCTAGGCAAGCACTTCGTATACATCTCATCAGACGCGAGACCAGTTGTGCTTACCTGGGAATTCTTGGGATGAGTGTTCACTTATAGGCGAGCATGTCTTCGCGATACATTATTTTTGACCCATTTACTTTGATTAGTCACTATGTGTCGTTTGTTTACCTTGTGGTAACAAACAAATGACCACTACCCTTGCTTTCATCAGATTTGTTTCATCTCATTCTTTTCGTCTAATTCTCTCACTCGTTTCCTTTCATGTTTCCTCTTTTAGAATGCCTCCTCGACGCGAGAACCAGATAGCGACTGCCGAACTGGCAGAAATTATTGCACAGCAAATGGCTGCTCAATTCCTAAACCTCTTTGCTCAATGGAATCAAGCCAACAACCACAACAATGGTCCATGCAATTTCAAGAGTTTTAACTCGGCGAAACCACTCAAGTTTAGTGGTTCTGAGGGAGCGACTGGGCTTCTTCAATGGTTCGAGAGCATTGAGAATACTTTCCACCACGTGCAGTGTCCTGACAATCGCAAGGTCGAGTTTGCTTCGAGTGTGTTCCAGAAGAGAGCCCTTACGTGGTGGAACGGTGTTATGAGAGATCGTGGTGCAGAAGTTACTCTAGCACAGACATGGGCTGAACTTAGGGCCCTTATGATGAAGGAATTCTGTCCTCGTCACGAGATCAGGGCCTTGGAAAGGAATTCGACAATCTTGAGCAAGACAGCGGTGAGCATCGAGCCTACACAGACCGTTATGAGGAGTTAAGTCTGTTATGCCCAAACATGGTCACGCCTTTGGATAAGGCAATCGAAAAGTACATTGATGGCCTCCCTGACTCAATACAAGACATTGTGACTGGCAGCAACCCTACTACAGTTAGACAGGCCATTGAGCTATCTGCAACCTTGACTGAATCAAAGATCAGGAAAGGTAAACTTTTCCAAAAAGGTGACAAGAAACCGGTCGAGGAATCGAACCCAATCGAGGAATCAAAGACCATGAATGAACAGACTGGATCCCCTAAAAAGTCAAAGAAGCGAAAGGCTTCTCAGAACTTCGCCATGGTTACTCACAATGACCAAGCCGTCCCCAACCAACCAGCTCAACCCCCTGCTAGGAAGCCATACAATGGAACTGCACCCTCGTGCAACCAATGTAGCCTCCATCATCATGCCAATGTAAAGTGCCGCAAATGCCAAACTTGTGGGCTTATATGCCATACAGCAAGAGTCTGCCCAGCTGCAGCTGCACCAAACCAAGCTGGCAACAATACCGCTCAAGGTCGTTTTCTACCAGGTTCTTGCTTCAACTGTGGCGAGATGGGTCATTTCCGAAGAAATTGCCCAAAGCTTGCTAATGCAAATCCAGTACAGGGATGAGCATCTGACTGACAACATCGTTTAGAAATAATCACGTCTTATGTATTATTTTCTTTTGTTGTCAAGGTCCATGAAATAGTTCTTATCATTGTTTATAAATAAATCTTTTATTTACATTATAATGTATTTGTGTGGTTGTATGTATAAACAACATATCCCTTACAATACCGACAATTAAGGAATCGTATTCCTTGAAAAGCAAACTACCACCCAAAAATTTTTCCATTTTATGATATCTTGCGTTTCCACGAAATTCCTAAGTACCCGTTTCTTCTAAGGAAAACGAAGCACAAGGCGCAAGTTACAACACTGAACGAATACCCAAAGTACCACTATAAATCCTTAATAGGGTACCTAAGGGTATTTCCGTGAATCCTAAAATTGTTGTGTTCCTTAATTCGACTATTACGTTTCTGTGAAAACAAAATCGAATTTTTGGGAGATCTTCCTATCTCTTCAGATAGATCCCAGAGGACATTGAAGTCCATCGACTGGTTTCCATATCCGTTCTCAATCGATAAAAAATTTATAACAAATTAATAACCAAGTTAAACAACTATGTGATTATGTGCTTATGAACATTACAAGACAAACTGTGCGGACTGTGCAAGGAATTACGTAATTATGGATGCATACATAATTATGGAATTTAGTGCACAGAAACCACAGCGAGCTTTGTCATGTGCCTAGAAGTTAACTCTATTCATTTCCGTTTCTGAGGAAGCACCCGTTGAAAATGACTCCGTTTGTTCATTTTCGTTTCTGAAGATTTGTTCGTTGAGGAAATGAATATCCGTTTGTCTATCATTTTCATTTCCATTTCTGAGGAAGCACCCGTTGAAAATGACTCCGTTTGTTCATTTTCGTTTCTGAAGATTTGTCCGTTGAGGAAATGAATATCCGTTTGTCTATCATTTTCATTTCCATTTCTGAGGAAGCACCCGTTGAAAATGACTCCGTTTGTTCATTTTCGTTTCTGAAGATTTGTCCGTTGAGGAAATGAATATCCATTTGTCTATCATTTTCATTTCCATTTCTGAGGAAGCACCCGTTGAAAATGACTCCGTTTGTTCATTTTCGTTTATGAAGATTTGTCCGTTGAGGAAATGAATATCCGTTTGTTTCTCCTTTTCATTTCCATTTCTAATGAAGCACCCGTTGAAAATGACTCCGTAAGTTCATTTTACGTTTCTGAAGATTGCCCGTTGAGGAAATGAATCCCCGTTTGTTTATTCCTTCATTTCCGCTTCTGAAGAATACTCGTTGAGGAAAATGACTCCGTCTGTTCATTTTCGTTCTGAAGAATGTCCGTTAAGGAAATGACAGGATTATGCCTTACATATCTCTGGTGGTTATTTGACACAAAGTCACAAATAGACTCCTACGAATAAATTTCGGGACGAAATTTCCTAAAGTAGGGGAGGCTGTGACACCTATGTCACTTCAACCATCAAACAAATGCCAAACCAATGAAAAATTGTATTTCATACTTGGGATTTGTAAAAATATGTGTATCGTTTACACATATCAACTCTTGTTCGATTTCAAGCTTTAAATCGCTTTCTGGAGGGTTATACGCGCACTGATGCGTAAATATAACCAGTTTAATGCAACGAACACTACGGAATAGTAAAATAGGCTTAATATACCTTAAGTAACCTTTACATCACTTAGAAATAAGTTTTGAAGGCTTTGGTATGGCAAAATCTAGTTTATTCGCTTACAGGGACTAAACTTGACAAACTGCGAAAGTATGCCAATTTGAACTGTAACGAACATTCCGGAACATGACCATAAGTTAAACACACCTTAAATATCCTTTACATAGCTTAGAAATAGGCTTTGAGGGGTTCGGTGTGCTAAAATAAACTTTTGGGTCATTCAGGGACAAAAAGTGTCAAAAAGTGCACAAGTTTGCACTTTTACGCATAACTTACGTTCTGAATACATCCGGACATCCAAAAATTTATGTAAGCACTAGAACATTTTATTTTAGTGTTTGGAATAAGAAAAATCCATTCGTCACGCCATTTGGATCGTTTTTCGCGCTTATGCGCATTCCGTCGTAATTAACCGAACAACGCAATCATGCGGCTAAACGAACCGACATCCGTGATATTTTTGAGCATGTTTTAAGTTCCCTATACTTTAACTTCATTTTAGAGCTTTGAAATGGGGTTAACAGGCCTTAAACGTGTCGAAAATGACCTTATTGCATAACAGGAACTGAAATGGTAAATCTGCCATTGTACATGCTTACGATGCGCAGGGGTTTTTCCCCTACGATGCGCAAGCCTTGGTCAGATGCAGCAACTCGATTTTCAGCAGCTGTTAGCAGCCTTTAACCCTTCCAAAAGCCAAGTACAAGTGTCAAAACCCTATGGTGAGTGCCAATGAGCCACCACAACCTTCCGACAAGTGTACGGGCTAGATCATTCCCTCTTCTCCAAGAAACGATCCTAACAGTGGACCGAAAACTATAAATACCCAACCCATTCTCATTCATTTCTCACTAGAATCTGATCAATTGTGCTCTAAGTTGAAACCTTTGTTTCATACCTGAGCTATTTTGATCTAGATTAGCATTCGGGGACCCTTCGAAAGTATTCCTTCGTTCTTTTATTGTTTTTCGAGTCTGAAAGTCAAACTTTGTTTGACTTTCTGCATTGACCAGTTTATGGTCAATGTGAAGTTCGTTTGAACTTCGCAACGTGAGTGTAACCACGTTGGTTATAGTCCCTTGGGACTATACCTACTGATTACCACGTTATATAGGGTCGTAAGGTAAGCGATCTAAACAATCGCTTATACTTTCGAACCCGACCCATTTGGTCGATCATTAGGATCTGACCAAACACATTAGGTGACCATAGTATATAGGGAATAACCTTCCGAGGTTATACCTTATGGTCGCTTCGTTTAAGTAGTTGTATGATAGGTAGTTTATATGCCTTAGGTAAATTACCAAAATACCCCTTTGATGCCAAAATTCGTTTTAAACATACGTAACATAACTTTTGTCATCTAAACTGATTTGACAACCATATTAGACATGTTAAGGCATATTTTACTTGTCATAGGACTAGTTAGGCGTTCCGAACGCGTTTTACGCGAACGACGCGTTAAAGTAGCATAAGCTACCTAAACGGGTCGTAATGGGTCACAAACACTTAGGTTAAGTTTCATTTTAGCATGAAGGCTTTGTTAAACCATATGACACGAGTCTCTATACTCGTTTGGTTTACGGACCCTCATTCTATCCAATCATCCGATTTAGGTCCGGTTATTAACATAGTTACCTATATTAGGTGCCGTTTGATATCCGCGATCTCTAGCATTGTTTGGTTGTTACTCAAGGACTACTAAGCAATCTCAAGTGAGTACATAGACCCCTCATTTACTGTTTTCAAACTGTTTTGGGGTGAAACACATGTGCCTACTTGTTACTTTCATGCTTTCCATGTTTTCACATCATATACTTGTTATGTTCATTAGTACATTTATAGTACATGATTTCATTACATTTTATGCTATGTATGTCCATTGTGTGCATACTTAGTACATTGTTTTACATTACATTTTGTTGCATATGCTCATCCAGTATATGAACACATTATATTACATTTTGAACCGTTTTTAACTATTTGACTATGTGAACCGTTGTAATCATTTGACTATGTGAACCGTTTGTATCTGTGAACCGTTTGTATCTGTGAACCGTTTGTGTCTGTGAACCGTTTATATATGTGAACCGTTTGTATCTGTGAACTGTTTGTATCTGTGAACCGTTTGTATCTGTGAACCGTTTGTATCTGTGAACCGTTTGTATCTGTGAACCGTTTGTATCTATGAATCGTTTGTATCTGTGAACCGTGTGAACCGTATTTATCCATACATAAACATTTCTACAATTGTTAAACATTACTTTGGTGGTTTGGTTTGATTAAGTGATTAAGTAACGATGCGTGTGTAATATAATACAAGCATGGTGGATATGCCGCTGGTACTTCCTATATATAAGTGTTTGTATGGTATTACATATCGTAGCGTTATTTAAATCATTTCAGTTTGAGACATATAACATTTTATACAAATAACATACTTTTCACAAGACATTGTTTTACAAACAACTTATCTTATACAAACCCATTTTACATGGTTATTCATTTAACCATACATTATTCTCTTATTTATACATATCATCTGATCTTATCGTTTTTCAAATGATTTACAAAACAAAACAATTTACAAGGTCCATGACTAAACATTTTCTCAAACATAAGTCATGAAACCTATTTTCACAAAACCTATGTATCTCACAGGCATTTTTATGCTGACGTACCTATTTTCACATGTGTTTTTCAGGAGCTGCTGCATAAGATGATCAAGATACACATAGGCAGACTTGGGCTTTAGTGACAATAAAAGATGCAAGACTAGTTAATTATGTTGTATTCCTTTGTTTGTTAAGACATTGTAACACTTTTAATCAATAAAACGAAACTTCAATTGCCATGGATTTGAAACAATTAATTCGGTTACAACACTCCCCGACATTTCCGCCACGTTTTGTATGTTACACGTGGTCGGGGTGTGACAGTAGGTATCCTACATACTATGATTTCAATACCAGTTTACAGATACGACAGAAAACATTTCATAACTGGTTTACAAACTCAACAGTTACATATATCGGTTTATAAACATAACAGAAAACATTTCGTTACCGATATACAAAGACGACATTACAAATGCTTTGAGATATTAAGATCTCACAAACCAGTTTTTCAAATGCAAGATTACAAGTGTTTTAAAACGCATTTGATACAAAACAAACAAACTATGAACTCGCTCAACTTTATGTTGACTTTTTCGCATGTTCTTTCTCAGGTTGCATTTTCAAAACTATGGAACGGTTGGAATAGGAGAACCCATGGGAATTAGAGTACTTAGCGGGCGTTCGCATTCTAGAAGTCTTAGCTCAAACACTTCCGATGTGCAATGAAGATACCAGTCCATTCACGCCAGGTCTGATATTTCGGGGTGTGACATCATAACACACGAAATTTTGAAGTTTCGTTTTATTTAAAAATTAACCATTTACATTTTCTTGGAATTTAAATAAACAAGCTAAACATAGTCTATGATTGTTATTAAGTCGCTAAGGCCTCGTCCAGTCCTATGTGAGCATGCATCCTAGCAATCAACATCATTCAACAACACCTGAAACATATGTAAAAACAAAGTCAACAAAGAAATGCTGGCGAGCACATAGGTTTATGAGAGTCTCAGATTCATGGCTAGTTTACATGTTGCAATACCTAATTAAAAACCCTGTTTTGAAAAAGTGTATAGTATTGCAACATAATTAACCAACTCAAATCAAGTTGGTTATAATTTAAAAAAAATCTCATAGCCATGCTTCTTAACCCCAAAACATTTGTTTAATTAAATCAATTTGTAAAACATCTCGTAAAAACTTGTTAATAAAACTCGTATGGTTTATATTATTCAGAAAACATCATTGTGTGACCTCGTTTCAAAATCGTTTACCCAAGTGAACTAAATAACACCACGGTATGTAATATGATGAAAACACTTATATATAAGAAGTACCAGCGGGGTATCTACCATGTTTTCATCACATTACACCCGTCCCGTTATCTAAACACTAACCAAAAACCAATCGTTTACCCAAATCGTTTAACTCGTTAAAATCGCTTTGGTCGTTTAAATCATTCTCGTTTTAAATTGTGAAAACTACTTTTGGTCGCCTCGCTAATAACATCCAAACCTTCGCAACTCGACTATCTCAAAACTCGCATTAATAAACCACCAAAGGGTAAATTAACAATAACAGATTCAGTCGTTACCCACCTAACCCACACATAACCATGGGTGCTGTCTGATAACGGGATTTGTCAGATCCTATGGTACCATAACCTAATACTGGTCGGTTCGGCCAAAATTAATGAATGTTATTTGTTATTATGTAATTACAACCAACAAGTTTGTTCACATTATCGAAATCGTTATTAATTTAATATAAACCATCTTAATCATTTTTGAAACCATCATTTAAACCTCGAAATCATTTAACACATATGAATCACCCCAAAAAAATTGAAAACAGTAAAATAGGGGAACTATGTACTTACTTGAGAATGCTTAGAAGTCTTGAATAACAACCAAGCAAAGCTAGAGGGATCACGGAAATCAATCGGCACCTAATATAAGTAACTACGTAAATAAACCGGACCTAAATCGGAAGATCGGATAGGATGAGGTTTCGTAAACCAAATGAGTATTGGAAATCATATGACATGGTTTAACAAAACCTACATACTAAATCGAAACCTAACCTAAGTGCTTATGACCCATTACGACTCGTTTTAGGTAGCTTACGCTACTTTAACCCGTCGTTCGCGTGAAACGCGTTCGGACCGCCTAACTAGTCCTATGACAAGTATTATATGCCTTAACATGTCTAATAATGTTACCTAATCAGTTTAATTGTCAAAATTTAGGTTACATATGCTTAAAATGAAATTATGCGTAAAAAGGGCATTTTGGTCATTTTCCTAAGGCATATAACTACCTATCATACAACTAACTAAACGAAATGACCATAAGGTATACTCTCAGAAGGTTATTCCCTATACAATTATGGCCACAAAATATGTTTGATCGGATCCTGATGATCAACCAAACGGGTCGGGTTCGAAAGTCTAAGCGATTGTTTAGACCGCTTATCTTACGTCCCTATTTAAGCACTAAACTAAAAGTGACGAGCTAAACATGTTAAAACATGTTTAACGAAGTTAGAAAACAAGTTTGATATCAAAACAAACGGTTTTGATACCCAAGAATAGTTTGGTTGCAAAATACGCATGAATATGCATTTTGACCGAAACTATGACTCGTCACTACACCTAATCAACATGGTAATCAGTAGGTATAGTCATAAGGGACTATAACCATCGTGATTACGCTCACGTTGCTTAGTTCAAACGAACTTCGTGTTGACCAAAGACTGGTTAAAGTAGAAAGTCAAACACAGTTTGACTTTCGTGCTTAAAAACGCATAAAAGCACTAAAGAATACTTACAAAGGGTCAAAGCTAGGAAGATCTTGATCAAATTACTCAGGTATGAAGTTCTTGAACTCCAGCTAGGAAGATCTTGATCAAATTACTTAGGAAGATTTGTGAGGAATGAGGATGAAGGTGATGGGTATTTATAGAAAACCCACAACCGTTAGGATCGTTCCGTGCAAAACGTGCGTTGATCTTGACCCTCGATGTGGGCACATGGTATTGTAATACAAGGGGCATACTAAAAACCATCAAATCTAGCCCAAAGTATGCAAAACCTTGGGTTAAAACCATCAAAAACAGTCTGGAAGTCCAAATTCAATGTTTCTGATCTGGGGAGCTCTCGCGGGCAGCGTAAGAATAGGCTTAGGCTTACGCCCCAGGCCTAAGAAGTTTGGCAGAATTACAATTTTAGTCCCTGCGGGCCTAAAACTTGGTATTTGATGCATTTTTGATACGTTTAAGCCCCGTTAACCTCATTTCAAGGCTTTAAAATGAAGTTAAAGTATAGGGAAAATGAAACATGCTCAAAAACATCTCGGATGTCAGTTCGTTTAGCCGTACGGTTGCGTTGTTCGGTTATTTACGACAGAAGTCGTAACGAACGCAAAAACGATCCAAATTAAGCGACGAATGGAATTTTATCATGCCGATCACTAAAATAAAGTATTTTAATGATTACATAAATTGTTGGATGTCCGGATATATTCAGAACGTAAGATATGCGCGAAAATGCAAACTTATGCACTTTCTGACGCTTTTAGTCCCTGTGGATCAAATAAGTTTATTTTTGCGCACCAAACACCTCAAAGCCTATTTCTAAGCTATGTAAAGGATATTTCGGGCATGTTTAACTGATGATCATATTCCAGAATGTTCGTTACAGTACGAATCGACATACTTTCACAGTTTGTCGAAATTAGTCCCTGTAAGCGAATAAACTTGATTTCGACACACCAAACCATCAAAAACTTATTTCTAAGTTATGTAAAGGTTATTTAAGGTATGTTAAGCCTATGTCACTGTCCTGGAGTGTTTGTCGCATTAAACTGATTACGTTTACCCATCAGTTCGCGTATAACTTTCCAGAAAGTGATTTAGAGCTCGAAATCGAACGAGAATTGATATGTGCAAATGATGCACATATTTATACAAATCCCAAGTATGAAACACAATATTTCATTGATTTGGTATTTGTTTGATCGCCATGGAGGCACAGATGTCACAGTCTCCCCTACTTCAGGAAATTTCGTCCCGAAATTTATTTACAGGAAACTTGTGAGAGCTCGAAACATGAAGTCGAAAAGATAAAACAACACTGGTTATTCTGAACTTCTAGTAACTTTAAATAACATCATGCTTGCAATGTAAGAGGGACACTTATATACAAGTATATGAAGCGCCATTAGTGCGTCCGCCGTACCTCCATTACATTGTTCATGTTTCGTTATTGTTGCCACTATAGGTTCTTACACATGATAAATCTTACTGGGGTTCCTGTGCACTAAATTTCATAATTATGTACGCGTCCATAGTTACGTAATTCCTTGCATAGTCCGCACAGTGCATTTTATAATGTGTAGGGGAAAACCAAATGAACAAACCTGCGATGAGTGTGACTAGACCATCCAAGGGTCCTTTTTAATTAAATCAATAATTGATCTCTTTAAATAGACCACTAAGGAGTCTTTTCAGTTATATCATCACAGGTCTTTCTTGACCAGATTCTGAATCAATCTTTTTAACTAGACCACTCAAAGGGTCTCTTTCGATTCATGGAATGGTACTATATAATCGAAGGGTCTTAACTATTACGTAGATGCCCATTAAGGATTTAAGGTAGTACCTTTGGATATCCTACTATGAATCCCTCATATGAAGATATGGAAGATTCTACGAGAATTTGGATAACAAAAAATCGGATCACACAAAAACATAAAAGAAAACACATAAATACATAATCGTTTAACTTAACCTATAATTTGTTATCTTTGGACACGAGTATTTAAAGCACACCAGGAAATCCAATCTGTGGATTTCATTTGGCACTTTAAACATATCAAGAATCTAACTATGAAGATAGGAAGATCTTAATAGGAATTCGGCTTTGTCCTTATTGAATCGTAATATACGTATTAAAGCATACAATGAATTCAATTAAGGACTCCGATCAGAGTGATAATCATCCATAAGGATCTAATTGTGAAGATAAGAAGATCCTATATGGATTTTGGAATTCTAAGAGCGGGGGACGCTTCGAAACCTTGCACTAGACGTGCTTAAGTCGATATATGAGGTAGAATGCTCATGAGGTTGAGGTGCTAGATATGCCAAGGCGACATATGAAGCAGAATTTGAAGGTTGGGTAATATGAGCTGAATGCTTTTCGAAAGCTATGCATGGGGTTCTTTAGAAATATGTTTAATGTTTTTGAAATCCTACATAATACTTTGAAATCATAAAGTAGGTCTATTAGGTAAGTATATTTATAAAAATGTTTTAAAATCATGCGAGATAAATTTTGAAATTACGTATAAGGATTTTGAAAATATGGATAATGCTTTTGAAATCATGCACTTGATACATTAAGTAAATATACTGTGTTAAAATCGTTTTCAAACTATATGAAATATTTTGAAATCATGAAGGTTGTTTTGTAAACCTATACTATGTATGTTGTTATGAAAACCAGAATGAAATGATATGAGATTGAAGAAAGGTATCCTTAGTTATCTAACCAAGGATTTAAAGTGATTACTCAAAATGTCACTTATTTTCTATACTTCGTTTCTTAGAATGAAACAAGCACTTAGAATTTTCGAGGAAATCATGAGCGATCATATGAACGAGAGAACTACAAATATGGTTCTTTGGTGTAGGTATCGTAGGGGCATGCCATACACATATGCAACTATATTTGTACATCAGAATTATGAACAACGATTTATTTGTAAACAAAACCGATTGTTTCAGAGTTCAAAAAAAAAAAAAAAAAAAACACAAGAAACATAAGCATAAGATTCAGATTATTCAAAGCAGCAGCTTCTTCTAATCAGCCAAATGCTCATTCGTGGGTCAGATTTGCATTGACAATCTTTGGGTATTTGTCCCTGACATAACCCTTCTCGCCATAGGTGTAGCAAGTACCAGGAGGAAAATGAGCTCGTGCTGGATCTGCTTGTGCAGCAGTAGGATCTGCAACAGTTTTGCTTTGGATAGCAAAGCGGTGCACATTAACCAGATGTCCCCATCGTCCACAGTGGGTACATTTGAAGCAGGGTATGTGATTCGGATGATGACGGTTGCATCGATTGGACCATGGAGCAGCTCGGCAAACCCTAGTTGTATGACCTATAACTCCACAAATTAGGCATTTGCGGCACTTGACACTGGCATGATGATGGAGGTTACACTGATTGCATGAAGGAGCAGTTCCCAAGTACGGCTTCTTGGCTGGTGCTGCTGCCACCTGGCTAGGTTCTGCTTGATTTGGTGTAACAGCTACGGGATCCTTTGGAGCTTTACACTTCTTTGACTTTTTCGAAGGCTCGGCTTCTGCTTCTTTTGATGTTTCTTTGGTGGCTTCATTATTGAGACAAGACATGGCGACAGCTAATTCAACAGTCTTCAGGATTACTTCGCCTATTCGCTGGGCAAATTTGGTAGTCTGCTTGGACATTTGAGTGTCGCTGCGATGAAGAGACATTCTGGAGGAAATAAAAGACATAGGAGGAAACAAGTGAAATGTTATTGGATAATCAAAACAGAATGACAACGCATAGATATTGTGATCATTTGTTTGTTGCCTAAGGCAAACAAATGAGACGGTGACTAATCATACTAAGCTGGTCATACTAATGTATCGCGAAGACATGCTTTAGCCTATAAGTGGACACTCACCCCAAGAGTTCCCAGGTAAGAGTGAATGGTCCGATTATGTGGATTTTTACGAACACTCTAGCCTTAGACAGAAAACTCAGAGTACAGGCATCCACCCTTCCAGATTGCACGTGTTCACATTATAAGACCCAACTTTGACGGGATTTGGAAAACCTTGAAGGTTCAAAACCTTATAATACATCATCCTAGAACAGATGATTGGTTTTCAAAGCGGATTTGAAATTTGTGTTCTTGTTATGGTTGTCACCTAAGGATAAGTGACGGTATTGTTTTTAAAATCTAAACACAAGAATCTTGTGTTAGGGTCCTAGGAAGGTTATAGACTAGGTCAAAGCATTACTAATAACCTAATTCCCTATAACCATGAGCTTTGATACCAACTCTTCTGTCACACCCCGACCGCGTTAAAACAACAAACCGCGGCGGAAACGTCAGGGAGTGTTGTAATAGAATCATTGTTTCATAACACACGGAATTTTAAAGGTTCGTTTTATTTAAAGATTAACCATTTACATTGTCTTGGAATTTAAATTAACAAGCTAAACATAGTCTATCATTGTTGTTAAGTCGCTAAGGCCTCGTCCAGTCCTATGTGAGCATGCATCATAGCAATCAACATCATTCAACAACACCTGAAACATATGTAAAAACAAAGTCAGCAAAGAAATGCTGGCGAGCACATAGGTTTATGAGAGTGTCGGATTCATGGCTAGTTTACATGTTGCAATACCAAATTAAAAACCCTGTTTTGAAAAAGTGTATAGTATTGCAACATAATTAACCAACTCAAATCAAGTTGGTTATAATTTAAAAAAAATCTCGTAGCCATGCTTCTTAACCCCAAAACATTTGTTTAATTAAATCAATTTGTAAAACATCTCGTAAAAACTAGTTAATAAAACTCGTATGGTTTATATTATTCAGAAAACATCATTGTGTGACATCGTTTCAAAATCGTTTACCCAAGTGAACTAAATAACTCCACGGTATGTAATATGATGAAAACACTTATATACAAGAAGTACCAGCGGCGTATCTACCATGTTTTCATCACATTACACCGGTCCTGTTATCTAAACACTAACCAAAAACCAATCGTTTACCCAAATCGTTTAACTCGTTAAAATCGCTTTGGTCGTTTAAATCATTCTCAGTTTAAATTTTGAAAACTACTTTTGGTCGCCTCGCTAATAACATCCAAACCTTCGCAACTCGACTATCTAGAAACTCGCATTAATAAACCACCAAAGGGTAAATTAACAATAACAGATTCAGTCGTTACTCACCTAACCCACACATAACCATGGGTGCAGTCTGATAACGGGATTTGTCAGATCCTATGGTACCATAACCTACTACTGGTCGGTTCGGCCAAAATTAATGAATGTTATTTGTTTTGTAATTATAACCAACAAGTTTGTTCACATTATCGAAATCGTTATTAATTTAATATAAACCATCTTAATCATTTTTGAAACCATCGTTTAAACCTCGAAATCATTTAACACATATGAATCACCCCAAAACAATTGAAAACAGTAAAATTGGGGAACTATGTACTCACTTGAGATTGTAATGTATCCTCGATTAAGTGAACTAACAAGCTCGGGCAATCAAGGAATCAAGTGGCATCTAGTATCGGATCACTATGTTAATAAATCGGCACCTAAATCGGAAGATCGGGTAGAATGAGGTCTCGTAAACCAAATGAGTGTTGGATTTCATATGAAATTATGCGTAAATTATGCGAAAGTCTAAGCGGTTGTTTAGACCGCTTATCTTACGTCCCTATATAAGCACTAAACTAAAAGTGACGAGCTAAATATGTTAAAACATGTTTAACGAAGTTAGAAAACAAGTTTGATATCAAAACAAACGGTTTTGACACCCAAGAATAGTTTGGTTGCGAAATACGCATGAATACGCATTTTGACCGAAACTATGACTCGTCACTACACCTAATCAACGTGGTAATCAGTAGGTATAGTCACAAGGGACTACAACCATCGTGATTACGCTCACGTTGCGAAGTTCAAACGAACTTCGTGTTGACCAAAGACTGGTCAAAGCAGAAAGTCAAACACAGTTGGACTTTCGTGCTTAAAAACGCATAAAAGCACGAAAGAATAGTTACAAAAGGTCCAAGCTAGGAAGATCTTGATCAAATTACTCAGGTATGAAGTTCTTGAACTCCAACTTAGAGTAATTCAATCAGATTTGTGAGGAATGAGGATGAAGGTGATGTGTATTTATAGAAAACCCACAACCATTAGGATCGTTCCATGCAAAACATGCTTCGGTCTTGACCCTCCATGTGGGCACATGGTATTGTAATACAAGGGGCATACTAAAAACCATCAAATCTAGCCCTAAGTATGCAAAACCTTGGGTTAAAACCATCAAAAACAGACTGGAAGTCCAAATTCAATGTTTCTGATCTGGGCAGCTCTCGCGGGCCGCGTAAGAATAGGCTTAGGCTTATGCCCCAGGCCTAAGAAGTTTGGCAGAATTACAATTTTAGTCCCTCCAGGCCTAAAACTTGGTATTTGATGCATTTTTGACACGTTTAAGCCCTGTTAACCTCATTTCAAGGCTCTAAAATGAAGTTAAAGTATAGGGAACATGAAACATGCTCAAAAACATCTCGGATGTTGGTTCATTTGGCCGTACAGTTGCGTTGTTCGGTTAATTACGACAGAAGTTGTAAAAAACGTAAAAACGATCCAAATTAAGCGACGAATGGAATTTTATCATGCCGATCACTAAAATAAATTATTTTAATGATTACATAAATTTTTGGTTGTCTGGATATATTCAGAACGTAAGATATGCGCGAAAATGTAAACTTATGCACTTTCTGACGCTTTTAGTCCCTGTTGATCAAATAAGTTTATTTTTGCGCCCCAAACACCTCAAAGCCTATTTCTAAGCTATGTAAAGGATATTTAGGATATGTTTAACTTATGATCATATTCCGGAATGTTCGTTACAGTACGAATTGGCATACTTTCACAGTTTGTCAAAATTAGTCTCTGTAGGCGAATAAACTTGATTTCGACACACCAAACCAGCTAAAACTTATTTCTAAGTTTTGTAAAGGTTATTTAATGTATGTTAAGCCTATGTCACTATCCCGTAGTGTTTGTCGTGTTAAACTGATTACGTGTACGCATAAGTTCGCGTATAACTTTCTTGAAAGTGATTTAGAGCTTGAAATCGAACGAGAATTGATATGTGCAAATGATACACATATTTATACAAATCCCAAGTATGAAACACAATATTTCATTAATTTGGTATTTGTTTGATGGCCGTGGAGGCACATATGTCACATGAACGTAATTAGTTTAATGCGACAAACACTCCGGAATAGGGACATATGCTTAAAATACCTTAAATAACCTTTACATACCTTAGAAATAAGTTTTGAAGGGTTTGGTATGGCAAAAACAAGTTTATTCGATAATAGGGACTATTTACGACAAACTGCAAAAGTCTGGCAATTCGTATAGCAACGTACACTCCGGAACAAGATCATAAGCTAAAAATACCCTAAATACCCTTAAAATATCTTATAAGTAAGTTTTAAGGGGTTCGGTATGCGAAAATACGCTTATTTGATCATAGGGACTAAAAGCATCAAAACTGCGAAAGTATGCATTTACGTACATATCTTGCGTTCTGACCATATCCGGACATCCAAAAAATTTTGTAATCATTAAAATATTGTATTTTAGTGATGGGAATGCAAAAAATTCATTCGTTTCACAATTTGGGTCGTTTTCACGTCTGTTATGATTTCCGTCGTAATTAACCAAAAAACGCAACCGTACAGCCAAACGAACCGATATCCGTGACATTTTTGAGCTTAATTCAAGTTAAATATACTTTAACTTCATCATGGAGCTTGTAAATGGGCTTGATGGGTGTTAGAAGTGCCGAAACACAACAAACCAAGCTTAGGGACTAAAAGTGCCAAACTTCAAAAGTTGCTGGTCAGGTCCCATACGGACTGTATGGGAAGTAGCTTACGGTCCATAAGCCTGTGCCAGCACAACAGAATCCAGTTTCTTCTAACCCAGCTATTGCAACCTGTTTTAATCCCTTTATCTTGATCTTGTGGGCTGGTTTATGTGTTCTCCAAGTCCCCCAATCAGTGTATAACAAGTGTGTGGTGATGATCATGCCTTGAACAAATCATTTACACATGTAATCATCCTAAAGGTTCATGTATTCCTATAAATGGCAAGGCATTTCAACACTTCCAACTTGCTCATCTTCATTTTCTTCACACATCTGCTCTATTGAGGCTACCACACTTGGTTGGAGACCTCAAATCTGAGTTTTCTTAGTTATCTTTCCAAGCTTAGGACTCTTTTAAGTGTTCTTTCCAAGCTTAGGACTCTTTTAAGAAATTGACTTTCAGCTTTGACCATGATTTGGTAAAGACAAAGTTCGTTTGAACTTTGCAAGGTGAGCGTAATCACGATGGTTATAGTCCCTTGTGACTATACCTACTGATTACCATGTTAATTAGTCGAAGTGACGAGTCAAAGTTTCAGTCAAAATGCATGATTATCTGCATTTTGCGACGAAACTATTTCTGGGTATCAAAACACTTTGTTTTGATATCAAAATAGTTTTTCTAACTTAGTTAAACATGTTTTAACATGTTTAACTCTTCACTTTTAGTTTAGTGCTTGCTTAGGGTCATAAGTCAAGCGGTCTAAACAACCGCTTAGACTTTCGAACCCGACCCGTTTAGTCAATCATTAGGATCCGAACAAACATATTTTGTGACCATAGTTGTGTAGGGAATAACCTTCCGAGGTTATACCTTATGGTCACTTTGTTTGATTAGTTATATGATAGGTAGTTTATATGCCTTAGGAAAATGACCAAAATACCCTTTTCATGCGTAATTTGAATTTAAACATATGTAACTTAAATTTTGACACGTAAGCTGATTGTGCAACAATATTAAACATGTTAGGGCATATAACACTTGTCATAGGACTAGTTAGGCTATCCGAATGCGTTTTTACGCAAATGATGCGTTAGTGTAAACTACCTTAATGGGTTATAACGGGTCATAAGCACTTAGGATAGGTTTCAATTCAGAATGTAGGCTTGTTTAAACCATATCATATGAATTCCAACACTCATTTGGTTTACGAGACCTCATTCTACCCGATCTTTCAATTTAGGTGCCGATTTATTAACATAGTGATCCGATACTAGGTGCCACTTGATTCCTTGATTGCCTGAGCTTGTTAGTTCACTTAATCGAGGATACATTAGAATCTCAAGTGAGTACATAGTTCCCCTATTTTACTGCTTTCAATTGTTTTGGGGTGATTCATATGTGCTAAACGATTTCGATGTTTTCAAAAACAAATGTTATGGTTTATATTAAACACAACGATTTCAATAATGTGGACGAACTTGTTGGTGCGTTACTATATAACACGAATGACATTCATTAGCTTTGGCCAAGCTGACCAGTAGTATGTTATGGTACCATAGGATCTGTCAAATGTATGGGGTAATGTGGGCAACGACAGAACCTGATGGATTTTAACAAACCCTTTGGTGGTTTGTTAATACGATTGAATGATGAATGAGTCAGAACACAGGTTTGAATTTATTCAACGAGACGACCAAAAGTTAGTTTTCACAATTAAAACATGAACGAGTTGAACGATTTGAACGATTGGAACGATTTGAACGATTGAACGATGGTTTATAACATGAACGAGTTGAAAGATTTGAACGATTGGGTTTTGATAACAAGAACGATTGATAATACGAACGAGTTGAACGATTTTGGACGAATCTTTTCAAACGATGAAACGTAACGATGTTTACTAAATGATATAAACCATACGAGTTTTATTACAAGAACGATTTACAATTTGGTTTACAAAAATAAATGTTTTTAGTCAAGATTCATGGAAACGAGGTTTTCACTAACATATAACCAACTTGTTTTAGTTGATTAATCATATTGCAATACCAAACACTTTTCAAAACACGGTTTTCAATTTATTGACTCTAGTAGTCGTACGAGGTATTGCAACATGTATACAAGCCATGAATTTGACATACTCACAAAACCTATGTGCTCGCCAGCATTTTTATGCTGACTTTATTTTCACATATGTTTCAGGTGCTGTTGTTTGATGATGTTGATGATGATTATGATGCATGCTCACATAGGATCGGACGAGGCCTTAGTGACTTAATGACAATGATAGACAATATGTTCGTGTTTTTCTTTCAATTTCAAGACAATGTAAATAACTTAATTTAATAAAACGAAACTTCAATCCATGTGTTGTGAAACAATGATTCTGTTATGACACTCCCCGACGTTTATGCTGCGGTTTTGTTGTTTAACGCGGTCAGGGTGTGACAATTCTTAAGCTTGAGCTACCCACATCATCAGCTCCCCAAGTCAGAGGTGTTTGGGTGTAAGCTCAAAGGCTTCTGGCTTCGAGGGTACCTGTCTTAAGGTTTTGGGCGGTATTATTTTGAATTTGATTGGACAGTTGATCTGACATGTGACAGTTATTCAGACGGCGGTTCTCTTCCTTATGCCGGTATGCCCTGTAACTGCTGGTTTTTTTATTAATTGCTTCTTTATCTTATCATTTAAGATAAACAATACTTCATTTTACACATTTTTTACAACAAGAACTCCTGCATTCACTCTTTCCGATTTCCAGGTTAGTTTCTCGTTTTTCTTCTTTTTTCTTGATTTTCCTTGATCATCCTTCAGAGCGATGAGTGCTCAAAAGGATATGGGCTAAACCTTCTCTCGATTAACACAAGAGGAGGTTGGATCCTTTTGTGAACACTGGGGTATTGACCCTTCCGTTAATCCGGTTGCACCGGGTTGCGATAAGCCCATTGACCAATGCCCCTCTGGTTTCATTGCTTTGTAGTTTCGTCACATCGATTTTTCTAATCTCCGCTATCCTTTTTCTGTTTTTGTCCTGAACGTTCTGGAGTATTATCGTGTGTCTTTTGGGAAATTGCATCCCTAGGGGGTTTCTAGGGTTCTACATTTTGAGGTTTTGTGTCGTGCCCTGGTTTGTTGATGTTTTGACGGTTTTTTCGATTGGCCAAAAATGGAGACTGGTTTACGTTTGAAATGTCCCAGATTGATTTTTCTTTGATTTTTTCTCTTGTTACCACCCTTGGTTCCTGGAAAGATCGATTTTTTTGGGGTTTCTGAGTCAGTTATTCCATTTAAAATGTTGTGGAGGCATCCAGATGCCATTCTAAATGAACTACATGAGGGGATGTTCCCTCTTGGCTTCGTCATTTCCCTGAACATCTTTTGGTCTTTACCGATGTGAGTATTTTGTGGGATAAGCCGAATCGAGACCCTATGTTCATGAGGGGTGGTCAGGGTATGTTTTTTTGGCTTTCCCCTTCTTTGTCTTCTTTATGTTTATGTTGTCTGACATTTTATTTGTTGGCTACAATTATGTCTGCTTTGGATTTTATCAAGTCCAATGATACCTCTGACGTTGTTCTTGGAGATGTTGAAGCCATTGAGGGGGAGGATGCCATAACTAGGACTGCAGAGGGTAGATTGGTTCCAGGAGGGAAGTATGTTAATGTGCCGAATGTTAAGGGTTTCACGAAGGTTAGCTCTTCTAAACCTTCAACTTGTCGTTCATCTCGCCGTTTGAAGGGTCCGGGTCAGTCATCTGTTGCTAAGCATGTTGATCTCAGTAATGAAATTGAGTTTTCTGAGGACCAGGGTGCTGAGGTTGAAGGGAAAAAGGATAAGGAGTTGGTAGTGGTGGTTGGGAAGAAAGGGAAGTCAAATGGTAAAAAGGTTGTGGTGTCTGCTACCGGAGGTTCTTCGGAAAGGAGTGATGAAGAACCGTTGGAGGGGAATGATAGTGAGATTTATGTTCCCAACTGGCATGCTAAGGTTGGGGATAATTTCATCGTTGGGGTTAATTTCAAATCCTCTGATGTTTACGAGGATGTCTTGAACAATTTCTCCCCTCCCATGGTTCGTGTTTTGAATTCAGCAATGCAGGATGATATGCTGATTTCTCGAATGTTGCTGAGTGTTTGTAATCTGGCTGCCATGCTTCCTATGGGGGTTTCTCGCTTTTGTAAGAGAATGCATGAATATGAAGATTTTTCAAAGAAGAGCGAGAAAACGAAGGCTTCGATGGCAGCTATGAAGAAGGAAATTGATGGATATACTGAAAAGGAGAAGGCTTAGGTTGTGAAGGTTCATGAGTTGACGTCAAGGCATGAAATTGAGCTGAGTGATTTAAAGAAGAGAATGGAAGCAGATAGGCTTCAATTGAAGGTTGAGATGGATGCTTTCAAGGTTCAACAAAAAACCTTTCTGGATGAGAAGGAAGGCTTAAAGGCTTCTCTGTCCCGGGCTACTAGTGACAACCAATGGTTGATTGAGCACGGGTTCCAACAGGTGGTAATCTACCTTCTTCATTCAACCGAATTCAACTCAGCCCTTGGTGATGTTTACACGAAGCTTCTCAATCATGGCAAGCATTTGGGTTTTATTGATAGTTATAAGGCCCATGAGTCTGGTCAGCCTCAGGAGCAATCTCCCTTTTATCAACCCCAAGCCTTGGCTACCTTCAAAGATTATGTCCTCAACATGGAGCGTCAAACCTTTCCTTATGTTGGTGAGGTTTCATCTTGTTTTGGTAAACCTATTTTTGTGCTGCAGGAGATGAAACCCTCTGACCTTAATGAGGCCGTGTGTGCTGAAGTGTTGAAGTCCTTATCTAAGAAGCATTCCCACTCAGGCGATAGTGAGGAGACTTTTTTGGACATTCCTGAGGGTTCATTGGAGTTAATCCTTGAAGGCTCTGAGGTTGCAGATGATGATGGTGGCAGGAAGACAAAAAAGCCAAGAAAGGCAAGAAAGCTAATACTCCTGAAGCTGGGGCTTCTAGGTCTATTTCTAATATTTGAACAATCCATTCGTAGCTATCTTAGCATCTTAAAACAATATTTTGTGATGTATGTTTGTATGTTATCGGAACCATTTAGGTCCCTTGTTACTTAATGCCTTGAAGGCTTCTGAACAATGTTCTATGTTTGATGGCCTGTGTGGCCTTTGCTGCTTTTAACTTTGCTAATGTTTGACATGTTATGTTCTACTTACGATGTCTTGCATTGTTATGTTGTTTCGTTTATTACCTTGTGTTTTTATTTGTTTTGTGTGTTGTCTTTGTTGACGGTTTGTGCACCTTATGGTATCTATACCTTAAAGGGTTCAGTGGTGCAGCCACTTAGATACATCACCTATCCTATTTGTGACTTTTACTTAGTCTGTTTTTTTGGTTCGTAAGCCAACGTTAAGGCTTAAGGAACATTTGGTGTAGGCTGATTAAACCCATCTATGAGACATATTTTTTGAAAAAAAAAATTCTAAGTCTCATGGAGTTGTATTGATTTAGGAACTCACCCCTTATATAGGTCTATTCAACCCTTGAACCTATTAAGCGACGTGGCCTGGGAGCTCATTCCCTTACATGGATCTTGACATGGACTTTCTTGCTAGGTTCTCAACCTAATTATAGGATAGAAAGACAATTTTTTTATAAAAACTTCATCATTCGTTCATTTCAAAGTGTTTTGGTTACAAGGGGAATAAGACAACACTTTGGAATTCTTTCTAACACATTTGACTAAACATGGAACCTTTTAAGGTTTTTACTATTCTAATGACGGAGAAGCTTTTTGCCTTATGGATTTGCCAGCTTGTATGATTCCCCTTTGTGGGCTTCAAGGATGGTGTATGGCCATTCCCACTTAGGGCTAATCTTTCCTTGGCTTTCTTTTTTGCTGGCCTCGTTGTTTCGAAGGATGAGATCACCAGGCTTTAAGCGTTCATATTTTACCTATGCATTGTAGTAAGATTCCATTTTCTGTTTGTATTTCGCTTCTTGTATGGCTGCTTGGTCTCGGGCTTCTTCAAGGAGTTCCAAGTTCAACATCGTCTCTTGCTTGTTTGATTCTAGATCAATGTTGAACGTCCTCTTTGTTGTAACTCCTATTACTGCCATGATTACAGCTTCTGATCCAAACACTAGGCTGTATGGTGTTTTATTGTGACTCGTTTTCTCGGTTGTTCTAATTGCCCATAGCACATTGGGAAGTTCTTCGAGCCAATTGTTATCGTATTTTCCCAAACAAGTTTTAACCCCTTCAACAATGTTGCGGTTTGTTCTTTCAACTTGACCAATAGATTGTGGGTAAGCCACCGAGCTGAGCACTTGGGTTATTCTAAACTCCTTGCACTAGGAGCTAAAAGGCTTCTTGGCAAATTGCTTCCCGTTATCCATGACTAACACTCCTGGCAGCCTAAATCGACAGATAATGTTTTCCCAGACGTAGTCAATGACTTGTTTCCCTGGTATCTTTTCCAATGGCTTCACTTCTGGTCACTTGGTGAAGTAGTCCACGACCACCAATAAGAACTTGACTCCTCCTTTGGCCGGTGGGAATGGACCAACAATGTCCATCCCCCACTTGTGGAATGGCCAAGCTGAGGAGATAGGAACCAGGTCGTGTTTGGGGCTTTTTGGCACTAGAGCATGCATCTGGCAAGCTTCACACTTTCGCAGCTGTTCGGATGTATCCCGATGCATGGAGGGCCAAAAATATCCAAGGTTTATAAGCTTGGAAACTACTGATCTTGGGCCGTAGTGAGCCCCATGTCGCAACCCCCGACCCCACCCCAGGAGCGGGAGTCGCGAACACGAGCCGGTGGTATCAGTGTTTATTAATTTGGCAACAGAAATGAGACATCAGGATTGTAGTTAGGAAATAAATTTCAGAGTTTCAAAACACCAAACTTTTATTCTAAACAAATGGGATAAAAACCCATATTTCATTTATAATATTCATATAGGGATAAACCCTAGTTGCTAAAAAAACATAAACTTTTTATTTAGGTAACTTTATAGCCACTTTCTTTAAGCCTTCATTGCTCCATAGCTGGCTTCTTATAACTTTCACATCAAGTTACCTGACACGCCTTTAAAAAGATTTTATCAGCAAGAAATACTGGCGAGTACATTCCGGTTATAGAAACATATTTGTTATAACTTCACAGTATTAAGAGCGATCACAATGTTTATATCTAATCAAAACTTCCAAGTACTTGTCACTCAACGGATCTGTGACTATGGTCATATCACACATTGGCTACCAGTGTCCAATTGTGAAGGTTATCAAGTAGTGTATACAAAACCCCATAATACCGGTAGTATTTTGTAGAGTACAAAGACTTAATCACTGTAAGTATAACTGAAAACATTTGAGATTTTGTAACAGAGTTTGGTAGAAAAAGAGAATGACTCACATTATAAACTTAGGTATTTCTACGGCTTCCGAGTGATAATTCCTGATTATTTTCTTGAGTTTCTTTTAAAAACATACAATGCACGCGTGTTAGTAAAATAACCCAAATCACATTAGCCATACAACACGAGACAGAACCCCAACGAACTTAGTCAAGCAGAGCCTTGACATGCGTTGATGGGTCCTAGATCAATCGGGTAGGGTAACGAATTAGTGATCGGGGGTTAAATACTTACAACAGGCAGAGCTTCGTGTTTTAGGGGTATAATTGTGACATCTGTGCCTCCACGACCATCATACCAGTACGAATCCAATGAGATCTTGTGTTTCAATCTTGGAATTTGTACAAATAACCTGTGACCTTTGCTCATATCAATTCTCGTTCGATTTCGAGCTCTAAATCGCTTTCGGGAAAGTTATACGCGAACCGATGCGTAAACGTAATCAGTTTAATGCGACAAACACTCCGGAATAGTGACATGGGCTTAACATACCTTAAATAACCTTTACATAACTTAGAAATAAGTCTTGGAAGGTTTGGTGTGTCGAAATCAAGTTTACTCGATTGCAGGGACTATTTGCGTCAAACAACAAAAGTCTACCGATTCATATGGTATCTGTTGGTGCATATGTCTGTCGGCTTTGTCTTGCATCGAGTCTTGTTTTAGATTAGATAGATCAGGGCAGAAATTACGAGAAACTTGTGTTTATGGCTATTTCGCACGAAATGAGATGTTGGCCATTTCACACGAAATGACATAGTCATTTCGCACGAAATGACATAGTCATTTCGCACGAAATGAACTGGTCATTTCGTTTGAGCCATTTCGTGCGAAATCAGCTGCCTATAAATACATGTCGGGCCATTTCATTTGTAACTTTCGGGTTTCAGAGTCGAACTGCTGCCGAAGTGTCTACTCGCTGTAAAACGTTGTTATATCAATCATAAAGACATTTAAAGTGAATCTCAAGCTGAATCAACTCAATACGTTTGTTTTCGCCTCTTGTATTGAGTAAAAACTCTTCTGAACGACTCGTTTGGTCGTGTAAACGATCCTACAAGTGGTATCAGAGCTCAGGAGGAAGAGTTCTTACCGATTCAGATCAAAATTCTGATTTCTACACCTTCTTTTCAAAACTAAACAAAATTTCACGGATAAAATGGCTTGATTTTCACACATTATATGCAAAACTGTGTTTTAACAAAGCGTTGAAAGTTTCAGACCTAAAATTGGACTAAAACCTGGTTAATTGGACAAAAATCTGTTCGAAAGGATGATGTCAGCAGTATTTCGCGTGGAATAAGCACTTCATTTCACATGAAATCACATTCATGAGGCATTTCATACGAAACAGTCAGCTCATTTCGTACGAATTGACAAAATTTGGTCTATTTCGCACGAAATAGTTCATTTGGTGTGAAAATCCTTCTATTTCGCACGAAATCATAATTTCGTTTGGTCTTTTCGCACGAAATCATTCATTTCCTGTGAAAGTTTCTATTTCGTGTAAATCATTTCGTTTAAAGTTGTCTTGCAGATCATTTCGTACCAAAAGACGTTTCGTGTGAAGGAGTCATATCGTGTGAAAGTTCATTTTGCTTGACAGTGTTGATTTCGCTTGAAAGTGTCTGAATTTGTGAAACTTGCTACCGAATCATGGAAGAGGAATTCTACAATGCATTTGCTACTGCCCCAAGTACTCCTGTGGCAATTGCTCAGAGCATGAACATGGGAAATGAAACAGGAACTTTGCAAAAACCGCCGAAGCTAATGGGTATTGAAGAATACTATGGTTGGAAAGATCGGTTTGAAAACTGGGTTCAAGCTAATCATTTGAGATCTTGGGAATATATTGAGAAAAAGTATGTTAAACCTCGTACAGATTTGGGAGTCATCAAAGCAATTTCGGAAATGACAGATAAAGAACGAGATATGTACAAAGCTGAAAAATGATGATCAGTTTACTTCACCAAGCTGTGAAAGAAGACATTTTCATCTTGCTTCAACATGATAATACTTCACGTTCGATTTGGGAAGCACTTCGAATTAAGTTTGAGGGAAGTGAGAAGATGATCAGAAGTAAGAAATCATTGCTAAAGAAAGAGTTTGATTTGTTTACGAGTTTGCCGGGAGAATCTTCAAAGAAATTGATCGAGAGATATTGCCACTTAGTGCGATCTATGTCTTTGTTAGAAATAGTCAAAGATCAAGAAGAATGGGTTGACAAACTAGCTGATGTTTTACCTCAGAAAGAATGGGGTACCTATCTGATGATCTTGAAGAACACTGAGAATATGACAAATTGACAATTTCTCAGTTCATTGAAAAGATTGAAGGACAAGATCTAGAGCAACAGAAGATTGCTAGAATGAACAATCCAAGTGGTCAACAAGATATTAAAATGTATTACAAAGGAAGTGTTCATGATGTTGAAGTGAGTCCGAAGGTCCAAACTGCTTTCAGTGCAGAAAATTCATCTGGATCAGTCAACCAAAGTTCAAACAACAGCAGTGGCTTTTCTTCATATCCAAGGGTTAATCCTAAATCTTTAACCTCAAGCCATCAGTTTCAAAGCTCAAACAGCAATAATGGTCATGTGTTACACTGCAACATTGCGTTGCATCTTCAGAACGGTCAAAATTTTTCTGAAGAGGTCGTTAAAGGTCATATGGTACTACTAGCTACTGTGTTAGAATCTTATGAAGGACTGGTTGCAGGAAGGATCGGAAATCCTATGTTGACAAAAGAGGATTACGATCAGATCGATGCTGAAGAAATGGAACTTATGGATATCAAGTGGTGCTTAGCAAGTGTTTTAAGGAGAGATGAGAAATTTAAGATGATTACAGGAAGAGATGATTTCCTTGATGCTAATGTTTCTACTCTAGGATTTGATAAATCTAAAGTTACTTGTTTTCGATGCAGGGAAAAGGGACATTTCAAGAGGGAACGTATCAATCGAGAATCAGGTGGAGCACAGAATCCATTCGGGAATAATGATTATTATCGGAAAGCTATATATCAACAAGTTGCTCAATCACCATCATCATCAAAAGCAATTGAAGATGGAAAGATGAAAGCGATTGAAGAGTCAACAAAGAGATCTTATTATGGTATAATAGATCAAGATGATGAAAAAATGCAGAAGGTTTTAGCTGGGACAAATACGTTTCACCTGATACAAAGCTTGGAACATTCATTGCACAAATAGTTCAAGAACCAGATTTGATGAAAGAATGGATGAGTGTGTTTGACAACAGTGAGAAAATTCAAGATGGAGAGTTTGTTTCTTCAGATGATATTTCAGAAAATACAACAGTCTTTGATCAATCATCATCTTATAGTAGTGATGATGAAGAAGAAACACAAATAAACAATGGAAAAACTTCATTATCTCCTGAAAGTTTTCAGTTTTATTTTGCAGATAGACTGGAGAAGCTGAAGGAGAGACGAGCAGCAAAAGAACAGAAAAAGATGAAATGTGAGAATGTTGTTCAAAAAGAAGATTCTGAACAAAGTGAAGAAGTTGAAAAAGTTGGGAAGATAGTCGAAGTTGAAAAGATTATCGAAGTTGAAAAGATTGTTGAAGTCACGAAACCTTGTTTAAAATGTCTGGAACCATGCAAACAATGTGAAGAAAAGGATGAAAAGTATAATGAGCTTGACAAGTTGAAAGAAAAATTATTGTTCGATGTCAATTATGTGAAAGAGTCATATGATGTCTTGAACAGAACGGTGAATAGTCTGCAAAAGACTAATTCTGAAAGAGAAGATGCGTTAATCATGATGAATGCCGTGATGATGTCAAAACAGAAGGCTATCAATCACTATATTGAAGAGTGTGCAAAGTTGAAGCAAGAGTTGGAAACTGAAAAGATAGAGAATGAAAGAATCAGACGCTTGTTACAAAGTTATTCAAGTTCTGATTATTTGATTGACAGAATTTATCCAACTGTTGCAGGTTTTGAAGCCTTTCAAGACAAGGAATTGGAAGAGAAGGATACTGGTAAGAAACAAAGTGCAAATTATAACAAGTGTCCGCCTCCGATCTGGGAAGGTTATTCTCCCAGAAAACCAAATGAGGAGCAAGTCAAAAAGGCAGTCAATATAAAATTGAAGTCTGAAACAACTGATGAGTTACCAGAAAACATTGACGTCACATTCACATCGTCTGACACTGATCAAGAGTCTGAGTTAATAAAGAAAGTGGTCGATCAGGTGTTGGATAAGGATGAAGAGTCAGAGTCAAAGTCCGAGTCTGGAAGTTCGAGTTCATCGGTGAACAATTCAAAATCATCGGTTAAAAGAGTTTACAATAAAGAATTCCTATTATCAAAATCTAATTTGAATGATGAACCAATCAAAGTGGCATATACTTTGAATGATTCAGACAAATTATATTATGATGAGGAATTTCCAATAAGAAGTGTTTAAATTGAAAAGATCAAAAAGGTTTTCAAACTAACAGAAATCAATATTTCTGAAATAAAAGATGTAAATCTTAATGAAAAACCTAAAAAGTACACTTCAAGAGTTCAACAACGTCTAAACAAGAAAAAGGGTTACAGTTCTGGTTATGGTTTTCAAAAGAAACCAAACCATAACGGTAATTTCAAAAAGAAAGGTCTTGGTTTTATTTCACCTGAAAACTATAAAAATGAGAAAATTTCTAAAACAAAAACAAAATTTGTTTCAGGGACAAGTGCTGAAGAAGAATCAAAGAGTTCTTTCTGGAAACAGTCAAACAAAGAGTTTCTTGCTGACAAACAGAAGTTTGAGAAGAATGGAATTTATCAAAGAAGGGAGACAAGAACTTGTTACAGATGTGAAGAAGTTGGTCACATTGCTTGGAATTATTCAAAGGCAACCGACACAAAACAGGAAGTTTTTTCTAAACTAAAAGAAAAAGTTGTTGATAAAACTGAACCACCAACTGAAAAGTTCAAAATTTTCAAAAAAATCAACATATGAAGTTGGTGAATGTTCGAAAAGGTTTTATAAGAGAAAGGTGAATCTTGATAACCAAAAATGGGTTGTTAAGAAATCTGATGTGAAAACTGACAAAGAATCTGATTCCACAAAGTCAGAGGAGCCACAAGTTGAGGTAAAAGAAGAAAACTCAGTATCGCCGATGGATGAGGTTAATTTTCCACCATTGCGGGCTGAAAATTTAAAATCAAAGGTTGGAAAAGTTGAGATCTCAAGTCAATTCTATTCTGAAAAGAAAGAATTTGATGTTGAGAAAGTGTTTAATGGGAATGTTAAAAAGATTTTTGGGAAGATGGTCGAGGGAAAGGCCAAAGGGGTTAAAGATTTTCATGAATCGAAGAAGGCAATTTATACCCCGAGTGAAGTTGAAACGGTTACATCCAAGTTTGGCCAGGCTTGGATGTCTGTTTTTCATATGTAAAAATCCTGATTTGCCAGAACTCCCAGGTTGGTAAGTGTGGAGTAGGAATCGGCATCTTTTTTGAGAAATTCACTTCGGTGATATTTCGACTTTCAAGAGATTTATCAAGGACATTAAATTGTACTTGATTTTCTTACAAGTGGAATTGTTAATTAAACCTAAAAATGTTAAATTTTTAAAGTGGTTAAAAGAGAACAAGGTGATGAATTGATCCCCTAACCTACAAGTGGTTTGTGAATTTCAACAAAACTAATTTTTTTTCTGGAAAAACCATTTTGATTAAAACAAACTTAAGTGTTTTGAAATCATAATGGGAAAATAGTTTGTTGTCAGGGGGAGTTCTGATTGTTTATGCCAAGTAGATGGCGATTTGAAGCAATTCACAACAGTTGTCACTTTATTTGTATAGTTTGTTTTCAAATTTTTCTTTAAATGGTTTTTAATTTTAGGAGGAGTAAGAAATTTCAGAAAATCCAAAAACATTAGAAAATTTGAAAAAGCCAAAAACATGATAAAATCAAAAATGAGTTTTGTTGTGAAAAAGAGGAAATGATAGTACATCAGTGGACTATCACAGCATGCTAAAGAATTGGAAAGATAAAATGTGATAAACGGTCTCACTGATGATGTGACAGTAGGTTTTTACACACTTAATAGATTGTGTTCGAGATATAAACCTAAATATCAAACTTACTTATCTCGTGGGGAACATCTCTTGGATATATGGGTAACCCCCGAAATCTTGTTTGAAAGATCCCTCTTTCTGAGATACTAGGTCTTTATGCTTAGTGATATCTGGGGTATTATCCCGGGACTTCTGATTTTGCGGAAGCAATGGCCTAATCCTCGTATAATACTTTTCTCTTGCTTGAAATAAAAGCATCACCCTCAGCATAAAAATTGATGAAACATTGCAAAATGCTAATCATGTGCTGTTGAAGAAAAGATTCTCTAAAGGGAACACACCTAAAGTCGAAGCCATCATCTCTCTGATTTTGCGGAAGCAATAGCCTGAGCTCTCATGGCCCTTGCATTTAACCCTTTACAGATATCATCTAGGTATACTCACCTGTAAGACTGAATATTGGAATCTGGATACGGGAGTATATTCTGAGGTGGGACATGCAAATAAGTTTAAGTGCTTAAAACACTAAATTCGTATCTCGAAACAGTTGAACTTTGTATGAAAATTTAAGTGGATCAATATACTGACAATCTAAGTGAATCGTTTAGAACTGAAAATGTTTAAAGCTTAACGGTGTTGGTGATGTGTTTCAAAATCTGATATGATCCTCTTACACAAACTCACAAAAATATTGTCTGTAAATATTTCTTTACTACAATTCTTTAATTTCAAAATCCAAAAAGATTTTCAGTGTGTTTTAGCATAAATTTTGAAAATTCAAAAAGATTTTTGACAACTGATGTTGGAGAGCTGATTTTCAAAATTCTTAGTGCTAAACATGATGAACAGGTTTGGGAAAGTGTATTTGAAAAAGATTTTCTTACAAGTGGTCATTAGAATAATAATTGTTAAATCATTTTTGAACGTTTTCTACATATGGTATATAAATTTGTTAAATGTTTAAATTTGTGAAATTTATTTTGAGGTAGAGAATGTGCAGGATAGCCAGGTTCCGATACTTGAGGATTTTTCGCAAAAGGATGTGCAGACTGCGATCCCAGCTTATCGAAAGGGGGAGTCTGAAGACATCAAGAGGGAGTCTGAAGACATCAAGAGGGAGTCTGATGATGCTGAAGAACTTAAGGAATCTAGAGACCTGATCAAGAGAAGATAAAGCCAGGTTGCGATTCTGATAGGGAAAGTAGAAGAAGGAGAAGAGTTAGAGATTGAGGATACGTTACATTATTAGATACTTTGGAGAGCACGTGAAGACTGATAAAGATTGAAGACGTTGAAGACTTGTATTGAAGACTCGTCGACATCCAAGGGGGGGGGTCTGTTGGTGCATATGTCTGTCAACTTCATCTTGTATCGAGTCTTGTTTTAGATTAGATAGACCATGGCACGAATTACGAGAAACTTGTGTTTATGGCTATTTCGCACGAAATGAGATGTTGGCCATTTCGCACGAAATGACATAGTCATTTCGCACGAAATGAACTGGTCATTTCGTTTGAGCCATTTCGTGCGGAATCAGGTGCCTATAAATACATGTCATGCCATTTCATTTGTAACTTTCCAGTTTCAGATTCGAACTGCTGCCGAAGTGTCTACTCGCTGTAAACATTGTTATATCAATCATAAAGACATTTAAAGTGAATCTCAAGCTGAATCAACTCGATACGTTTGTTTCCGCCTCTTGTATTGAGTAAAAACTCTTCTAAACGACTCGTTTGGTCGTGTAAATGATCTGAACCTTCCAGAATATGATCATAAGTTAAACATACCATAAATATCCTTTGCATAGCTTAGAAATAGGCTTTGAGGGGTTTGGTATGCTAAAATAAACTTATTTGGTCAAACAAGGACTAAAAGCGTCAAAAAGTGCATAAGTTTGCATTTTTGTGCATATCTTACGTTCTGAATATATATCCAAACATCCAAAAATTTTTGTAATCATTAAATATTTTATTTTAGTGATTGGCATGCTAAAATCCCATTCGTCGCGTAATTTGGATCGTTTTTCGCTTCTGTTCGTGTTTCGTCGTAATTAACCGAACAACGCAATCGTACGACCAAATGAACCGACACCCGGCACATTTTCAAGCATATTTTAAGTTCCCTATACTTTAACTTCATTTTAGAGCCTTGAAATGAGGTTAACGGGGCTTAAATGTGTCGAAAATGCATCGAAAACCAAGTTTTACACGTTCAGGGGCCATTTCTGTCATTCTGCCAAACCTGGCTCTTGCGGGGCGCGTAAGATGAGTCCTCATCTAACACGGGGCGTGGCAGAGGCCAGTTCAGCAAAAACCAGTTTCCTGCAAAACCCAGCTGTTCCTTTGTTTTGTACATGGTTTCCTTCAATCTATGGGCTGGTTTTGGACACCCATAGCTTTGTAAATCAGTGGGCACACATGGAGGGCCAAGATTGAAGCTCGTAATTGTCACACCTCGACCATGTAAAACAACAAATCATGGCGGAAACGTCGGGGAGTGTTGTAACAGAATTATTGTTTCACAACCATGGATACAAAAAGTTTCATTTTATTGATTCGTTAAGTAATTTACATTGTCTTAAAACAAAACAAACATGTTACACATCGACTATCATTGTTATTTTGTCACTAAGGCCTCATCCAGATCCTATATGACTCATGCATCCTAGCAATTAATATCAAGCAACAACACCTGAAACATATGTAAAAACAAAGTCAGCAAAGAAATGCTGGCGAACACATAGGTTTTATAAGAGTGTCGGATTCATGGCTAGTTTACATGTTGCAATACCTTATTAAAAACCTTGTTTTGAAAAGTGTATAATATTGCAACATAATTAACCAACTCAAATCAAGCGGGCTATAATTTATGAAACCTCGTAGCCATGATTCTTAACCCAAAAACATTTGTTTTAATAAACCAAATTGTAAAACATCTCGAAATAACTCGTTAATAAAACTCGTATGGTTTATATCTTTTCGAAAACATCTTTATGTGACATCGTGATAACCTCGTTTACCCAAGTGAACTAAATAACGTCATGGTATGTAATATGAGGAAAACACTTATATATAAGAAGTACCAACGGCGTATTTACCATGTTTTCATCACATTACACTCGTCCCGTTATCTAATCACTAACCAAAAACCAATCGTTTATCCAACTCGTTTAACTCGTTTAAGTCATTTCGAAATCATTTAACTCGTTTAATTCATTTAAATCATCCTCGTTTTAATTGTGAAAACTACTTTTGGTCGTCTCGCTAATAACATCCAAACCTTCGTGACTCGACTATCTCGAAACTCACATTAATAAACCACCAAAGGGTAAATTAACAATAACAGATTCAGTCGTTACCCACCTAACCCACACATAACCATGAGTGCAGTCTGATAACGGGATTTGTCAGATCCTATGGTACCATAACCGAATACTGGTCGGTTCGGCCAAAATTAATGAATGTCATTCGTTATGTAACTACAACCAACAAGTTAGTTCACATTATCGAAATCGTTATTAGTTTAGTATAAACCATCTTAATCGTTTTTGAAACCATCATTAAAATATCGAAATCGTTTTGATACATATGAATCACCCCATAACAATTGAAAACAGTAAAATAGGGGAACTATCTACTCACATGAAGGGCAAAGTATCCTCAATCAAATGAACTTCAACAAACTCAAGTAAAACCAGAGAAATCAAGCAGCACCTAGTAATCGAATCACTAGATAAATAATCAACACCTAAATCGGAAGATCGGATAGAATGAGGTTTTGTAAACCAAATGAGTGTTGGAACTCATGTGATATGGTTTAATAAAGCCTACATTCTAGATCGGAACCTAACCTAAGTGCTTTCGACCCATTGCGACCCATTAAGGTAGCTTACGCTACGTTAACGCGTCGTTCGCGCAAATGCGCGTTCGAGACGTCTAACTAGTCCTATGACAAGTATTATATGCCTAAACATGTTTCATAATCAATTAAGTGACAAAAGTTTATGTTACATATGCTTAATTACCAATTATGCATGAAAAGGGTGTTTTGGTCATTTACCTAAGGCATATAAACTACCTATCATACAACTACTTAAACTAAGTGACCATAAGGTATAACCTCGGAAGGTTATTCCCTATACAACTATGGTCACTAAACATGTTTGGTTGGATCCTAATGATCGACCAAACGGGTCTAGTTCGAAAGTCTAAGCGGGTGTTTAGTGTCACACCCCGACCACGTAAAACAACGAAACTGGCGGAAACGTCGGGGAGTGTCGTAACTGAATCATTGTTTCACAACCATGGATTAAATAATTTCGTTTTATTGAATTATTGAACTCATTGTTTTATTACAAATAAGATAAATACAAATATTATCTTTCAAGTTTTAAAGTTGCTAAGGCACGAGTCCATCCTATGTATAGCATGCATCAACAATCATCACATAACAGCACCTGAAACATGTGTAAAAATTGGTACGTCAGCATAAAAATGCCTGCGAGATACATAGGTTTTACTATAATAGGATTCATGGCTTATAAGTTTTAGAAAAAAATATTTAATAAAAATAGTCATGAACCTTAAAATATTTTCTTTTATAAATCATACTAAAATTTATAAGAAATCAGATAATATAACAGAATAATACATAGGTAAATAAATAACTAAGTAAAATGAGTTTGTATAAAATATATTGTTTGTAAAACAATATTTTGATAAAAAGGTTTGTAGTGCATATATAAAAATATACTTTGGTTTTAAGAAAGTCAAATAAGTAATATATTAAAATATATTTCAGTTCCAAAATCGTTAAATAAATAGTATATTAAATATACTTTAGTCGTCAAAATAATAATTTTCAGTAGTATATCAAAAGTATACTTTGGTTTTATTAATAACATATTTAAACTATGTTTTGGTTTTATAAATAACATATTAAACTATGTTCTGTTTCAAGGTCTGGAAAGCTTCTTCCTGTTTGGATCCCCACTCAAAAGGTTTATTCTTTTGAGTTAAAGCAGTGAGAGGAACCGCAATTTTGGAGAAGTTTTCAATGAAACGGCGGTAATAGCCCGCGAGGCCAAGAAATGAACGAACCTCGGTAGGAGTAGTAGGTGTATCCCAATTCTTAATCGCACTGATATTGGCGGGATCTACATGTATACCTTGTTCGTTAACGATGTGCCCCCAAAATTGAACTTCCTTAAGCCAGAATTCGCACTTGGAGAATTTGTCAAAACGTTGCCCTTTCTGTAGGAGCTCCATTGTAAGACGGAGATGTTGTTCATGATCAGCTCGTGTCTTAGAATAGATCAGAATGTCATCAATGAAAACAATGATGAACTTGTCTAGATAAGGCTTACAAACCCTATTCATCAAGTCCATTAAAACAGCAGGAGCATTTGTTAGACCAAAGGGCATAACAGTGAATTCATAATGACCATATCGAGTACAAAATGCAGTCTTGGGAATATCTTCTTCGAGAACTCGAAGTTGATGATACCCAGAACGTAGACCAATCTTTGAAAAGCAAGTGGCACCCTGTAGCTGATCAAAGAGATCATCAATGTGAGGTAGGGGATATCGATTCTTGATGGTAAGCTTGTTAAGCTTACGGTAATCGATACACATCGTGAAAGATCCATCTTTCTTTTTCACAAATAGGACAGGAGCACCCCAAGGGGAAAAGCTCGGACGGATGAACCCTCTGTCAGATAGCTCCTGAAGCTGTTTAGACAACTCTTTCATCTCAGACGGTGCAAGATGATATGGTGATTTAGCAATAGGATTTGCACCAGGTACGAGATCGATGCAGAACTCAACTTGGCGCACAAGGGGTAAACCAGGTAATTCTTCAGGAAATACCTCAGAATAATCCCGTACAACAGGGATATCTTAGATAGTCTTACCCTTGCCTTTATCCTCTATGACATGTGCCAAGAAAGCAACATATTTCTTTCGTAGGTATTTTTGGGTTTGGGTACAAGACATGAGCTTAAGGCTACTAACAGGTTTCTCCCCATGAACTTCTAAGATCTCACCAGTCGAAAGCGGTATATGGACCATCTTCTCAAAACATACCATCTCAGCATGGTACTTGGATAACCAATCCATTCCTACTATAACATCGAAGCTCCCGAGTTGCATCGGTGTGAGGTCAATAGGGAAAAGATGGTTGTTAAGGTTCAGCTGGCAATTTCAAAGAATGGAATCGAGTACAACGGGTTCACCACTAGCTACTTCTACTGTCAAGGGTTTTCCTAGTTTTGTTCTAGTCATCGAAAGCAAAGGCTCAAATGCTAAGGACACAAAACTCTTATCGGCACCCGAATCAAAAAGAACAGAAGCAGGATGGTTGTTAACAAGGAACGTACCGTTCGCCACTTCGTTATCTGCATGAGCCTCATTAGCATTCAGATTGAAAGCTCTACCACGAGCCGGTGCCTGGTTTGCATTTGCCAACCTCGGGCAGTTGTTCCTGTAGTAGGTCAGATCCCCACAGTTGAAACATGAACCAGGAGGATAATGAGGTCGTGCAAGCTGTTATGGAGGGTTTTGTGCATGGTTTTAAACTGCCTGGTTTTGGTTAGGAGCAAAGCGGCAGGTGTTCGCAAGATGACCAGATTTGCCACAATTCGTGCAGATGCGGCATTGCAACTGTGGATGGTGGTGGCTGTTACATCTATTGCACAGAGGTGCATTCCCAGCATAATGCCTCTTGGCAGCAGGTTGTGCAGGCTGATTAGGAGCAGCCTGATTTGCCTGAGTAGTAACAGCGAAGTTTTTGGAAGCCTTACACTTCCTAGATTTCTTTGAGGACTCAGCAGCCTTTTTACCCTTCTGCTCCTTGGTGTTATCAGATTGTTTCTATTTCTTGTCACCTTTTCTGTGGAGTTTACCCTTTTTGACTTGCGATTCAGTAAGGGTTGCAACTAGCTCAATGGCCTGTCAGACGGTAGTAGGGTTGCTGCCAGTGACAATATACTGAACAGAATCTGGCAAACCGTCTATGTATTTCTCAATAGCCTTATCCAAAGGCGTGACCATTGTTGGACAGAGCAAGCTTAACTCCTCGTATTTATCTGTATAAGCCCGATGTTCACCACTTTCTTGCTTCAAGTCATGGAACTCGTTTTTAAGTGCCCTCTGCTCGTGACGAGGGCATAACTCTCTCATCATGAGAGCTCTAAGTTCCTCCCATGTTTGACCCAAAGCAACATCAGCACCTCTATCTCTCATTACCCCATTCCACCAGGTGAGAGCCCTATTTTGAAATACACTCGAAGCAAACTCGACCTTACGATTGTTCGGACACTGAACATGGCGAAAAGTGCTCTCAAGACTCTCAAACCACTGTAGGAGCCCAGTTGCTCCTTTAGAACCACTAAACTTGAGCGTTTTAGCCGAGTTAAAACATTTGAAGTTGCACAGAGCAGGTGCATTATTGTTATTGTTGGTTTGGTTTATTTGAGTTATGAGATTCAGTAGCATAGCAACCATTTGTTGTGCTATAATTGTCGCCAGTTCGGCATCGGGCTGTTGAACGTTACGTCGAGGAGGCATTCTAAAAGAGGAAACATGAGAGAAAACGAGTGAGATGACGTGATGAAAGAAATGAGACAGTGTAGGATCGTTGTACGACCTGAATGAGTCGATCAGAAGAGTTGTTTATCTGAATCAAAGGCGGAATCAATGACACGAACGCTCAATTCAATTTAAATGTCTCTTGTATTAATCTGATAGAATTACAGCACCTGGAGACAATCCGGCAGCACTTCGTTACCGAATACAAGACCCTGATTCCGCACCAAATGAAACGGGCAAGTACCCTATTTATAGTGGTTGTGATTTCGATTGAAATAAACAAAACATGTTCAAGCGAAATTAACAATGTTGATTTCGCTTGAACTTGCCATTTGCTGTTTCAAGCGAAATTAGCATAAAATCCACTAAACTCAGTTTCTAGCACCTCGAGCACTGTTTATCCTATCCTATCTCATTACATGACTCGATACAAGACGAAGTCAATAGACATAGTGCACTAATAGAATCCCCCTTGGATATTGACGAAGTCTTCAGTGTCTATTCTTTATCATGACACATCTTCAGTCTTGATCAGTCTTCATACTCTCTCTCTGGCTCTAACACTAACAGCTTTTTCAGGCTCCCCTTTTGTTAAACTTCCGTGCTTTAGGGATCGTGTAACATCTGTGCTTGTAATCATTGTGAACAGTTCAATTATCAATAAAACAAAGTTATTTGATCCCAATGTTTGTTTGTTTATGTTTGACATTCTTCATGTTTTGACTTTTATTCAATTTCAAACTCTACATCGCTTTCTGGAGAGTTATACGCAAACTGGTGCGTAAACGTAGTCAGTTTAACGCAAAAATACTCCGGAACATCAACATATACTTAACATACCTTAAATAACCTTTACATAACTTAGAAATAAGTTTTGAAGGCTTTGGTATGGCAAAAACAAGTTAATTCGCCTACAGGGACTAAATTTGACAAACTGCGAAAGTATGCCAATTTGATCTGTAACAGACATTCCGGAACATGACCATAAGTTAAACATACCATACATATCCCTTACATAGCTTAGAAATATGCTTTGAGGGGTTCGGTGTGCTAAAATAAACTTTTGGGTCATTCAGGGACTAAAAGCGTCAAAAAGTGCACAAGTTTGCACTTTCGCGCATAACTTACGTTCTGAATACATCCGGACATCCAAAAATTTATGTAAGCACTAAAATATTTTATTTTAGTGTTTGGCATAAGAAAAATCCATTCGTCACACAATTTGGATCGTTTTTCGCGCTTATGCGCATTCCGTCGTAATTAACCGAACATCATGATCGTACGACCAAACGAACCAACATCCAACATATTTTTGAGCATGTTTCATGTCCACAATGTTTAGTCATCATTTTAGGGCCTTAACGTTGGCTTAACGGGCCTTAAACGTGTCAGAAATGGCTTTAATGCATAACAGGGACCAAAACTGTCATTTCAGCAAACTTGATGGTTTACGGACCGTAAGCCCTCAACCTTACGGTCCGTAAGGGACTCCCAGCTGATCAGAAACTTCTAAAATAGCTGTTAACAGCTGTTAAGAACTCCCTAACCCAATGCCACATGTTAATCCCTGATGGTGGGGGGCCAATTTGAGTACCCTTAATGTTCCAACACATGTACGGATGAGATCAAAGCATGGTATTCGAGGAACGATCCTAACGGTGGTCCAAATCCTATAAATACCCCTTTGATTCACAACTCAAAACCCACTAAATTTCTGAAAACTTCTCTAAGTTGAGGTGTAAAAACGCTTCATACCTGAGAAATATTTGGAAATCAAAGCTTTCGGGGACCCTTTGTAAGTGTTCCTTCGTTCTTTTATTCTTTTAGTGTTAAAGTCAAACTTTGTTTGACTTTCTACATTGACCAGTTTATGGTCAATGTGAAGTTTGTTTGAACTTCATAACGTGAGCGTAATCACGATGGTTATAGTCCCTAGTGACTATACCTACTGATTACCACGTTATCTAGGCTCAGTGACGAGTCGTAGTTTCGGCCAAAATGCGCATTCTTGCGTATTTTGTAACCAAACTACTCTTAGGTATCAAAACCATTTGTTTTGATACCAAACCTATTTTCTAAACATAGATAAGCATGTTTTAACATGCTTAGCTTGTCACTTTTGGTTTTGTGCTTGTCTAGGGTCGTAAAGGTAAGCGATCTAAACAATCGCTTATACTTTCGAACCCGACCCGTTTGGTCGATCATTAGGATCCGACCAAACACATTAGGTGACCATAGTGTATAGGGAATAACCTTCCGAGGTTATACCATATGGTCACGACGTTTAGTTAGTTGTATGATAGGTAGTTTATATGCCTTAAGTAAATGACCAAAATGCCCTTTGAACGCCAAAATTCATTTTAAGCATATGTAACATAACTTTTGGTATCTAAACTGATTTGGTAACAATATTATACATGTTAAGGCATATTTTACTTATCATAGGACTAGTTAGGCATTCCGAACGCGTTTCACGCGAACGACGCGTTAAAGTAGCAAAAGCTACCTAAACGGGTCGTAATGGGTCGTAAGCACTTAGGTTAGGTTTTATTTTAGAATGAAGGCTTTGTTAAACCATACTACATGAGTTTCCATACTCGTTTGGTTTACGAACCCTCATTCTATCCAATCCTCCGATTTAGGTACGGTATATTAACATAGTTACCTATATTAGGTGTCGTTTGATATCCGTGATCTCTAGCATTGTTTGGTTGTTACTCAAGGACTACTAAGCAATCTCAAGTGAGTACATAGACCCCTCTTTTACCGTTTTCAAACTGTTTTGGGGTGAAACACATGTGCCTACTTGTTACTTTCATGCTTTCCATGTTTTCACATCATATACTTGCTATGTTCATTAGTACATTTATAGTACATCGTTTTACACTACATTTCATGCTATGTATGTCCATTGTGTGCATACTTAGTACATTGTTTTACATTACATTTCATGCTATGTATGTTCATTTGATTACATACTTAGTGCATTGTTTTCACATGCTTACATTTTGGTATGACATTTGGTTTGTTTAAATGGGACAAAAATACATTCATTAACATTAGCTACGCCATTCGTTAGTAGGTAGTGGTACCATAGGAATTGACAACTCCCGTTCCTAACATCCTAGGTATGTTTGGATGGAAGCAATGACCGAATTCGATAAACATAATACATATAAACCTTTAATTTGTTTAAAGGTCTATCACCACAGTCACAAGGCTTGAATGTATGCAATATAGCAATACGGCATAGATGTTTGTATAAGTATAGCATGCATTTGTTTCACAAAACATAACTTTGATTTAAACTATGTTTAATTCAATACCCTGTTTTGTGCATTTTACCTCTGGTTTAGTTGATGTATTTCACTTGCCATACATGATATTTATGGATAAATAATTCATGATTTACATTAAACATAAACATTTTGACATTGATATACATATTCAGTGATTTACATTAGACATGGACATTTTGATATGGTTTACACAATAACACTTGACAATTGATTTATACATGAACAATTTACAATGGTGGTTGGTTTGGGTAAGTGATTTGAGTAACGAGGCGTGTGTAATATGATACAAGCATGGTGGATACGCCGCTGGTACTTCCTATATATAAGTGCTTGTATAATATTACATATCGTAGCGTTAATTAAATCATTTCAGTATAGACATATTACATTTTACACAAATAACATATTTTTCACAAGACATTGTTTTACAAAACGGTTTATTTTATACAACCCATTTTACTTGGTTATTTCATTAACCATACACTTTTCTTTTATATAATCTGACTTCTTATCGAGTTTTCATATGATTTATAAAAGAAAACACTTAACGAGATTCATGACTAATTTTTATTAAACCTTTCTTCTAAAACCCAAGTCATGAATCCTATTTTTCACAAACCTATGTATCTCACAGGAATTTTTATGCTAACTTACCTATTTTCACATGTGTTTCAGGAGCAGGTGCGTAGGTTTGATCAGGATACACTAGGGTGGACTCGGGCCTTAGTGACATAAAAGAAGCAAGATTAGTTTAGTTAATGTTGTGTACTTTGTTTCCTTCGTTTAAAAGACAATGTAACTCTCTTGTTGATAAATAAAACGTAACTTTAATTTCCATGGTTGTGAAACAATAATTCTGTTACAACACTCCCCGACATTTCCGCCGCGTGTTTCTCGTTTTACATGGCCGGGGTGTGACAGAAGAGTTGGTATCAGAGCCAATGGTTATAGGGAATTAGGTTATTAGTAATGCTTTGACCTAGACTATAACTTTCTAGGACCCCAACACAAGTTATCTTGTGTTTAGATTTTAAAACATGCACTTCACCTATCCTTAGGTGATAACCACAACGAGAACCTCAAGTTTGAATCCGCCTTGAAAACTAATCATCTGATCTAGGATGATTGATTACAAGGTTTTGAACCCTCTGTTATAAGGTTTTGAACCCCTTTGAATTTTCAAAAATCTCGTCAAAGTTTTGGGTCCTAAATAGTGTGAACACGTGCGAACTGGAAGGGTGAATGCCTGTACCCTGGGTTTTCTGTCTAAGGCTAGAGTGTTCATACAAATCCACATAATCGGACCAGTCACTCTTACCTGGGAACTCTTGGGGTGAGTGTTCACTTATAGGCTAGCATGTCTTCGCGATATATTATTTTTGACCCATTTACTTTGATTAGTCAATGTGTGTCGTTTGTTTGCTTTATGGTAACAAACAAATGACCACCACCTTGCTGTTGTCAATTTTTGTATCATCTCATTCTTTTAACCCAATCATCTCACTCGTTTCCTTTCATGTTTCCTCTTTTAGAATGCCTCCTCGACGCGAGAATCAGATAGCTAATGCCGAACTGGCAGAAATCATTGCGCAGCAAATGGTTGCTGCGTTCCCAAACCTTATTGCTCAATGGAACCAAGCCAACAACAACCACAATGTTCCTTGTAACTTCAAGAGTTTTAACTCGGCTAAACCACTCAAGTTTAGTGGTTCTGAGGGTGCAACTGGGCTTCTTCAATGGTTCGAGAGCATTGAGAACACTTTCCGTCACGTTCAGTGTCCTGATAATCGCAAGGTCGAGTTTTCTTAGAGTGTGTTTCAGAAGAGGGCTCTTACGTGGTGGAACGGGGTTATGAGAGACCGGGGTGCAGAAGTTGCTCTAGCACAAACTTGGGCCAAACTTAGGCCTTTATGATGAGGGAGTTTTGTCCTCGTCATAAACTGCGAGCTTTGGAGAGAGAGTTTGATGACTTGAAATAAGACAGTGGCGAGCACAGGGCGTATACTGATAGGTATGAGGAGTTGAGTCTGCTTTGCCCAACAATGGTCACCCCACTCGACAAGGCTATCGAAAGGTACATCGATGGTCTACCTGACTCAGTGCAAGACATCATTACTGGTAGTAACCCTACCACACTCCGTCAGGCGATCGAGTTAGCAGCGACATTGACTGAGTCGCAGGTTCGAAAGGGTAAGCTGCATAAAAAGGGTGACAAAGGTAAGAAGCAGGCGTCTGACAAAGAGGATGACAAGAAGGGTAAGAACAAGAAGGGTAAGGAATCTGGTTCTTCGAAAGGGTCAAGGAAGCGTAAGGCTTCCCAAAATTTTGCTGTCACTGGCCAAGTTAACCAGGCAGCTCCCAACCAACCCGCACAGCCTCCAGCGAAGAAGCGTTATGCAGGGAATGCACCTTTGTGCAATAGATGCAACAGTCACCATCAGCCGCAACTTCCGTGCCTTTTCTGTACTAACTGTGGGAGATCAGGTCATCTTGCTGATGTTTGTTGTTTTGCTCCGAATCAGGCAGTTCAGAACCCGGCTCAATGAGTTGCTCAGCCTCCTGCTCAGCAACAAGGTCAAGCTGCACGACCACACTACCTGCCAGGTTCTTGTTACAACTGTGGAGATCTGACCCACTACCGTAATCAGTGTCCAAGATTGGTGAATGCTAATCCAAATCAGAATCAGGCTCAGGCTCGAGGGCAAGTTTTCAACATGAATGCACAAGAGGCACAAGCAGACAATGAAGTGGTGAACGGTACGTTCTTTATTAATAATCAGCCTGCATCTGTTCTTTTTGATTCGGGTGCCGATAAGAGTTTTGTGTCATTATCTTTTGAGCCATTGCTTCGCGTGTCTAGAACGAAACTAGGAAAACCCTTGACAGTAGAGGTTGCTAGTGGTGAACCCATTGTTCTTGATTCTATTCTTCGCAACTGCTAGTTAAACCTTAACGACCATCTTTTTCCTATTGACCTCACGCCTATGCAACTTGGAAGCTTCGACGTTATTGTGGGTATGGATTGGTTAGCCAAGCATCGCGCAGAGGTAGTTTGTTTTGAGAAGATTGTTCGTGTGCCGCTTTCGATAGGCGAGATCCTACAGGTGCATGGTGAGAAACCTACCGGTGGTCTCAAACTCATGTCTTTTTTTAAAGCTCGGAAGTATCTGCGAAAGAACTATGTGGCCTTTTTGGCACATGTTGTAGCAGATAAGGGCAAAGGTAAGTCTATTCAAGATATCCCTGTTGTTCGGGATTATCCTGATGTGTTTCCTGAAGAGTTACCTGGTCTACCCCCAGTACGCCAAGTCGAGTTCTGTATTGATCTCGTACCTGGTGCAAATCCCATTGCCAGATCTCCATATCGTCTTGCACCGTCTGAGATGCAAGAGTTGTCTAAGAAGCTTCCGGAGCTCTCTGACAAAAGGTTTTATCCGTCCTAGCTTTTCACCTTGGGGTGCTCCCATTTTTTTTTAGGAAGAAGGATGGATCTTTTAGGATGTGTATCGATTATCGTGAGCTTAACAAGCTTACCATCAAGAATTGATATCCCCTACCTCGCATCGATGATCTCTTTGATCAGTTACAGGCGCTTCTTATTTTTCAAAGATTGATCTGCGATCTGGATATCATCAACTTCGTGTGCATGAAGAAGATATTCCCAAGACAGCGTTCCACACTCGTTATGGGCATTATGAGTTCACAATCATGCCATTCGGTTTGACTAATGCTCCTGCTGTTTTCATGGACTTAATGAATAGGGTCTGCAAGCCTTATTTGGATAAGTTCATCATCGTTTTTATTGATGACATCTTGATTTATTCTAAGACGCGAGCTGATCATGAGCAACATCTTCGTCTTACTCTGGAACTCCTGAAGAAAGAGCAAGTTTTCGCCAAATTCTCCAAGTGCGAGTTTTGGCTCAAGGAAGTTCAAGTTTTGGGGCATATTGTCAACGAACAAGGTATTCATGTAGATCCCTCCAAGATCAGTGTGATTAAGGATTGGGATACGCCTACTACTCCTACTGAAGTTCGTTCTTTTCTTGGTCTGGCGGGTTATTACTGTGACAACTCGTATTCCAGAACCTATCTTTGTGTTAATGTAACGTATGCGAATCTATGTGAATATATGAACTTTGGTGATAAATGGAATATTATGTTATCTGATTATGTGAATGCATGTATGTATGTAATATTATTCCACGAAAACAAACGGATCACACAACACTTGGCCAATCGCACAAGCCCATTCGGGCTACACTCATTACATTCGGATCAAGGGCAACCCATGATGGCTCGGCCCACTCTCTCTTTACACGCATAACAATTAGGGGAAGGGTATACTCCTCATTTGTTTGTTAAAATCTTTACACACACAAACCCTAGCTCTCCTCTCTCTCCCTCACGAACCCGACGGCAGCCACACACCCTCTCCATTGAAGATCTTGTTGTTTGGATCATACTTGGTATACTCTCTTAACCGGTTAGTGTTTTGTTATTATTCGATTGTATGTTTGTTGGTGTTGTGATTCATATGTTCCTTCGTGATGCTTTACGGATGAGATACGAATGATTTATGTTATGAATAGATGATAGGTGGCTCACATGTATAGTATTGTAGATCAACATAGGGTTGATAGTTATTTGATGTTGTTAATGATTGAGAACCGAATGCTTGTTAAATCGGCTGTTATGTTCTATGCTTCGGATTGTTAATCATATGATGATGTTCTAGCTAATCGGATGTGTATGATGATGTTAATAGGCTGTATATTCATGAAATCGGACCAAACAATATGATATGATAAGTTATTGTTCATGCTTCGAATGTGTGTTAGTGATAATTTCATAAAAGGAAACAATATAATTGATTGCATGAAATCCGGATATTTAAACTAATCGCACAAGACTCCTTGGTCGCACAAGAAGTATAGTCGCACAAGCTGATCTGGTCGCACAAGAAGACCTGATCACACAAGATAGGCTGAGTCGCACAAGAATGAATGAATCGCACAAGATGTTGTTCTGTTTAATAGTTGGGCCCGGTGTATATGGTTGGGCCGGGTTGTTACTGGATCGCACAAGTCGGTCGGATCGCACAATCTTTTCCGAACTGCACAAGATCCACCTTTGCTAATTATTGGGCCGTACTTATATGTTTGGGCTTTTTGTTCGTGTGGGCCGGGTATATATGTTGGGCCAAAACATATTGGGCTTCAATGGGTGAAGCACACAAGACGGTTAGACTTGTAAGTGTGAATAGGTCATGTACTTGATCGTTAATGTGATGCCATGATCTATACGTGTTTGCAACCTGTTAACTTATGTGTAAACATACGTGCTTTACTCGAACCTAGACCTGACTTGTATGGTAACCATGTTAGGACGTGGTTAGCCTCAACTAGCTCGATGGACCTTTCTGTGTATCTACCGAGCAAACCAAGGTGAGTTCACACTAGCCAAGGCATGGGATTCCCGGTGGGTTGGGAATGGGATTGAATGTCTACTCGAACTATCTTTACTATTAAACTACTTACTTCTGTCCTCGGATTGAAGGGCACGTACGTAAAACCTACGTACACTATTACTTACTACTGTCCTCAGATTGAAGGGCACGTACGTAAAACCTACGTACACGATCATAAGACCATCAACTCTATCAATTTAAGTCCCTCATTTATCGACTTAATGGCCGAGGCCTATGGCGAGCGGGTCATTAGTAGATAGCACTATTAGGGTTTAACAAACCTCACACCGTGCTAGTCGGACGGGCGTGTACTAATGGACTATGGGCAAAGGGTTAATGCTGATAGACATTAACTTAGGGCACCTCTTACATTTTCGTAGCAGTCGATACACGTGGTCTAATTACACATGGGAAGCCCCCACTAATCTTCGCAAACATGTCAGGATGACCGCGATATGAATTAATACGATACATGGTTTACAAAACGACATACGATTTAGAAAACAAATACTATAACCAAACAACCAACTGTGAACTCGCTAAACTTTGTTGTTGATTCGTTGCTACATGCCTCGCAGGTCATTAGGTACTTATGGAGCTTGCACAGGGAGGAACAGTCGTTGTGGGACATGGCAGTGTGTGCCATGCTATAAACATTACTTTATTTCGTACTTAATACTTACAATGGGTTTTACAATTATGCTTCCGCTAAACACTTAACTATACTTTGGTTTTGAACACCTTTCATATTGTTGGGTTGAATTATGTTTACTTACATGTTGTTCAATATGATTGGTGGCTTGATCCTGGTCAGTCACGCCTCCAAGCGGTGCTTACTACGTAACAGGACGCATTTGGGTCCCACTCTATGGCAACCTATGAGAGCTTGTGATGGATGAAGCACACAAGTCTCGTTACTCAGTACATCCTGGTTCAGATAAGATGTACCACGATATCAAAACTACGTATTGGTGGCCTAGCATGAAAGCTCACATAGCAACTTACGTAAGCAAGTGCTTGACTTGTGCGAGAGTTAAGACGGAATATCAGAAACCCTCAGGCCTACTCCAACAACTAGAGATACCACAATGGAAATGGGAGCAAATTTCCATGGATTTTGTTACTGGCCTGCCTAGATCTCAACGTGGTAACGATACTATTTGGGTGATCGTGGATCGACTCACAAAGTCTGCTCACTTCTTGGCTATCAAGGAAACGGATAAGTTCTCCACTCTAGCAGACGTATATCTTAAGGAAGTTGTCTCGAGGCACGGAGTGCCCACCTCTATCATCTCGGATCGTGACACACGTTTTACTTCAGAACTGTGGCAAGCAATGCACAAGTCCTTTGGCTCACGTTTAGATATGAGCACAGCTTATCACCCTCAAACGGATGGGCAGTCTGAACGCACCATCCAGACCCTTGAAGACATGCTTAGAGCATGTGTAATTGACTTTGGCAACGGCTGGGAAAAGCATTTGCCACTTGTGGAATTTTCATACAATAACAGCTACCACACCAGCATTAAAGCTGCTCCATTTGAGGCATTGTATGGGCGTAAATGCAGATCACCTCTCTGTTGGGCAGAGGTGGGGGATAGTCAGATCACTGGCCCAGAACTTGTGGTAGACACAACAGAACGAATTGCTCAGATACGACAACGAATGGCGGCAGCTCGTGACTGTCAGAAAATCTACGCCGATAAGGGCAGGAAACCACTCGAGCTCCAGGTTGGGGAGCGGGTACTACTCAAAGTCTCACCCTGGAAGGGTGTGGTTCGTTTTGGCAAACGAGGCAAACTTAACCCACGATACGTCGAACCTTTCGAAGTCATCAAGAAAATAGGAAAGGTGGCCTACAAACTGAACCTACCAGCAGAACTCAGTGCAGTTCACAACGTTTCCACGTGTCGAATCTGAAGAGGTGTCTGTCAGATGATACTCTCGTAGTTCCTTTGAAGGAGCTCACTATCGACGAACAGTTACGATTCGTCGAGGAACCAGTTGAAATCACGGACCGGGATGTTAAGGTCCTCAAGCGCACTAGAATACCTCTCGTTCGAGTTCGTTGGAACTCACGTCACGGCCCAGAGTTCACCTGGGAACGCGAAGATCAAATGAAACAAAAGTATCCCCAACTATTCCCAAACAGTACAACCACTGCTGAGGCTGAAGCTACGGAATTTCGGGACGAAATTCCAGATAAACGGGGGGAGGATGTGACACCCCAGGAAAACCAGGAAAACCATACAACTTAACTAGCTTCCTCAGTGAGTACGTGCTAAATTTCGGGACGAAATTTCTTTCAACTTGGGGATAATGTGACAACTCGTATTCCAGAACCTATCTTTGTGTTAATGTAACGTATGCGAATCTATGTGATTATATGAACTTTGGTGATAAATGGAATATTATGTTATTAGGTTATCTGATTATGTGAATGCATGTATGTATGTAATATTATTCCACGAAAACAAACGGATCACACAACACTTGGCCAATCGCACAAGCCCATTCGGGCTACACTCATTACATTCGGATCAAGGGCAGCCCATGATGGCTCGGCCCACTCTCTCTTTACACGCATAACAATTAGGGGAAGGGTATACTCCTCATTTGTTTGTTAAACGCTTTACACACACAAACCCTAGCTCTCCTCTCTCTCCCTCACGAACCCGACGGCAGCCACACACCCTCCCCATCGAGGATCTTGTTGTTCGGATCATACTTGTTATACTCTCTTAACCGGTTAGTGTTTTGTTATTATTCGATTTTATGTTTGTTGGTGTTGTGATTCATATGTTCCTTCGTGACGCTTTACGGATGAGATACGAATGATTTATGTTATGAATAGATGATAGGTGGCTCACATGTATAGTATTGTAGATCAACATAGGGTTGATAGTTATTTGATGTTGTTAATGATTGAGAACCGAATGCTTGTTAAATTGGCTGTTATGTTCTATGCTTCGGATTGTTAATCATATGATGATGTTCTAGCTAATCGGATGTGTATGATGATGTTAATCGGCTGTATATTCATGAAATCGGACCAAACAATATGATATGATAAGTTATTGTTCATGCTTCGAATGTGTGTTAGTGATAAGTTATTGTTCATGTATCGATTATGTATTCATTAGGGTTCATATGAATGGAATGATTAAAAACCTTTGTTTGATCGTTTAGTGGTGAGTTTAGAAACTTTTAGAATTGTTGATTGATAATTTCATAAAAGGAAACAATATAACTGATTGCATGAAATCCGGATATTTAAACCAATCGCACAAGACTCCTTGGTCGCACAAGAAGTCTAGTCGCACAAGCTGATCTGGTCGCACAAGAAGACCTGATCGCACAAGATAGGCTGAGTCGCACAAGAATGAATGAATCGCACAAGATGTTGTTCTGTTTAATAGTTGGGCCGGGTGTATATGGTTGGGCCGGGTTGTTACTGGATTGCACAAGTCGGTCGGATCGCACAATCTTGTCCGAACCGCACAAGATCCACCTTTGCTAATTATTGGGCCGTACTTATATGTTTGGGCTTTCTGTTCGTGTGGGCCGGGTATATGTTGGGCCAAAACGTATTGGGCTTCAATGGGTGAAGCACACAAGACGGTTAGACTTGTAAGTGTGAATAGGTCATGTACTGGATCGTTAATGTGATGCCATGATCTATACGTGTTTGCAACCTGTTAACTTTTGTGTAAACATACATGCTTTACTCGAACCTAGACCTGACTTGTGTTGTGACCATGTTAGGACGTGGTTAGCCTCAACTAGCTCGATTGAACTTTCTGTTTATCTGCCGAGCAAACCAAGGTGAGTTCACACTAGCCAAGGCATGGGATTCCCGGTGGGTTGGGAATGGGATTGAATGTCTACTCGAACTATCTTTACTATTAAACTACTTACTTCTGTCCTCGGATTGAAGGGTACGTACGTAAAACCTACGTACACTATTACTTACTACTGTCCTCGGATTGAAGGGCACGTACGTAAAACCTATGTACACGATCATAAGACCATCAACTCTATCAATTTAAGTCCCTCATTTATCGACTTAATCTCCGAGGCCTATGGCAAGCGGGTCATTAGTAGATAGCGCTATTAGGGTTTAACAAACCTCACACCGTGCCAGTCGGACGGGCGTGTACTAATGGACTATGGGCAAAGGGTTAATGCTGATAGACATTAACTTAGGGCACCTCTTACATTTTCGTAGCAGTCGATACGCGTGGTCTAATTACACATGGGAAGCCCCCACTAATCTTCGCAAACATGTCAGGATGACCGCGATACGAATTAATACGATACATGGTTTACAAAAGGACATACGATTTACAAAACGAATACTATAGCCAAACAACCAACTGTGAACTCGCTCAACTTTGTTGTTTATTTGTTGCTACATGCCTTGCAGGTCATTAGGTACTAATGGAGCTTGCACAGGGAGGAACGGTCGTTGTGGGACATGGCAGTGTGTGCCATGCTATAAACATTACTTTATTTCGTACTTAATACTTACAATGGGTTTTACAATTATGCTTCCACTAAACACTTAACTATACTTTGGTTTTGAACACCTTTCATATTGTTGGGTTGAATTATGTTTACTTACATGTTGTTCAATATGATTGGTGGCTTGATCCTGGTCAGTCACGCCTCCAAGCGGTGATACTCCGCGTGTGGATTTTGGGGGTGTGACAATTACCGCCGCTTCATTGAAAACTTCTCAAAGATTGTAGTTCCTCTAACTGCTCTAACTCAGAAGAACAAGCCCTTTGATTGGGGATTCAAACAAGGGGAAGCTTTTCAAAACTTGAAGCAGAAGGTTTGTGACGCGCCTGTTCTGACTTTGCCTGAGGGCAATGATGATTGCGTCGTTTATTGCGATGCATCTAAATTGGGTCTTGGCTACGTTCTGATGCAAAGGAACAAAGTCATAGCATATGCATCGAGGCAGTTAAAGATACATGAGAAGAACTACACCACTCATGATCTTGAGTTGGGTGCAGTTGTCTTCGCTCTTAAGATCTGGAGACACTATTTGTACGGTACAAAATGTGTGGTTTTCACGGACCACAAAAGTCTTCAGCATATCTTCAATCAGAAAGAACTCAACATGAGGCAACGACATTGGGTTGAGCTTCTAAACGACTATGACTACGAAATTCCTACCATCCAGGTAAGGCGAATGTCGTGGCCAATGCTATGAGTCGCAAGGAACGTACCAAGCTTCATTGTGTCCGTGTTCAGTCTGATATTCAAGCTCGATCCGATATCCAAGCCCGCATTTCTTAGGCTCAACACACTTGTGTTTCACAAGGTTTGATGGATAAGGAATTTCCCTATCACATAACACCTGATCTTGAACTGAAGGACAATGGATAGTATTACTTCATGGACCGTTTGTGGGTCCCAAGCCAAGATAACCTTCGCACCTTGCTTATGGATGAAGCCCATAAGTCTCGTTATTCTGTTCATCCTGGTTCAGATAAGATGTATAAGGATCTTCGTATTCAGTATTGGTGGCCTGGTATGAAGAAAGACATTGCCTTATACGTATCAAAATGCCTTACTTGTCTAAAGGTTATGGCTGAACATCAACGTCCTTCTGGTTTATTGGTGCAACCAGAGATCCCAGTTTGGAAATGGGAAAACATTACTATGGATCTCATTACCAAACTTCCGCGCACAAAGAAAGGTCATGATGCCATCTGGGTAGTTGTTGATCGTCTTACTAAATCAACGCATTTCTTGCCAATCCGTGAGGATTTTTCTGCTGACAAACTTGCTAAAATCTATGTGGATGAAATTGTAGCTCGACATGGTGTTCCTTTGAACATCATTTCTGACAGAGATGCTCGCTTCACTTCTCATTTTTGGAGAACCATGCAATCTGCTATGGGGACCCAACTTAATCTGAGCACAGCTTATCATCCGCAAACGGATGGTCAATCTGAAAGAACAATCCAGACTCTGGAGGATATGCTTAGAGCTTGTGTGATCGATTTTGGTGGTAGTTGGGATTCACATCTTCCATTGATTGAATTCTCCTACAACAACAGTTATCACTCCAGCATCAACATGGCTCCTTTCGAGGCTCTCTATGGTCGAAAATGTCGTTCACCAGTCTGCTGGAATGAGATTGGTGAGGCTCAGCTTACTGGACCTGCCCTCATTTTAGAGACAACTGATAAGGTTAAGAAAGTTCGTGATAACCTTCAGACAGCTAGAAGCCGTCAAAAGAGTTACGCAGACCAAGGACGCAAGCCCATGGAATTTCAAGTCGGTGATCGAGTATTACTTAAGGTCTCACCTTGGAAAGGTGTGATCAGATTTGGAAAGAAAGGAAAACTTGCACCTAGATACGTTGGACCATTCAAGATCGTCGAAAGAATCGGTAAGGTAGCCTACAGACTTGAGTTACCTCCTAAACTTGGAAATGTTCATCTAACCTTTCATGTGTCCAATCTCAAAAAGTTTTTAGCTGATGAGAACCTCAACATACCACTTGACGAAATTCGTGTTGATAAAACACTTAAATTTGTTGAGAAGCCAGTGGAAATCATGGAACGTGAAGTCAATTGGCTTAAACGCAAGCGCATTCCATTGGTCAAAGTTCGCTGGGAATCTAAACGTGGACCTGAGTTTACTTGGGAACGCGAAGATCAAATGAAGGCGAAGTATCCACATCTATTCCCACGAGTTTCCTCTAAATAAATTTCGGGACGAAATTTCCACAACTAGGGGAGACTATAACATATGTGCTTGTAATCATTGTGAACAGTTCAATTATCAATAAAACAAAGTTATTTGATCCCAATGTTTGTTTGTTTATGTTTGACATTCTTAATGTTTTGACTTTTATTCAATTTCAAACTCTACATCGCTTTCTGGAGAGTTATACGCAAACTGGTGCGTAAACGTAGTCAGTTTAACACGAAAAATACTCCGGAACATCAACGTATACTTAACATACCTTAAATAACCTTTACATAACTTAGAAATAAGTTTTGAAGTCTTTGGTATGGCAAAAACAAGTTAATTCGCCTACAGGGACTAAATTTGACAAACTGTGAAAGTATGCCAATTTGAACTGTAACAGACATTCCAGAACATGACCATAAGTTAAACATACCATAAATATCCCTTACATAGCTTAGAAATAGGCTTTGAGGGGTTCGGTGTGCTAAAATAAACTTTTGGGTCATTCAGGGACTAAAAGCGTCAAAAAGTGCACAAGTTTGCACATTCGCACATAACTTACGTTCTGAATGCATCCGGACATCCAAAAATTTATGTAAGCACTAAAATATTTTATTTTAGTGTTTAGCATAAGAAAAATCCATTCATTACGCAATTTGGATCGTTTTTCGCGCTTATGCGCATTCCGTCGTAATTAACTGAACATCGCGATCGTACGACCAAACGAACCAACATCCGACATATTTTTTAGCATGTTTCATGTCCACAATGTTTAGTCATCATTTTAGGGCCTTAACGTTGGCTTAACGGGCCTTAAACGTGTCGGAAATGGCTTTAATGCATAACAGGGACAAAAACTGTCATTTCAACAAACTTGATGGCTTACGGACCGTAAGCCCTCAACCTTACGGTCCGTAAGGGACTCCCAGCTGATCAGAAACTTCTAAAATAGCTGTTAACAGCTGTTAAGCACTCCCTAACCCAATGCCACATGTTAATGCCTGACGGTGGGGGGCCAATTTGAGTACCCTTAATGTTCCAACACATGTACGGATGAGATCAAAGCACGGTATTCGAGGAACGATCCTAACGGTGGTCCAAATCCTATAAATACCCCTTTGATTCACAATTCAAAACCCACTAAATTTCTGAAAACTTCTCTAAGTTGAGGTGTAAAAACGCTTCATACCTGAGAAATATTTGGAAATCAAAGCTTTCGGGGACCCTTTGTAAGTGTTCCTTCGTTCTTTTATTCTTTTAGCGTTAAAGTCAAACTTTGTTTGACTTTCTACATTGACCAGTTTATGGTCAATGCGAAGTTTGTTTGAACTTCATAACATGAGCGTAATCACGATGGTTATAGTCCCTAGTGACTATACCTACTGATTACCACGTTATCTAGGCTCAGTGACGAGTCGTAGTTTCGGCCAAAATGCGCATTCTTGCGTATTTTGTAACCAAACTACTTTTAGGTATCAAAACCGTTTGTTTTGATACCAAACCTGTTTTCTAAACTTAGTTAAGCATGTTTTAACATGCTTAGGTCATCACTTTTGGTTTTGTGCTTGTCTAGGGTCGTAAAGGTAAGCGATCTAAACAATCGCTTATACTTTCGAACCCGACCCGTTTGGTCGATCATTAGGATCCAACCAAACACATTAGGTGACCATAGTGTATAGGGAATAACCTTCTGAGGTTATACCTTATGGTCACGACGTTTAGTTAGTTGTATGATAGGTAGTTTATATGCCTTAGGTAAATGACCAAAATGCCCTTTGAACGCCAAAATTCATTTTAAGCATATGTAACATAACTTTTGGTATCTAAACTGATTTGGTAACAATATTAGACATGTTAAGGCATATTTTACTTATCATAGGACTAGTTAGGCATTCTGAACGCGTTTCACGCGAACGACGCGTTAAAGTAGCATAAGCTACCTAAACGGGTCGTAATGGGTCGTAAGCACTTAGGTTAGGTTTCATTTTAGAATGAAGGCTTTGTTAAACCATACTACATGAGTTTCCATACTCGTTTGGTTTACGAACCCTCATTCTATCCAATCCTCCGATTTAGGTCCGGTATATTAACATAGTTACCTGTATTAGGTGCCGTTTGATATCCGTGATCTCTAGCATTGTTTGGTTGTTACTCAAGGACTTCTAAGCAATCTCAAGTGAGTACATAGACCCCTCTTTTACCATTTTCAAACTGTTTTGGGGTGAAACACATGTGCCTACTTGTTACTTTCATGCTTTCCATGTTTTCACATCATATACTTGCTATGTTCATTAGTACATTTATAGTACATTATTTTACACTACATTTCATGCTATGTATGTCCATTGTGTGCATACTTAGTACATTGTTTTACATTACATTTCATGCTATGTATGTCCATTGTGTGCATACTTAGTACATTGTTTTACATTACATTTCACGCTATGTATGTTCATTTGATTACATACTTAGTGCATTGTTTTCACATGCTTACATTTTGGTATGACATTTGGTTTGTTTAAATGGGACAAAAATACATTCAATAACATTAGCTACGCCATTCGTTAGTAGGTAGTGGTACCATAGGAATTGACAACTCCCGTTCCTAACATCCTAGGTATGTTTGGATGGAAGGAATGACCGAATTCGATAAACATAATACAGATAAACCTTTAATTTGTTTAAAGGTCTATCACCACAGTCACAAGGCTTGAATGTATGCATTATAGCAATACCGCATAGATGTTTGTATCAGTATAGCATGCATTTGTTCCACAAAACATAACTTTGATATAAACTACGTTTAATTCAATACCCTGCTTTGTGCATTTTACCTATGGTTTAGTTGATGTATTTCACTTGCCATACATGATATTTATGGATACACAATTCATGATTTACATTAAACATAAACATTTTGACATTGATATACACATTCAGTGATTTACATTAGACATGGACATTTTGATATGGTTTACACAATAACACTTGACAATTGATTTATACATGAACAATTTACAATGGTGGTTGGTTTGGGTAAGTGATTTGAGTAACGAGGCGTGTGTAATATGATACAAGCATGGTGGATACGCTGCTGGTACTTCCTATATATAAGTGCTTGTATAATATTACATATCGTAGCGTTAATTAAATCATTTCAGTATAGACATATTACATTTTACACAAATAACATATTTTTCACAAGACATTGTTTTACAAAATGGTTTATTTTATACAACCCATTTTACTTGGTTATTTCATTAACCATACACTTTTCTTTTATATAATCTGACTTCTTATCGAGTTTTCATATGATTTATAAAAGAAAACACATAACGAGATTCATGACTAATTTTTATTAAACCTTTCTTCTAAAACCCAAGTCATGAATCCTATTTTTCACAAACCTATGTATCTCACAGGCATTTTTATGCTGACGTACCTATTTTCACATGTGTTTCAGGAGCAGGTGCGTAGGTTTGATCAGGATACACTAGGGTGGACTCGGGCCTTAGTGACATAAAAGAAGCAAGATTAGTTTAGTTAATGTTGTGTACTTTGTTTCCTTCGTTTAAAAGACAATGTAACTCTCTTGTTGATAAATAAAACGTAACTTTAATTTCCATGGTTGTGAAACAATAATTCTGTTACAACACTCCCCGACGTTTCCGCCACGTGTTTCTCGTTTTACGTGGTCGGGGTGTGACAGATTGACACCTTTCTTTCCAATTACAAGCTCATCCTAGCTTTAAGCTCGTCTTCAGACTCCCCCCTTAGACTTAGCTTTCAGGATCGTAGTCTGCTACAATATCTGCAACACTCATACGTTTATAAGTAACAACATTTTGATCATCCAGGATATGAAAACCTGGCAATTTAATCTTCTCTATCAACAAATTTCATGATTTGGCAATTTCAGAATCTAAAACTGGATCTATTTCATAGATTTTAACAATATAAGCATCCAAATCCCTCACAGTTAATCATCCAAGTCCAAACTAATGACCTTGGAGATATCACAAACTGTTTTTAATTTTTGTTAAAAATTCAAGTTTCAAATTAATGAACGTGTTTTATTTTCAAAAACACAATCAGCTTACTTAGATTTTGACACTCAGCATTTCAGACATCGGTTGTCGAAAATAAAACAGAATCAAAAATCTTTTTGTATTTTCTGAAATATAAAACAATAAAGAAATATTTACAAACATATATATACAGACACTATTTTTGTTTGAATTTGCGTTAGAGGATCATATCAGTTTTTGACAAGTCACAAGTACCGTTGAGCTTAGTTACACATTAAGAATTAAACAATTCACTTAGATTGTCGATATACTGATCCACTTAAATTTTCATACAAATTTCAACTGATTCAGGATACGAATTAGGTGTTTTAAAGACTTAAACTTATTCATGTGTCCCACCTCTTGAATATATTCCCGTATCCAGATCCCAATATTCAGTCTTACAGGTGAGTATACCTAGATGATATCTGTAAGGGGTTAAATTGCGAAAACCGTGAGAGCTCAGGTCAGAACTTCCGTTCAACAGAGAGATGACGACTTCGACTTTTGGTGTGTCCCCTTTAGAGGATCTTTTCTTCAACAGCAATGATTATCAATTTTATTGTTTCATCATTTTTGCTGAGGGCGGCGCTATATTTCAAGCAAGCAGAAAGTATTATACGAGGACTAGGCCATTGCTTCCGCAAAATTAGAAGTCCCGGAATAATACCCCATTTATCACTAAGCATAAAGTCCTAGTATCTCAAAAAGAGGGACCTTTCAAACAAGATTTCAGGGGTTACCTATATATCCAAGTAGTGTTCCCCACGAAATAAGCAAGTTTGAATTTAGGTTTATATCCCGAAAAAGTTTACTAAATGTGAAAAACCTATCGGCATATCAACAGTGAGACTGTTTAACGCTATTTAGTCATTACATTTCTTTAGCATACTGTAACTGTCTACTGATGTACTATCATTTCCTCTTTTTACACAAAAACTCAATTTTCTGAATTTTATCATGTTTTTGGCTTTTTCGAATTTTAAAAATGTTTTTGTATTTTCTAACAAAAATACTCCCCCTAAAATGCAAAATCATTTAAAGAAAATTTGACAATCAATACTGATAGCTTCGTTTGACAACCCGAGTTTCCAAGGTCTTTCCTCACAGCTACGTTTTCTTATTTTCATTATGTGTGCACCGGTTATCTATTTTGTATAATTACTAATTAGTAATTGATTGACTGAATGCTAGTTATGGATTTTGTGAACTATGTAAGGTGTTATTAATATTGTGTGTATATATATTAATATACTTTACTGTATTTGATGAAAACCAAAAAGGGTTTTCACTACAACCATGCTCGACGAAAACACTAAGTGTTTTCGCCCCTAGTCTCTCGACGAAAACAATGATGGGCCTTGTCCCAGTGACGAGTTGTTGTAAGTTTTGTTTATAACCCTTACGCGGAAACTGTATTCGGAAAACCCTAAGCAAACCCTAATCACCTTCCCATCTCCCTCTCGCTTTTCTTTGAACCCGACGGCTACCCTCTCCTCATTCGAAGTCAGATTTTCACTGGTTCACTCTTATTCGGTTAGTGTTTTTTGTATATAATTTAACTTTAGTTCTATGTGGATGTTAATGAGATATTCTGATTTCGATATGCATGACGTATTTGGCTTTTGAATTGAATATTGCTTTAGGAGATTTATGGCTGACTATACATGTGGATTGTATTGAATGTGCAGCCAAGTTAAGGTTTTGCATGTGATGGCATAGAAATTGTCAGCTAGTTTGCATGTGGATTTGTCAGGGATATGTGATATTCCATTTGTGTGTGTGACTTGTTAATGGCATGTATTATTAGATTAAATAAAATCAGACAAGTGCTCTCTTTAATCGATGACCGATGACCTCATGATTTTGCCTATTGATTGATTTCAAGATATGTTCGTTTAAATAGGTAAATGATTTGGGTCTGCGCATCTTATTGGTTGCTGTTCGCTTTGAATGTTAAATAAGTAATAAACGGATAATGGTTACAAGTATGTGTATTGTTAATGCTTCGACTTCACGTTAATGTTACATCGAAAACTTGATGATTGATTGTTAACATACGACGTAACTGTTAGATAGATGCGATCATTAGGGTTTCTATGCTTTGTAACTGTTGTTGATGATCGTTGAACCCAATGAAAACCCTACCTCCAACGAAAACACCTTGGTGTTTTCGGCCCAAGTGATTTCGGCCCAAAGGGGATTTCGTGGCATAAGGGTTTTCGGCAAAAGTGTTTTTATTCCAAGTGATTTCGCCAAAGTCTGTGTTTTGTCACAGGTGATTTCGTGGAGTGTCTTTTGTTAAAGCATGTAACCTGTTAAATCTGTTAATTTAATAACCTCAGTTAGCTTATTAATTCTGTTACATGTTAACTCTGTTAAGTATATAATTATGTTTAGTCTATTAACTGAGTTAAGTTTATTAACTCAGTTAACTTTATTCACAATGTTAGATTCATGTAACTCTTGTTAATTCTGTTGGTTAATTCTGTTAGTTGATTAACAGTGTTGGTTGTCATTCCTGTTATGCATCAAATTCTGCTAAGTTGCTAACTTTGTTAAATTTGTTAACCCTGTCCAGTATATTAATGAATAACTGTGTTAGTATAAACTGTGAAAGACTGATATGTGAGACATGAACGGTATGCATGAGACTAACTGTTGTGTGACGCATGATGTTAGCTGCTAAACACACTATGTGACATTGATTTCATGTGAAACTTTACAAACACGTACTGATTGTATATACGTGCCTATTATAGGACTTGACTGATTACTTGCAAACACATACTTTAGCATACCGAGAAAACCAAGGTGAGTTCACACTTCCAAGGCATGGGATTCCCAGTGGGTTGGGAATGGTATTGATGGAATGGTATTGATAGATATGATAGACTTACGTAAAACCTACGTAAAACACTAGACTACTTACCATCGTCCTCAGGGTTCGAGGGACACTTACGTAAAACCTACGTATACTTGTGCTTACTACTGTCCTCAGGGTTCGAGGGACACTTACGTAAAACCTACGTATACTTGTGCTTACTACTGTCCTCAGGGTTCGAGGGACACTTACGTAAAACCTACGTATACTTGTTCTTACTACTGTCCTCAGGGTTCGAGGGACACTTACGTAAAACCTACGTATACATATGCTTGCTACTGTCCTCAGGTTTTGAGGGACACTTTACGTAAAACCTACGTAAACCTCACGCGTACCACTGTCCTCGGGTTAAGAAGGGCACTTACGTAAAACCTACGTAAACCTCGTACGTACTCCTGTTCTTGGGTTAAGAAGAACAAGTATGGTTACAACTACTCTAGTATATACAACATGGGAAGCCCCCACCAATTGAACTTACAAAACGGCTTAGTTAATAACGCGTAGTTATGCAACGACCTTACTTACTGTGAACTCGCTCAACTAGTTGTTGACTCTCTGTTACATGCCTTGCAGGACCATAGGTACCCATGGAGCTTGCACGGGAGGCGCGGTCGTTGTGGGCACGGATGGTAGATGTTATGATAAACTCTTTTATGACATTTCAACTTAATACTTATGTTGGGTTTTTACATTATTGCTTCCGCTACACACTTGTTTATGTTTGGTTTTGAAAACACCTATCGTATTGATGAATGACTTTTACTATTTACTTATATGTTCAATATGATTGGTGGCTTGATCCTGGTCATGTCACGCCTCCAAGCGGTGGTACTCCGCGTGGGGATTTTGGGGATGTGACGGATTGGTATCAGAGCCATTGGTTATAGTGAACTTGGTTTTAATAAGGGAAAAAGTTTTGTTAAAACTAGACTATAACCTGAACAGTGCTCAACGATCCACAACGACGCTTCGCTCCACGTGCAAGACTCAACCCTATAGGTAATACTGTTCATGTTTACATTGCCTACTTGCTAGATTACATAGAACTATGCTCATGGTATGCTTAGATAAACGTAACAACTGTTGGTTGAAACACTTGTGTGCTTACTCTCCTCTGTCATCGCACTTCCGCGAACCTCTCTCACTCATGTTCTCTTTGATATCAAGATCATGAGTGGACGCGTTAACCTAACTCAAGCCCAGTTGGTGGCTTTGATCACTGAACAAGTTACTGCAGCACTCGCAGCTGCCCAGGCAGGAGGTATAACCTGCCATCACCACTTACTCTAGGATCTTTAGATTCTACTCTCGTAAACCAATACTCATGCTTAAGTATGTTTACTCTTACGCACACGACAGGTCAACACGCTCAGCCACCCGTGTGCACGTTCAAAACTTTCATGGACTGTCGTCCTAGTACTTTTAGTGGCACTGAAGGGGCCGTTGGACTCCTCCACTGGTTCGAGAAGCTCGAATCGGTCTTCGAAATGTGTGAATGCCCTAAGGCTCGTAGGGTGAAGTACGCCACTGGTACTCTCGAAGGCACTGCGCTAACTTGGTGGAACACGCAAGTTCAGATGCAGGGGCTGGCGGCTGCTAATGCCACCCCATGGAATGATTTTAAGGAACTGATTAAACGTGAATACTGTAGTCGTGATGACATCCACAAGCTGGAAGTGGAGTTCTTTAACCTGAAGATGACGGGGTCAGAGATAGAAGCGTACACGAAACGATCCAACGAACTGGCAGTGTTATGTCCAACTATGGTGGATCCTCCCATCAAACGCATTGAGCTGTACCTCAAAGGCTTAGTATCAGAGATTCAAAGTCATGTGACTTCTGCCAACCTTGCTACTATTCAAGATGTTACTCGTCTTGCTCATCGTCTCACAGACCAGGCAGTGGAACAGAACAAGCTGCCTAAACGAACTGGTGCTACTACTACTACTACTTCTGCTATTCCCTGTGACAACAAGAGAAAGTGGGATGGAACCTCCAGCAAGGGTTCAACTTCAGTTCAGGCCCAGGCACCGCAGCGAAAGATTGATGACTATCAGAGCCCTGGTCAGCAATCTTCTAGTAGTCAAGGATTGTAACCTCGTCTTAGCTGGTCAGACATTCTCCATCAACCTCATTCCTATAGTCTTGGGTAGTTTTGACATCGTCATTGGTATGGATTGGTTATCCCAACAGCAAGCAGAGATCCTATGCAAAGAGAAGATTGTTCATATTCCCCGTTCTGGAAAAGAACCTCTCGAAATTCAAGGCGACAAGAGTGGTGCTGTGTTGGGCATCATTTCTTTTCTCAAGACCCAGAAGTGTTTGCGAAAGGGTCACACCGCTATCTTAGCACTTGTTACTGACGCATCAACAAAGAGAAGAAGATAGAGGATATTCCGGTTGTACGCGACTTTCCTCAAGTGTTTCCTGAGGAATTACCTGGTCTACCGCCTCATCGCCAGGTCGAATTCCAAATCGAGCTAGCCACTGGAGCAGCGCCTATAGCTCGAGCACCTTATCGCTTAGCTCCAACCGAACTGGAAGAACTGTTTAAACAATTGCAAGAACTCTTGGAAAAGGGTTTCATTCGTCCTAGCTCTTCGCCCTGGGGAGCTCCAGTATTATTTGTGAAGAAGAAAGACGGTACCTTCCGCATGTGCATAGATTACCGCGAACTGAACAAGGTGACCGTGAAGAATCGTTATCCTCTTCCACGCATCGACGACTTATTCGACCAGTTGCAAGGGTCGAGCTATTACTCGAAGATTGATCTGAGGTCCGGCTACCATCAACTGAGAGTCCGGGATGAGGACGTCTCCAAAACAGCGTTCAGAACTCGTTACGGCCACTACGAGTTTCTTGTCATGCTATTCGGGTTAACGAACGCACTGGCAGTCTTCATGGATCTAATGAGCAGAGTGTGCAAGCCTTACTTAGACAAGTTTGTGATTGTTTTCATCGACGACATCCTGATCTATTCTAAGAGTCAGGAGGAACACGAGCAGCATTTACGACTTATATTGGAACTTCTTCGAACAGAACAGCTGTACGCAAAGTTTTCAAAATGCGACTTCTGGCTTCGTGAAGTCCACTTTCTAGGCCATGTGGTAAACAAGGGTGGGATACATGTTGATCCATCCAAGGTAGACTCGATCAGGAACTGGCCTGCACTGCGTACACCAACGGAAATACGCCAATTCTTGGGTTTGGCAGGTTATTACAGATTATTCATTAAAGACTTCTCAAAGATGCACAGCCGCTCATACTACTGACACAGAAAGGCGTTACATATCGTTGAGGTAATACACAGGAAACAACTTTCCAACACTTAAAGGATAGACTCTGCAGCGCACCTATTCTCTCATTGCCAGAGGGCACGGACGATTTTGTAGTCTACTGCGACGCATCCATCAAAGGTCTTGGATGTGTGTTGATGCAACGGGATAAAGTCATTGCTTATGCTTCGCGCCAACTTAAGATTCACGAACGGAATTACACTACACATGATTTAGAGCTAGGAGCTGTTGTTTTTGCGCTCAAGATATGGCGACATTACCTGTACGGTACCAAGTGCACCATCTACACCGACCACAGGAGTCTCGAGCATATCTTCAAGCAGAAAGAGTTGAACATGCGACAGCGTCGATGGGTCGAGCTACTGAACGATTACGAATGTGCTATAAAGTACCATCCGGGCAAGGCCAATGTGGTGGCTGACGCCCTCAGTCGAAAGGATACTACACCTAGGCGTGTACGAGCGTTGCAACTCACTATTCAGTCTAGTCTTCCTTCTCAGATACGAGATGCTCAGGTAGAAGCATTGAAACCAGAAAACGTCAGGGCTGAAGCTCTACGCGGCTCAAGGAAACGGTTAGAACAAAAGGCAGACGGCGCCTACTACTAACGGGACGCATCTGGGTCCCACTCTATGGCAACTTACGCGATCTTGTAATGGATGAAGCTCATAAGTCTCGCTACTCAGTACATCCTGGTTCGGATAAGATGTACCACGACTTGAGAACTACATATTGGTGGCCTAGCATGAAAGCTCATATAGCAACTTACGTTAGCAAGTGTTTGTCTTGTGCGAGAGTCAAATCGGAATATCAGAAACCATCGGGCCTACTCCAACAACCAGAGATACAACAATGGAAATGGGAGCAAATTTCCATGGATTTCGTTACTGGCCTGCCTAGATCTCAACGTGGTAATGATACTATTTGGGTAATCGTGGACCGACTCACAAAATCTGCACACTTCTTGGCTATCAAGGAAACAGACAAGTTCTCTACTTTAGCAGACATTTACTTGAAGGAAGTGGTTTCGAGGCACGGGGTGCCCACCTCTATTATTTCCGATCGTGATGCACGTTTCACTTCAGAACTTTGGCAAGCGATGCACAAATCTTTCGGCTCACGATTAGACATGAGCACAGCTTATCACCCGCAAATGGATGGGCAGTCTGAACGCACCATCCAGACCCTTGAAGACATGCTTAGGGCATGTGTGATTGACTTTGGCAACGGCTGGGAAAAGCATCTGCCACTTGTGGAATTTTCGTACAATAACAGCTACCTCACCAGCATTAAAGCTGCTCCGTTTGAGGCATTGTACGGGCGTAAATGCCGGTCACCTCTTTGTTGGGCAGAGGTGGGAGATATTCAGATCACTGGTCCAGAACTCGTGGTAGACACAACAGAATGAATTGCTCAGATACGACAACGAATGGCGGCAGGTCGTGACCGTCAGAAAAGTTACGCCGATAAGGGCAGGAAACCACTCGAGCTCCAGGTTGGGGAGCGAGTACTACTCAAAGTCTCACCCTGGAAGGGTGTTGTTCGTTTTGGAAAACGAGGCAAGCTCAATCCGCGATATGTCGGACCGTTCGAAATTATTGAGAAGATAGGCAGGGTGGCCTACAGACTAAACCTACCAGCTGAACTCAGTGCAGTTCACAACGTTTTCCATGTGTCGAATCTGAAGAAGTGTCTGTCAGATGAGACCCTCATAGTTCCTTTGAAGGAGCTCACTATCGACGAGCAGTTGCGATTCGTCGAGGAACCAGTTGAAATCACGGACCGGGATGTTAAGGTCCTCAAGAACACCAGAATACCTCTTGTTCGAGTTCGTTGGAACTCCCGTCGAGGCCCAGAGTTTACCTGGGAACGAGAAGATCAAATGAAACACAAGTATCCCCAGTTATTCGGAAACAGTGCAACCACTACTGAGGCTGAAGCTACCACAGAATTTCGGGACGAAATTCCAAATCAACGGGGGGATGAAGTGACACCCCAGGAAAACCAGGAAACAACGCAAACTTAACTAGCTTCCTCAGTAACCGCATGCTAAATTTCGGGATGAAATTTCTTTCAAGTTGGGGATAATGTGACAACCCGAGTTTCCAAGGTCTTTCCTCACAGCTACGTTTTCTTATTTTCATTATGTGTGCACCGGTTATCTATTTTGTATAATTACTAATTAGTGATTGATTGACTGAATGCTAGTTATGGATTTTGTGAACTATGTAAGGTGTTATTAATATTGTGTGTATATATATTAATATACTTTACTGTATTTGATGAAAACCAAAAAGGGTTTTCACTACAACCATGCTCGACGAAAACACTAAGTGTTTTCGCCCCTAGTCTCTCGACGAAAACAATGATAGGCCTTGGCCCAGTGATGAGTTGTTGTAAGTTTTGTTTATAACCCTTACGCGGAAACTATATTCGGAAAACCCTAAGCAAACCCTAATCACCTTCCCATCTCCCTCTCGCTTTTCTTTGAACCCGACGGCTACCCTCTCCTCATTCGAAGTCAGATTTTCACTGGTTCACTCTTATTCGGTTAGTGTTTTTTGTATATAATTTAACTTTAGTTCTATGTGGATGTTAATGAGATATTCTGATTTCGATATGCATGACGTATTTGGCTTTTGAATTGAATATTGCTTTAGGAGATTTATGGCTGACTATACATGTGGATTGTATTGAATGTGCAGCCAAGTTAAGGTTTTACATGTGATGGCATAGAAATTGTCAGCTAGTTTGCATGTGGATTTGTCAGGGATATGTAATATTCCATATGTGTGTGTGACTTGTTAATGGCATGTATTATTAGATTAAATAAAATCAGACAAATGCTCTCGTTAATCGATGACCGATGACCTCATGATTTTGCCTATTGATTGATTTCAAGATATGTTCGTTTAAATAGGTAAATGATTTGGGTCTGCGCATCTTATTGGTCGCTGTTCGCTTTGAATGTTAAATAAGTAATAAACGGATAATGGTTACAAGTATGTGTATTGTTAATGCTTCGACTTCACGTTAATGTTACACCGAAAACTTGATGATTGATTGTTAACATACGACGTAACTGTTAGATAGATGCGATCATTAGGGTTTCTATGCTTTGTAACTGTTGTTGATGATCGTTGAACCCAATGAAAACCCTACCTCCAACGAAAACACCTTGGTGTTTTCGGCCCAAGTGATTTCGGCCCAAAGGGGATTTCGTGGCATAAGGGTTTTCGGCCAATGTGTTTTTATTCCAAGTGATTTCGCCAAAGTCTGTGTTTTGTCACAGGTGATTTCGTGGAGTGTCTTTTGTTAAAGCATGTAACCTGTTAACTCTGTTAATTTAATAACCTCAGTTAGCTTATTAATTCTGTTACATGTTAACTTTGTTAAGTATAAAATTATGTTTAGCCTATTAACTGAGTTAAGTTTATTAACTCACTTAACTTTATTCACAATGTTAGATTCATGTAACTCTTGTTAATTCTGTTAGTTAATTCTGTTAGTTGATTAATAGTGTTGGTTGTCATTCCTGTTATGCATCAAATTCTGCTAAGTTGCTAACTTTGTTAAATTTGCTAACCCTGTCCAGTATATTAATGAATAACTGTGTTAGTATAAACTGTGAAAGACTGATATGTGAGACATGAACGGTATGCATGAGACTAACTGTTGTGTGACGCACGATGTTAGCTGCTAAACACACTATGTGACATTGATTTCATGTGAAACTTTACAAACACGTACTGATTGTATATACGTGCCTATTATAGGACTTGACTGATTACTTGCAAACACATACTTTAGCATACCGAGCAAACCAAGGTGAGTTCACACTTCCAAGGCATGGGATTCCCGGTGGGTTGGGAATGGTATTGATGGAATGGTATTGATAGATATGATAGACTTACGTAAAACCTACGTAAAACACTAGACTACTTACCATCGTCCTCAGGGTTCGAGGGACACTTACGTAAAACCTACGTATACTTGTGCTTACTACTGTCCTCAGGGTTCGAGGGACACTTACGTAAAACCTACGTATACTTGTGCTTACTACTGTCCTCAGGGTTCGAGGGACACTTACGTAAAACCTACGTATACATATGCTTGCTACTGTCCTCAGGTTTCGAGGGACACTTACGTAAAACTTACGTAAACCTCACGCGTACCCCTGTCCTCGGGTTAAGAAGGGCACTTACGTAAAACCTACGTAAACCTCGTACGTACTCCTGTTCTCGGGTTAAGAAGAACAAGTATGGTTACAACTAGTCTAGTATATACAACATGGGAAGCCCCCACCAATTGAACTTACAAAATGGCTTAGTTAATAACGCGTAGTTATGCAACGACCTTACTTACTGTGAACTCGCTCAACTAGTTGTTGACTCTCTGTTACATGCCTTGCAGGACCATAGGTACCCATGGAGCTTGCACGGGAGGCGCGGTCGTTGTGGGCACGGATGGTGGATGTTATGATAAACTCTTTTATGACATTTCAAGTTAATACTTATGTTGGGTTTTTACATTATTGCTTCCGCTACACACTTGTTTATGTTTGGTTTTGAAAACACCTATCGTATTGATGAATGACTTTTACTATTTACTTATATGTTCAATATGATTGGTGGCTTGATCCTGGTCATGTCACGCCTCCAAGCGGTGGTACTCCGCGTGGGGATTTTGGGGGTGTGACACTTCGTCTCGCCATCCATTTTCTGCTTTTCGTGCTCTGTTTTGCAGAAAATCTAACATACCCCCATGATTTACAACCCATTGATTTTCGACAGTTTGAAAACCGTTTTTCAATCTTGTGAAAGTAATCATGTTTGTTCAGCCGTGAGGGTTTCGGCGTATTCAAGTAACATATTTTTTATTTTTATTTATTTTTGACAAAAAAAAAAATTTATAAAAAAACAAACATATTTTTAGTTTTTAAATTTTTCAATTTTTTTTTTATTTTTGAAATATTGTTTATTTATATACAGAAAACAAACAAACTTCCTGTTTCAACCAACACAGGATTCAGCAGCCTCCTCTCCTCGTTGTGCCAGGCTGCTCCAACTTCCAATCTCACAATCTTCGGTTCTGTTGAGCACCTGCACATTCAAACTTCTTAATTATTTGAACAATTTAGCCCAGGTCTGTTGAACCTTAGGCATTTCAACACAATATGTATCATTCAGTTTAGGGAAATCTTTGTCATCAAAGACTTTTTCACCTTTGACTTCAACTTTCTCATCTTTTACCGAAATCACTTGTTTCTTAACACTCCATGTTTGACCTTTTGGAATACCTCTTTTATAAAAATGTGAATCTTTTTGAACATTTTGACTTTGAACAACAACTTTTGGTTTCCAAAACTCATTTGGTTTTGTTGCATCGACATTTGTTTTGCAACTTTGTGTTGTTCTTAATCTGGGTGTGTGAGAATTCCGGATCTGTCTAGACTCAAACCTATTCGGGTTTGATTTCCAAGTTTGGTTCAAAGCAAACTTGTTTGTGTTGTACCTCCAAGTTTGTTTTGAATCAAATCTGGTTGACCTGTGTTTCACATCCTCAGATTTCTGTTTCTCAACATTTTTAGGCTTCTTTTTGTCAACATCCACAGATTTCAGATTTGGACACTTACGTGCAAGATGTCTAATTTGAACACATTTAAAACAAGTTCTTTTTTAAACATCTTTAACCTGTGGTTGTTGCTTTTTCTTTTGAGAATAGAAATCTTCATTAGACTGTTGTCTAAATTGATAAACATGTTTTTCTTCTTCTTCTAAACTTGTTCCTTGAAAAAAAGTTCATTTTTGCCTAATAATTTGGCATTACATTTCTTTTCCAACCTTGTTTCTTCTTATAACCCAACCCAGCCTTCATGTTCTTCTTTTTGTAACCAGGTTTGTTATAAAAAGTTTTGTGACCTTTTCCAGCAAACTTTGAAATCTCAGACTTTTCAATCTCAACCATTTTGAAAACTTTATCAACCTTTCTGAAATCACATTCTGAATCAGGAATACAACATCTAAGAATAATTTGTCCGATCCAATCATGGTATAAACCAATCCTTTTGAATCTTCATTCAAATTTTTCTTGGACTTTGTGTTTTTCAGATAACCATCATGAAAATTACCTTCATTTTCATCCTGTGATTCAGTTTTACCTGTATCAACTGACTCTTCTTTCAACACACTTTCAACGACCTTACCTACCACCTCTGAATCACTAGAATCATCAGATTTGGAATAGGTTACGTCAATGTTGTCTGGCAATTGATCTACCATGTTGAAAGCTTTTTCCACCTTTTCATCATCATAAAACACAAACTTTTCCGGTGGTGGTACTTGATGAAACTCTGAGCCAATGCCTTTCTTGTTTTGCTCAGACTCACCATCCTCCGGTTTTATATTGAAAATACGTTCAAGCACATATGTCGACACGTGATAACTTTTTAACTTGTTATTATCCTGTTCTAAATCAGCAATCTGACGCTTAAGCTTAGCAACATCCTCAATGTAAGAATTAACAACTTGTTGCTTTATTTCATAATTTCGCTTATACGTATCAGTTGTTTTAGAACAATATTTCAATCTTGATTGAATAAGTTTCATTTTACTTTTTACTTTTTCATATGATTCTTTTGTAATGTGATAAGCTAATTTTATTGAGTCGTATTCCTTTTTCATTTCCTGAAAAGCATTCTCTTTTTGATCACATTCTTCTGTCTTTTTCAAAACATTTTCTTTCAAAACTTCATTTTCTTTTTCTAACTTTTTACATTTTGCTGAAGACATTTCATTATTATTTTTCAAAACCTTTTCGTTTTCTAACATTTCTCTGCATTTATTTTTGAAAACTTCTTCTAATTTTTTGAAATCAAGATCTCTTGTTCTGATCTTTTCATTTTTTTCAGTACAAGCACTACACATTTCCATGCATTTCTTGCACTGTTCAACGATTTTGATTTGAGTTTCAGAATCAGAATTTACCTCAGTGATTGAGACTTCGGTGTTTGCTTCAGTTTCTGTCTGATCATCTTCTTTCTGCTGCTTCTCATCAACGGCTTCAATATCAACACCAACATCACCAACAACATCAGCAGAACTATCAACCTTCACTTCAGTTTCTTCAACTTGTTGTTCTTCAGTAACAGCTTCTTTCTCAACCTCTTCATTCACCTTAACTTTTTCTACCTTCACATCCTCAGCAATCTTCACATCTTCCTCTTTAACTGCTTCGACTTGAACTTCCTCAGCTACCTTCTTCAAATCATTCACCAGATTCTCAATATTCTTCTTCATTCTTTCTTCATTCCTCTTCCTCGGATTTGTTGTCATAGCATCTCTGATGATTTTATCCAGCTTTTTTACATATGTTTTGTCTTTTGCAATATTTGAATAATATTCACCGGATCGAGGAATTACTAGAAGAACATCATCATGAACTATGTCACTCCTGGGAACAACTGGTTCTCCTTCTTTGTTTACGAAACATTCTTGTTTCTTATCCCATCCTTTGTTTCGAACAACATTTTCATATTCTTCCTGCATCTTCTCCATTTTGCATCCAACAATGAAAATTTCTCTCTCAGTTTTCTCTCTCAAAATCTCTTCTCGAGTTTTCTCTTTTATCTCAGCTGTGCCTTTTTCTTCTTTGTTTTCCTCTTGAATTTCAACAACAAAAGCATAATGATCTTGTTTTTTGTGAAGAATTTCTGCATATTCGTTTGTAAGAGTTTCTGCATCTTCCTTTGTTCTAATTTTGAATCGATAATCAATACGATCTTCTTCTAGACAAATCATTCAAAAACAGAAGATTGTTTTTCAAAAATCGTTTCGAAAAATTTGGTTTCTTGTTTTGATAATCACCTAAGGATAGGTGAAGTGCATGTTTTAAGATCTAAACACAAGATAACTTGTGTTAGGGTCTAGAAAGGTTATAGTCTAGGTCAAAGCATTACTAATAACCTAATTCCCTATAACCATTGGCTCTGATACCAACTCTTCTGTCACACCCCGACCACGTATAGCATACAAGACGTGGCGGAAAACGTCGGGGAGTGTTGTAACAGAATTAATTGTTTCATAACCATGGCATTCAAAGTTGTATTTTATTTATTAACATAAGAGTTTCATTGTCTTAAACAGAAATTAAAGAGTTCAGAACATAATTAAACTAAGTCTTTCTTCATTTTAAATCTCTAAGGCACAGGTCCGCCCTAGTGTCACGATCATCATCCTACGAAAAAGCTCCTGAAAACACATGTGAAAATAGGTACGTCAGCATAAAAATTCCCGTGAGATACATAGGTTTGTGAAAATAAGATTCATGACTTAAGTTTAAGAAAATGTTTAGTCATGAACCTTGTAATTTGATTTGTTTTGTAAATCGCTTGAAAAACAATAAGTTCAGATGATATGTATAAGTAAAAGAATAATGTATGGTTAAATGAATAACCATGTAAAATGAGTTGTATAAAATAAACCGTATTGTAAAACAAAGTCTTGTGAAAACATGTTACTTGTATAAAATGTATAAGTCCAAAATCAATGATTTAAATAACGCTATGATATGTAATATAATACAAACACTTATATATAGGAAGTACCAGCGGCGTATCCACCATGCTTGTGTCATATTACTCACATTTCGTTACTTAAGTCACTTAACCAACCAACAATGTATAATGTCTATGTTTAAACTAATTGTCAAAAGTCCTTGTATAAACCATGTCAAACACTTATATAGACTGGATCCTCTAAGAAGTCAAAGAAGCAAAAGGCTTCTCAGAACTTCGCCGTGGTCGCTCACAATGATCAAGCCGTCCCCAACCAACTAGCTCAACCCCTTGCCAGGAAACCTTACAACGGAACTGCACCCTTGTGCAACCAATGTGGCCTACATCATCATGCTGGTGTGAAGTGCCGCACATGCCAAGTTTGCGGACTTATAGGTCATACAGCGAGGGTTTGCCCAACAGCAGCAGCACCAAATCAGATTAACAACAATCCTGCTCAAGCTCGTTTTCCACCGGGATCTTGCTACAACTGTGGCGAGATGGGCCATTTTAGTAGGAATTGCCCAAGACTTGCTAATGCAAATCCAGCATAGGGATGAGCATATGACCAACCAGAAGACAACATCGTTTAGAAATAATCACGTCTTATGTATTATTTTCTTTTGTTGTCACGATCCATGAAACGGTTGTTGTTATCATTGTTTATAAATAAATCTTTTATTTACATCGCAATGTATTTATGGGATTGTATGTATAAACAACATATCCTCTACAATACCGACAATCAAGGAACCGCATTCCTTGAAGAACAGACTACCCCCAAATTTCTTCCATTTTATGATCTCTTGTGTTTTTCACGAAAATCCTAAGTACCCGTTTCTTCCAAGAGAAACAAAGTACGAGGTGCCAAGTTAATAGCAATCAATAACAAGATGATAACAATTAAACAATTATGTGGTTATGTGCTTATGTGTTCCCTTTTATGTGTCATGTAATTCAAATTATGTTATCCAAATCCTCGTAAAATCTTACATATCCTTGTGCAAGAGATTCCTAGTAGGATACCCAAAGGTACTACCTAAAATCCTTAATGGACTTCTACGTTGTAGTTAAAGTCCCTTGGATTTTAATGTACTACTTCATAATTAGACCCCTTTAGTGGTCTAGTTAAACAGATTGATCCAAAAATCTGGTTAGGGATATCATGTGATGATATAGCTGAAAGGACTCCTTAGTGGCCTAATTAAGAAGATCCTCTGTTGATCTAATTAAAAGGACCCTATGGTAGTCTAGTCACTCTCATCTCAAGTTTGATATCTTTCCCCACAACATTACAAAACGAACTGTGCGGACTGTGCAAGGAATTACGTAATTATGGATGCATACATAATTATGGAATTTAGTGCACGAAAATCACAGCAAGTTCTATCATGTATCTAGAGTAAACCCTATTCATTTCCAATTCTGATGAAGCACCCGTTGAGGAAAAATGAACTAGCTATTCATTTTTCACTTCTGAAGAATATCCGTTGAGGAAATGAATATCCGTTGTTTATCTTTTCATTTCCATTCTGAAGAATAACCGTTGAGAAAAAAAAAATGAATTATCCATTCATTTTCATTCTGAAGAATATCCGTTGAGGAAATGAATATCCGTTGCTTATCTTTTCATTTCCATTCTAAAGAATAACCGTTGAGAAAAATGAATTATTCATTCATTTTTGTTCTGAAGAATATCCGTTGAGGAAATGAATACCCGTTGTTTATCTTTTCATTTCCATTCTGAAGAATAACCGTTGAGGAAAATGAATTATCCATTCATTTTCGTTCTGAAGAATATCCGTTGAGGAAATGAATATCCGTTGTGTAATTCTTCATTTCCAACTCTGACGAAGCAACCGTTGAAAATGACTCCGTTAGTTCATTTTCGTTTCTGAAGATTTATCCGTTGAGGAAATGAATATCCGTTGTGTAGTCCTTCATTTCCGTACCTGAGGAAACAACCGTTGAAAATGACTCCGTTATTTCATTTTCGTTTCTGAAGATTATCCGTTGAGGAAATGAATATCCGTTGATTTTTCTTTCATTTCAAATTCTGAAGAACAAACCGTTGAGGAAAATGACCCCGTCTGTTCATTTTCGTTCTGAAGAATATCCGTTGAGAGAAATGAATATCCGTGGATTATTCCTTCATTCCCATTTCTGACGAAGAATCCGTTGAGAAAGAATGAATCATCCATCCATTCTCACTTCTGAAGAATATCCGTTGAGGGAAATGTATATCCGTTTAGTTAATTCCTTTATTTTCCATTTCCGAAGAACCCGTTGAAAAGAAAATGACCCTGTTCATTCATTTTCACTTCTGAAAAATATCCGTTGAGGAAAATAATCAGATTATGCTTTACATATCTTTGATGACTATTTGACACAAAGTCATAGACAGACTCCTACGAATAAATTTCGGGACGAAATTTCCTAAAGTAGGGGAGACTGTAACACCTGTGTCATTTCAACCATCAAACAAATTCCAAACCAATGAAATATTGTATTTCATACTTTGGACTTGTATAAAAATGTGTATCTTTTGCACATATCAAGTCTTGTTCGATTTCAAGCTCTAAATCGCTTTCTGGAAGGTTATACGCGCACTGATGCGTAAATATAACCAGTTTAATGCAACGAACACTCCGGAATAGTGAAATAGGCTTAACATACCTTAAATAACCTTTACATAACTTAGAAATAAGTTTTGAAGGCTTTGGTATGGCAAAAACAAGTTAATTCGCTTACAGGGACTAAATATGACAAACTGCGAAAGTATGTCAATTTGAACTGTAACGAACATTCCGGAACATGACCATAAGTTAAACACACCATAAATATCCTTTACATAGCTTAGAAATAGGCTTTGAGGGGTTCGGTGTGCTAAAATAAACTTTTGGGTCATTCAGGGACTAAAAGTGTCAAAAAGTGCACAAGTTTGCATTTTCGCGCATAACTTACGTTCTGAATACATCCGGACATCCAAAAATTTATGTAAGCATGACTACATTATATTTTATGGTTCGCCTTAAGAAAAATCCATTCGTCGCGTCATTTGGATCGTTTTTCGCGCTTGTGCGCATTCCGTCGTAATTAAGCGAACATCGCGTTCGTACGGCCAAACGAACCGACATCCGAGATATTTTTGAACACATTTTAAGTTCCCTATACTTTAACTTCATTTTAGAGCTTTGAAATGGGGTTAACGGGCCTTAAACGTGTCGAAAATGGGCTGAATGCATGACAGGGACCAAAAGTGTAAATCTGCCAAACTTAAGCCTAGCGGTGCGCTACACTTTTAGCGTAGCGGTGCGCTAGGGGTCTGCAGACCAGATGCAATGTACTTAACAGCCTGTTTTCAGCTGGATTAACCACAACCACACATTCCTAATTATCTAGTCATCTGATAAGGATGGATTTCCAGCCACCATAAGGTTCCGACAAGTGTACGGGTTGGATTCATGGCACGTTTTCCATGGAACGATCCTAACGGTTCGGGTATTCCTATAAATACCCAACCCACACAACCTCATTTTGCACAAGAATTCTGATTTGAGAGCTCTAAGTTGAAACCATTGTTTCATACCTGAGTTCTTGGATCGGGATTAGCATTCGGGGACCCTTCGTAAGTATTCTTTCGTTCTTTTCCTTATTTTATTGCTTTTCGAGTCCGAAAGTCAAACTTTGTTTGACTTTCAGCGTTGACCAGTAATGGTCAATGCGAAGTTCGTTTGAACTTCGCAACGTGAGTGTAATCACGTTGGTCATAGTCCCTTGGGACTATGCCCACTGATTACCACGTTGTTTAGGGTCGTAGGGTAAGCGATCTGATAAATCGCTTATACCTCGAACCCGACCCAGTTTGGTCGATCATTAGGATCCGACCAAATACATTAGGTGACCATAGTAGGTAGGGAATAACCTTCCGAGGTTATACCCTATGGTCACATCGTTTAAGTAGTTGTATGATAGGTAGTTTATATGCCTTAGGTAAATTACCAGAATACCCTTTTCATGTATAATTGGTAATTAAGCATATGTAACCTAAACCTTGTCACATAACTGATTATGTAACATGATTAGGCATATAACACTTGTCATAGGGCTAGTTAGGCGGTCCGAACGCGTTTCACGCGCACGACGCGTTAAAGTAGCATAAGCTACCTTAATGGGTCGCGATGGGTCGAAAGCACTTAGGTTAGGTTTCATTTAGTATGTAGGCTTTGTTAAACCATATGACACGAGTCTCTATACTCGTTTGGTTTGCGAACCCTCATTCTATCTAAATCCTCCGATCTAGGTCCGGTTAATTAACATAGTTATCTATATTAGGTGCCGTTTGATATCCGCGATCTCTAGCATTGTTTGGTTGTTACTCAAGGACTTCTGAGCAATCTCAAGTGAGTACATAGACCCCTCTTTTACTGTTTTCCAAACTGTTTTGGGGTGGAACACATGTGCCTACTTGTTACTTTCATGCTTTCCTGTTTTCACATCATATACATGCTATGTTCGTTAGTACATTATAGTACATGATTTCATATATTTCATGCTAGGTGTGCCCATTGTGTGCATTACTTGGTACATTGTTTTACATTACATTTCATGCTAGGTGTGCCCATTGTGTGCATTACTTAGTACATTGTTTTACATTACATTTCATGCTAGGTGTGCCCATTGTGTGCATTACTTATTTCATGCTAGGTGTGCCCATTGTGTGCATTACTTAGTACATTGTTTTACATCACATTTCATGCTAGGTGTGCCCATTGTGTGCATTACTTAGTACATTGTTTTACATCACATTTCATGCTAGGTGTGCCCATTGTGTGCATTACTTAGTACATTGTTTTACATACATTTCATGCTAGGTGTGCCCATTGTGTGCATTACTTAGTACATTGTTTTACATTGCCTTTCTGTTGCATATGCTTATCCAGCGTATGAACACATTATACTACATTTTGAACCGTTGTAATCATTTGACTATGTGATCCGTTGAACCATGTGAACCGTTTGTAACTGTTGAACCGTTTGTAATCCATTACATGATTTACATTAGATATGAACATTACTTTGGTGGTTTGGTTTGATTAAGTGATTAAGTAACGATGCGTGTGTAATATGATACAAACATGGTGGATACGCCGCTGGTACTTCCTATATATAAGTGTTTGTATGGTATTGCATATCGTAGCGTTATTTGAATCATTTCAGTTTGAGACATATAACATTTTATACAAATAACATACCTTTCACAAGACATTGTTTTACAAACAACTTATCTTATACAAACCCATTTTACTATGGTTATTCATTTAACCATACATTATTCACTTATTTATACATATCATCTGAACTCATTGTTTTTCAAATGATTTACAAAACAAAGCAAATTACAAGGTTCATGACTAAACATTTTCTCAAACATAAGTCATGGAACCTATTTTCACAAAACCTATGTATCTCACAGGCATTTTTATGCTGACGTACCTATTTTCACATGTGTTTTTCAGGAGCTGTTGCATAAGATGATCAAGATACACATAGGCAGACTTGGGCTTTAGTGACAATAAAAGATGCAAGACTAGTTAATTATGTTGTATTTCCTTGTTTGTTGAGACATTGTAACACTTTTAATCAATAAAACGAAACTTCAATTGCCATGGATTTGAAACAATTAATTCTGTTACAACACTCCCCGACATTTCCGCCACGTTTTGTATGTTCTACGTGGTCGGGGTGTGACAGAAAAGATGGTATCAGAGCCAATGGTTATAGGGAATTAGGTTATTAGTAATGCTTTGACCTAGTCTATAACCTTCTTAGGACCCTAACGCGAGTTTACTTGCGTTTAGTCATAAAACAATACCGTCACCTATCCTTAGGCGACTACCACAACAAGAACATAAATTTCAAAACCGCTTTGAAAACTAATCATCTGTTCTAGGATGATTTATTACAAGGTTTTGAACCCTCTATTGTAAGGTTTTGAACCCTCTGTTATATGGTTTTGAACCCCTTTGAATTTTCAAAAATCTCGTCAAGGTTTTGGGTTTTAAATAATGTGAACACGTGCAAACTGGAAGGGTGAATGCCTGTATTCTGGGTTTTCTGTCTAGGCAAGCACTTCGTATACATCTCATCAGACGCGAGACCAGTTGTGCTTACCTGGGAATTCTTGGGATGAGTGTTCACTTATAGGCGAGCATGTCTTCGCGATACATTATTTTTGACCTATTTACTTTGATTGGTCACTGTGTGTCGTTTGTTGCTTTGTAGTAACAAACAAATGACCACTATCCTTGCTTTCTTCAGATTTGTTTCATCTCATTCTTTTCTTCTAATTCTCTCACTCGTTTCCTTTCATGTTTCCTCTTTTAGAATGCCTCCTCGACGCGAAAACCAGATAGCGACTGCCGAACTGGCAGAAATTATTGGGCAGCAAATGGATGCTCAATTCCCAAACCTCTTTGCTCAATGGAATCAAGCCAACAACAACAACAATGGTCCATGCAATTTCAAGAGTTTTAACTCGGCGAAACCACTCAAGTTTAGTGGTTCTGAGGGAGCGACTGGGCTTCTTCAATGGTTCGAGAGCATTGAGAATACTTTCCGCCACGTGCAGTGTCCTGACAATCGCAAGGTCGAGTTTGCTTCGAGTGTGTTCCAGAAGAGAGCCCTTACGTGGTGGAACGGGGTTATGAGAGATCGAGGTGCAGAAGTTGCTCTAGCACAGACATGGGCTGAACTTAGGGCCCTTATGATGAAGGAATTCTGTCCTCGTCACGAGATCAGGGCCTTGGAAAGGGAATTCGACAATCTTGAGCAAGACAGCGGTGAGCATCGAGCCTACACGGACCGTTATGAAGAGTTAAGTCTGTTATGCCCAAACATGGTCACGCCTTTGGATAAGGCAATCGAAAAGTACATTGATGGCCTTCCTGACTCAATACAAGACATTTTGACAGGTAGCAACCCTACTACTGTTAGGCAGGCCATTGAGCTATCTGCAACCTTGACTGAATCGCAGATCAGGAAACGTAAGCTTTTCCGAAAGGGTGACAAGAAACTGGTCGAGGAATCGAAACCAATCGAGGAATCAAAGACCATGGATGAACAGACTGGATCCTCTAAGAAGTCAAAGAAGCGAAAGGCTTCTCAGAACTTCACCGTGGTTGCTCACAATGATCAAGCCGTCCCCAACCAACTAGCTCAACCCCTTGCCAGGAAACCTTACAACGGAACTGCACCCTTGTGCAACCAATGTGGCCTACATCATCATGCTGGTGTGAAGTGCCGCACATGCCAAGTTTGCGGACTTATAGGTCATACAGCGAGGGTTTGCCCAACAGCAGCAGCACCAAATCAGATTAACAACAATCCTGCTCAAGCTCGTTTTCCACCGGGATCTTGCTACAACTGTGGCGAGATGGGCCATTTTAGTAGGAATTGCCCAAGACTTGCTAATGCAAATCCAGCATAGGGATGAGCATATGACCAACCAGAAGACAACATCGTTTAGAAATAATCACGTCTTATGTATTATTTTCTTTTGTTGTCACGATCCATGAAACGGTTGTTGTTATCATTGTTTATAAATAAATCTTTTATTTACATCGCAATGTATTTATGGGATTGTATGTATAAACAACATATCCTCTACAATACCGACAATCAAGGAACCGCATTCCTTGAAGAACAGACTACCCCCAAATTTCTTCCATTTTATGATCTCTTGCGTTTTTCACGAAAATCCTAAGTACCCGTTTCTTCCAAGAGAAACAAAGTACGAGGTGCCAAGTTAATAGCAATCAATAACAAGATGATAACAATTAAACAATTATGTGGTTATGTGCTTATGTGTTCCCTTTTATGTGTCATGTAATTCAAATTATGTTATCCAAATCCTCGTAAAATCTTACATATCCTTGTGCAAGAGATTCCTAGTAGGATACCCAAAGGTACTACCTAAAATCCTTAATGGACTTCTACGTTGTAGTTAAAGTCCCTTGGATTTTAATGTACTACTTCATAATTAGACCCCTTTAGTGGTCTAGTTAAACAGATTGATCCAAAAATCTGGTTAGGGATATCATGTGATGATATAGCTGAAAGGACTCCTTAGTGGCCTAATTAAGAAGATCCTCTGTTGATCTAATTAAAAGGACCCTATGGTAGTCTAGTCACTCTCATCTCAAGTTTGATATCTTTCCCCACAACATTACAAAACGAACTGTGCGGACTGTGCAAGGAATTACGTAATTATGGATGCATACATAATTATGGAATTTAGTGCACGAAAATCACAGCAAGTTCTATCATGTATCTAGAGTAAACCCTATTCATTTCCAATTCTGATGAAGCACCCGTTGAGGAAAAATGAACTAGCTATTCATTTTTCACTTCTGAAGAATATCCGTTGAGGAAATGAATATCCGTTGTTTATCTTTTCATTTCCATTCTGAAGAATAACCGTTGAGAAAAAAAAAATGAATTATCCATTCATTTTCATTCTGAAGAATATCCGTTGAGGAAATGAATATCCGTTGCTTATCTTTTCATTTCCATTCTAAAGAATAACCGTTGAGAAAAATGAATTATTCATTCATTTTTGTTCTGAAGAATATCCGTTGAGGAAATGAATACCCGTTGTTTATCTTTTCATTTCCATTCTGAAGAATAACCGTTGAGGAAAATGAATTATCCATTCATTTTCGTTCTGAAGAATATCCGTTGAGGAAATGAATATCCGTTGTGTAATTCTTCATTTCCAACTCTGACGAAGCAACCGTTGAAAATGACTCCGTTAGTTCATTTTCGTTTCTGAAGATTTATCCGTTGAGGAAATGAATATCCGTTGTGTAGTCCTTCATTTCCGTACCTGAGGAAACAACCGTTGAAAATGACTCCGTTATTTCATTTTCGTTTCTGAAGATTATCCGTTGAGGAAATGAATATCCGTTGATTTTTCTTTCATTTCAAATTCTGAAGAACAAACCGTTGAGGAAAATGACCCCGTCTGTTCATTTTCGTTCTGAAGAATATCCGTTGAGAGAAATGAATATCCGTGGATTATTCCTTCATTCCCATTTCTGACGAAGAATCCGTTGAGAAAGAATGAATCATCCATCCATTCTCACTTCTGAAGAATATCCGTTGAGGGAAATGTATATCCGTTTAGTTAATTCCTTTATTTTCCATTTCCGAAGAACCCGTTGAAAAGAAAATGACCCTGTTCATTCATTTTCACTTCTGAAAAATATCCGTTGAGGAAAATAATCAGATTATGCTTTACATATCTTTGATGACTATTTGACACAAAGTCATAGACAGACTCCTACGAATAAATTTCGGGACGAAATTTCCTAAAGTAGGGGAGACTGTAACACCTGTGTCATTTCAACCATCAAACAAATTCCAAACCAATGAAATATTGTATTTCATACTTTGGACTTGTATAAAAATGTGTATCTTTTGCACATATCAAGTCTTGTTCGATTTCAAGCTCTAAATCGCTTTCTGGAAGGTTATACGCGCACTGATGCGTAAATATAACCAGTTTAATGCAACGAACACTCCGGAATAGTGAAATAGGCTTAACATACCTTAAATAACCTTTACATAACTTAGAAATAAGTTTTGAAGGCTTTGGTATGGCAAAAACAAGTTAATTCGCTTACAGGGACTAAATATGACAAACTGCGAAAGTATGTCAATTTGAACTGTAACGAACATTCCGGAACATGACCATAAGTTAAACACACCATAAATATCCTTTACATAGCTTAGAAATAGGCTTTGAGGGGTTCGGTGTGCTAAAATAAACTTTTGGGTCATTCAGGGACTAAAAGTGTCAAAAAGTGCACAAGTTTGCATTTTCGCGCATAACTTACGTTCTGAATACATCCGGACATCCAAAAATTTATGTAAGCATGACTACATTATATTTTATGGTTCGCCTTAAGAAAAATCCATTCGTCGCGTCATTTGGATCGTTTTTCGCGCTTGTGCGCATTCCGTCGTAATTAAGCGAACATCGCGTTCGTACGGCCAAACGAACCGACATCCGAGATATTTTTGAACACATTTTAAGTTCCCTATACTTTAACTTCATTTTAGAGCTTTGAAATGGGGTTAACGGGCCTTAAACGTGTCGAAAATGGGCTGAATGCATGACAGGGACCAAAAGTGTAAATCTGCCAAACTTAAGCCTAGCGGTGCGCTACACTTTTAGCGTAGCGGTGCGCTAGGGGTCTGCAGACCAGATGCAATGTACTTAACAGCCTGTTTTCAGCTGGATTAACCACAACCACACATTCCTAATTATCTAGTCATCTGATAAGGATGGATTTCCAGCCACCATAAGGTTCCGACAAGTGTACGGGTTGGATTCATGGCACGTTTTCCATGGAACGATCCTAACGGTTCGGGTATTCCTATGAATACCCAACCCACACAACCTCATTTTGCACAAGAATTCTGATTTGAGAGCTCTTAGTTGAAACCATTGTTTCATACCTGAGTTCTTGGATCGGGATTAGCATTCGGGGACCCTTCGTAAGTATTCTTTCGTTCTTTTCCTTATTTTATTGCTTTTCGAGTCCGAAAGTCAAACTTTGTTTGACTTTCAGCGTTGACCAGTAATGGTCAATGCGAAGTTCGTTTGAACTTCGCAACGTGAGTGTAATCACGTTGGTCATAGTCCCTTGGGACTATGCCCACTGATTACCACGTTGTTTAGGGTCGTAGGGTAAGCGATCTGATAAATCGCTTATACCTCGAACCCGACCCAGTTTGGTCGATCATTAGGATCCGACCAAATACATTAGGTGACCATAGTAGGTAGGGAATAACCTTCCGAGGTTATACCCTATGGTCACATCGTTTAAGTAGTTGTATGATAGGTAGTTTATATGCCTTAGGTAAATTACCAGAATACCCTTTTCATGTATAATTGGTAATTAAGCATATGTAACCTAAACCTTGTCACATAACTGATTATGTAACATGATTAGGCATATAACACTTGTCATAGGGCTAGTTAGGCGGTCCGAACGCGTTTCACGCGCACGACGCGTTAAAGTAGCATAAGCTACCTTAATGGGTCGCGATGGGTCGAAAGCACTTAGGTTAGGTTTCATTTAGTATGTAGGCTTTGTTAAACCATATGACACGAGTCTCTATACTCGTTTGGTTTGCGAACCCTCATTCTATCTAAATCCTCCGATCTAGGTCCGGTTAATTAACATAGTTATCTATATTAGGTGCCGTTTGATATCCGCGATCTCTAGCATTGTTTGGTTGTTACTCAAGGACTTCTGAGCAATCTCAAGTGAGTACATAGACCCCTCTTTTACTGTTTTCCAAACTGTTTTGGGGTGGAACACATGTGCCTACTTGTTACTTTCATGCTTTCCTGTTTTCACATCATATACATGCTATGTTCGTTAGTACATTATAGTACATGATTTCATATATTTCATGCTAGGTGTGCCCATTGTGTGCATTACTTGGTACATTGTTTTACATTACATTTCATGCTAGGTGTGCCCATTGTGTGCATTACTTAGTACATTGTTTTACATTACATTTCATGCTAGGTGTGCCCATTGTGTGCATTACTTATTTCATGCTAGGTGTGCCCATTGTGTGCATTACTTAGTACATTGTTTTACATCACATTTCATGCTAGGTGTGCCCATTGTGTGCATTACTTAGTACATTGTTTTACATCACATTTCATGCTAGGTGTGCCCATTGTGTGCATTACTTAGTACATTGTTTTACATACATTTCATGCTAGGTGTGCCCATTGTGTGCATTACTTAGTACATTGTTTTACATTGCCTTTCTGTTGCATATACATAGCAGAAATGTAATGTAAAACAATGTACTAAGTATGCACACAATGGACATACATAGCATGAAATGTAATGAAATCATGTACTATAATGTACTAACAAACATAGCATGTGTATGATGTGAAAACAGGAAAGCATGAAAGTAACAAGTAGGCACATGTGTTTCACCCCAAAACGTTTGGAAAACTGTAAAAGAGGGGTTCTATGTACTCACTTGGGATTGCTCAGAAGTCCTAAGATAACCACCAAGCAATGCTAGAGATCTCGGAATATCAAACGGCACCTAATATAGGTAACTACATTAATAAACCGGACCTAAATCGGAAGATCGGATAGAATGAGGGTTCGTAAACCAAATGAGTATGGGAACTCATGTAGTATGGTTTAACAAAGCCTACATACTAAATGAAACCTATCCTAAGTGCTTGTGACCCATTACGACCCGTTTAGGTAGCTTATGCTACTTTAACGCGTCGTTCGCGTGAAACGCGTTCGGACCGCCTAACTAGTACTATGACAAGTAATATATGCCTTAACATGTCTAATATGGTTGTCAAATCAGTTTAGATGTCAAAAGTTATGTTACATATGTTTAAAAATGAATTTTGGCATAAAGGGGTATTTTGGTAATTTACCTAAGGCATATAAATTACCTATCATACAACTACTTAAACGTAGCGACCATAAGGTATAACCTCAGAGGGTTATTCCCTATATACTATGGTCACCTAATGTATTTGTTCGGATCCTAATGATCGACCAAATGGGTCGGGTTCGAAAGTATAAGCGATTGTTTAGATCGCTTACCTTACGACCCTATACAAGCACAACTAAAAGTGACGAGCTAAGCATGTTAAAACATGCTTACCTAAGTTTAGAAAACAGGTTTGGTATCAAAACAAACGGTTTTGATACCCATAAGTAGTTTGGTTACAAAATACGCAAGAATACGTATTCTGACCGAAACTACGACTCGTCACTGAGCCTAGATAACGTGGTAATCAGTAGGTATAGTCACTAGGGACTATAACCATCGTGATCACGCTCACGTTATGAAGTTCAAACGAACTTCGCATCGACCATAAACTGGTCAATGCAGAAAGTCAAACAAAGTTTGACTTTCGGACTCGAAAGCGATAAAAGAACGAAAGAATACTTACGAAAGGTCCCCGAATGCTAATCTAGATCCAAATAACTCAGGTATGAAACAATGGTTTCAACTTAGAGTCTTTTAGATCAGATTCTAGTGAGGAATGAGTGAAAATGGGTTGGGTATTTATAGTAAACCCACAACCGTTAGGATCGTTTCTTGGAAAAGGGGGCACGATCTAGGCCGTACACTTGTCAAAATGTTGTGGTAACTAATTTTGGCCACCAAAGGAGATTAACATGTGGCACTTGACCTTTGGGAAGTGTTAGGGGCTGCTAACTTATGTTTAAAATGGCTTTTTGCTGCATTTATTTATTTATTTTTTTTTTTTTTAATTTTTTTTTGCAGTTTTGCAGTTTTGGTTCCTGAGCGCGTATCGTCGTGTTTTGGCACTTCTAACACCCGTCAAGCCCATTTTTGAGCTTCACAAGGATGTTAAAGTATAGGGAACATGAAACATGCTCAAAAATATGCCGGATGTCGGTTCGTTTAGCCGTACAATCGCGTTGTTCGGTTAATTACGACGGAATGCGCATAAGCGTGAAAAACGATCCAAATTGCGTGACGAATGGATTTTTCTCATGCCAAACACTAAACTAAAATATTTTAGTGCTTACATAAATTTTTGGATGTCCGGATGTATTCAGACCGTAAGATATGCACGAAAGTGCAAACTTATGCACTTTTTGACACTTTTAGTCCCTGAATGACCCAAAAGTTTATTTTAGCACACCGAATCCCTCTAAGCCTATTTCTAAGCTATGTAAAGGATATTTAAGGTGTGTTTAACTTATGGTCATGTTCCGGAATGTTCGTTACAGATCAAATTGGCATACTTTCGCAGTTTGTCAAGTTTAGTCCCTGTAGCCGAATTAACTTGTTTTTGCCATATCAAAGCCTTCAAAACTTATTTCTAAGTTATGTAAAGGTTATTTAAGGTATGTTAAGTATATGTTGATGTTCCGGAGTATTTGTCGCATTATACTGATTACGTTTTCGCATCAGTTTGCGTATAACTCTCCAGAAAGCGATATAGAGTTTGAAATTACATAAAAGTCAAAACATGAAAAATGTAAAACACAACTAAACAAACATTGGGATCAAATAACATTGTTTTATTGATAATAGAACTGTTCATAATGATTACAAGCACAGATGTTACAGTCTCCCCTACTTGTGGAAATTTCGTCCCGAAATTTATTTAGAGGAAACTCGTGGAAAAAGATGCGGATATTTCGCCTTCATTTGATCTTCGCGTTCCCAAGTAAACTCGGGTCCACGTTTAGCTTCCCAACGAACTTTGACCAAAGGAATGCGCTTACGTTTGAGCCACTTGACTTCACGTTCCATGATTTCCACTGGCTTCTCAACAAATTTCAGTGTTTTACCAACACGAATTTCGTCAAGTGGTATGTGGAGGTTCTCATCAGCTAAACACCTCTTGAGATTGGATACGTGAAAAGTTGGATGAACATTTCCAAGTTCAGGAGGTAACTCAAGTCTGTAGGCTACCTTTCCGATTCTTTCGACGATCTTGAATGGTCCAACGTATCTAGGTGCAAGTTTTCCTTTCTTTCCAAATCTGATCACACCTTTCCAAGGTGAGACCTTAAGTAATACTCGATCACCGACTTGAAATTCCAAGGCCTTGCGTTTTGGGTCCGCGTAACTCTTCTGACGGCTTCTAGCTGTCTGAAGGTTATCACGCACTTTCTTGATCTTGTCAGTTCTCTCTAAAATGAGGGCAGGTCTAGTAAGTTGAGCCTCGCCGATCTCATTCCAGCAGACTGGTGAACGACATTTTCGACCATAGAGAGCCTCGAAAGGAGCCATTTTGATGCTGGTGTGATAACTGTTATTGTAGGAGAATTCAATCAACTTAAGATGTGAATCCCAACTACCACCAAAATCGATCACACAAGCTCTTAGCATATCCTCCAGAGTCTGGATTGTTCTTTCAGATTGACCATCCGTTTGCGGATGATATGCTGTGCTCAAATTAAGTTGGGTCCCCATAGCAGATTGCATGGTTCTCCAAAAATGAGATGTGAAACGAGCATCTCTGTCAGAAATGATGTTCAAAGGAACACCATGTCGAGCTACAATTTCATCCACATAGATTTGAGCAAATCTGTCAGCAGGAAAATCCTCGCGGATTGGCAAGAAATGCGCTGACTTAGTAAGACGATCAACAACTACCCAGATGGCATCATGACCTTTATTTATGCGCGGAAGTTTAGTAACAAGATCCATAGTAATGTTTTCCCATTTCCAAACTGGGATCTCTGGTTGCTCCAATAAACCAGAAGGACGCTGATGTTCAGCCTTAACCTTAAGACAAGTAAGGCATTTTGATACGTATAAGGCAATGTCTTTCTTCATACCAGGCCACCAATAGTGAATACGAAGATCCTTATACATCTTATCTGAGCTCGGATGAATAGAATAACGAGACTTATGGGCTTCATCCATAAGCAAGGTACGAAGGTCATCCTGGCTTGGGACCCACAAACGGTCCATGAAGTAATACGATCCATTGTCCTTCAGTTCCAAAGCAGGCGTTATGTGATAGGGAAATTCCTTATCCATTAAACCTTGTGCAACACAAGATTGTTGAGCCCGAGAAATGCGTGCTTGGATATCGGATCGAGCTTGAATAACAGATTGAACACGTACACAATGAAGCTTAGTACGTTCCTTACGACTCAATGCATCAGCCACGACATTCGCCTTACCAGGATGGTAGCGAATTTCGCAGTCATAGTCGTTTAAAAGCTCAACCCAACGTCGTTGCCTCATGTTGAGTTCTTTCTGGTTGAAGATATGCTGAAGACTTTTGTGGTCCGTGAAAACCACACATTTTGTACCGTACAATAGTGTCTCCAGATCTTTAGAGCGAAAACAACTGCACCCAACTCAAGATCATGAGTGGTGTAGTTCTTCTCATGTATCTTCAACTGCCTCGATGCCTATGCTATGACTTTGTTCCTTTGCATCAGGACACAGCCAAGACCCAATTTAGATGCATCGCAATAAACGACGAAATCATCATTGCCCTTAGGCAAAGTTAGAACAGGCGCGTCGCAAAGCTTCTGCTTCAAGTTTTGAAAAGCTTCCTCTTGTTTGTATCCCCAATAAAAGGGCATTTTCTTCTGAGTTAGAGCAGTTAGAGGAACTGCAATCTTCGAGAAGTTTTCTATGAAGCGGCGATAATAACCCGCTAGACCAAGAAAAGAACGAACCTCAGTAGGAGTAGTAGGCGTATCCCAATCCTTAATCGCACTGATCTTGGAGGGATCTACATGAATACCTTGTTCGTTGATAATATGTCCTAAGAATTGAACCTCTTTGAGCCAGAATTCACACTTTGAGAATTTGGCAAAAAGTTGCTCTTTCTTTAGGAGTTCCAAAGTAAGACGAAGATGTTGCTCGTGATCAGCTCGCGTCTTAGAGTAAATCAAGATGTCGTCAATAAAAACAATGACGAACTGATCCAAATAAGGTTTGCAGACCCTATTCATTAAGTCCATGAAAACAGCAGGAGCATTAGTCAAACCGAAAGGCATGACTGTGAATTCATAATGCCCATAACGATTACGGAACGCTGTCTTGGGAATATCTTCTTCATGCACCCGAAGTTGATGATATCCGGAACGTAGATCAATCTTCGAAAAATAAGAAGCGCCTTGTAACTGATCAAAGAGATCGTCTATGCGCGGTAGGGGATATCGATTCTTGATGGTAAGCTTGTTAAGCTCACGATAAACGATACACATCCTGAAAGATCCATCCTTCTTCTTGACAAAAAGAACGGGAGCACCCCAGGGTGAAAAGCTAGGACGGATAAAACCTTTGTCAGAGAGCTCCTGAAGCTGCTTAGATAACTCTTGCATCTCAGACGGTGCAAGACGATATGGAGCTCTGGCAATGGGATTTGCACCAGGTACGAGATCAATGCGGAACTCGACTTGGCGTGCTGGAGGTAGACCAGGTAACTCTTCAGGGAAAACTTCAGAATAATCCCGAACGACAGGAATATCTGAAATAGACTTACCCTTGCCTTTATCTGCTGTAACATGTGCCAAGAAAGCCACATAGTTCTTCTGCAGATACTTCCGAGCTTTAAAACAAGACATGAGTTTGAGACCACCGGCAGGTTTCTCACCTTGAACCTGTAGGATCTCGCCTGTCGAAAGCGGCACACGAACAATCTTCTCAAAACAAACTATCTCAGCGTGATACTTGGATAACCAATCCATACCCACAATGACGTCGAAGCTTCCAAGTTGCATAGGCGTGAGGTTAATAGGAAAAAGATGATCGTTAAGGTTCAACTGGCAGTTGTGAAGAACAGAATCAAGAATAATGGGTTCACCACTAGCAACTTCTACTGTCAAAGGTTTACCTAGTTTTGTTCTAGACACGCGAAGTAATGGCTCAAAAGACAATGACACAAAACTCTTGTCGGAACCCGAATCAAAAAGAACAGATGCAGGCTGATTATTAATAAAGAACGTACCGTTCACCACATTATCGTCCGCCTGTGCCTCTTGGGCATTCAAGTTAAAAGCTCGTCCTCGAGCCTGAGCCTGATTTTGGTTCTGATTCTGATTCTGGTTGGCTAGCCTTGGGCACCAGTTCCTGTAGTGGGTCAGATCCCCACAATTATAGCACGAACCAGGAGGAAAATGAGGTCGTGCAGCTTGACCTTGTTGCTGAGCAAGAGGCTGAGCAACTTGTTGCGCTTGGTTCTGAACTGCCTGGTTCTGGTTAACAGGAATGCGGCAGGTGGCAGCAAGATGACCAGGCCTTCCGCAGTTGGTGCACTGACGACACTGGAGGTGTGGTTGATGATGGCCGTTACACCTGTTGCACAAAGATGCATTGCCAAGATAAGGCTTCTTGGCTAGTGGTTGCGCAGGCTGATTTGGTGCAGCTTGGGCCTGTGCAGTAACGGCATAGTTTTGGGAAGCCTTCCGCTTCCTAGACCCTCCAGAATTCTTTCCCTTCTTGTTTTGACCTTTCTTGCTATCTTCCTTATCAGACACCTGCTTCTTACCCTTGTCACCCTTTTTGTGCAGCTACCCTTTTCGAACCTGCGACTCAGTCAATGTCGCGGATAACTCGATCGCCTGACGGAGTGTGGTAGGGTTACTCCCAGTAAGGATGTCTTGTACTGAGTCAGGTAGGCCGTCGATGTACCTTTCGATAGCCTTGTCGAGTGGGGTAACCATAGTTGGGCAAAGCAGACTCAACTCCTCAAACCTGTCAGTATATGCCCTGTGCTCACCACTATCTTGTTTCAAATTATCAAACTCTTTCTCCAACGCTCACTGTTCATGGCGAGGACAGAATTCCCTCATCATAAGGGCCCTGAGTTGAGCCCATGTCTGTGCTAGAGCAACTTCTGCACCCCTGTCTCTCATAACCCCGTTCCACCATGTGAGAGCCCTCTTCTGAAATACGCTCGAAGAAAACTCGACCTTGCGATTATCCGGACACTGCACATGGCGGAAAGTATTCTCAATGCTCTTAAACCATTGAAGAAGCCCAGTCGCTCCTTCAGAACCACTAAACTTGAGTGGTTTAGCCGAGCTAAAGTCCTTGTATTTGCATGGAGCATTGTTGTTGTTGTTGGCTGCGTGCCATTGAGCAAAGAGATTTGGGAACTGAGCAGCCATCTGCTCCGAAATGATTTCTGCCAGTTCGGCAGTTGCTATCTGGTGTTCGCGTCGAGGAGGCATTCTAAAAGAGGAAAAACATGAAAGGAAACGAGTGAGAGGATTGGATGAAAAGAATGAGATGAAACAAAATTAACAAACGCAAAGATGGTGGTCATTTGTCCGCATTACCAAGCAAACAAACGACGCACAGTGACTAATCAAAGTAAATGGATCGAAAATAATGTATCATGAAGACATGCTCGCCTATAAGTGAACACTCATCCCAAGAATTCCCAGGTAAGCACAACTGGTCTCGCGTCTGATGAGATGTATACGAAGTGCTTGCCTAGACAGAAAACCCAGAATATAGGCATTCACTCTTCCAGTTTGCACGTGTTCACATTATTTAAAACCCAAAACGTTGACGAGATTTTGAAAATTTTGAAGGCACAAGGCCAAAAATTTAGTCAAACTGGAAGGGTTCAAAACCTTACAAAAGAGGGTTCAAAACCTTGTAATAAATCATTCAAAAACAGAAGATTGTTTTTCAAAAATCGTTTCGAAAAATTTGGTTTCTTGTTTTGATAATCACCTAAGGATAGGTGAAGTGCATGTTTTAAGATCTAAACACAAGATAACTTGTGTTAGGGTCCTAGAATGGTTATAGTCTAGGTCAAAGCATTACTAATAACCTAATTCCCTATAACCATTGGCTCTGATACCAACTCTTCTGTCACACCCCGACCACGTATAGCATACAAGACGTGGCGGAAAACGTCGGGGAGTGTTGTAACAGAATTAATTGTTTCATAACCATGGCATTCAAAGTTGTATTTTATTTATTAACATAAGAGTTTCATTGTCTTAAACAGAAATTAAAGAGTTCAGAACATAATTAAACTAAGTCTTTCTTCATTTTAAATCTCTAAGGCACAGGTCCGCCCTAGTGTCACGATCATCATCCTACGGAAAAGCTCCTGAAAACACATGTGAAAATAGGTACGTCAGCATAAAAATGCCTGTGAGATACATAGGTTTGTGAAAATAAGATTCATGACTTAAGTTTAAGAAAATGTTTAGTCATGAACCTTGTAATTTGATTTGTTTTGTAAATCGCTTGAAAAACAATAAGTTCAGATGATATGTATAAGTAAAAGAATAATGTATGGTTAAATGAATAACCATGTAAAATGAGTTGTATAAAATAAACCGTATTGTAAAACAAAGTCTTGTGAAAACATGTTACTTGTATAAAATGTATAAGTCCAAAATCAATGATTTAAATAACGCTATGATATGTAATATAATACAAACACTTATATATAGGAAGTACCAGCGGCGTATCCACCATGCTTGTGTCATATTACTCACATTTCGTTACTTAAGTCACTTAACCAACCAACAATGTATAATGTCTATGTTTAAACTAATTGTCAAAAGTCCTTGTATAAACCATGTCAAATGTTGATAGTCCAAAAGTAGTCAAGTAATGTGTAACAAATGTTATGTCTTGTAAGTAAAGTATTGTCAAATAGTCCAAATGTAGAAATGTACAAAACAAAGTATTTTGAATGTATCAAAAAGTTATGTTTTATAAAGTAATGCATGTTACATTGATACAAACATTTATGTGGTAAGTTAACGCATACATTCAAGCCTTGAGACAGTCGGACAATGTGACAACTCGTATTTCCGAACTTATTTATGTGCTTAGTGTAACGTACGTGAACACTTTGTGATTATGTGAACCTTGATGATCAATGAAATGTTTTGTGACTATGTGTTTGAGTACGTGTACGCATGTTTGACTGTATAACTACAAGAAACTGTTAAACGTTTTATGTATCGTATAGTTAATTTAGAGAATTATTACACTTGGGCCGTAATCATGGTTAACCTCACAAATATCTATTTGGGCCGGAGGCCACACCACTTGAAATAAAAACTCGGCCCACACTCTTTGAAACCCGCATGCAGCCCACTTGCAACCCCCCTCATGTTATACGTATATTAGGTGGTGTGTCATTAGATTATTAACCCTAATTGTTCCTTCTCCTCCTGTGTGTGACGGCAATCTAGTACACTCGAAGCCTCTCTCGTCGTTTGATTCATTGCTTCTCCTATTTGGGTTAGTAAATCTATTGTTGTTGATTACTTGATTGAATATATCATGAATTATTGTGGTTACCATGTGTCAACTGTTCGGCGATTGTTTAATATAATTGGGTTGGTCATGATAATTCTGTTAAATAATAATGTATGTGTAGTAATTATATTTCTAGGGAATCGATGAGTAATCAGTGATGTGATCGGTCCAATGTTATCGAAGTATTATGGTCTTATGAATTTCATGTGTATTGGTAATCATAAAAGCCATTAACATAGAAATAGAAAAGGGCATGTGAGATCTGACAAAGTCATGTGGTTATTATAATGAATTGTCAAGAAGTGTGGCATGAGTATTAAATATTGAGTGGATACTTGTGTATGTAACCGAGATTTGGTAAGGTTAGTGGCTCAACTTTTTGAGATAGTATACATATTATAATGTTAGTGCACATGGGACTAAGAATGATGATTTTGATTGTACTGATGATTGAGTATGATGTGATGTATGATTCTAATGCCATGATCTAATAGTTATTGTGTAGGTTGTTATATGTTGAATATGATTCGAATTCATATGATTTGGTTTGATCGAGTATTGGTTGAATTTGAAACTGTTAGTGTTGATTGTGACAACTATGAATGTAACTGATTTCCTTAAATTTAGTGATTTCTATAACTGATCACATAATACCAATCGCACAAGATATCAATAGTCGCACAAGACTATTGAATCGCACAAGTCATGCCTTGTTAAATTGTTTGGGCCGGGTACATGTTTGGGCCGGACTAGTTCCAATCGCACAAGGGGATCTCAGATCGCACAAGAGATCCCGATCGCACTAAAGATCCATGTTTAATTATGTGGGCCGTCTACTTACTGAACTGTTATGATTATTGGGCCGGACTTTCTGAATTTCACAACCTATTGTGGATCGCACAAGTATGCTGATCGCACAATAGGTTGGGCCGTTAAATTTTGAGCCCAATCTTTTAAATCACACAAGTTGGATACGTTATGACTATTAATGTGTTAACATGAATTATGTGTTTGCCATGATCAATACGTGTTCACAACCTGTTAGGCTATGTGTAATCATACGTGCTTTATTTGAACCTAGACCTGACTTGTATGGTAACCATGTTAGGAAGTGGTTAGCCTCAACTAGCTCAAGTAACTTTTCTGTGTATCTGCCGAGCAAACCAAGGTGAGTTCACACTAGCCAAGGCATGGGATTCCCAGGGGTTGGGAATGGGATTGAATAACTACTCGTACAAATATTACTATTAAACGAATTATTACTGTCCTCGGTTGAAGGGCACGTACGTAAAACCTACGTACAGTTATACTTACTACTGTCCTCGGATTGAAGGGCACGTACGTAAAGCCTACGTACACGATCTTAAGACCATCACCTCTATCAAAGGAAGTCCCTCAATTATCGACTTAATCGCCGAGGCCTAGGGCGAGCGGGTCATTAGTTAATAGCGCTATTAGGTTTAACAAACCTCACACCGTGCCAGTCGGACGGGCGTGTACTAATGGACTATGGGCAAAGGGTCAATGCTGATAGACATTGACTTAGGGCACCTCTTACATTTTCGTAGCAGTCGATACGCGTGGTCTTGTATACATGGGGTAGCCCCCACGGCCGAAATGCCAGATAACTATCATGGGGTAGCCCCCACGGCTGGATTGCCAGAATTAATGGGTTAAACAAATCACGTTTTCAACTATGGGGTAACCCCCACGGCAGAGATGCCAGTTAAAGGAACTATTTTTGGAACAACTAAAACCAACACCCAACTGTGAACTCGCTCAACTTTGTTGTTGATTCGTTGCTACATGCCTTGCAGGTCATTAGGTACCCATGGAGCTTGCACAGGGAGGAACGGTCGTTGTGGGACATGGCAGTGTGTGCCATGCTATAAACATTATCTTATTTCATACTTATTACTTGCTATGGGTTTTACTATAATGCTTCCGCTAAACACTTAACTATGCTTTGGTTTTTGAACACCTTTCATATTGGTTGGTTGAATTATGTTTACTTACATGCTTGTTCAATATGATTGGTGGCTTGATCCTGGTCAGTCACGCCTCCAAGCGGTGATACTCCGCGTGTGGATTTTGGGGGTGTGACAGATTGGTATCAGAGCCATTGGTTATAGAGAACGTGGGTTTAATAAGGGAAAACGTTTTTGTTAAAACCAGACTATAACCTGTACAGTGCTCTACGATCCACAACGACGCTTCGCTCCACGTGCAAGACTCGACATTCTAGGTGATATGGTTTATGTTATATTGCCTACTTGCTAGTTACATAGAACATTGCTTATGATATGGTTAGATAACATAGTAGCCATTGTTTGCAACAACGTGTGCTTGCTCCCTTCTGTCACTTCACACTTACACACATTCGCGACACCTATCATACTTGTGTTTCCATCGATGTGAAGATCATGAATGGATGTGTGAACCTAACTCAAGCCCAGCTGACGGCTCTTATCAACAAACAAGTTACGGCAGCACTCGCCGCCGCTCAGGCAGGAGGTATAACATGCTGTTACGAACCTACCCTAGGATGTTAGATCCTACTCTCATGACCCAACTCTCGCGCTTAATCCTGTCTTTTCTTCCTCGCGCAACAAGGTCAGAACGCTCAGCCACCTGTGTGCACTTTCAAGACCTTTATGGACTGTTGACCTAGTACCTTTAGTGGTACCGAGGGAACTGTAGGTCTCCTCCACTGGTTTGAGAAACTCGAATCTGTGTTTGAAATGTGTGAATGCCCTGAGGCACGCAGGGTGAAGTATGCTACCGGCACTCTCGAGGGTTTAGCCCTCACATGGTGGAACGCTCAGGTCCAAATGCTGGGGTTGGTTGCTGCTAATGCCGCCCCATGGAACAACTTCAAGGAACTGATTAAGGAGGAGTATTGCAATCGTGATGTTATCCACAAGCTAGAGGTAGAGTTCTTTAACCTAAAGATGACGGGGTCAGAGATAGAAGCGTACACGAAACGATCCAACGAACTGACGGTGTTATGTCCAATGATGGTGGATCATCCCATCAAGCGCATTGAGCTGTACCTCAAAGGCTTAGTACCAGAGATTCAAAGTCATGTGACATCGGCCAACCTTGCAACCATCCAGGATATTACTCGTCTTGCTCAACGTCTCTCAAATCAGGCGGTTGGACAGAATAAACTGCCGAAATGTATTAATGCTGCTACAACTACTTCGGATGCTCCCAGTGACAACAAACGCAAAGTGGGATGGAAATTCAAGCAAAGGGTTCCACTTCGGTTCAGTCTCAGTCGCAGCAGCGAAAAACGGATGAGTACAGGAGCCCCAGGCAGCAGTCTTTTGGTAATCGAAGTCAGGGTGGATACCGGGGAAATCACCCTAGGTGCAATTGATGTAAATTGCACCACAGCGGATTGTGCAACAAAGATCGTTGACAAAGATACAACAAGCTTGGTCATGAAGCCAAAGATTGTAGAAGCTCACGTCCTGCAAATAAGAACTGACAACAGCAGCCACAAACTCCACAGAATCAGCAGCAACAGCAGGGTAACAAGAGATGTTATCAGGGTAGTGCTGAAGGTCACTTCAAGAGACACTGCCCACAGTTGAACCAGAACCAGAATCAGAACCACAACCAAGGAAATGGGAACAATAATGGAGGCAACAATGGGGGTAATAACGACGGCAATGGTGCCAGGGGTCAAGTTTTCGTGATTGGTCAGGATGATACTAGGAATGACCCCAACGTTGTGATGGTTTTGACATCGATATTTGTACGGATTGGCCACCTCAACATCGAGCAGAGATTTTTTTTTGTAAAGAAAAGAACGTCCGCATTCCTCGTGCTGGTTAAGAACTTTTGGTAATTCATAGTAACAAGCTCTTGGAGCAGCACCTATAGCTCGTGCACCTTATCGCCTAGCTCCATCAGAGTTGGAAGAACTCTCTACGCAACTACAAGAACTCTTGGATAAGGGTTTTATTCGTCCTAGCTCTTCGCCCTGGGGAGCTCCAGTGTTATTCGTGAAGAAGAAAGACGGTACTTTCAGGATGTGCATCGACTACCGTGAACTTAACAAGGTGACTGTGAAGAATCGCTATCCTCTTCCATGCATTGACGACCTATTCGACCAGCTGCAAGGGTCGAGCTACTATTCAAAGATTGATTTGAGATCAGGATATCACCAGCTGAGAGTCCGAGAAGAGGACGCCTCCAAAACAGCCTTTAGAACTCGATATGGACATTATGAGTTCTTGGTCATGCCTTTTGGGCTGACAAATGCACCAGCGGTCTTCATGGACTTGATGAATCGAGTGTGCAAGCCGTACCTAGACAAGTTCGTTATTGTATTCATCGACGACATCCTGATTTATTCAAAGAGTCAGGAGGAACACGAACAGCATCTACGACTCATTTTGGAACTCCTTCGAACGGAACAGCTGTACGCCAAGTTTTCAAAATGCGACTTCTGGCTTCGTGAAGTCCATTTCTTAGGCCATGTGGTGAATAAGGATGGGATTCACGTAGATCCATCCATGGTAGATTCGATTAAGAGCTGGCCTGCACCTCGTACGCCAACGGAAATCCGCCAATTCTTGGGCTTGGCAGGTTACTACAGAAGGTTCATTAAGGATTTCTCCAAAATTGCACAGCCCCTCACCTCACTGACACAGAAAGGCGTTGTTTATCGATGGGGGAACGAGCGGGAATTAGCATTTCAGCACTTAAAGGATAGACTCTGCAGCGCACCTATTCTTTCATTGCCAGAGCGCACAGACGACTTCGTGGTTTACTGCGACGCATCCATTCAGGGTCTTGGTTGCGTATTGATGCAGCGGGATAAAGTTATAGCCTACGCCTCACGCCAACTCAAAGTTCATGAAAAGAACTACACTACACATGACTTAGAGCTGGGAGCTGTTGTTTTTGCACTTAAGATATGGCGGCATTACCTGTACGGCACCAAGTGCGCCATCTACACCGACCACAGGAGCCTCGAGCACATCTTTAAACAGAAGGAACTGAATATGCGACAACGACGATGGGTCGAACTACTGAATGACTACGAATGCTCGATTAGGTATCACCCAGGCAAAGCCAATGTTGTGGCTGACGCCCTCAGTCGAAAGGACACTGCGCCCAAGCGCGTACGAGCTTTACAACTCACAATACAGTCTAGTCTTCCCTCTCAAATACGAGATGCTCAGGTAGAAGCATTGAAACCAGAGAACGTCAGGGCTGAAGCCCTACGCGGCTCAAGGCAACGTTTAGAACAGAAGGAAGACGGTGCTTACTACGTCACAGGACGCATTCGGGTCCCACTTTATGGCAACCTACGAGAGCTTGTGATGGATGAAGCACACAAGTCTCGCTACTCAGTACATCCTGGTTCGGATAAAATGTACCATGATATCAAAACTACATATTGGTGGCCTAGCATGAAGGCCCACATAGCAACTTACGTTAGCAAGTGCTTGACTTGTGCGAGAGTCAAGGCGGAATATCAGAAACCTTCAGGCCCACTTCAGCAACCAGAGATACCACAATGGAAATGGGAGCAAATTTCCATGGATTTTGTTACTGGACTGCCTAGATCACAACGTGGTAACGATACTATTTGGGTGATCGTGGATCGACTCACAAAGTCTGCTCACTTCTTGGCTATCAAGGAAACATATAAGTTTTCCACGCTAGCAGACGTATATCTTAAGGAAGTTATCTCGAGGCACGGAGTGCCCACCTTTATTATCTCGGATCGAGATGCACGTTTTACTTCAGAACTGTAGCAAGCAATGCACAAGTCCTTTGGCTCACGTTTGGATATGAGCACAGCTTATCACCTGCAAACGGATGGGCAGTCAGAACGTACCATCCAGACCCTCGAAGACATGCTTAGGGCATGTGTAATTGGCTTTGGCAACGGCTGGGAAAAGCATCTGCCACTTGTGGAATTTTAGTACAATAATAGCCACCATACCAGCATTAAAGCTGCTCCGTTTGAGGTATTGTACGGGCGTAAATGCCGGTCACCTCTTTGTTGTGCAGAGGTGGGGGATAGTCAGATTACTGGTCCAGAACATGTGGTTGACACAACAGAGAAAATTGCTCAGATACGACAACGAATGGCGGCAGCTCGTGACTGTCAGAAAGTCTACGCCGATAAGGGCAGAAAACCACTAGAGCTCCAGGTTGGGGAGCGTGTACTACTCAAAGTTTCACCCTGGAAGGGTGTGGTTCGTTTTGGTAAACGGGGCAAACTTAACCCACGATACGTTGGACCTTTCGAAGTTATTGAGAAAATAGGCAAGGTGGCCTACAGACTGAACTTACCAGCGGAACTCAGTGCAGTTCACAATGTTTTCCATGTGTCGAATCTGAAGAAGTGTCTGTCAGATGAGACCCACATAGTTCCTCTGAAGGAGCTCACTATCGACGAGCAGTTGCGATTCGTCGAGGAACCAGTCGAAATCACGGACCGAGATGTTAAGGTCCTCAAGCGTACTAGGATACCTCTCGTTCGAGTTCGTTGGAACTCACGTCGCGGCCCAGAATTCACCTGGGAACGCGAAGATCAGATGAAACAAAAGTATCCCCAGCTATTCACACACGGTACAACCACTACTGAGGCTGAAGCTACGGAATTTCGGGACGAAATTCCAGATCAACGGGGGGAGGATGTGACACCCCAGGAAAACCAGGAAAAACCATACAACTTAACTAGCTTCCTCAGTGAGTACGTACCAAATTTCGGGACGAAATTTCTTTCAACTTGGGGATAATGTGACAACTCGTATTTCCGAACTTATTTATGTGCTTAGTGTAACGTACGTGAACACTTTGTGATTATGTGAACCTTGATGATTAATGAAATGTTTTGTGACTATGTGTTTGAGTACGTGTATGCATGTTTGACTGTATAACTACAAGAAACTGTTAAACGTTTTATGTATCGTATAGTTAATTTAGAGAATTATTACACTTGGGCCGTAATCATGGTTAACCTCACAAATATCTATTTGGGCCGGAGGCCACACCACTTGAAATAAAAACTCGGCCCACACTCTTTGAAACCCGCATGCAGCCCACTTGCAACCCCCCTCATGTTATACGTATATTAGGTGGTGTGTCATTAGATTATTAACCCTAATTGTTCCTTCTCCTCCTGTGTGTGACGGCAATCTAGTACACTCGAAGCCTCTCTCGTCGTTTGATTCATTGCTTCTCCTATTTGGGTTAGTAAATCTATTGTTGTTGATTACTTGATTGAATATATCATGAATTATTGTGGTTACCATGTGTCAACTGTTCGGCGATTGTTTAATATAATTGGGTTGGTCATGATAATTCTGTTAAATAATAATGTATGTGTAGTAATTATATTTCTAGGGAATCGATGAGTAATCAGTGATGTGATCGGTCCAATGTTATCGAAGTATTATGGTCTTATGAATTTCATGTGTATTGGTAATCATAAAAGCCATTAACATAGAAATAGAAAAGGGCATGTGAGATCTGACAAAGTCATGTGGTTATTATAATGAATTGTCAAGAAGTGTGGCATGAGTATTAAATATTGAGTGGATACTTGTGTATGTAACCGAGATTTGGTAAGGTTAGTGGCTCAACTTTTTGAGATAGTATACATATTATAATGTTAGTGCACATGGGACTAAGAATGATGATTTTGATTGTACTGATGATTGAGTATGATGTGATGTATGATTCTAATGCCATGATCTAATAGTTATTGTGTAGGTTGTTATATGTTAAATATGATTCGAATTCATATGATTTGGTTTGATCGAGTATTGGTTGAATTTGAAACTGTTAGTATTGATTGTGACAACTATGAATGTAACTGATTTCCTTAAATTTAGTGATTTCTATAACTGATCACATAATACCGATCGCACAAGATATCAATAGTCGCACAAGACTATTGAATCGCACAAGTCATGCCTTGTTAAATTGTTTGGGCCGGGTACATGTTTGGGCCGGACTAGTTCCAATCGCACAAGGGGATCTCAGATCGCACAAGAGATCCCGATCGCACTAAAGATCCATGTTTAATTATGTGGGCCGTCTACTTACTGAACTGTTATGATTATTGGGCCGGACTTTCTGAATTTCACAACCTATTGTGGATCGCACAAGTATGCTGATCGCACAATAGGTTGGGCCGTTAAATTTTGAGCCCAATCTTTTAAATCACACAAGTTGGATACGTTATGACTATTAATGTGTTAACATGAATTATGTGTTTGCCATGATCAATACGTGTTCACAACCTGTTAGGCTATGTGTAATCATACGTGCTTTATTTGAACCTAGACCTGACTTGTATGGTAACCATGTTAGGAAGTGGTTAGCCTCAACTAGCTCAAGTAACTTTTCTGTGTATCTGCCGAGCAAACCAAGGTGAGTTCACACTAGCCAAGGCATGGGATTCCCAGGGGTTGGGAATGGGATTGAATAACTACTCGTACAAATATTACTATTAAACGAATTATTACTGTCCTCGGTTGAAGGGCACGTACGTAAAACCTACGTACAGTTATACTTACTACTGTCCTCGGATTGAAGGGCACGTACGTAAAGCCTACGTACACGATCTTAAGACCATCACCTCTATCAAAGGAAGTCCCTCAATTATCGACTTAATCGCCGAGGCCTAGGGCGAGCGGGTCATTAGTTAATAGCGCTATTAGGTTTAACAAACCTCACACCGTGCCAGTCGGACGGGCATGTACTAATGGACTATGGGCAAAGGGTCAATGCTGATAGACATTGACTTAGGGCACCTCTTACATTTTCGTAGCAGTCGATACGCGTGGTCTTGTATACATGGGGTAGCCCCCACGGCCGAAATGCCAGATAACTATCATGGGGTAGCCCCCACGGCTGGATTGCCAGAATTAATGGGTTAAACAAATCACGTTTTCAACTATGGGGTAACCCCCACGGCAGAGATGCCAGTTAAAGGAACTATTTTTGGAACAACTAAAACCAACACCCAACTGTGAACTCGCTCAACTTTGTTATTGATTCGTTGCTACATGCCTTGCAGGTCATTAGGTACCCATGGAGCTTGCACAGGGAGGAACGGTCATTGTGGGACATGGCAGTGTGTGCCATGCTATAAACATTATCTTATTTCATACTTATTACTTGCTATGGGTTTTAATATAATGCTTCCGCTAAACACTTAACTATGCTTTGGTTTTTGAACACCTTTCATATTGGTTGGTTGAATTATGTTTACTTACATGCTTGTTCAATATGATTGGTGGCTTGATCCTGGTCAGTCACGCCTCCAAGCGGTGATACTCCGCGTGTGGATTTTGGGGGTGTGACAGACAACCCTTTCAGTCAAGGTTATCAAAAGTAATGTTTTCGGATTCAGTCATTCCTTACATCCAAACAAACCCGGGATGTCAGGAATGGGATTTGTCAAGTCCTATGGTACCAGTACTTACTACCGAGCAGCGTAGCTAATGTTAATGAACGTATAATAGTCTCGTTTGTGCAAACCAAATGTCATAGCAAAAGTGAACATGTTATATGAAAACAATGTACTAAGTATGCTAAGTTAACATACAAAGCAGAAAAGTCATGTAAATCAATGTGCTAGCATGCTATCAGTTAACATACATAGCAGAAATGTAATGTAAAACAATGTACTAAGTATGCACACAATGGACATACATAGCATGAAATGTAATGAAATCATGTACTATAATGTACTAACAAACATAGCATGTGTATGATGTGAAAACAGGAAAGCATGAAAGTAACAAGTAGGCACATGTGTTTCACCCCAAAACGTTTGGAAAACTGTAAAAGAGGGGTTCTATGTACTCACTTGAGATTTCTCAGAAGTCCTAAGATAACCACCAAGCAATGCTAGAGATCTCGGAATATCAAACGACACCTAATATAGGTAACTACATTAATAAACCGGACCTAAATCGGAAGATCGGATAGAATGAGGGTTCGTAAACCAAATGAGTATGGGAACTCATGTAGTATGGTTTAACAAAGCCTACATACTAAATGAAACCTATCCTAAGTGCTTGTGACCCATTACGACCCGTTTAGGTAGCTTATGCTACTTTAACGCGTCGTTCGCGTGAAACGCGTTCGGACCGCCTAACTAGTCCTATGACAAGTAATATGTAACACCTGTGCCTCCACGGCCATCAAACAAATACCAAACCAATGAAATATTATATTTCATACTTGGGATTTGTAAAAATATGTGTATCATTTGCACATATCAATTCTTGTTCAATTTCAAACTCTAAATCGCTTTCTGGAAGGTTATACGCGCACCGATGCGTAAATATAACCAGTTTAATGCAACGAACACTCCGGAATAGTGAAATAGGCTTAGCATACCTTAAATAACCTTTACTTAACATAGAAATAAGTTTTGAAGGCTTTGGTATGGCAAAATCAAGTTAAATCGCTTACAGGGACTAAAGTTGACAAACTGCGAAAGTATGCCAATTTGAACTGTAACAGACATTCTGGAACATAACCATAAGTTAAACATACCTTAAATATCCTTTACATAGCTTAGAAATAGGCTTTGAGGGGTTCGGTGTGCAAAAATAAACTTTTGGGTCATTCAGGGACTAAAAGTGTCAAAAGTGCATAAGTTTGCATTTTCGCGCATAACTTACGTTCTGAATACATCCGGACATCTAAAAATTTATGTAAGCATGACTATATTATGCTTTAGTGTTTGGCTTGCCAAAAATCCATTCGTCGCGTCATTTGGATCGTTTTTCGCGCTTATGCGCATTCCGTCGTAATTAACCGAACATCGCAACCGTACGGCTAAACGAACCGACATCCGAGATATTTTTGAGCACATTTTAAGTTCCCTATACTTTAACTTCATTTTAGAGCTTTGAAATGGGGTTAACGGGCCTTAAACGTGTCGAAAATGGGCTGAATGCATGACAGGGACCAAAAGTGTAAATCTGCCAAACTTAGAAGTAGCGCACCTCTACACTTTTAATGTAACGGTGCGCTAGCCTGGGCCAGATGCAGCAACTCGATTTTCAGCAGCTGTTAGCAGCCTTTAACCCTTCCAAAAGCCAAGTACAAGTGTCAAAACCTTGTGGTGAGTGCCAATGAGCCACCACAACTTTCCGACAAGTGTACGGGCTAGATCATTCCCTCTTCTCCAAGAAACGATCCTAACGGTGGACCGAAATCTATAAATACCCATCACATTTCACTTCATTTCTCACAAGAATCTGGTCATTTGTGCTCTAAGTTGAAACCTTTGTTTCATACCTGAGCTATTTTGATCTAGATTAGCATTCGGGGACCCTTCGTAAGTGTTCCTTCGTTCTTTTATTGCTTTTCGAGTCCGAAAGTCAAACTTTGTTTGACTTTCTACATTGACCAGTTTATGGTCGATGCGAAGTTCGTTTGAACTTCATAACGTGAGCGTGATCACGATGGTTATAGTCCCTAGCAACTATACCTACTGATTTCCACGTTATCTAGGCTCAGTGACGAGCCGTAGTTTCGGGCAGAATACGTATTCTTGCGTATTTTGTAACCAAAATAGTTATGGGTATCAAAACCGTTTGTTTTGATACCAAACCTGTTTTCTAAACTTAGTTAAGCATGTTTTAGCGTGCTTAGCTCGCCACTTTTAGTTTAATGCTTATATAGGGTCGTAAGGTAAGCGGTCTAAACAATCGCTTATACTTTCGAACCCGACCCGTTTGGTCGTTCATTAGGATCCGACCAAGCACTTTAGGTGACCATAGTATAGGGAATAACCTTACGAGGTTATACCTTATGGTCGCTTCGTTTAAGTAGTTCTATGATAGGTAGTTTATATGCCTTAGGTAAATTACCAAAATACCCCTTTGATGCCAAAATTCATTTTAAACATATGTAACATAACTTTTGACATCTAAACTGATTTGACAACTATATTAGACATGTTAAGGCATATATTACTTGTCATAGGACTAGTTAGGCAGTCCGAACGCGTTTCACGCGAACGGCGCGTTAAAGTAGCATAAGCTACCTAAACGGGTCGTAATGGGTCACATGCACTTAGGTTAAGTTTCATTTAGTATGTAGGCTTTGTTAAACCATACTACATGAGTTCCCATACTCATTTGGTTTACGAGCCCTCATTCTATCCGATCTTCCGATTTAGGTCCGGTTTATTAATGTAGTTACCTATATTAGGTGCCGTTTGATATTCCGCGATCTCTAGCATTGCTTGGTGGTTATCTTAGGACTTCTGAGCAATCTCAAGTGAGTACATAAACCCCTCTTTTACTGTTTTCCAAACTGTTTTGGGGTGAAACACATGTGCCTACTTGTTACTTTCATGCTTTCCTGTTTTCACATCATATACTTGTTATGTTCATTAGTACACTATTAGTACATTGTTTTACATTACATTTCTGCTATGTATGTTGACTGATAGCATGCTAGCACATTGATTTACATGACTTTTCTACTTTGTATGTTAACTTAGCATACTTAGTACATCATTTTACATTGCATCTCTGTTGCATATGTTCCAGTAACATATGGACACATTGTTTTACAGCTCTACCTTGTATGTTTACTCTAGCATACTAGGTACATTATCTTCATCACATGCTTACATTTTGGTATGACATTTGGTTTGTTTAAATGATACAATGTACATTCATTAACACCGATCATGCCGCTCGGTAGTAGGTAGTGGTACCACAAGACTTGACAAATCCCATTCCTGAAATCTCGGGTTTATTTGGACGTAAGGAATGACCGAATCCGAATACATATTCTTTTGATAACTCATTTTTACATAGTTATCCGACTGTCTCAAGGCTTGGATGTATGAATTTTCACAATACCGCATAAATGTCTAATATCAGTATAGCATGCATATATCTTACAAAACATAACTTTGATTTAAACCAAGTTTTACTTCAATACTTTGTTTTGTACATTTTTACTTATGGTTTAAGTAGTCTAAATTTTACTTACCATACATATCATTTTGGTTATACATTACTTGACTACTTTTGGACTATAAATATTTGACATGGTTTATACAAGGACTTTTGACTATTGGTTTAAACATAGACTTATCACATTGTTGGTTTGGTTTGAATTAGTGATTAAGTAACGAGGCGTGTGTAATATGATACAAGCATAGTGGATACGCCGCTGGTACTTCCTATATATAAGTGTTTGTATGATATCACATATTGTAGCGTTATTTGAATCATTTAAATTTGAGACATATAACATTTTATACAAATAACATACTTTTCACAAGACATTGTTTTACAAAACAACTTATCTTTTACAAACTCATTTTACTTGGTTATTCATTTAACCATACATTATTCTCTTACTTATACTTATCATCTGATCTTATTGCTTTTCAAACAAATTTACAAAACAAAGCAAACTACAAGGTTCATGACTAAACATTTTCTCAAACATAAGTCATGAATCTTATTTTCACAAACCTATGTATCTCACAGGCATTTTTATGCTGACGTACCTATTTTCACATGTGTTTTCAGGAGATGATGCATAGGACTTATCAAGACATACTTAGGCGGACCTGTGCCTTAGTGACTTAAAACGAGACAAGAACTAGTTAATTTATGTTATGTACTCTTTACTTCTTGTTTAAAGACAATGTAACTCGCTTGTTTGATGAATAAAACGAAACTTTAATATCCATGGTTGTGAAACATTAATTCTGTTACAACACTCCCCGATGTTTCCGCCACGTTTTGTATGTTCTACGTGGTCGGGGTGTGACAGAAAAGATGGTATCAGAGCCCATGGTTATAGGGAATTAGGTTATTAGTAATGCTTTGACCTAGTCTATAACCTTCTTAGGACCCTAACGCGAGTTTACTTGCGTTTAGTCATAAAACAATACTGTCACCTATCCTTAGGCGACAACCACAACAAGAACATAAATCTCAAAACCGCTTTGAAACTAATCATCTGTTCTAGGATGATTGATTACTAGGTTTTGAACCCTCTATTGTAAGGTTTTGAACTCTCTATTATATGGTTTTGAACCCCTTTGAGTTTTCAAAACTTCGTCAACGTTTTGGGTTTTGAATAATGTGAACACGTGCAAACTGGAAGGGTGAATGCCTATATTCTGGGTTTTCTGTCTAGGCAAGCACTTCGTATACATCTCATCAGACGCGAGACCAGTTGTGCTTACCTGGGAATTCTTGGGATGAGTGTTCACTTATAGGCGAGCATGTCTTCGCGATACATTATTTTTGACCCATTTACTTTGATTTGTCACCATCTCATTTGTTTGCCTTAGGTAACAAACAAATGATCACAATTTTCATTCGATACCATTCTGTGTTGATTATCCAATAACCTTTCACTTGTTTCTTCCTATATCTTTCATTTTCTTCTAGAATGTCTATTCCTCTCAGCACTGGTCAAATGTCCGAGCGAACAGCCAAATTTGCCTAGCAAATAGGCGAAGTGATTCAAAAGACTGTGGATTTAGGCATTGCCATGGCTCGTCTCAACAATGAAGCCTCTCGTCTCAACAATGAAACCTCCCGTGTCGACAATGAAGCCACTCAAGAGCCACCAAAGGAAGCAGAAGTCAAGCCAGCACCAAAATCAAGGAAGCGTAAGGCTTCAAGGAAACCCGCAGCGGTTACACCTAATCAAGCGGGACCTAGCCATGTGGCAAGGCCACCAGCTAGGAAGCCATACATAGGAACTGCCCCTTTGTGCAAACGATGCAACCGTCATCATTCAAACCTCATACCCTGCTCCAAATGTACCTACTGTGGACGGAGGGGACATTTGGTCAACACATGCCACTTTGCTATCCAAAACAAAGCTGCTATATACCTTGCTACTACCCAACTCCAAGTCAACCCTACTCAAGCTCGCTTTCCGCATGGAACGTGCTACAACTGTGGCGAGACAAGCCATTTCAGGAACAAATGCCCAAAGCTTGCTAATGCAAATCCAACCCTTGGATGAGCATTCGGCTGAACAAAGGATGATGCTGTCTTATGCCTTTGTTTCTTTTGTTTTCGTGTATTGTGAAACAATATGTCTCGTTCATAAATAAAAGTTGTTGTTCGCAATTTTGATATACAAGTATATTTACATGTGTTTATGACATTTCCCTATAATACCTACATTAAGGAACTATGTTCCTTACAAACTACATTTGTGATTTCTCTCTTTCAAATGATCGCTCATGATTCCTTCAAAAATTTTTAAAGTACTCGTTTCATTCTAAGATGCGAAGTACAGAAAAATAAAGTGACATTATGAGTAATCATGCTTCTGCACATCTGTGCCTTTGAATCCTTGGTTAAATAACTAAGGGTATTTCCAAATCTCATACCCATTACGTTTGATTTTTTCAACATATACAGTACAAGTATTTCAAAAACAACCTTCATGATCTCAAAACATTTCATATGGTTTGAAAACAATTTTTTCTAAATGCATTGTCTATGTTATTTTAAAAACGTTGGCCATGTTATCAAAACCAACCTTCCAAATTTCAAAATATTTCATATAGTCTGAAAACAATATTAACACAGTACATTTTCTCATCAAGTGCATGATTTCGAAAAGCATCATTCATATTTTCAAAAACCTTATACATAATTTCAAAAATTCATCTCGCATGATTTTAAAACATTTTCATAAATATACTTACCTAGTACACCTACTTTATGATTTCAAAAGTATTATATATAAGGTTTCAAAAATGTTAAACACATTTTTTTTCTTAAGAGAACCCCATGCATAGTTTTCAAAAAATATTGTCCTCATACATTGACTTAACCTTCAAATTCGCTTCATATGTCGCCTTGACATATCTAGCATCTCAACTTCATAAGCATTTTTACTTCATGTTTTGACATAAGCACGTCCAGTGCAAGGTTTCAAAACATCTTCAACTTCTAAAATCCATATGGGATCTTTTTATCTTCACATTTAGACCCTTGTGGATGATCATCATTCAAATCAGAGTCCTTAATTGGATTCCTTATGTACCTAAATTCGAACATTTCGGTTCCTTATAATCGAAATCGAATTTTTCTTTTAAAAATCTTTCTATCTTTATAGTTAGATTCTTGATAATGTTTAAAGTACCAAATGAAATCCACGAGATGGATTCCTAGTGTGCTTTAAATACATGTGCTCTGTCAACAAAACAAATTAACAAATAAACAATCTTTGTGGTTATGTGACTATGTGTTTATGCATCTAGAGTTTTCTTTTATGCATTTTTGTATTTTTGTATACTCTGGATATTCGTTATCCAAATCCTCGTAGAATCTTTCATATCTTCATATGAGAGATTCGTAGTGGGATATTCAAAAAGGTACTACCTTAAATCCTTAATGGGCTTCTATGTAATAGTTAAGACCCTTGGATTATATAGTACCACTCCATGATTCATAAGAGACCCTTTTAGTGGTCTAGTCAAAAGGATTGATTCACAATTTGGTGAAAGAATGACATCTAGTGATGTAGCTGAACAGACTCCTTGATAGTCTATTTAGATCATTTATTGATTTAATTAAAAGGACTCTATGGTGGTCTAGTCATACTCATCACAGGATTGTTCATTTGGTTTTCCCCTACATATTATAAAATAGACTGTGTAAACTGTGCAAGGAATTGTCTGATTATGGACGCGTACATAATTATGAAATTTAGTGCACAGAAACCCAGTAAGGTTTATTATGTGTAAGAACCGATAGTGACAACAATAACAAAATGAGAACGATGTAATGGAGGTATGGTGGACGCACCAATGACGCTTCATACACTTGTATATAAGTATCCCTCTTACATTGCAAGCATGATGTTATTAAAGTTACTAGAAGTTCAGAACCCTAACCAATATTGTTCGATCTATTCGACTTCATGTTTTCAAGCTCTCACAAGTTTCCTCTAAATAAATTTCGGGACGAAATTTCCTAAAGTAGGGGAGACTGTAACACCTGTGCCTCCACGACCATCAAACAAATACCAAACCAATGAAATATTATATTTCATACTTGGGATTTGTAAAAATATGTGTATCATTTGCACATATCAATTCTTGTTCAATTTCACACTCTAAATCGCTTTCTGGAAGGTTATACGCGCACCGATGCGTAAATATAACCAGTTTAATGCAACGAACACTCCGGAATAGTGAAATAGGCTTAGCATACCTTAAATAACCTTTACTTAACTTAGAAATAAGTTTTGAAGGCTTTGGTATGGCAAAATCAAGTTAAATCGCTTACAGGGACTAAAGTTGACAAACTGCGAAAGTATGCCAATTTGAACTGTAACAGACATTCCGAAACATAACCATAAGTTAAACATACCTTAAATATCCTTTACATAGCTTAGAAATAGGCTTTGAGGGGTTCGGTGTGCAAAAATAAACTTTTGGGTCATTCAGGGACTAAAAGTGTCAAAAAGTGCATAAGTTTGCATTTTCGCGCATAACTTACGTTCTGAATACATCCGGACATCTAAAAATTTATGTAAGCATGACTATATTATGCTTTAGTGTTTGGCTTGCCAAAAATCCATTCGTCGCGTCATTTGGATCGTTTTTCGCGCTTATGCGCATTCCGTCGTAATTAACCGAACATCGCAACCGTACGGCTAAACGAACCGACATCCGAGATATTTTTGAGCACATTTTAAGTTCCCTATACTTTAAATTCATTTTAGAGCTTTGAAATGGGGTTAACGGGCCTTAAACGTGTCAAAAATGGGCTGAATGCATGACAGGGACCAAAAGTGTAAATCTGCCAAACTTAGAAGTAGCGCACCTCTACACTTTTAATGTAACGGTGCGCTAGCCTGGGCCAGATGCAGCAACTCGATTTTCAGCAGCTGTTAGCAGCCTTTAACCCTTCCAAAAGCCAAGTACAAGTGTCAAAACCTTGTGGTGAGTGCCAATGAGCCACCACAACTTTCCGACAAGTGTACGGGCTAGATCATTCCCTCTTCTCCAAGAAACGATCCTAACGGTGGACCGAAATCTATAAATACCCATCACATTTCACTTCATTTCTCACAAGAATCTGGTCATTTGTGCTCTAAGTTGAAACCTTTGTTTCATACCTGAGCTATTTTGATCTAGATTAGCATTCGGGGACCCTTCGTAAGTGTTCCTTCGTTCTTTTATTGCTTTTCGAGTCCGAAAGTCAAACTTTGTTTGACTTTCTACATTGACCAGTTTATGGTCGATGCGAAGTTCGTTTGAACTTCATAACGTGAGCGTGATCACGATGGTTATAGTCCCTAGCGACTATACCTACTGATTTCCACGTTATCTAGGCTCAGTGACGAGCCGTAGTTTCGGGCAGAATACGTATTCTTGCGTATTTTGTAACCAAACTAGTTATGGGTATCAAAACCGTTTGTTTTGATACCAAACCTGTTTTCTAAACTTAGTTAAGCATGTTTTAGCGTGATTAGCTCGTCACTTTTAGTTTAATGCTTATATAGGGTCGTAAGGTAAGCGGTCTAAACAATCGCTTATACTTTCGAACCCGACCCGTTTGGTCGTTCATTAGGATCCGACCAAGCACTTTAGGTGACCATAGTATAGGGAATAACCTTACGAGGTTATACCTTATGATCGCTTCGTTTAAGTAGTTGTATGATAGGTAGTTTCTATGCCTTAGGTAAATTACCAAAATACCCCTTTGATGCCAAAATTCATTTTAAACATATGTAACATAACTTTTGACATCTAAACTGATTTGACAACCATATTAGACATGTGAAGGCATATATTACTTGTCATAGGACTAGTTAGGCAGTCCGAACGCGTTTCACGCGAACGGCGCGTTAAAGTAGCATAAGCTACCTAAACGGGTCGTAATGGGTCACAAGCACTTAGGTTAAGTTTCATTTAGTATGTAGGCTTTGTTAAACCATACTACATGAGTTCCCATACTCATTTGGTTTACGAGCCCTCATTCTATCCGATCTTCCGATTTAGGTCCGGTTTATTAATGTAGTTACCTATATTAGGTGCCGTTTGATATTCCGCGATCTCTAGCATTGCTTGGTGGTTATCTTAGGACTTCTGAGCAATCTCAAGTGAGTACATAAACCCCTCTTTTACTGTTTTCCAAACTGTTTTGGGGTGAAACACATGTGCCTACTTGTTACTTTCATGCTTTCCTGTTTTCACATCATATACTTGTTATGTTCATTAGTACACTATTAGTACATTGTTTTACATTACATTTCTGCTATGTATGTTGACTGATAGCATGCTAGCACATTGATTTACATGACTTTTCTACTTTGTATGTTAACTTAGCATACTTAGTACATCATTTTACATTGCATCTCTGTTGCATATGTTCCAGTAACATATGGACACATTGTTTTACAGCTCTACCTTGTATGTTTACTCTAGCATACTAGGTACATTATCTTCATCACATGCTTACATTTTGGTATGACATTTGGTTTGTTTAAATGATACAATGTACATTCATTAACACCGATCATGCCGCTCGGTAGTAGGTAGTGGTACCACAAGACTTGACAAATCCCATTCCTGAAATCTCGGGTTTGTTTGGACGTAAGGAATGACCGAATCCGAATACATATTCTTTTGATAACTCATTTTTACATAGTTATCCGACTGTCTCAAGGCTTGGATGTATGAATTTTCACAATACCGCATAAATGTCTAATATCAGTATAGCATGCATATATCTTACAAAACATAACTTTGATTTAAACCAAGTTTTACTTCAATACTTTGTTTTGTACATTTTTACTTATGGTTTAAGTAGTCTAAATTTTACTTACCATACATATCATTTTGGTTATACATTACTTGACTACTTTTGGACTATAAACATTTGACATGGTTTATACAAGGACTTTTGACTATTGGTTTAAACATAGACTTATCACATTGTTGGTTTGGTTTGAATTAGTGATTAAGTAACGAGGCGTGTGTAATATGATACAAGCATAGTGGATACGCCGCTGGTACTTCCTATATATAAGTGTTTGTATGATATCACATATTGTAGCGTTATTTGAATCATTTAAATTTGAGACATATAACATTTTATACAAATAACATACTTTTCACAAGACATTGTTTTACAAAACAACTTATCTTTTACAAACTCATTTTACTTGGTTATTCATTTAACCATACATTATTCTCTTACTTATACTTATCATCTGATCTTATTGCTTTTCAAACAAATTTACAAAACAAAGCAAACTACAAGGTTCATGACTAAACATTTTCTCAAACATAAGTCATGAATCTTATTTTCACAAACCTATGTATCTCACAGGCATTTTTATGCTGACGTACCTATTTTCACATGTGTTTTCAGGAGATGATGCATAGGACTTATCAAGACATACTTAGGCGGACCTGTGCCTTAGTGACTTAAAACGAGACAAGAACTAGTTAATTTATGTTATGTACTCTTTACTTCTTGTTTAAAGACAATGTAACTCGCTTGTTTGATGAATAAAACAAAACTTTAATATCCATGGTTGTGAAACATTAATTCTGTTACAACACTCCCCGATGTTTCCGCCACGTTTTGTATGTTCTACGTGGTCGAGGTGTGACAGAAAAGATGGTATCAGAGCCCATGGTTATAGGTAATTAGGTTATTAGTAATGCTTTGACCTAGTCTATAACCTTCTTAGGACCCTAACGCGAGTTTACTTGCGTTTAGTCATAAAACAATACTGTCACCTATCCTTAGGCGACAACCACAACAAGAACATAACTCTCAAAACCGCTTTGAAACTAATCATCTGTTCTAGGATGATTGATTACTAGGTTTTGAACCCTCTATTGTAAGGTTTTGAACTCTCTATTATATGGTTTTGAACCCCTTTGAGTTTTCAAAACTTCGTCAACGTTTTGGGTTTTGAATAATGTGAACACGTGCAAACTGGAAGGGTGAATGCCTATATTCTGGGTTTTCTGTCTAGGCAAGCACTTCGTATACATCTCATCAGACGCGAGACCAGTTGTGCTTACCTGGGAATTCTTGGGATAAGTGTTCACTTATAGGCGAGCATGTCTTCGCGATACATTATTTTTGACCCATTTACTTTGATTTGTCACCATCTCATTTGTTTGCCTTAGGTAACAAACAAATGATCACAATTTTCATTCGATACCATTCTGTGTTGATTATCCAATAACCTTTCACTTGTTTCTTCCTATATCTTTCATTTTCTTCTAGAATGTCTATTCCTCTCAGCACTGGTCAAATGTCCGAGCGAACAGCCAAATTTGCCCAGCAAATAGGCGAAGTGATTCAAAAGACTGTGGATTTAGGCATTGCCATGGCTCGTCTCAACAATGAAGCCTCTCGTCTCAACAATGAAGCCTCCCGTCTCGACAATGAAGCCACTCAAGAGCCACCAAAGGAAGCAGAAGTCAAGCCAGCACCAAAATCAAGGAAGCGTAAGGCTTCAAGGAAACCCGCAGTGGTTACACCTAATCAAGCGGGACCTAGCCATGTGGCAAGGCCACCAGCTAGGAAGCCATACATAGGAACTGCCCCTTTGCGTGACGAATGGATTTTTCTCATGCCAAACACTAAACTAAAATATTTTAGTGCTTACATAAATTTTTGGATGTCCGGATGTATTCAGACCGTAAGATATGCACGAAAGTGCAAACTTGTGCACTTTTTGACACTTTTAGTCCCTGAATGACCCAAAAGTTTATTTTAGCACACCGAACCCCTCTAAGCCTATTTCTAAGCTATGTAAAGGATATTTAAGGTGTGTTTAACTTATGGTCATGTTCCGAAATGTTCGTTAAAGTTCAAATTGGCATACTTTCGCAGTTTGTCAAGTTTAGTCCCTGTAGCCGAATTAACTTGTTTTTGCCATATCAAAGCCTTCAAAACTTATTTCTAAGTTATGTAAAGGTTATTTAAGGTATGTTAAGTATATGTTGATGTTCCGGAGTATTTGTCGCATTATACTGATTACGTTTTCGCATCAGTTTGCGTATAACTCTCCCGAAAGCGATATAGAGTTTGAAATTACATAAAAGTCAAAACATGAAAAATGTAAAACACAACCAAACAAACATTGGGATCAAATAACATTGTTTTATTGATAATAGAACTGTTCATAATGATTACAAGCACAGATGTTACAAAATCAGATGAACTTTCAAGCGAAATAGCAGATTCAAGCGAAAACACTTGCTAATTTCAAGCGGAATTATGTTTTTGGTCCATTTTTGTCACTTTTAAGCCGTATTTAGGTCTGATTCTCTCAAGGCTTAGTTAAAACACTGTTTCGCATGTACTGTGAAAAATTCAATCCATTTTGACCGTGAAATCTTGTCCAATTTGAAAAAGAAGGTGTAGAAGTCAGAAAACAGATGCAATCAAGCTGAACTCTTCTTCCTGAGCTCTGATACCACTTGTAGGATCGTTGTACGACCTGAATAAGTCGATCAGAAGAGTTGTTTATCCGAATCAAAGGCGGAATCAATGACACGGACACTCAATTCAATTTAAATGTCTCTTGTATTAATCTGATAGAATTACAGCACCTGGAGACAATCCGGCAGCACTTCGTTACCGAATACAAGACCCTGATTCCGCTCCAAATGAAACGGACATGTACCCTATTTATAGTGGTTGTGATTTCGCTTGAAATAAACAAAACATGTTCAAGCGAAATTAACAATGTTGATTTTGCTTGAACTTGCCATTTGCTGTTTCAAGCGAAATTAGCATAAAATCCACTAAACTCAGTTTCTAGCACCTCGAGCACTGTTTATCCTATCCTATCTCATTACATGACTCGATATAAGACGAAGTCAATAGACATAGTGCACTAACAGATAGCAATAAAATCGACAAAATGAAAGGATGGTGGTTATTTGTTTATTACCTCGTAACAAACAGTCGACACACAGTGACAAATCAAAGTAAATGAGTCATAATAATGTATCACCGAAGACATGCTCGCCTATAAGTGAACACTCACCCCAAGAGTTCCCAGGTAAGAGTAACTGGTCCGATACTGCGGATTTGTATGAACACTCTAGCCTTAGACAGAAAACTCAGGGTACAGGCATTCACTCTTCCAGTTTGCACGTGTTCACATTATTTAGACCCAAACTTTGACGAGATTTTGAAAAATTTGGAAGGCCTTAAGCCAAAAGAAATCATCTAAGGATAGATGATTGATTTCAAAATCATTTTGGAAATTGTGTTCAAGTTTTGGTAATCACCTAAGGATAGGTGACGTGTATTGTTTTAAGATCTAAACACAAGATAACTTGTGTTAGGGTCCTAGAAAGTTATAGTCTAGGTCAAAGCATTACTAATAACCTAATTCCCTATAACCATTGGCTCTGATACCAACTCTTCTGTCACACCCCGACCGCGTTAAAACAACAAAACCGCGGCGGAAACGTGGGGGAGTGATGCGACAGAATTATTGTTTCAACAACCATGGTAATTAAAGTTTTGTATTATTAATTAAAGTGTTAATATTGTCTTGAAATTCAACAAACATAACTTAAACAACTGTCTTTTAAGTCACTAAGGCCCAAGTCCGCCTAAGTGAAGCACAAACATCATCATGCATTAGCACCTGAAACACATGTAAAAATAGGTACGTCAGCATAAAAATGTCTGTGAGATACATAGGTTTTGTTTATGCAGGATTCATGACTTGTAGTTTAAAAGAAATGTTTAACAAAAATGTAGTCATGAACCTTGTAAAATGTTTTCTTTTATAAAATCATGTGAAAATCGATAAGAAAATCATATGATATAAAAGAAATATGCGTGGTTAACTAAATAACCAAGTAAAATTGAGTTTGTATAAAATGTGTAATTTGTAAATAATGTCGTGTCCTTGTGAAAAATGTTTCATGTCTTTGTCAAGTGGCTTAGATAACGCAACAATGTATAATACAATAAAAGCACTTATATATAGGATGTACCAGCGGCGTATACACCATGCTTTTATCATATAACACATAGCCCCGTTACATAAGTCACTTATCAATAACCAACCAAATGTCTTGTTCAATGTCAAAAATGTTTATGTGTAAACCATGTTCAATGTCATATGTGAAATGTATCATGTATAACCAAAAGCAATGCATAGCAAGTAGAAAGTATCTACTCAAACTACATGATAATGTCAATGTGATAACAATGTCATGTACGGTGAATAACTAGTAGTTACTCAACCCCGTAGGAAAATGTACAAAACGATGTTTTTGAATAAACCTAAGTTTAAATCAAATGTTATGTTTTGTAGAAAACAATGCTTTATGATTACAAACATTTATGCAGTAATGTTAATCGCATACATTCAAGCCTTGCGACTGTGGCGACAAACCTTTAAACAAATTAAAGGTTTATCTAAGTTATGTATATCGGATTCTATCATTCCCAACTTCCAAACAAACCTAGGAAGTTGGAAACGGGATTTGTCAAGTCCTATGGTACCATTACATACTACGGAGCGGCGTGATCAATGTTAATGAATGTATTATTGTCCCGATTAAACACACCAAATGTCATAACCAATGTAGCATGTGAAAACCATGTACTAGGTATGCTAAGTAAACACACCTAGTAGAAATGATCATGTAAAACAATGTGCTAGCATGCTCAGTAAACATAGCAGAAATGTCATGTAAAACAATGTGTCCATATGCTAAGTAAACATATGTAACAAAGGTGTAATAAATCAATGTGCTAGCATGCTTAACATACATAGCAAAACATAACTGAAAGCATGTACTAGATATGTACTAGGTGAAACTAGCATATATATGTCATGAAAGCAATGAAAACATGAAAGTAACAAGTATGTACATGTGTATCACCCCAAAGTATTTGAAAGCGGTAAAAGAGGTGAACTATGTACCCACTTGGGATTGCTTATTAGTCTTGAGAATAAGACCAAATTAAGCTCCAAGGATCACGGAATCAACAAGGCACCTAATATGGGTAACTATGTTAATAAACGGATCCTAAATCGGGAGATAGGATAGAATGATGTTCTATAAATCAAATGAGTATTTGAACTCATATGGTATGATTTAATAAAGCTAACATTCTGATTTGAAAGTCTACCTAAGTGCTTTTGACCCGTTTCGACCCGTTATGGTAGTTTAAGCCACTATAACGCGTCATTTGCGTAAAACTATGTTCGGATGGTTAACTATGTGCTATGTCAAGTCTTATATGCCCAATTATACCTAAACATGTTACTATATCAGTTTAGATGTCAAAAATATGTTCACATATGCACAATATGGATTTATGTTACAAAAGGGGCATTTTGGTCATTTCTTATGGGCATATAAGCTACTTAACAAATAACTAACCAATCCTAGGTGATCATAAGGTATAACCTCAGAGGTTATTCCCTATGCAACTATGATCACTAAACATGCTTGGTCAGATCCTAATGATCAACCAAACGGGTCGGTTCGAAAGTCTAAGCGGTTGTCTAGACCGCTTAACTTATGACCCTAAACAAGCACTAAACTAATAGTGAATGAGTTAAACATGTCAAAACATGTTTAACTAACTTATAAAACCGATTTGGTATCAAAACAAAGTGTTTTGATACCTAAAAGTAGTTCCGTTGGAAAATGCGTGCTAAAACGCATTTTGACCACTACACCTAGTTAACGTGGTAATCAGTAGGTATAATCACTAAGGATTATAACCATCGTGATTACAATCATGTTGCAAAGTTCAATTGAACTTTGACTTGACCAATTGATGGTCAAAACCAAAAGTCAAACTGTTGGCCAAACTGTTTGACTTTCTGCACTAACATAAAGAACACGCATGAAAGAATACTCACAAGAGTCCAATGCTTGAAGAAAGAAGACAAGAAAACCAAAGAGGAAGTTCCCAACACTTGTGGAAGCTCCAAATCAGATTAGAGAAGAGATGAGAGGAAATGAGCAAAGAATGAGGAGGTTTGGCTTGCTATTTATACTTGTAGTGAACTCACAAGATCATTACAAGTGTTTGTGTGGCCAACAAGGATTAAATCACAGCCATACAAGTGTTAGAGGCCATCTAATTTGCTTGGGGAGGTGCTAACTTGGCCACCACACAAAGGAATTGCAAGATTGGCCCCTGGATTAACAAACTGTTGCTGAAAACAGAGTTTCTGCCCAGATCTAATGCTCGCGTTGCGCAACCACAAGGCCTTATGGCCATCGCGCGACGCCAGGGTGTAGCTGGAACTTTCAGAAACTGACAGAAATGGTCCCTGCACGTGTTTAAGCTTGTTTTCGACGTTTTAACCTTCGTAAAGTCATTTTCATGGCTCTACAAGGTCGTAAAAGTGTAGGGGACCTGAAATATGCTCGGAAATATCACGGATGTTGGTTCGTTTGGTCGTACGGTCACGTTGTTTGGTTATTTACGACGAAACTCGAACGGACGCGAAAACGATCCAAATTAAGCGACGAGTGGTATTTTTTCATGCCGATCACTAAAATAAAAAAAATTTAGTGGGTACAAAAATTTTGGATGCCCAGATGTGGTCAGAACATAAGATATGCGCGTAAATGCAAACTTAAGTCGTTTTTGACACTTTTAGTCCCTGTAAGATCAAGTAAGCATGTTTTCGCACACCGAACCTATCAAAGCTTATTTCTAAGCTATGTTTAGGTTATATATGGTATGTTTAGCTTATGATCCAGTTCCAGACTGTACGTTGCCTTACGAAATGGCAGACTTTTGCAGTTTGACGCAAATAGTCCATGTGAGCGAATAAACTTGTTTTTGCCATACCAAAGCCTTCAAAACTTATTTCTAAGTTATGTAAAGGTTATTTAAGGTATGTTAAGCTTATGATGCTGTTCCGGAGTGTTTTTCGCGTTAAACTGATTGCGTTTACGCATCAGTTTGCGTATAACTTTCCAGAAAGCGATATAGAGTTCAAAATCGATCAAAAACCAAAACGTGCATAATGTCAAAATTAAATAACAAACATTGGGATCAAAATACATTGTTTTATTAATATTGGATTGTTCAGTGTTTGTAAAATGATTACACAAGCACATATGTTACATAAACTATGTTTTGGTTTTATAAATAACATATTAAACTATGTTTTGGTTTTATAAATAACATATCAAACTATGTTTTAATAATTAACAAAATATATGTTGGTTTTGTACAATATCACACATGAGAGTATATCAAACTATACTTTTGGGAGTATAAGAAAATATACAATAAAAATGTGATTTAAGAATTCAACCAAACCTAGTGCATCAAAATACACCTAGGAGACTATAGAAATACCATGAAGGCAATCCCTATTTGGATAAAATATCGGTTTCTGACATTCCATGACAACAGGAATGGGGTGTCAAATCCTATAGCGCTATATCATACTACCAACCGGTCTGGTGAACATAAAATAAGTACTATCCAACAATTAATTTTATAATCTTTGAAAAATTAGAGTTTAAACCATAAATAAATATTCAGTTTGTCAAAAGATAAGTACTAATACGTATAATCAAATTACACTTTGAAATCATGAACATAACAAATAGGTACACATGCTTCACCCTAAAACATTGAAAACAGTAAAAGAGGGGACTATGTACTCACCTGAGAGTGCTTAGAAGTGTTGAACAACTACCAAGCAAGCTAGAGGGATCACGGAAATCAAACGGCACCTAATATAGGTAACTACATAAATAAACCGGACCTAAATCGAAAGATCAGATAGGATGAGGTTTCGTAAACCAAATGAGTGTGGGAAATCATATGATATGATTTAACAAAGCCTACATACTAAAACGAAACCTAACCTACGTGCTTACGACCCATTACGACCCGTTTAGGTAGCTTACGCTAATTTAAAGCGTCGTTCACGTAAAACGCGTTTGGAACGCCTAACTAGTCCTATGACAAGTATTATATGCCAAAACATATTTAATTATGTTGCATAATCAGTTAAGTGACAAAAGTTTGGGTTACATATGCTTAAACATCAATTATGCATAAAAGGGCATTTTGGTCATTTACCTAAGGCATATAAACTACCTATCATACAACTAACTAAACAAAGTGACCATAAGGTATAACCTCGGAAGGTTATTTCCTATGCAACTATGGTCACCTAATGTGTTTGGTCGGATCCTAATGATCGACCAAACGGGTCTGGTTCGAAAGTCTAAGCGGTTGTTTAGACCGCTTGACTTACGACTCTACATAAGCACTAATCTAAAAGTGACGAGCTAAACATGTTTAAAACATGTTTAACAAAGTTTGAAAACAGGTTTGGTATCAAAACAAACGGTTTTGATACCCAAGAATAGTTTGGTTACGAAATACGCATGAATACGCATTTTGGCCGAAACTACGACTCGTCACTACGCCTAATCAACATGGTAATCAGTAGGTATAGCCACAAGGGACTATAACCATTGTGATTACGCTCACGTTGCGAAGTTCAACGAACTTCGTGTTGACCATAAATTGGTCAAAGCTGAAAGTCAAACACTTGTTTGACTTTCACGCTAAAAACGCGAAAAAGAACGAAAGAATACTTACAAGAGGTCCAAGAATGGAAGTTTGATCCAATTATTCTCAAGTATGGAGTGTTAGAACCCCAACTTAGAGAACAAATCAGACCAAGATGTGAAGAATGGAATGAGTGGAGGTGGGTATTTATAGAAAACCAAGAACTGTTAGGATCGTTCATCAAAAAACGAGCTTGAATCTTGGCCTTACACTTGGGCCCAAGGTATTAGAATACAATGAGATTCTAAAAACCATCAATTTTCAGCCCAAGGTATTGAGAATTTTGCATTAAAACCCCTGAAATATGACCAGAATGCTGAAAATGAAGTTTTTGTCTGATGAGCTCTCACCGGCCGCGTAAGAATTGATCAAGGCTTCCGCCCCAGGCCTAGCAAACTTTGGCAGAAATGTCAAAACGGGCCCATGCACTTGAAAAACATGCATTTTGATGCATTTTTGGCACATTTAAGGCCTTTGAACCTCATTTCAAGGCTCTAAAATGAAGTTAAAGTATAGGGAACTTAAAATATGCTAAAAAATATCTCGGATGTCGGTTCGTTTCGCCGTACGGTTGCGTTGTTTGGTTAATTACGACGAAACACGAACGGATGCAAATAACGATCCAAACTACCCGACGAATGGAATTTTATCATGCCAAACACTAAAATAAAATATTTTAATGCTTACATAAATTTTTGGATGTCCGGATATATTCAGAACGTAAGATATGCGCGAAAATGCAAACTTATGCACTTTTTGACGCTTTTAGTCCCTATTGATCAAGAAAGTTTATTTTTGCACACCAAACACCTCAAAGCCTATTTCTAAGCTATGTAAAGGATATTTAGGGCATATTTAACTTATGATCAAGTTCTGGAATGTTCGTTATAGTACGAATCGGCATACTTTCGCAGTTTGTCGAAATTAGTTCCTGTAAGCGAATAAACTTGATTTCGACACACCAAACCATTCAAAACTTATTTCTAAGTTATGTAAGGGTTATTTAAGGTATGTTAAGCCTACGTAACTATTCTGGAGTGTTTGTTGCATTAAACTGGTTATATTTACGCATCAGATCGCGTATAACCTTCCAGAAAGCGATTTAGAGCTGGAAATCAAACAAGAATTGATAGGTGCAAACGATACACATATTTATAGAAATCCCAAGTATGAAATACAATATTTCATTGGTTTGGTATTTGTTTGATGGTTGAAGTGACACAGGTGTCACAGTCTCCCCTACTTTAGGAAATTTCGTCCCGAAATTTAATTTTAAAGGAAACTTGTGAAGATAACTGTGATGGTTTCGCTTTCGAATAAATCCCTCAAACCCTAAGTAAAACTCTGGGCCATGTTCGGATTCTTAGCGAAATTGTCAACTCTCAAAGTGAAGTCCTTGTAGTAACAAAACATGGAGTTTCAAACTACGGACAGATGAACGTTTCTTATGAAGACTTATCATAGGAAACTTGTGTGTGCTTGAAATCAGAATTGGTGAGTGTAAGATAAATGAAATCGGTCAAGGTCCAGGACCTCTAGTAACTTAAATAATGCTACATTCGCAATGTAATAAGGAACACTTATATATAGGAAGTACCAGCGGCGTATCCACCATGCCCTTTCTAAATTGTTCCCGTATCATTATTCTTGCCACTATAGGTCTTAACACATGACAAAACTTGTTGTGATTTTTGTGCACTGAATTCCATAATTATGTATGCATCCATAATTATGTAATTTCTTGCACAGTCCGCACAGTTCATTTCATAATGCGTAGGGGAAAAAATCAATCGAATAAACATGAAGTGACTTGATTAGACCACCAAAGGATCTTTTTAACTAGAACAACGAGCGCTCTTTTTAACTAGATCAACACATGATCTTTTTAACTAGACCGTCGTATGATCTCCTTAAATAGACCACTTAAGGGATCTTTTCAATTATATCATCACATGATATTCCTAACCAGATTTTTAAATCAATCTGTTTAACTAGACCACTCAAGGGGTCCAATTGTAGAATAGTACTTCATAGACTTAACTACAACGTAGATGTCCATTAAGGATTTAAGATAGTACCTTTGAATATCCTACTATGAATCCCTCATACGAAGATATGGAAGATTCTATGAGGATTTGGATATTGAAAATTCAGATTACACAAGACATAAAAGGAATCACATAAGCACATATAATCACATAATTGTTTAATTTGATCTTCATTTTGTTAATTTTCTTGTTTAATTAAGCACACGAGTATTCAAAGCACACCAGGAATCCAATCCGTGAATTCCGTTTGGCACTTTAACCATCTTCAAGAATCTAACTATGAAGATAGGGAGATCTTAATAGGAATTCATCTTTGTTTCTTGAAAAGAAACGAGTATTTAAGATTTTGGGGAGATCACAAGTGATCATAAAATGACAGAACCACACGAGTAGTTTGTCTTGGTGTCGGTATCATAAGGTTGCATCAACATTCACACAATCGTATCAGTTTCGCAAAATAAAAATTGAAACAACAAATTTTATTTATTTAACAACTGAGTCGATTCAACATCAAAAGATAACAACCAAGGAATTTCAAAAACTAATTGTTTACTGCTGCATCATTGCCCGCGTTCGCCTCATTGATGTTAAACACTCATCCACGCGCTGGATTTGCGTTAACAAGTCTTGGGCAATTGTTTCTGTAGTGAGTAAGATCACCATAGTTATAACATAACCCAGGAGGGAACCGTGCTTGGACAGCAGCAGGATTAGCATCATCTTGGTTTGCATAACGGCAGGTATCGACCAAATGTCCCAATCGCCCACAGTGGGTACATTTGTGACATTGCACTTGCCCCAGATAATGATGGTTGCATTTGTTGCACAAAGGTGTGGTACCAACATAATTTTGCCTTTTGCGAGGTTGGGCTGGCTAGTTTGGTGCAACCTGATTGTCTTGAGTAGTTATGGAAAAATTTTGAGAAGCTTTGCGCTTCTTCTTCTTGGGTGTCTCGGCATGTTTTTTCCTTCGGTTCATTTTGAGCAGTCGTGTCAGATGGTCTTGGGTCGCCCTTTGAAGAAAGCTTACCCTTCCTGATATGGGATTCAGTCAGGGTGGCAGTCAGTTCTATGGCCCGTCTGACGGTAACGATATCCTGAACTAAGTCAGGAAGACCATCAATGTATTTTTCAATCGCCTTCTCCACAGGCGTAACCATAGCAGGACATAACAGGCTCAACTCCTCGTAACGGTCAGTATAGGCTAGATGTTCACCACTGTATTGCTTTAAATCGTCGAATTCTCTTTCCAACGCTCTAAGCTCATGACGAGGATAGAACTCCTTCATCATTAGAGCTCGAAGCTCTTCCCAAGTTTGAGCTAGTGCCACATCGGCACCCCTATCACGCATCACCCCGTTCCACCATGTAAGAGCATGTAGGATCGTGTATGGACCCGAACGAGTCGATCAGAGGTGTTCTACTCAAAATGAAAGGTGGAAACAGACATGATGAGTTGAATTCAACTAGATATACACTTAAATTGTCTTTTATATTGATACTGATACGATTACAAATCTGCAGACACTTCGACAGAGCTTCGCCATCAGAAACACCCTTCTCTAATTCCGCTCCAAATGAACCTGACCTATACCTATATATAGACTTCTGATTTCGCTTGAACAAGTCTCAAGCGAAATCTCATTACAAGCAAAATCACAAGTTCAAGCGATACTACACACTCAAGCGAAATTAAGCTATGTGATTTCGCTTGAACTTACATGTTGACATCTTCAAGCGAAATTACTCATTTGACTTGATTTATCGATCTTCGTGCCCTGAACAATGCAAGACTTGATACAAGACGAAGTCGACAGACGCATGCACCAACAAACCCCCCTCGAATGTTGGCGAGTCTTAAGTGTCGAGTCTTCAACGTTTTCAGTCTTTATCAGTCTGATCGCTCTCTGAAGTATCTGACCATGTAAGCATCCTCAAACTTTATCTCTTTCTCTTCTTCAGTATCAACAGACTCCCCTCGAACAAGCTTATCTACTCGGATGTCTTCAGACTCCCCCCTTTCGATTTGCTGGGATCGTAGTCTGGCTTTTTGAAATCACAGAGTCTTCAGGTATCGGAACCTGGCTATCTATCACTCAGATATCCTGCACATTCTCTACCCCTCAAATTCGACTAGAATTATATATCTAGACTCCCCATCAAATTCGACTAGAATGAATTATCAATGATAATTTCTGATGAACCACTTGTAGGCAAAACATTTTTCAAAAATTTTCTCATATAAACACACACTCCCCCTCACCACATGCTCATCATGTTTAGCACTTGGAATTTTGAAAATCAGCTCTCCAACATCAGTTGTCGAAAATCTTTTTGAATTTTTCAAAAATTTATGCTAAAACACACTGAAAATCTTTTTAGATTTTTTTTTATAAAATAAGAATGCAGTAAAGAAATATTTACATACTCTATTTTTGTGAGTTTGTGTAAGAGGATCATATCAGTTTTTGACAAGTCACAAGTACCGTTGAGCTTAGTTACACATTAAGAATTAAACAGTTCACTTAGATTGCCGATATACTGATCCACTTAAATTCTCACACAAATTTCAACTGATTCAGGATATGAATTAGGTGTATTAAGGACTTAAACTCATTCATGTGTTCCACCTCTTGAATATACTCCCATATCCAGATCCCAATATTCAGTCTTACAGGTGAGTATACCACAGATGATATCTGTAAGGGGTTATAAATTACGAAGAACCGTGAGAGCTCAGGTCAGAAATTCCGTTCAGCAGAGAGATTACGGCTTCGACTTTTGGTGGGACCCCTTTAGAGGATCTTTTTTACAACAGCAATGATTATCAATTTTATTGTTTCATCATTTTTGCTGAGGGCGGCGCTATATTTCAAGCAAGCAGAAAGTATTCTCCGGGGACTAGGCCATTGCTTCCGCATTATCAGAAGTCCCGGGATAATACCCCAGATATCACTGAGCATAAAGACCTAGTATCTCAGAAAGAGGGACCTTTCAAATGAGATTTCAGGGGTTACCTATATATCCAAGTAGTGTTCCCCACGAAATAAGCAAGTTTGAATTTAAGTTTATATCCCGAAAAAGTTTACTAAATGTATAAAAACCTATCGGTATATCATCAGTGAGACTGTTTAACGCTATTTAACCATTACATTTCTTTAGCATACTGTAACTGTCTACTGATATACTATCATTTCCTCTTCTTTGACACCAAAACTCATTTTAGAATTTTATCATATTTTTGACTTTTTCAAATGTTTTTGTATTTTCAGAAATTTCTTACTCCCCCTAAAATGCAAACAAATTTAAAAGAATTTGAAAACAAACTATACAAGTAAAGTGGCAACTAATATCGAATCGGTTCAAATCGCCATCCGCTTGGCATAAACAACCAGAACTCCCCCTGACAACAAACTATTTTCTCATTATGATTTCAAAACACTTAAGTTTGTTTGAACCAAAATGATTTTTTCCGGAAAATAAGTTTTGTTGATTTTAAAGCACTTGTAGGTTAGGGTTTGGTTCATCACATTGTTTTTCTCAACCATTTGTAGAAAAGATAAATCCAGTACAATTTAATGTCCCTGATTAATCTTGAAAATTAAGTACCACTTGTAAGAAAAATGTCACACCCCGACCACGTAGAACATACAAAACGTGGCGGAAATGTCGGGGAGTGTTGTAACAGAATTAATTGTTTCAAATCCATGGAAATTGAAGTTTCATTTTATTGATTAAAAGTGTTGCAATGTCTTAGCAAACAAAGAAATACAACATAATTAACTAGTCTTGCATCTTTTATTGTCACTAAAGCCCAAGTCTGCCTATGTGTATCTTGATCATCTTATGCAACAGCTCCTGAAAAACACATGTGAAAATAGGTACGTCAGCATAAAAATGCCTGTGAGATACATAGGTTTTGTGAAAATAGGTTTCATGACTTATGTTTGAGAAAATGTTTAGTCATGAACCTTGTAATTTGCTTTGTTTTGTAAATCATTTGAAAAACGATAAAATCAGATGATATGTATAAATAAGAGAAAAATGTATGGTTAGCTGAATAACCATTGTAAAATGAGTTTGTATAAGTTAAGTTGCTTGTAAAACAATGTATTGTGAAAAGTATGTTATTTGTATAAAATGTTATATGTCTCAAACTGAAATGATTCAAATAACGCTACGATATGTAATACCATACAAACACTTATATATAGGAAGTACCAGCGGCGTATCCACCATGCTTGTATCATATTACACACGCATCGTTACTTAAATCACTTACTCAAACCAAACCACCAAGATGTAATGTTTAACAATTGTAGAAATGTTTATGTATAGTCAAATGTCTATTGTCAAATGTAAATCAGGTCAACAGATACAAATGGTTCACACAGTTCAACAGTTACAGATGATTCACATGGTTCAACAGTTACAAACGGTTCATATAATCAAATGGTTACGACGGTTCACATAGTCAAATAGTTACAACGGTTCAAAATGTAGTATAATGTGTTCATATGCTGCATGAGCATATGCAACAGAAATGCAATGTAAAACAATGTACTAAGTATGCACACAATGGACATACATAGCATGAAATGTATTGTAGAACGATGTACTAAGTACGCACACAATGGGCATACATAGCATGTAATGTAAAACGATGTACTAAGTACGCACACAATGGGCATACATAGCATGTAATGTAATGAAATCATGTACTATAATGTACTAACGAACATAGCAGGTATATGATGTGAAAACAGGAAAGCATGAAAGTAACAAGTAGGCACATGTGTTTCACCCCAAAACAGTTTGGAAAACAGTAAAAGAGGGGTCTATGTACTCACTTGAGATTGCTTAGTAGTCCTTGAGTAACAACCAAACAATGCTAGAGATCTTGGAATCAAACGGCACCTAATATAGGTAACTATGTTAATAAACCGGACCTAAATCGGAGGATTTAGATAGAATGAGGGTTCGTAAACCAAACGAGTGTGGAGACTCATGTAATATGGTTTAACAAAGCCTACATACTAAATGAAACCTAACATAAGTGCTTACGACCCATTACGACCCGTTTAGGTAGTTTATGCTACTTTAACGCTTCGTTCGCGTGAAACGCGTTCGGAACGCCTAACTAGTCCTATGACAAGTAAAATATGCCTTAACACATCTAATATTGTTACCAAATCAGTTTAGAAACCAAAAGTTATGTTACATATGCTTAAAATGAATTTTGGCGTAAAAAGGGCATTTTGGTAATTTACCTAAGGCAAATAAACTACCTATCATACAACTACTCAAACGATGTGACCGTAGGGTATAACCTCGGAAGGTTATTCCCTACCTACTATGGTCACCTAATGTGTTTGGTCGGATCCTAATGATCAACCAAATGGGTCGGGTTCGAAGGTATAAGCGATTTATGAGATCGCTTACCTTTACGACCCTAGACAACGTGGTAATCAGTAGGCATAGTCCCAAGGGACTATAACCAACGTGATTACACTCACGTTGCGAAGTTCAAACAAACTTCGCATTGACCATAAACTGGTCAACGCAGAAAGTCAAACAAAGTTTGACTTTCAGACTCGAAAAGACTCGAAAAGCAATAAAAGAACGAAGGCATACTTACGAAGGGTCCCCGAATGCTAATCTCGATCCAAGTAACTCAGGTATGAAACAATGGTTTCAACTTAGAGTTTCTCAAATCAAAATTCTTGTGGGTTTTGCAAATGAAGGCATGGGGTATTTATAGGATTTCCCGAACCGTTAGGATCGTTTCTTGGAAAAAGTGCTTCAATCTTGGCCATACACTTGCACCCATGGTATTGTAATACCATGTGCACATCAAACCATCCCATAGTATTGCCCAAAACTATGTGCAAAGGTGGTATAGGCCAGATTCAATGTTTCTGCACAGAAAGTTTCAAAAATGGCAGATTTGGTCCCTGTAGTGTAATAAGGCCTTTTCCGACGCGTTTAAGGCCCGTTAACCCCATTTCAAAGCTCTAAAATGAAGTTAAAGTAAAGGGAACTTAAAATGTTCTCAAAAATATCTCGGATGTCGGTTCGTTTAGCCGTACGGTTGCGTTGTTCGGCTAATTACGACGGAATGCGCATAAGCACGAAAAACGATCCAAATGACGCAACGAATGGATTTTTCTTATGCCAAACACTAAAATAAAATATTTTAGTGCTTACATAAATTTTTGGATGTCCGGATGTATTCAGAACGTAAGTTATGCGCGAAAGTGCAAACTTGTGCACTTTTTGACGCTTTTAGTCCCTGAATGACCCAAAAGTTTATTTTAGCACACCGAACCCCTCAAAGCCTATTTCTAAGCTATATAAAGGATATTTAAGGTGTGTTTAACTTATGGTCATATTCCAGAATGTCTGTTACAGTTCAGATTGGCATACTTTCGCAGTTTGTCAACTTTAGTCCCTGTAAGCGATTTAACTTGTTTTTGCCATACCAAAGCCTTCAAAACTTATTTCTAAGTTATGTAAAGGTTATTTAAGGTATGTTAAGTATATGTCACTATTCCGGAGTGTTCGTTGGATTAAACTGGTTATATTTACGCATCAGCGCGCGTATAACCTTCCAGAAAGCGATTTAGAGTTTGAAATCGAACAAGAGTTGATATGTGCAAAAGATACACATATTTATACAAGTCCAAAGTATGAAATACAATATTTCATTGGTTTGGTATTTGTTTGATGGTCGCAGTGACACAGGTGTCACAAAAAATTCCGATACCTACTCCTCACTTGCCAACCTAGGAGTTCCGGCATTTCCACAACCTGTAAAAATTTCACAATTTTCTAAGAAACTTTCACAAAATTATGAAGAATGATGCCGATTCCTGCTCCACGATTACCAACTTGGGAGGTCCGGCAAGTCAGGATTTTTACTTGTGAAAAATAGACATCCAAGTTTCACCAAACTTAGATGTTTCCTCCTCAACTTCACCTGGGTAAAATGTTGCTTTCTTTGTTTCATAAAAGTCCTTTACCCCTTTAACTTTTCCCTCTACCATTTTTCCAAAAATCTTTTTCACATTTCCATTAAACGCTTTCTCAACATCAAATTCTTTCTTCTCAGAATAGAATTGATTCGAGATCTCAACTTTCCCCAGTTTTGATTTAAAATTTTCAGCCCTCAATGGTGGAAAATGAACATCATCCATTGGAGGTACTGAGTTTTCTTCTTTAACCTCAACCTGTGGCTCGTCTGACTTTGTGGAATCAGATTCATCGCCATGAATCTTCTTAACAACCCACACTTGGTTGTCATTCTTAGCTCTCTTTCTGTAAAAATGTGTCTTTGAACACTCACCAACTTCATATGTTGAATTTTCAAAAATTTTGAATTTCTCAGTTGGTGGTTCATTTTTCTCAATAACTTTTTCTTTGAGTTTTTGAGAGACTTCCTGTTTTGTTTTTGTTGCTTGAGAACAGTTCCATGCAATGTGACCAGCTTCATTGCACTTGTAACAGGTTCTTGTCTCCTTTTTCTGATTAGCTCCATTCTTCACATTCTCTTGCTTTTTGGCAAGAAATTCTTTATTCGATTGCTTCCAGAATGGACTTTTTGCTTCTTCTTCCGAATTTGTCCCTGAAACAAATGTCATTTTTGTTTTAAAATCTCGAACATATTTTTCATTTTTATAATTTTCTGGTGGAATAAATCCTAATCCTTTCTTTTTGAAATTACCGTTATGGTTTGGTTTCTTTTGAAAACCAGAACCAGAACCGTAACCCTTTTTCTTGTTTAATCTTTGTTGAACTCTTGAGGTGTAAGGTCTTGCATTTTTAGTAAGATTTACATCTTTTATTTCAGAAATATTAATTTCTGTTAGTTTGAAAATCTTTTTTATCATTTAAGTTTTAACACCTCTTATTGGAAATTCTTCATTAGAATATAATTTATCTGAATCAATCAATGTATATGCCACTTTGATTGCTTCGTCATTCAAATTAGATTTTGATAACATGAATTCTTTATTGTACACCCGTTTAACCGACGACTTTGAATTGTTATCCAACGAAATCAAACTTTTGACGGACGAACTTGAACACCCAGACTCGGACTTTGACTCAGACTTTAACTCCGATTCCTCATCTGTATCCAACACCTGATCGACCACCTTTTTTATTAACTCGGACTCATGATAAGTGTCAGACGATGTAAAAACGACGTCAATGTTTTCTGGTAATTCATCGGTTATATCAGACTTTAACTTTATATTGACTGCTTTTTCGACTTGCTCCACATTCGGTTTTCTAGGAGAATACCCTTCCCAAATCGGAGGCGGACACTTGTTATAACTAGCACTTTGTTTCTTACCAGTATCCTTCGTCTTTGGCTTCTCATCTTTTTGAAATGCTTCAAAACCTGCAATAGTTGGATAAATTCGATCAATAAGATAATCAGAACTAGAATAACTTTGTAATAAACGTCTGATTCTCTCATTCTCTATCTTTTCATTTTCCAACTCCCGCTGCAACTTTGCACATTCTTCAATGTAGTAATTAATCGCCTTCTGCTTTGTCATCATCACAGCATTCATCATGGTTAGTGCATCTTCTCTTTCTGAATTAGTCTTTTGCAGGCCAGTTACCGTTTTATTTAGCACATCGTAAGATTCTTTAACATAATTGAGATTAAACAATAATTGTTCTTTCATCTTTTCTTGCTCGTTCAGTTTCTCATCTTTTTCTGCACATTTCTTGCAAGACTCGAAACACTTTAAGCAAGGCTTGATGACTTCCACAATCTTTTCAACTTCGATGACCGTTCCAACATCAATCACTGGTTCAGCTTCAATCACCTTCTCAGCTTTAACTTCTTCATTTTGAAAAGTCTCTTCGTTTATATCAACACTTTCACACTTCATTTTCTTTTGTTCTTTTGCTGCTCGTCTTTCCTTCAGCTTCTCCAAGCGATCTGCAAAGTAAAATTGAAATCTTTCAGTAGATAGATGAGTTTTTGCAACATTAATATGTCTTTCTTCCTCATCATCACCACTGTCATCAGTTGGTGATTGATCAAGCTCTATTGTCTTCTCAGAATTATCATCTGAAGAACTAGAATCAGATGGTGTTTGATCAAAATCTAATGTCTTTTCAGAACTATCATCTGAAGAACCAGAATCAGATGATGTTTGATCAAAAACAGTTGTTTTTTCTGAACTTTCATCGGATGAAACAGATTCTTCTTCTTCTTGATTCTTCACATGAACACCAATCACTTTCATCCATTCTGTAAACAAATCAGGTTCTTGAACTATCTTTTCAATGAAAGCTTTAAACTCCCCATTCTCATTCACAAACTTATCCCAGCTAAATCCTGGAGCCATTTTCTCATCGTCTTGATCAATGATACCATAATAAGCTTTCTTGTTTGCATCTTCGATCATTTTCCCATGAGCAGTTTGTGAATCTTTTTGTTGATGTGGTTGATGAGCAACTTGTTGATATATGGCTTTCCGATAGTAATCATCTTTTCCAAATGGATTCTTTGCTCCACTTGCTTCCTGATTTTTGCATTCTCTTTTAAAATGACCTTTTTCCCTGCATCGAAAACAAGTAACTTTAGATTTATCAAAACCCAAAGTTGACACATGTGCATCCAGAAAATCATTTCTTCCTGTGATCATTTTAAATTTTTCTGCTCTCATCAAGACACTAGCTAGACACCATTTGATGTCCATGAGCTCCATTTCTTCAGCGTCTATCTGATCGTAATCCTCTTTCATCAGCATAGGATTTCCGATCCTCCCTGCAACCAAACCTTCATAGGATTGTAGCACAGTTGCAAGTAACGCCATGTGATCTTTTGCAATTTCTTCAGAAAAACTTTGACCATCTGGAAGATTCAATGCAATGTTGCACAGTATCACACAACCATTTCCACTTTTTGAACTTTGAGAATGAAAACTTAAAGTTGAACTTTTTGGATTAACACTTGGATATGAACAGAAACCACTGCTGCTATTTGGACTTTGTTCAGCATTTCCAGATAAGTCTCCAGCACTAAAAGCAGTTTGAATCTTCGGACTCATTTCAACCTCTTGAACATTGCCTTTGTAATACATTTTCACATCTTGTTGACCACTCGGATTACTCATCATTGCAATCTTTTGTTGTTCAAGATCTTGACCCTCAATCTTTTCAATGAACTGAGAGATCGTCAAACCATCATATACTCCGGTGTTCTTTAAGATCATAAAAAATGTACCCCACTCTTTTTGAGGTAAAGCATCAGCTAATTTGTCGACCCATTCCTCTCGTTCTTTGGTTATGCTTAACAAAGACATAGAACGCACTAAGTGGCAATATCTTTCAATTAATTTCTTTGTATCTTCTCCTGGCAGACTTGTGAATAGATCAAATTCTTTCTTAAGCAGTGCCTTTTTACTTTTGATCATCTTCTCACTTCCCTCAAATTTGATTTTAAGAGCATCCCAAATTGATTTTGAAGTTTTGTCATGTTGAAGCAATACAAAAATGTCTTCTTTAATGGCTTGCTGAAGAAGGCTAATCATCATCTTTTCAGCTCTGTACATGTCTCGTTCTTTATCAGTGAATTCAGAGATTTCTTTTTCAACTTGCAGATCAGTACGTGGTAGTACATATTTTTTCAAAATACATTCCCAAGATCTCAAGTGATTAGCTTGAACCCAGTTCTCAAACCGGTCTTTCCAACCGTAATACTCCTCAATGCTCATTAGTTTCGGGGGTTTTTGCGTAGTTCCAGTCTCATTTTCTAAGTTCATGTTTTAAGCAATGGTAGCCGGAGTAGTCGGGGATGTTGCAAATGCGTTGTAAAATTCTTCACTCATGATTCGGTAAATTTTTTCACAAGACAGGTACTTTCAAACGAGATTAGGTTTCAAATGAAATTACTTCCAAGCGAGATTACCTGCACAACACTTCAAATGGAATTAAAGTTTCAAGCGAAATCAGACACTTCAAACAAAATAACTAATTTCGCTTGAAATTTCAAACGGAATAACAACTTGAAGCGAAATCACCAAATGGATATAGGTTTTCAAGCGGAATCACTTATTTCCAAGCAGAATCACTTATTTCGCTTGAAATTACCACAATTTTTCAAGCGAAATCATAAGTCTCGTTCAAGCGAAATAAGGTAATTAGTTCAAATTTATCAGATTTAGTCCGAATTAAGGTCCAATTTTCTCAAGGATTTGTTAAAACATCATTTCGCTTATGATATGTGAAATTCAGATCATTTTAACCGTGAAAAGTTGTTCAATTGAGAAAAGAAGGTGTAGAAGTAAGAAAATGAGATGAAATCAAGCTGAAATCTGCAGAACTCCTCAACCTGAGCTCTGATACCACATGTAGGATCGTGTACGGACCCGAACGAGTCGATCAAAGGTGTTCTACTCAAAATGAAAGGCGGAAACAGACATGATGAGTTGAATTCAGCTAGATATACACTTAAACTATCTGTTATATTAATACTGATACGATTACAAATCTGCAGACACTTCGACAGAGCTTCGCCGTCGGAAACACCCTTCTCTAATTCCGCTCCAAATGAACCTGACCTATACCTATATATAGATTTCTGATTTCGCTTGAACAAGCCTCAAGCGAAATCTTATTACAAGCAAAATCACAAGTTCAAGCGATACTACACACTCAAGCGAAATTAAGCTATGTGATTTCGCTTGAACTTACATGTTGACATCTTCAAGGGAAATTACTCATTTGACTTGATTTCTCGATCTTCGTGCCCTGAACAATGCAAGATTTGATACAAGATGAAGTCGACTGACGCATGCACCAACAGAGCACGCTTCTCAAACACACTGGATGCAAACTCAACCTTACGCTCATTCGGACATTGCACATGCCTGAATGTGCTCTCCAAACTTTCAAACCATTGTAGGAGCCCGGTTGCTCCTTGAGTCCCAGAAAACTTCAAAGGTTTAGCAGAGTTGAAGGTCTTGAAATTACACTGAGCATTGTTGTTGTTGTTGTTGTTGTATATCTGATGGATCTCGGTTACTAGGCCCGGAAGCACAACAGCCATTTGCTGAGCGACAAGGGTTGCGACTTCTTCATTAGTTTGAGACTGTGCTTCTCGTCGAGGAGGCATTTTCTAAAAAGAACAAGAAGACATGAGGGGAAACAAGTGAAATGGCATTGGGTAAGAATGTTACAATTACCAACCAAAAGGCATGGGTGATGGTCATTTGTTCGAACTACGAAGCAAACAAACGACACACAAAGGCTGAATCAAAGTAAATAGGTCTTCATAATGTATCGCGAAGACATGCTCGCCTATAAGTGGACACTCACCCCAAGAGTTCCCAGGTAAAAGTGACTGGTCCGATACTGCGGATTTGTACGAACACTCTAGCCTTAGACAGAAGACTCATGGTACAGACACCCACCCTTCCAGTTTGCACGTGTTCACATTATTTAGACCCAAACTTTGACGAGATTTTGAAAACTTAGAAGGTTCAAAACCTAGTAATCAATCATCCTAGAACAGATGATTAGTTTTCAAAGCAGAATCGAAATTTGTGTTCTTATTGTGGTTGTCACCTAAGGATAAGTGACGGTATTGTTTTAAAACTAAACACAAGATAACTTGTGTTAGGGTCCTAGGAAGGTTATAGTCTAGGTCAAAGCATTACTAATAACCTAATTCCCTATAACCATTGGCTCTGATACCAACTTTTCTATCACACACCGACCACGTAAAACAACGAAACATGGCGGAAACGTCGGGGAGTGTCGTAACAGAATCATTGTTTCACAACCATGGATTAAATAATTTCATTTTATTGAATTATTGAACTCATTGTTTTATTACAAATAAGATAAATACAAATATTATCTTTCAAGTTTTAAAGGTGCTAAGGCACGAGTCCATCCTATGTATAGCATGCATCAACAATCATCACATAACAGCACCTGAAACATGTGTAAAAATAGGTACGTCAGCATAAAAATGCCTGTGAGATACATAGGTTTTATTATAATAGAATTCATGACTTATAAGTTTTAGAAAAAATATTTAATCAAAAATAGTCATGAACCTTAAAATATTTTCTTTTATAAATCATACTAAAATTTAAAAGAAATCAGATAATATAACAGAATAATACATAGGTAAATAAATAACTAAGTAAAAATGAGTTTGTATAAAATATATTGTTTGTAAAACAATATTTTGATAAAAAGATTTGTAGTATATATATAAAAATATACTTTGGTTTTAAGAAAGTCGAATAAGTAATATATTAAAATATATTTCAGTTCCAAAATCGTTAAATAAATAGTATATTAAATATACTTTAGTCGTCAAAATAATAATTTTCAGTAGTATATCAAAAGTATACTTTGGTTTTATTAATAACATATTTAAACTGTGTTTTGGTTTTATAAATAACATATTAAACTATGTTTTGGTTTTATAAATAACATATTAAACTATGTTTTGGTTTTATAAATAACATATTAAACTAGGTTTTGGTTTTATAAATAACATATCAAACTATGTTTTAATAATTAACAAAATATATGTTGGTTTTGTACAATATCACACATGAGAGTATATCAAACTATACTTTTGGGAGTATAACAAAATATACAATAAAAATGTGATTTAAGAATTCAACCAAACCTAGTGCATCAAAATACACCTGGGAGACTATAGAAATACCACGAAGGCAATCCCTATTTGGATAAAATATCGGTTTCTAGCATTCCATGACAACAGGAATGGGGTGTTAAATCCTATAGCGCTATATCATACTACCAACCAGTCTGGTGAACATAAAATAAGTACTATCCAACAATTAATTTTATAATCTTTGAAAAATTAGAGTTTAAACCATAAATAATCATTCAGTTTGTCAAAAGATAAGTACTAATATGTATAATCAAAATACACTTTGAAATCATGAACATAACAAATAGGTACACATGCTTCACCCCAAATCATTGAAAACAGTAAAAGAGGGGACTATGTACTCACTTGAGAGTGCTTAGAAGTCTTGAACAACTACCAAGCAAGCTAGAGGGATCACGAAAATCAAACGGCACCTAATATAGGTAACTACATAAATAAACCGGACCTAAATCGGAAGATCGGATAGGATGAGGTTTCGTAAACCAAATGAGTGTGGGAACTCATATGATATGGTTTAACAAAGCCTACATACTAAAACGAAACCTAACCTAAGTGCTTAAGACCCATTACGACCCGTTTAGGTAGCTTACGCTACTTTAACACGTTGTTCGCGTAAAACGCGTTTGGAACGCCTAACTAGTCCTCTGACAAGTATTATATGCCTAACCATATTTAACTATGTTGCATAATCAGTTAAGTGACAAAAGTTTGGGTTACATATGCTTAAATATCAATTATGCATAAAAGGTCATTTTGGTCATTTACCTAAGGCATATAAGCTACCTATCATACAACTAAATAAACAAAGTGACCATAAAGTATAACATCGGAAGGTTATTCCCTATGCAACTATTGTCACCTAATGTGTTTGGTCGGATCCTAATGATCGACCAAACGGGTCTAGTTCGAAAGTCTAAGCGGTTGTTTAGACCGCTTGACTTACGACTCTACATAAGCACTAATCTAAAAGTGACGAGCTAAACATGTTTAAAACATATTTAACAAAGTTTGAAAACAGGTTTGGTATCAAAACAAACGGTTTTGATACCCAAGAATAGTTTGGTTACAAAATACGCATGAATACGCATTTTGGCCGAAACTATGACTCGTCACTAAGCCTAATCAACAAGGGACTATAACCATCGTGATTACGCTCACGTTGCGAAGTTCAACGAACTTCGTGTTTCCATAAACTGGTCAAAGCTGAAAGTCAAACACTTGTTTGACTTTCACGCTAAAAACGCGAAAAAGAACGAAAGAATACTTACATGAGGCCCAAGAATGGAAGTTTGATCCAATTATTCTCAGGTATGGAGTGTTAGAACCCCAACTTAGAGAACAAATCAGATCAAGGTGTGAAGAATGGAATGGGTGGAGGTGGGTATTTATAAAAAACCAAGAACCGTTAGGATCGTTCATCGAAAAACAAGCTTGAATCTTGGCATTACACTTAGGCCCAAGGTATTAGAATACAATGGGATGCTAAAAACCATCAATTTTCAGCCCAAGGTATTGAGAATTTTGCATTAAAACCCCTGAAATATGACCAGAATGCTGAAAATGAAGTTTCTATCTGATGAGCTCTCACCGGCCGCGTAAGAATTGATCAAGGCTTACGCCCCAGGCCTAGCAAACGTTGGCAGAAATGTCAAAACAGGCCCCTGCACTTGAAAAACATGCATTTTGATGCATTTTTGGCACGTTTAAGCCCCGTTAACCTCATTTCAAGGCTCTAAAATGAAGTTGAAGTATAGGGAACTTAAAATATGCTCAAAAATATCTCGGATGTCGGTTCGTTTGGCCGTACGGTTGCGTTGCTCGGTTAATTACGACGAAACACGAACGAATGCAAATAACGATCCAAATTACGCGACGAATGGAATTTTATCATGCCAAACACTAAAGTAAAATATTTTAATGCTTACATAAATTTTTGGATGTCCGGATATATTCAGAACGTAAGTTATGCGCGAAAATGCAAACTTATGCACTTTTTGACGCTTTTAGTCCCTATTGATCAAGAAAGTTTATTTTTGCACACCAAACACCTAAAAGCCTATTTCTAAGCTATTTAAAGGATATTTAGGGCATATTTAACTTATGATCAAGTTCCGGAATGTTCGTTATAGTACGAATCGGCATACTTTCGCAGTTTGTCGAAATTAGTTCCTGTAAGCGAATAAACTTGATTTCGACACCCCAAACCATTCAAAACATATTTCTAAGTTATGTAAATGTTATTTAAGGTGTGTTAAGCCTACGTCACTCTTCCAGAGTGTTTGTTGCATTAAACTGGTTATATTTACGCATTAGATCGCGTATAACCTTTCAGAAAGCGATTTAGAGCTCGAAATCGAACAAGAATTGATAGGTGCAAACGATACACATATTTATACAAATCCCAAGTATGAAATACAATATTTCATTGGTTTGGTATTTTGTTGATGGTTGAAGTGACACAGGTGTCATGTCACACCACCAAAATCCACCACGCGGGATATCACCGCTTGGAGGCGTGACATGACCAGGATCGAGCCACCAATCATATTGAACAACATAATTAAGTAAATAAAACTGACCACAACACGATTGGTGACCAAAATAAAGTTAACCAAGTTAATTTAAACAGCGGAAGCATAAGACGTTAAACCAAAACATAAGTTCCATAGTTTATAAAGTTCAATTATTAAGTACTTGACATAACAGTCTGCATCCCACAATGACTTCTTCCTCGTCCAAGCTCCATAAGCGTCTAGCGACCTGTAAGGCATGTAACAACGAGTCAACAACAAAGTTGAGTGAGTTCACGGTTGATTGTTTAGTTTTAAGTTGTTTCTGAAAACGTGGTTTGACTTTTGTTGGCATATTTTCCGTGGGGGTTACCCCATAGTTGAAAGTATGTTTAACCAGATCCTTTTTATTTCCCAAATCATATCCATAATTAGTGGGGGCTTCCCCATGTAAACTACTAGACGGTATGATATCGACTGCTACGAACAATAGTTGTGCCCTACATCAGTGTCTATCATCACTGAAAGTTTGCCATAGTCCATTAGTACACGCCTGTTCAGACGACACGGTGTGAGGTTTGTTAAACCTAATAGCGCTATTAACTAATGACCCGCTCGCCATCGGCCTCGGTGATTAAGTCGATATGTAATGAGGGACTTAATGATAGAGTTTTGTCTAGTAAGTTTTAAGGGTGTTGTCCTACCCAAGGAGGACGAACGTACGTATTCTACCCAAGGAGAATATGCAGAATTATTATTGGCATCCTACCTATGGAGGATGGCCGTACATATCCTACCCAAGGAGGATATGTAGATTCCTTTTTTAGTTTCTTAACCCATTCCCAAACCACCGGGAATCCCATGCCTTGTAGAAAGTGTGAACTCACCTCGGTTGCTCGGTTTAACTCTCAAGTATAGCTAATAGTCAAGGTCGGTCAATCACGTCCTAGTATGATTACCACTTAGTTTATTAGTGACTTCAAATATAACACAAAGTTCCTACACGTATCTATCACATAACATGCATCACTTTAACGGTTCATGCCCATATAAACTTCCCATCTATTCCCCACTCATAAACAAACATACGACATTGCACATAACACTTTTATAGACATATAACATGTAATATCATTCTCAGATAACCTACCCGACATTTAGACACGCAAATCACTTCTTATGTCGTTTCAGCTTTGATCTTCAAAACTGGGCTGTTTTCGGGGATTTTAATAAAATAGTTAACATGTTCCAAAAATTCCTAAATTTTTACAGAAGGTCTTAATCGATCCAAATATTATTGTGTAAAAATCTTGGAATCCAATTTATCATCAATATTTTATAAAAAAATCATTTTCCGGACTGCAATCAGATTCATCTTTTTCTGATTGCAGTCCACGGAATAATTTATTAAAAATTCTTCGTAAGTTTGATTTACGAAATTCCAGTGGGATAATTACAAATACATCATTTCTCATCTACTGTACAAATTTCATGAGCTGATTCATCATAGATTTCCAGTTATGACCAAAAACATATCACCCATTTACTGCAGCAAAAACTCAGCTTCAGCTGCTGTTTTTAAAAGGGTCTTTAAAAATAGTAAACGAAGTCCAAAAATTATGATTCCAGTGCCATTAGAACCGTATTTCATAATACATAAATCTATACTTCAGAAAATCAGTTTTTCGTAAAGTTACGGTCCGGTTATCCAACTGAAGTTGGCTGTAAACACCAACCAGCCCCTGTTTTCAACTTTTTAATATTCTAATACGAGTTATATTGGTTCCGTTAACATGTTTAGAGATCAATAACGACATTTGACATCAACATTAGCAAGTAGATCATCAAGTAATCAACAACATGTTTACTACAACATCCTACTACAACATTTCATCATGTAAATCTTCATATAACTTTTATGTTCATCTTCTTATTTAAACCCTTTTAGTGTTCTTATAGATTTAACATACTACATCTTTTTTTTTAACTACACAAAATAGACATGAACAAGGGTTAAATAGAGACTTACTACTAGCTTAAAGCTAGGGAAAATCTAGTGAAGGAGATGATAAGAAATGATGATGAACAAGCAAGAACAAAGATCCTTTGAAGCTCCACAAGTTGCAAGCCTTCTTGTATCACCTTCAAGCTTGTATGGAACTTGAATATGATGAAGGTGATGGTGGTTATGTGGTGGTGAGGGTGGGGGTTTTGGGGTGACCAAAAATGAGAGAGAGAGAGTGAAGATGGAGTGTAATCTTAGAAGTGATGATGATAATCCATGAGCCGTGCTTCTTATAAGATGTTTCACATATTTTGTTCAAGTTTGCAAGCAAAAATCAAATAAAATAATGAGTTAAAATCTAATCAAATATTGGAAGTATGGAGGATGATTTGTGCGTCCATGGGGGACCGAAATTTTGGTTGGGGGGGGGGGGTCTTGATGTAAAATTTCAACTAAATGGTAATTGTTAGTTTGATTGTAAGTAATGTGATGGTATATGCTAGTTATTGGGTTTTTAGTGGGTGTTATGGTATACGGGGACCAAGACTAGCCAAAAATAATAACACAACGTATTTGGCAAATATTTGGTGTCCTGGGTAATGTCCAGTTGTTTGGTCGGATACTGTTCCATTAAATTGTTTAATTGTTCCGTAAGGCATCTTATATATATATTTTTGTAACACAATTAATTCCTAACACATAGGAAAATATTCAGGACCATTTAGTCAAGTTTTCTGCACAAGCCTAGTACGTTAACAAACACATGTAAGTATGACACAGTCACCAAGCACTTTAATTATCATTAAATAATCGCGGATACATGTAATCATGAGGGTTGTCACATGTCACATTTAGTCCGCTTGACTTACGACTCTACACAAGCACTAAACTAAAAGTGACGAGCTAAACATGTTAAAACAAATTGTTTTGATACCCAAGAGTAGTTTGGTTACAAAATACGCTTAAATACGCATTTTGGCCAAAACTACGACTCGTCACTACGCCTAATCAACGTGGTAATCAGTAGGTTTAGTCACATGGGTCTAAAACCATCGTTATTACGCTCACTTTGCAAAGTTCGAACAAACTTTGTGTTGACCATAACCTGGTCAAAGAAGAAAGTCAAACACAGTTTGACTTTCGTGCTTAAAACGTATAAAAGAACGAAAGAATGCTTACAAAGGGTCCAAGCTAGGAAAATCTTGATCCAAATCATTCAGGTATGAAGCAAAGGCTCCAACTTAGAGTGTAATTCAGATCAAGTGTGCAGAAAACAAATGGAGGGCATGGGTATTTATAGAATTCGGTAAACCGTTAGGATCATTTATCACTTTCTGTGCTTCGATCTTGGCCCTCCACTTGGGCTCATGGTTTTCAAAACCATGGGGATGTTAAAAACCAGCAAATTTGAGCCCATAGCATGCCAAAACCATGTTCAAAACCATCAAAAACAGCTGGAATGGCCAGATACATTGTTTCTGATATACAATTCTGTCATGTCCCGCGTAGATCTGCACAAGATCTTACGCAGCCAGCCTGGTATACTTTCCAGAAATTGCAATTTGGTCCCTACACTTGAGAATCTTGCATTTTAATGCATTTTTGGCACGTTTAAGCCCCGTTAACCTCATTTCAAGGCTTTAAAATGATGTTAAAGTGTAGGGAACTTAATATGTGCTCAAAAATATCTCGGATGTCAGCTCGTTTGGTCGTACGGTTGCGTTGTTCGGTTAATTACGACGGAAGTCGTAACGAACGCAAAAACGATCCAAATTAAGCGACGAATAAAATTTTATCATGCCAATCACTAAAATAAAATATTTTAATGATTACATAAATTTTTGGATGTCCGGATATATTCGGAACGTAAGATATGCGCGAAAATGCAAACTTATGCACTTTTTGACGCTTTTAGTCCCTATTGAGCAATAAAGTTTATTTTAGCATACCGAACCCCTCAAAGCCTATTTCTAAGCTATGTAAAAGATATTTAGGGTATGTTTAACTTATAATCAAGTTCTGAAATGTTCGTTACTATACAAATCGGTATAGTTTCACAGTTTGGCACAAATAGTCCCTGCTATCGAACAAACTTGTTTTCAACACACCAAACCATCCAACACTTATTTCTAAGTTATATGAAGGTTATTGAAGGTATGTTAAGCCTATGTCACTATTCCAGAGTGTTTGTCGTGTTAAACTGACTGCGTTTACGCACCAGTTTGCGTATAACCTTCCAGAAAGCGATTTAAAGCTTGAAATCAAAATCGAATCAAATCGTAAAATTATCAAACACAAATTGTAACACCTGAAAAACGGGTTTAGTAATCAAGCCACGTTAACATTAATGAACGGGTAAATACCGTTAGTGGTAAAAATTAACCCGGTAAATATTAGGATTTAAATAAATAAACCTAATATTAATAAAAAGATAATAAAAGCTTTTGAGGAGATAAAGTTCGTAAAAGCCCCGGGTTAACGGGACTTAAAAATAAAACGGTTATGAATTCCCCGAACCCACTAAGTAACTAGGAATATCAACCTAGTTAATTATGTGCTTTGAAAACAATAAAGAAAACTTGGTTTATAATCCTTTTGATAACTTTAAAAACTTGAGGGACTAAATGGGTTAAATGAGAAAATAGTTTTAATTTAATAAAAATCAAAACACCAAAACACACACTCATGTGTGTGTTCTGGTCGTGATTTACACAGGAGCCAAAAAGGGTTCTTGATCAAAACCCTAAATCACAAGAAATTCAGCCAAATCAAGGGAAATCAAGCTAGGAAATTGGGGCTCTAACTAAAATCATGATCACCTAGCTTAGGGGATCTCAAGGTATGTTGAATTTTGAAGCTTGGTGATATTTTGAAATTTTGATGAACGTGCATGAACGAAATTCTGGAATGAATGATGAATGTATGAATAATATTGAGTTGAAACCATGTCTAGGAACAAACCCTATTTGATAATTTGATAAATTAGTGTTGAAAACTATGAAATTGATAATCACCCATATATGTGTTAAGTGGGTTTTTATAACAATGTGATGAACACATGAATTTGAATGTTAGTTAGAGAAAGTTGGTGTTATAATTCAAGTTCTTGATGTCGATCATGTATACTAGACATAGGGGCTTGATTTTGATGCTACAACTTAGTGACATATATGTGTTTGTAATGATATGTTGATAAAATTGGGGTAAGGTGTTCAAGAGATAGGTTAGAGACTAATCTTGAATGCGAAACCTGCCAAGTGTTCGATAAAATGCTTAATAAATATGGTGCAGACCTGAATTTTGAAAATTCACAATAAATCACAGAAAAATCGTATGGGTGTGTACTTTATATGCCTAGAAAGGTCTCTAAGTAATCTGCATTTTTTTATTTAAGATGATGACTTGGTTCGGATATTAAATGGGTCAAAACGCCGAATTCAGTGGCTATTTCGAAAAGACAGCATGTTGTTTGGGCTAAAAATAGGCTGCTGTCCTGATTTTATGAAAATCATATAAAATCATAGACAAATCGTTAGAAGACGTACCATATATGCCTAGAAAGCTATTTGAGAGTTCTACGATCCATCTTTGAACATGTTGATCTAATTCAGCTTTTATATGGGTCAAAATGGTCAATTATAGCAGCTGAATACAAAATCGCTGCACATTAATAATGTTATTATTAAAAAAGAAAAAAGGCATAGGATTGTACATACTTGCTTTAGGCATGAAGTATTAATTGTTGGGAACAAATATCACTTTATGTGACATGCCTAAAGTTTTTAAAATCACTTACTAACTAGTTTGTATAAGTAACTTCACTAACGGGTCAAACGGTTAGTGAATGAAAAGAATTATGGTATAAAACTAGTTGTTGAATATATGGCATGCTTTGATTGATAAGTGTGTAAAAAAAACCATAGGGTGATGGCCATTGTATAGAATGACCAATCTAACCATCTTATGGATGTTATGGTATAGTTTGACTCTAAACAAGCTAGGTGGGAGCTTGGAAAGGAACGGGTCAAACGGATGATGGATGCGCGGACGCGGGGTAAGTAAAGGTTACACCTTTATCGTAAGATATGTATTTATAGATTATAAATACGACAAGGTTATATTCAAAATATGATTTTGACACGAAAAGATACGGGTCGGAACGTATCAAATGACGAAAAAAAACCATGTTTAATGGTAAATATGGGTGAAATGGTAATTTGGTCAAGGGATGACATAAATAAAAATGAGTTTTTGAATGGCTACTTTCTAAGTAAGCCTAAACGAATAAAAAGGGTAAAATGGTGATCTAGTCAAATATAAGCGCAAAATGTTTGGTTGTTTAGAACAAACGGGTCAAATGGTAATGTTGATACCATTTGACAATTAACGACTAATAAGTGTTTGTGGAGTTTTATGCACACAGGATAAATCGGCTTATGAATTAGCGATGCTATGAATTAGCGATTATTGAGACAACGTATTAAAACGGGTCAATATGTTGATCCGAGCCAGGTACGCATAAGTAAGTTTATAGTTAAAAAAATGGGTCATTAGCGTAAAATGACTAACCGAATGGTAAAACTTAGGATAATGGGTTCAATATGTTAAATCCTCCACGAAAATAGTGGTGGCGGAATATAAGTAGATATTAAAATATGGGAATATGAAGTTAGGAATGAATGAGTATGGCTTGTGCGTAAAAGCGCTTAAATACCCTTAACGGGTCAAAACAAGCGCATAGTATAAATGGGTTAATGATGTATAATAACCCGTGATTTGAACCTCGTGTGATAGGAAACCTTAAAATATGATATCCAAGAGAATCAGGGTGTAATAAACAAGTTGGTTTGATGATAGTATAAACGGGTAAAAAGCTTTGTCAAAAGTTTAATAATTAAAATTAAGCCGAAGGCCTAAAACCTAGAAAATTGTAAATCCGGATGTCGGATTTTAACTCCATGTGATGGGGAATCAAATTACGAACGCGTAGGAAAAAGAATCATGCAAAACGGGTAAGTAGAATGAAAGTTATGCCCTTTTAAAGTTCGTTTTTCGACTAAAACCATAGCTGGGCAGATATGCATCTCCCTGACCAGGGGCTGGAAAAGGGTCTCCCCCACGCCATGCGACGGGTAACTTTGTTTCGGGTGTGACACGCGACAGACGTCGCGACACGCGACACGTTGAGATGAGTCTCGCGCGACACGCGAGAGACATCGAAGTTGGAAATAATTATTTTGTTGATTATTCGATGCATAGAACTTGTTTAAACTTATATTTAAGTTATCAAAACTAACTTTTATGTTGGTTTTGATCATAGGTGATATCAAGTGTACCCGGATGGAGATCAAGCGATGACAAAGGACCGGACACACGAAAATGAAGCTTCCGCAAGTTGTTTCGTCATTAATCTTAAATGATGAATTAAATCACATTATGTTGTATTACTTTAAATTGTAAAAGTTTTTAATAAACTCGTATTTTTCATTGTAATTGTAATCGTAATTACATGATTATGGTCTTAAACTATACGAAAATCGTAAAATAATAGTAAGGGTCTTACAAGTTGGTAATCAGAGCTCAATGTTGTTGACAAATGTGTTCGGTTCGAGGCTTGATTGCAAATCCGGTAAGTACATGTATGTGAATGGTTTAATATGATTAAAGTGTTGTGAACAACACATAGGGTTATCGTGTAATACACGTTACCCCAATGAAAATGATTGATATGGTTAACGAAATTACGTGTGTTGATAGGTATAGTGGAAAAGCCTTGTATTATAATACGGGCGATTGTTGATGACGACATTACTAACTTTTGAAATGTTTTAATTGAAGGACACTCGCATCTGAAGATGACGAGAGTTGAACGAATTGCGGATATGACGATGGAACGGTTCGAGGTATGACAAGCATAGCATACTTATCAAGGACCTAAATCGCGTGACGATCGCGAACAAGGTTAACGACAAGAGAAGCCCGTAAGGGCAAGCATTACCAGGTGCACGCTTTTAAATTTAATCGCACAAATAGCAATATGCAACAAACATGTAGAGAATGATTGTTGCATATGTAAATTAAAAACTTGGAAAACCTGAATAGAATACCTATCTAGGATATTATTTCCAAGAAAACTAATAGAGGCATTACTTGCATAGGGCGTGATGCAAAAACTATAAAAGGGTCATGTGTGTCATGTGTTAATCGCTTACTCTGGCCAAGTAAGTAGTGGCATATGATACCATGAACTTCTTGTAGTGGACGCATTTATGTCCAATGTAGTAAGGATGGGGTGAATGGGATGAATTAAAACGATACCTAGATGAATCAAATAAGTAAGATGTTTGATAGTAAACGTAAACACAAGTCGGGTGATGGAAGCGTATTACGCAAGAATAACGAGCCCGAGAGAAGGGACAAAGATTAAAGTAAATGAAAATACAAATCAACTAATGAGAATGCTAAGGCATAAAGATAAAAGTTTGATTGTCGCAAGTGATGAAATTCACACGGACAAGTCAAACGAATTAAATAAAGAATAAAGATATTGATTAAATAAAAGCGATGGATTTCGCTAAGACGACCAAATAAATTAAAACGAAGTCTTAATACATACCGGGACGGTTACTTTAATAGTGACTTCGGTAAAGATACCCGATAGATGGGTAGGATTTTGAAAGTATGCGTAAACCAAGAGACGGGTACGCGAAATAGAAAGTCAAAGGACTCGGATTAAGAGTCATGACTAAAAGACGATGAGAATTTGCAAACAGAAATTTTGATAACTACGTTCAACTATTTTAAAGTTGAACTGGTCGAATAAAGAATGAAGTTTGACGTTCATGAGTAATGAAATCTCACACGAATAAGTCAAACGAGATATATAAAGTATAAAATTTTGGTAGTGCAAGTAAGCGCAAATTGAATAATGGAAGCGCGAAATAATAAAGAACACCGGTAACGGGTCGTAAAGAAGTATAATTATGAACCGGGGAAACGGTGAGCGTAGAACAAACCGACGTGTAAATGACGTAAAGAGTCATAAAGTCGGAAGATTAGTCCAAGAGTAAACGAACGAAGCTTTAGACTACGGTCAAGGCCAACTAAAGTTCAAAAGCGAAAATAAACGATTCCAAACATAATAAGAGATGCTTTGGAGCTATATATGTATATACACATTTGAATATAGACATGGATAAAAGAAAATATACGGGATCATCATAACCTACGGGATTATAAATAGTGTTAAAGTCGATGGGACCAAAAAGACCTTCGGGTCACAAATAGAAAGAAACGAATTGTCGGAGTCTCACCTAAAAAAAAGTGGAAATCTAAGGAAATAGCCTACGAGGCTAAGTAAAAGAACCTACGGGTAACTTGGGTAAAGCGTGAAAAACTGGTTAAAATTCTTCATGTAAAATAATAACGGTTAGGAATAAAACTTAGACGGAAATTCCTAGACATGAGAAAAAGACGTAAGATAGAGAAAACGTACACTAAAAATTTAGTTTTTAGTCAAAAGCAACGTTTTAACAAACATAAGTAATATGAGGGGATTTAGAAAATCTTAAACACACATAAGGCCGGAGATGGCAAAATAGTATACCCATATGACGGGGTATGAAGTAACGGCGACTAATTAGTCTAGCCGGTAAAACTATTCAAAGTTAAGAAAATGTCATGACAAATACAAACGCTTTTTAATATAAGACAAGCGCGGGATAAACATGTTAACAGACTTATGAGACTAAGTGGTCAAGTGACAACTCGGTCAATAAAGATAAAGGATATAAGCTAAAAGTAACGGCCCACGAGGCCTTACACAAGAAAGATGTACGCGTCAATATAAATGAAAATGTTAGATCGAAAGGAATGAATGAATGCCTTGAAAACGAAGCTAAGATTCGTTTGGTTTAAATTAATGAGCTACGAAAGTAAGGTTTCGGGGACGAAACCTCTTTAAGGGGGGTAGACTTGTAACACCCGAAAAACGGGTTTGGTAATCAAGCCACGTTAACATTAATGAACGGGTAAATACCGTTAGTGGTAAAAATTAACCCGGTAAATATTAGGATTTAAATAAATAAACCTAATATTAATAAAAAGATAATAAAAGCTTTTGAGGAGATAAAGTTCGTAAGAGCCCCGGGTTAACGGGACTTAAAAATAAAACGGTTATGAATTCCCCGAACCCACTAAGTAACTAGGAATATCAACCTAGTTAATTATGTGCTTTGAAAACAATAAAGAAAACTTGGTTTATAATCCTTTTGATAACTTTAAAAACTTGAGGGACTAAATGGGTTAAATGAGAAAATAGTTTTAATTTAATAAAAATCAAAACACCAAAACACACACTCATGTGTGTGTTCTGGCCGTGATTTACACAGGAGCCAAAAAGGGTTCTTGATCAAAACCCTAAATCACAAGAAATTCAGCCAAATCAAGGGAAATCAAGCTAGGAAATTGGGACTCTAACTAAAATCATGATCACCTAGCTTAGGGGATCTCAAGGTATGTTGAATTTTGAAGTTTGGTGATATTTTGATGAACATGCATGAACAAAATTCAGGAATGAATGCTGAATGTATGAATAATATTGAGTTGAAACCATGTCTAGGAACAAACCCTAGTTGATAATTTGATAAATTAGTGTTGAAAACTATGAAATTGATAATCACCCATATATGTGTTAGTGGGTTTTTATAAAAATGTGACGAACACATGAATTTGAATGTTAGTTTGAGAAAGTTGGTGTTATAATTCAAGTTCTTGATGTCGATCATGTATACTAGACATAGGGGCTTGATTTTGATGCTAAAACTTAGTGACATATATGTGTTTGTAATGATATGTTGATAAAATTGGGGTAAGGTGTTCAAGAGATAGGTTAGAGACTAATCTTGAATGCGAAACCCGCCAAGTGTTCGATAAAATGCTTAATAAATATGGTGCAGACCTGAATTTTGAAAATTCACAATAAATCACAGAAAAATCGTATGGGTGTGTACTTTATATGCCTAGAAAGGTCTCTGAGTAATATGCATTTTTTTAGTTAACATGATGACTTGGTTCGGATATTAAATGGGTCAAAACGTCGAATTCAGTGGCTATTTCGAAAAGACAGCATGTTGTTTGGGCTAAAAATAAGCTGCTGTCCTGATTTTGTAAAAATCATATAAAATCATTGAAATATCGTTAGAAGACGTACCATATATGCCTAGAAAGCTATTTGAGAGTTCTACGATCCATCTTTGAACATGTTGATCTAATTCAGCTTTTATATGGGTTAAAATGGTCAATTACAGCATCTGAATACAAAATCGCTGCACATTAATAATGTTATTATTAACCAAGAAAAATGCATAGGATTGTACATACTTGCTTTAGGCATGAAGTATTAATTGTTGGGAACAAATATCACTTTATGTGACATGCCTAAAGTGTTTAAAATCACTTACTAACTAGTTTGTATAAGTAACTTCACTAACGGGTCAAACGGTTAGTGAATGAAAAGAATTATGGTATAAAACTAGTTGTTGAATATATGGCATGTTTTGATTGATAGGTGTGTATAAAAAAAAACCATAGGGTGATGGCCATTGTATAGAATGACCAATCTAACCATCTTATGGATGTTATGGTATAGTTTGACTCTAAACAAGCTAGGTGGGAGCTTGGAAAGGAATGGGTCAAACGGATGATGGATGCGAAGAATGTTTGCGCGGACGCGAGGTAAGTAAAGCTTACACGTTTATTGTAAGATATGTATTTATTTATAGATTATAAATACGACAAGGTTATATTCAAAATATGATTTTGACACGAAAAGATACGGGTCGGAACGTATCAAAAGACGAAAAAAAACCATGTTTAATGGTAAAAATGGGTGAAATGGTAATTTGGTCAAGGGATGACATAAATAAAAATGAGTTTTTGAATGGCTACTTTCTAAGTAAGCCTAAACGAATAAAAAGGGTAAAATGGTGATCTAGTCAAATATAAGCGCAAAATGTTTGGTTGTTTAGACCAAACGAGTCAAATGGTAATGTTGATACCATTTGACAATTAACGACTAATAAGTGTTTGTGGAGTTTTATGCACACAGGATAAATCGGCTTTTGAATTAGCGATGCTATGAATTAGCGATTATTGAGACAAGGTATTAAAACGGGTCAATATGTTGATCCGAGCCAGGTACGCATAAGTAAGTTTATAGTTAAAAAAAAGGGTCATTAGCATCCACCACGAAAATAGTGGTGGCGGAATATAAGTAGATATTAAAATATGGGAATACGAAGTTAGGAATGAATGAGTATGGCTTGTGCGTAAAAGCGCTTAAATACCCTTAACGGGTCAAAACAAGCGCATAAGTATAAACGGGTTAATGATGTATAATAACCCGTGATTTGAACCTCGTGTGATAGGAAACCTTAAAATATGATATCCAAGAGAATCAGGGTGTAATAAACAAGTTGGTTTGATGATAGTATAAACGGGTAAAAAGCTTTGTTAAAAGTTTAATAATTAAAATTAAGCCGAAGGCCTAAAACCTAGAAAATTGTAAATCCGGATGTCGGATTTTAACTCCACGTGATGGGGAATCAAAGGACGAAAGCGTCGGAAAAAGAATCATGCAAAACGGGTAAGTAGAATGAAAGTTATGCCCTTTTAAAGTTCGTTTTTCGACTAAAACCATTGTTGGGCTGATATGTAGCTCCCTGACCTGGAATCGCTGGAAAAGGGTCTCCCCCGCGCCACGCGACGGGTAACTTTGTTTCGGACGCGACACGCGACAGACGTCGCGACACGCGACACGTTGAGATGAGTCTCGCGCGACACGCGAGAGACATCGAAGTTGGAAATAATTATTTTGTTGATTATTCGATGCATAGAACTTGTTTAAACTTATATTTAAGTTATCAAAATTAAATTTTATGTTGGTTTTGATCATAGGTGATATCAAGTGTACCCGGATGGAGATCAAGCGATGACAAAGGACCGAACACACGAAAATGAAGCTTCCGCAAGTTGTTTGGTCATTAATCTTAAATGATGAATTAAATCACATTATGTTGTATTACTTTAAATTGTAAAAGTTTTTAATAAACTCGTATTTTTCATTGTAATTGTAATCGTAATTACATGATTATGGTCTTAAACTATACGAAAATCGTAAAATAATAGTAAGGGTCTTACACAAATACACACATAATAACACCAAAACACATATAATAACACCAAAGCACATTGTTTTACATTGTACATCGATTACAGAGCACAGTTGTCACAGTCTCCCCTACTTCAGGAAATTTCTTCCTGAAATTTTAACTATAGGAAGCTTGTGAAAACAATTGCGGATATTTCGTCTTTATCTGGTCCTCACGTTCCCAAGTAAACTCTGGGCCACGTTTGGATTCCCAACGAACCTTGACCAATCGAATCCGTTTGTTCTTCAACTGTTTGACTGCACGGTCCACTATCTCCACGGGTTTCTCGACAAAGTGCATCGTTTCATCGATTCAGATCTTGTCGAGAGGGACGTTAAGATCAGCATCAGCTAAACACTTTCGCAAATTGGACACGTGAAAAGTCGGATGAATATTTCCAAGCTCTGGAGGTAGCTCTAGTCGATAGGCAACCTTTTCAACTCTTTCAACAATCTTAAATGGTCCAACATATCGGGGTGCAAGTTTTCATTTCTTTCCAAATCTCACCACTCCCTTCCAAGGCGACACCTTGAGTAGGACACGGTCTCTGACTTGGAATTCTAAGGGCTTGTGTCGCATATCCGCATAACTCTTTTGACGGCTTCTAGCTGTCACAAGATTATCATGAATTTTCTTGATTTTGTCTGTTGTTTCCAGAATGAGCTCAGCTGAGCTTCACCGATCTCATTCCCACAGATAGGTGAACGACATTTTCAACTGTAGAGAGCTTCGAATGGTGCCATATTAATGCTAGCATGATAACTATTGTTGTAAGAGAATTCGATCAATGGCAGATGAGAATCCCAATTACCACCAAAGTCTATCACGCATACTCTAAGCATATCCTCCAAAGTTTGAATCATTCTCTCAGATTGTCCATCTATTTGGGGATGATAAGCAGTGCTTAGATTTAGTTGGGTTCCCAAAGCAGATTGCATGGTCTTCCAAAAATGAGATGAAAATCGAGCATCACGATCAGATATGATATCCAAAGGAACACCATGTCATGATACAATCTCATCAACATAAATCTTTGCAAGTTTATCAGCAGATAGATCCTCATGAATCAGAATAAAATGAGCTGACTTCGTTAAACGATCGATAACAATCCAAATAGCATTGTGACCTTTAGATGTACGTGGTAATTTTATGATGAGATCCATCGCAATGTTCTCCCACTTCCAAACCGGTATCTCTGGTTGTACAAGCAAACCAGATGTTCGTTGATGTTCAGCCTTAACTTTGAGACAAGTTAGGCATTTTGAGACATACAAAGCAACATCCTTTTTCATACCAGGCCACCAATACTGAGTACAAAGATCCTTGTACATTTTATCAGCACCAGGATGGATAGAATATCGAGACTTATGAGATTCGTCCATCACTAGGGTGCGGAGATCATCTTGTTTCGGAATCCATAAACGATCCTTGAAGTAGAGCAAACCATCGTCTTTCCTTTCGAGTTTAAGCTCAAGTTGAAGTGGTAGCTCATACTTCAATAAGCCTTTGGTTACACAAGATCGTTGAGCTTGAAGGACACGAGATTGAATATCAGATAGAGTTCGAACAGTATGAAGCTTGACTCGCTCCTTTCGACTTAGTGCATCGGCTACGACATTCGCCTTACCAGGATGGCAGCGAATCTCGCAATCATAGTCACTCAAGAGCTCAACCCATCATCGTTGCCTCATGTTCAGCTCCTTCTGATTAAGAATGTGCTGGAGACTTTTGTGGTCTTTGAAAACCACACACTTCGTGCCATAAAGATAGTGTCTCCAGATTTTGAGAGAAAAAACTACAGCACCTAACTCAAGATCATGAGTTGTGTAGTTCTTCTCATGAACTTTCAACTGTCTAGACGTATAAGCGATAACTTTACCTCGTTGCATGAGAACACAACCAAGTCCTAGATTTGATGCATCACAATAGACAACAAATTCATCATTTCCCTCGGGCAAAGATAGAACAGGAGCATCACATAGCTTCTGTTTCAATGTTTGGAATGCTTCTTCTTGCTTGGGTCCCCACTCAAAAGGCTTATTCTTCTGAGTCAAAGCAGTGAGTGGAACCGCAATCTTCGAGAAGTTCGAAATAAACCGTCGATAATATCCAGCAAGACCAAGAAAAGATCGAATCTCTGTGGGTGTCGTCGGTGTGTTCCAATCCTTAATTGCATCAATTTTGGATGGATCTACATGAATACCCTGCTCGTTGACTATATGACCCAAAAACTGAACTTCTTTAAGCCAGAATTCACACTTGGAGAATTTAGCAAAAATTAGTTCCTTATTTAGGAGTTCCAATGTCAAACGAAGGTGTTGCTCGTGATCGGCTCGAGACTTCGAATAAAAAAGAATATCGTCGATCAACACAATGATGAAATTGTCTAAAGAAGGTTTACAGACCCTATTCATTAAGTCCATGAAGATGGCTGGAGCATTTGTCAAACCAAAAGGCATGACAGTGAACTATAATGCCCATATCTCGTGCGGAAAGCAGTTTTGGGAACATCTTCTTCGAGAACACGAAGTTGATGATACCTAGAATGCAGATCGATCTTGGAAAAACAGGTAGCACCTTGTAGTTGATCAAAGAGATCATCGATTCGAGGTAGGGGATATCGATTCTTGATGGTAAGCTTGTTAAGCTCACGATAATCGATACACATTCGAAAAGATCCATCTTTCTTTTTCACGAAGAGGACAGGAGCTCCCCAAGGAGAAAAGCTCGGACGGATGAATCCTTTATCAGACAACTCTTGAAGCTGTTTCGATAACTCTTGCATTTCAGACGGTGCAAGACGATAAGGTGCTTTCGCAATCGGGTTGGCATTGGGTACAAGGTCAATATGAAACTCGACTTAACGAACTGGAGGCAAACCAGGCAGTTCATCAGGAAACACCACTGGATAATCCCGAACAATCGGAATATCCTGAATACTCTTGCTCTTGCCTTTTTCCTCGGTAACATGTGCCAGAAAGGTAACATATCTTTTTCGCAAATACCTTTGGGCTTCCGTACACGACATGAGTTTCAATCCACCAGATGGCTTCTCGCCACGAACTTCCAGAACATTGCTAGACGAAAGAGGAATACGAACAATCTTATCGAAACAAACCACCTCAGCATGATATTTTGTTAACCAATCCATTCCAACAATAATATCGAAGCTCCCAAGTTGCATCGGCACTAGGTCAATAGGAAAAAGATGGTTATCAAGGTTTAACTGACAATCACTAATAACATAATCGAGAACAAGAGGTTTACCAGTAGCAACTTCGACAGATAAGAGTTTCCTCAGTTTAGTTCTAGGTATCGCAAGTAAAGGCTCAAAAGATAACGAAACAAAACTTCTATCAGCACCAGAATAAAAAAGAATAGATGCAGGTTGATTGTTAACAAGAAACGTACCATTGACAACGAAGTTGTCAGCTCGAGCGTCATTAGCATTCAGACTGTACGCTCGTCCATGAGCGGGATTCACATTAGCATTGACATTTGCGTTTGGATTTGTATTTGCATTCACCAACCTTGGGCAGTTGTTGCGGAAATGACCAAACTCTCCACAATTGAAACATGAACCTGGTGGGAATCTAGCAGCATTCCCCTGAACTGGAGCTGGAACCTGAGCAGCTTGATTCTGACCCAGACGACAAATGTTGGCCAGATGCCCAAGTTTACCACACGTAGTGCATTGCTTACAAGCTTGTTGTGCAACATGATGACCGTTGCAGCGAGCACAATGAGGTGTGGTACCAGCATACACTTTCTTCACAGGCAGTTGAGCCGGTGGGTTCTGAGGATTCTGAGCAGTAACTGCAAAGTTTTGGGAAGCCTTACGCTTCCTCGACTTCTTCAAAGACTCTCCCTTCTTCTTATCCTTACCCTTATCCTCGTCTTTAACATAATCGGTTGACTTCTTCTTGTCACCCTTGCGGGTAAGTTTACCCTTCCTGACCTGAGACTCAGTCAAGGTAGCAGATAACTCGATCGCTTGACGAACAGTAGTGGGGTTACTGCTAGTCACAATGTCTTGCACAGAATCAGGTAAACCATCGATATACCTCTCGATTGCTTTCTCCAATGGGGTAACCATAGTGGGACACAACAGACTGAGCTCCTCATAACGATCCGTATACGCACGGTGTTCACCCCCATCTTGTTTCAGATCGTCAAACTCTTGTTCCAAAGCTCGAATTTCATGACGGGGACAAAACTCTTTCATCATGAGAGCTCGAAGCTCTTCGCATGTCTGTGCCAATGCCACTTCGGCACCCCTATCGCGCATAACACCGTTCCACCACGTAAGAGCACGCTTATCGAACACACTTGATGCAAATTCAACCTTACGCTCATTTAGACATTGCACATGTCTGAATGTGCTCTCGATACTCTCAAACCATTGCAGGAGCGCAGTTGCTCCTTGAGACCCAGAAAACTTAAATGGTTTAGCAAAATTGAAATTCTTGAAATTACACTGAGCATTATTGTTGTTATTGTTGTTGTTATATAATTCATGGATCTGGGTCACTATGCCTGGAAGCACAGCAGCCATTTGCTGAGCGACAAGGGCTGCGACTTCTTCAGCAGTAAAAGGTTGTGCATCACGTCGAGGAGGCATTGTCTAAAAGGAAATATGCGAAATGAGTGAGGTCGATAATTAGGAAAAACAAAAGAGGTATCGACAAAACACAAGGAAGGCGATCATTTGTTCGTTACCTCGAACAAACAAACGACACGCAGTGACTAATCAAAGTAAATGAGTCAAAATAATGTATCACGAAGACATGCTCGCCTATAAGTGAACACTCACCCCAAGAGTTCCCAGGTAAGAGTGACTGGTCCGATTATGTGGATTTGTATGAACACTCTAGCCTTAGACAGAAAACTCAGGGTACAAGCATTCATTCTTCTAGTTTGCACGTGTTCACATTATTTAGACCCAAACTTTGACAAGATTTTGAAAACTCAGAAGGCACTAAGCCAAATATGAGTCAAACTGGAAGGGTTCAAAACCTAGTAATCAATCATCCTAGAACGAATGATTAATTTTCGAAGCAGATTTGAAATTTGTGTTCTCGTTGTGGTTATCACCTAAGGGTAGATGACAGTTTAGTTTTAAAATCTAAGCGCAAGAAAACTTACGTTGGGGTCCTAGAAAGTTATAGACTAGGGCAAAGTATTACTAATAACCTAATTCCCTATAACCATTGGCTCTGATACCAACTCTTCTGTCACACCCCGACCACGTAAAACAACAAATCATGGCGGAAACGTCGGGGAGTGTTGTAACAGAATTACTGTTTCACAACCATGGATACAAAAAGTTTCGTTTTATTAATTCGTTAAGTAATTTACATTGTCTTAAAACAAAACAAACATGTTACACATTGACTATCATTGTTATTTTGTCACTAAGGCCTCGTCCAGATCCTATGTGACTCATGCATCCTAGCAATCAATATCAAGCAACAACACCTGAAACATATGTAAAAACAAAGTCAGCAAAGAAATGCTGGCGAGCACATAAGTTTTATAAGAGTGTCGGATTCATGGCTAGTTTACATGTTGCAATACCTTATTAAAAACCTTGTTTTGAAAAGTGTATAATATTACAACATAATTAACCAACTCAAATCAAGCGGGTAATAATTTATGAAACCTCGTAGCCATGATTCTTAACCCAAAAACATTTGTTTTAATAAACCAAATTGTAAAACATCTCGAAATAACTCGTTAATAAAACTCGTATGGTTTATATCTTTTCGAAAACATCGTTAAGTGACATCGTGATAACCTCGTTTATCCAAGTGAACTAAATAACGTCACGGTATGTAATATGAGGAAAACACTTATATATAAGAAGTACCAACGGCGTATCTACCATGTTTTCATCACATTACACCCGTCCCGTTATCTAATCACTAACCAAAAACCAATCGTTTATCCAACTCGTTTAAGTCGTTTCGAAATCGTTTAACTCGTTTAATTCATTTACATCATCCTCGTTTTAATTGTGAAAACTACTTTTAGTCGTCTCGCTAATAATATCCAAACCTTCGTGACTCAACTATCTCAAAACTTGCATTAATAAACCACCAAAGGGTAAATTAACAATCAAAGATTCAGTCGTTACCCACATAACCCACACATAACCATGGGTGCAGTTTGATAACGGGATTTGTCAGATCCTATGGTACCATAACCTAATACTGGTCGGTTCGGCCAAAATTAATGAATGTCATTCGTTATGTAACTACAACCAACAAGTTCGTTCACATTATCGAAATCGATATTAGTTTAGTATAAACCATCTTAATCATTTTTGAAACCATCGTTAAAATATCGAAATCGTTTTGATACATATGAATCACCCCATAACAATTGAAAACAGTAAAATAGGGGAACTATGGACTCACATGAAGTGCAAAGTATCCTCAATCAAATGAACTTCAACAAACTCAAGTAAACTAGAGAAATCAAGCAGCACCTTGTAATCGAATCACTAGATAAATAATCGACACCTAAATCAGAAGATCGGATAGAATGGGGTTTTGTAAACCAAATGAGTGTTGGAACTCATGTGATATGGTTTAACAAAGCCTACAATCTAGATCAGAACCTAACCTAAGTGCTTTCGACCCATTGTGACCCATTAAGGTAGCTTACGCTACTTTAATGCGTCGTTCGAGCAAATGCACGTTCGAGTCGTCTAACTAGTCCTATGACAAGTATTATATGCCTAAACATGTTGCATAATCAATTAAGTGTTATGTTACATATGCTTAATTACCAATTATGCATGAAAAGGGAATTTTGGTCATTTACCTAAGGCATATAAACTACCTATCATACAACTACTTAAACTAAGTGACCATAAGATATAACCTCGGAAGGTTATTCCCTATACAACTATGGTCACTAAACATGTTTGGTTGGATCCTAATGATCGACCAAAGGGGTCTAGTTCAAATGTCTAAGCAGGTGTTTTGTCCGCTTGACTTACGACTCTACACAAGCACTAAACTAAAAGTGACGAGCTAAACATGTTAAAACATGTTTAGTTAAGTTAGAAAACAGGTTTTGATATAAAAAAAATGTTTTGATACCCAAGAGTAGTTTGGTTACAAAATACGCATAAATACGCATTTTGGCCGAAACTATGACTCGTCACTACGCCTAATCAACGTGGTAATAAGTAGGTTTAGTCACACGGGACTAAAACCATCGTGATTACACTCACGTTGCAAAGTTCGAACGAACTTTGTGTTGACTATAACCTGGTCAAAGCAGAAAGTCAATCATAGTTTGACTTTCATGCTTAAAACGCATAAAAGAACGAAAGAATGCTTACAAAGGGTCCAAGCTAGGAAGATCTTGATCGAAATCACTCAGGTATGAAGCAAAGGCTCCAACTTAGAGTGTAATTCAGATCAAGTGTGCAGAAATCAAATGGAGGGCATGGGTATTTATAGAATTCTATAAACCGTTAGGATCGTTTATCGATTTCCGTGCTTCGATCTTGGCCCTCCACTTGGGCTTATGGTTTTAAAAACCATGGGGATGTTAAAAACCAGCAAAATTGAGCCCATGGCATGCCAAAACCATGTTCAAAACCATCAAAATCAGCTGGAATGGCCAGATACATTGTTTCTGTTCTGCAAGTCTGTCGCGGCCCGTGTAGATCTGCACAAGATCTTACGCGGCCAGCCTGGTATACTTTCCAGAAATTGCAATTTGGTCCCTGCACTTGAGAGTCTTGCATCTTAATGCATTTTTGGCACGTTTAAGCCCCGTTAACCTCATTTCAAGGATCTAAAATGATGATAAAGTGTAGGGAACTTAAAATGTGCTAAAAAATATCTCGGATGTCAGCTCATTTGGTCGTACGGTTGCGTTGTTCGGTTAATTACGACGGAAGTCGTAACGAACACAAAAACGATCCAAATTAAGCGATGAATGAAATTTTATCATGACAATACCTAAAATAAAATATTTTAATGATTACATAAATTTTTGGATGTCCGGATATATTCAGAACGTAAGATATGCGCGAAAATGCAAACTGATGCACTTTTTGACGCTTTTAGTCCCTATTGATCAATAAAGTTTATTTTAGCATACCGAACCTCAAAGCCTATTTCTAAGCTATGTAAAGGATATTTAGGGTATGTTTAACTTATGATCAAGTTCCGGAATGTTCGTTACTATACAAATCGGTATAGTTTCGCAGTTTCACACAAATAGTCCCTGCGATCGAACAAACTTGTTTTCAACACACCAAACCATCCAACACTTATTTCTAAGTTTTGTGAATATTATTTAAGGTATGTTAAGCCTATGTCACTATTTCAGAGTGTCTTTCGTGTTAAACTGACTGCGTTTACATACCAGTTTGCGTATAATCTTCCAGAAAGCGATTAAAAGCTTGAAATCGGAATCGAATCAAATCGTAAAATCATCAAACACAAATACACACATAAAACACCAAAACACTTATAATAACACCAAAGCACATTGTTTTATTGATAATTGACATTGTTTTACATTGTACATCGACTACAGAGCACAATTGTCACAGTAATCCAAGAAACAATCCTAACGGTTTTGGAAATCCTATATAAACCCACATTGATTCATTGCAATCCTCACATTTGATCTGAGTTTATACTCTAAGTTGAAGCCTTTGCTTCATACCTGAGTATCTTAGACCAAATTCTTCATCGCTTGGACCTTTTGTAAGTTTCTTTCATGCTTTTATGCGTTTTTAAGCGTGAAAGTCAAACAATGTTTGACTTTCTGCTTTGACCAGTCAATGGTCAACACGAAGTTCATTTGAACTTCGCAACGTGAGAGTAATCACGATGGTCATAGTCCTTTGTGACTATACCTACTGATTACCACGTTATTTAGGCATAGTGACGAGTCATAGTTTCGGTCAAAATACACGTTTGTGCGTATTTTGCAACCAAACTATTCTTGGGTATCAAAACCCTTTGTTTTGATATCAAACTTGTTTTCTAACTTAGGTAAACATGTTTTAACATGTTTAGCTCGTCACTTTTAGTTTAGTGCTTATATAGGGTCGTAAGATAAGCGGTCTAAACAACCGCTTAGACTTTGGAAACCGACCCGTTTGGTCGATCTTTAGGATCCGACCAAACATATTTTGTGACCATAGTTGTATAGGGAATAACCTTCCGAGGTTATACCTTATGGTCACTTTGTTTAGTTAGTTGTATGGTAGGTAATTTATATGCCTTAGGAAAACGACCAAAATGCCCTTTTTACGCATAATTTCATTTTAAGCATATGTAACTAAAATTTTGACACCTAAACTGATTAGGCAACATTATTAGACATGTTAAGGCATATAATACTTGCCATAGGATTAGTTAGGCGGTCCGAACTCGTTTTACGTAAACGACGCGTTAAAGTAGCGTAAGATACCTAAACGGGTCGTAATGGGTCGTAAGCACTTAGGATAGGTTCCGTTTTAGAATGTAGGCTTTGTTAAACCATATTACATGAGTTCCTATACTCATTTGGTTTACACAACCTCATTCTATCCATTCTTCTGATTTAGGTCCGGTTTATTAACATAGTTGCCTATATTAGGCGCCGATTGATTCCGTGATCCCTCTTGCATTGCTTGGTTGTTATTCAAGACTTCTAAGCATTCTAAAGTGAGTACATAGTCCCCTCTTTTACAGTTTTCACATATTTTGGGGCGAAACATGTGACAACTGTAAAAAATCCATGTATCCGTACAATTAATTAATCATGATTAGTGCTTAATGACTGTGCTGAATTTACAATTAACTGCTTTCTGATTACTGCATTATATTTACATGTGCATCACAAATTGCATAATGTCATATCATTACTCCATTCGTCGCGTCATTTGGTTCGTTTTTCGCGCTTATGCGCATTCCGTCGTAATTAAGCGAACATCGCGTTCGTACGACCAAACGAACCATCATCCGGCATATTTTTGAGTATGTTTTGAGTTCCCTATACTTTAACTTCATTTTAGAGCCTTGAAATGAGGTTAACGGGGTTCAAACGCATCGAAAAAGGCCTTAAACACGTGCAGGGACCATTCCTGCCACTTTTGAAACTTTTCTGAAACTGGGGGGTCAGTGGCGTAGCGCGACTGCCTAGGCCCTCACCGTCGCGCTACGCGACTGCCTAGTCTGGGGCAGAAACATGCAGAAAACTCATTTTTCGCATTTTCGGGACCGGATTCGATGTATCGACAGCTGTTTACAGTTGTTATCCACTCCCAAATCCCTTGCCAAGTGTTGATTCCCTATGGTTAGTGGCAATTTAGGCACCATAACATTCCGACACTTGTACGGACATGATTAAGGCACGATTTTCGACAAACGATCCTAACAGTTCGGGTATTCCTATAAATACCCAACCCACACAACATCAAAACCCACTAGAATTCTGATTTTGAGAGCTCTAAGTTGAAACCATTGTTTCATACCTGAGTTCTTGGATCGGGATTAGCATTCGGGGACCCTTCGTAAGTATTCTTTCGTTCTTTTCCTTATATTACTGCTTTTCGAGTCAGAAAGTCAAACTTTGTTTGACTTTCAGCGTTGACCAGTAATGGTCAATGCGAAGTCCGTTTGAACTTCGCAACGTGATTGTAATCACGATGGTCATAGTCCCTTGGGACTATGCCTACTGATTACCACGTTGTCTAGGGTCGTAGGGTAAGCGATCTAATAAATCGCTTATACCTCGAACCCGACCCAGTTTGGTCGATCATTAGGATCCGACCAAACACAGTAGGTGACCCTAGTAGGTAGGGAATAACCTTCCGAGGTTATACCCTATGGTCACATCGTTTAAGTAGTTGTATGATAGGTAGTTTATATGCCTTAGGTAAATTACCAGAATACCCTTTTCATGTATAATTGGTAATTAAGCATATGTAACCTAAACTTTTGTCACATAACTGATTATGTAACATGTTTAGGCATATAACACTTGTCATAGGACTAGTTAGGCGGTCCGAACGCGTTTCACGCGAACGACGCGTTAGAGTAGCATAAGCTTCCTAAACGGGTCGTAATGGGTCATAAACAATTATGTTAGGTTTCATTTAGTATGTAGGCTTTGTTAAACCAAATGACACGAGTCTCTACACTCGTTTGGTTTACAAACCCTAATGCTACCCGATCTTCCGATCTAGGTCCGGTAAATTAACATAGTTACCTATATTAGGTGCCGTTTGATATCCGCGATCTCTAGCATTGTTTGGTTGTTACTCAAGGACTTCTGAGCAATCTCATGTGAGTACATAGACCCCCCTTTTACTGTTTTCCAAACTGTTTTGGGGTGGAACACATGTGCCTACTTGTTACTTTCCTGCTTTCCTGTTTTCACATCATATACTGCTATGTTCGTTAGTACATTATAGTACATGATTTCATTACATTTCATGCTATGTATTGCCATTGTGTGCATTACTTAGTACATCGTTTTACATGACATTTTGACATAGACATTTGACATAGACATTTCGACATAGACATTTTAACATGATTGACATTTGATCATGTATTTCCCACAAAACATAACTTTGATTTAAACCAAGTTTTACTTCAATACTTTGTTTTTGTGCATATGGTTTAGTTGAGACATTTCACTTGCCATACATGGATATTTGACATAGACATTTGACATGGATATTTGACATAGACATTTGACATGGATATTTGACATAGACATTTTGACATGATTTACATCTTGACATGAATACTTTGACATATTATTCAATACATTTGACAATTGATTTAAACATAGACATTTTACATTGTTTGGTTTGGTTTGATTAAGTAACGAGGTGTGTGTAATATGATACAAGCATGGTGGATACGCCGCTGGTACTTCCTATATATAAGTGTTTGTATGGTATTACATATCATAGCGTTATTTGAATCATTTCAGTTTGAGACATAGAACATTTTATACAAATAACATACTTTTCACAAGACATTGATTTATAAACATCTTATCTTATGCAAACATATTTTACTTGGTTATTCATTTAACCTTACATTTATTTATACTTATCATCTGAACTCATTGTTTTTCAAATGATTTACAAAACAAAGCAAATAACAAGGTTCATGACTAAACATTTTCTCAAACATAAGTCATGAAACCTATTTTCACAAAACCTATGTATCTCACAGGCATTTTTATGCTGACGTACCTATTTTCACATGTGTTTTTCAGGAACTGTTGCATAAGATGATCAAGATACACATAGGCAGACTTGGGCTTTAGTGACAATAAAAGATACAAGACTAGTTAATTATGTTGTATTTCTTGTTTGTTAAGACATTGTAACACTTTTAATCAATAAAACGAAACTTCAATTGCCATGGATTTGAAACAATTAATTCTGTTACAACACTCCCCGACGTTTCCGCCACGTTTTGTATGTTCTACGTGGTCGGGGTGTGACACCTGCCCCTCGGTCCTACCCTGAGGATTAATGGCCTCAAGTTTCCGCCTACCCACTCACATGATCTAAGTAGTAACCCTCCTTACGCTAAACATACCATGTGTAAAAATGTCTGTAAAAATTGTAACATGTATTTTACCCCAGCCTCTAAGGCTGAATCTCCCCAGCCACTAAGGCTGATCCTCCCCAGCCACTAAGGCTGGCCTCCCCAGCCACTAAGGCTGGCTCCTCATTCTCTATATATCATTACCAAACGATCCATCCCTAGTCATGAAAATCATTCATTTCGATAATACACCTTTGTTTTGTAAAAACCGGTATGTTTAGTATAAACCTTTCGTAAATCATTTGAGTTCCTTGAAATCCCTTCGTAATATGATTTAGAAATACTAGTGTTGCGTTTGTTAAAAACTTTGTTTGTTTTTGCAAAACGTGCATGTCTTTCCACCCCGAAAACATTTACAAAACTGTAAAACAGTAAAAAGTGGGGTTATGAACTCACCTGAATATTCTTGTGCAAAGCGAGCTAATTACGACTTCGTGATGTCGTTTCCAAGATGAGACTCGCTAGCGTGCATTCTACAATATTCCTAACATGGAATATCAAATAGGTTTCTAAATAAAAGCGGTAACTAGTCTACGTGTCACCGAGCTCTACCGAATCGTTAATCGAACGATTCAACGGTAAGTTGTTAACTTAATGGAAAAGATTAAGTTATACGTGTTAAGTCTCGTTTAATGTCAGTAGCAGTTTAATAAGTCTTGAAAAAGACTTAGTTTCCGAGAGACTTAAAAGGAATAAATATTTATATAAAAATATATAAATATATCGTTGTAAGTGTGTTAGCCGTCTCGAGTAGTCATACGTGTATAAAAGAATATTTCTATGAAAATATCATATAACAAACTCGTATCATATATCGCGTTACGTATGAAAGTAATATATAATAATTTGTAATATATATATCACGTGTTGTGTATATTTGCCAAAAATATACATATATGCCGCTTCGGCGCTTGAAATAAATATAAAAGCTTATATTTATTTAATGGAGTTTTAGCGTTGAAGTCGTTTAAAATAAATATAATAGTTATATTTATTTTATAAAAGAATATGAGTTGTTTGGCGCTTGAAATAAATATATAAAATATATTTATTTTATAAAAGAATTGTCGTTTTCGTATGTGATAAAGCGTCGTCGAAAGTGAAATACACATTTATATTGGTTCTGATAAAAGTCGCTTTTCAATAAGACATGTTTTGCTTTTACAGGTTTTCTTGAAAAACGGGCAGAGTTTCCTCTGTTTTTGGACACCCCGACAACACAAGTTGTCGCTATTTTTATCAAAATTCAATCAACATTCAATAATAATCACTTTATGTAAACGAAATACTAGATAACTCCAAGTAAATAGTAACTAAAATTCGTTAATTTGTTCGGTTTGAGCTCGTATTTCACGTAACCATTAAAAATAACAAAATAATCGTGTCGAAAATCTTTACCAATCCTTGCGTCAAGCCGTTAACTGAGTTGGCCGAGTTGAACTGAGTTGACTCAGTCCGACCGAGTCGATCGTACCACTTCCTAATCTGGCCCGTAACCCGAGATCCAAACAAACTGTTGACTGCGTTGACTGCCTTAACTGTTTGACCTGGACCCGAACCGAGTTGACTGAACCGCTTCACGACTGACCCGAATCGTTGACTGTGTTTACTCGGTGAGTTGACCGAGTCAACCAGGTTAACGGAATTAACTGAGTTAACTGGGTTAACCGGGTGTGACCCGAGTGAACCGAGGCTGTTGACTGAACCAAATTCCGAGACCCGAACAACCGGAAATCTTTCAGACCAGAACGAATCACCAGACCGAGACAAGGACCGCCGGTCCGAGTCTCCGACCGCCTGCTGACCACCACCACCACCGGTCCTCTCCATCACCTCCCTTCAGCCCGGTTGTCTGTTGCCGCTCCGGTGACCGCACCACCACCGAAGCCCCTGAAACCGACCCGAACTTCAACCAAATCGGACTCGAAGCTGGTGAACTCGCCGGATAAAGACAGTGTCCGGCGGTCAATGGTACCGACCGCCGGTTCCTTCACTCTTCTCGGCTTTCTCTCTCTTCTCGACTGCTCGAACCACCATCTAGTTCTCTCTCTCTCTCGCTGAACTCTGGTAGCCACCGTTCACCACCACCGCACGGGGGGTGGTGTCTTTGCTCGATCTGCCGAGAGGGGGGGGGGGTAGAACGAAGGAGAACAGTGGGTGAAGGGAGGTGGGTGGCCGGAGAAAGGGCCGCCGGAGTGCCGCCGTGGCCGGCCGGCTCCGCCTGGCTGTTGTCGCCGAAAGTGAGAGAGAGTAAAGTGTGGACGTGGTTGTTGTCTGTTTGTTTGTTTGTTTTGAACAAATGAATTGCTAATGGGCTTTGGGTATTAATAGAGTAGAGGGTTTCTATTGTCTCTTGTGTATACAATTTACATTCAGGTTAATTGTTTATGAAATCTTGTATGGATTTTTATGTTTCAAATCTTTGAGACAAAAATCTTTAGAGATTTTACTAGGATTTGGCAAGATTTGTAGAGATTTTGCCCATTGTGTGTAGGTTTAGGCTTGTGGGTTTCGGGCTTAGGCCCAGGGCCCACAAGCCCATCTCGTGTGTAAGTGGTCCGTAATTCCTACGAGACCCGTTGTCAAAACCAGAACTCCGTTTAACGTCAAAAATAAAAATAAAAATACGGTCGGTAGTCGTTGTTTGCACGCCCGTTCGTCGATCACGGTAATAATCGCGAAAAATTGTATCGTTGCCGTCTTTAATCCGTTTTTCGATCTGGTTTTGACTGTAGTTACTAAAATTCTATTAAGAAGCTAAAATATATCATAAAAATCTAATATTTGTCGGCGTTATCAGTATCTTGTACGGTTTCAGTTCGTCGTCACGTAATATTCAGCAGGTTTCTCTGTAAACCATCGTTCGCGCACTGTAAAGTTGTATAGACGTTCCTAGGCACTCCAAAGGCCTAATTAAGTCAATTTTCGTATTAATCACTATTTATTATCATTTTAATCACCTGTTAATCACGTAATTAAGAGCCGTAAATCACGGGTTGTCACATTCTCCCCCTGTTACAGAAATTTCGTCCTCGAAATTTAGACTATGTTATCTCCTCAGAATTGCGTTATTTGCAGGTAAGTCCGAATAATAACAAAGTGAATGACCGCGTAATCGAAACAAGACTTATTCGAATCATGTGAATTCAAGGACATTCCTTCACAATAGGAATCCCAACGGTTTAAAAAATTTGTCTCAGTAGTTGATGTCAAAAGGAAACAAGACGTAATGATACAGTCATTAGGGCGACTAAGTTAACAAGGATCCAACAATGAACAGGAACTTCGACCAATCGAATTCCATATTAATGTTTATAACATGTAAATGAGTTCTAGAAGCAATAACATCCACTGGATGAACTTAGAATCAACAATCTCAAATATAATAGTTTACATGAAACGCTCGATCGTGATCAGCGCAAGCTGCAAGTCATACCGACGCCACAAGGTGTCGCAATGAATGAAACAATTTAATAATAGAGGTGATTGAACAAGTATCACCTGTGTTTTGTACCAATCATAATTAGCCCAAGCTACAAGTTTGTACTGACACCACAAAGTGTCGTAGTGATTGAAATAATTCAATAATAGCGGTGATCAAACAAATTCACCGTGTTTGAAGTCAATTGAAAGCGCAATGAAGTAAATATGAATGTTTGTTCCAAACAAACATCAAAGAATTTTCAATTGAAGATGGAACACCAAAGAATTACTGTTTCGATCGAAGAGGAAGGAGCAATGAATATCGCAAGACTTTCGATCGATAATGAAAGAACCGTTATGAGGTACACCGGAATATGAAATGAATTTGTGTACTATTGTCTTAACACACAATTGTATTAAGACTTGTTGTAATGTGATAAATCAACGCGGATTTAGAACAAATTAATAAGGAAATAATTAAATCCGTGCATGAGACGCGTAAACGAGTTTAGCGCAAGCTTCAAGTTAATGAATACACCACCACAAGGTGTCGAAATCAACAAAAGACTTATTGGAGTCGTAGACCAAACAAGTCTACTACGACTCGGAACAAATGAAACTCTTGTTAAAACGAATTTGAATATGATGTCTTCAATACATCATATGGTATCTTGAATCGAGTATGTGTAATGCAGAAGTTCAAACAATCGAACTTGGTTTTAGCGCAATCCGAAAATATATGTATTGACAAGAAAACTTTAGGCATGGTTACAACGAAAAACCATGTATGTAACTTGTAAAGAAATGATCGTAATACAATGACCATTAAAAGGAGTAGAGATACGAAAATCTACTCAGTAAGTGTGAAATTCGAAATTTCAATAAAGAAATTTGAGGACTTTACCTGGGGTTTCGTGTGACGAGATCGTTAGTTCTCCTACTGACAGGGATCTAGCGTCGTTGTTAAATTTGCGTCATCGTTCCTTCTCAAAGGCCTCGCCTCGATAGTCGTATGTGTCGTACTTCAACCTCCGTTGATGTATAGCTTAAGTTTCACGTATACCTGTGCACTAGCGTTGTGTGCCGCGTAGAAGGTGATGTACCCCGACATCCGTTGACGCATAAATTGAGTTCCATGTATTCTCGTGCGCTAGTGTTTCGTTTTGCGTAGAATGTGATGTACTCCGACATCTGTTGACGTAAAATTGAGTTCCATGTATTCTCGTGCGCTAGTGTTTCGTGATACGTAGGCTGCCTGCTCGGGAAGTCAAAATATCATAGACAATATGGATAATAATATGTGCCCGAGTTAACATTCGCGGTTCCTACGTGATGACCTTTAATAAACACACACATGCGCAGGTAATCAATCATATAATCAAAAAAACATGTTAGTCACCAATAAGCAATCAAGTAATTCCCCTAGTCCCACTAGTCTATCCTCCCAGCCTCTCAGACTGAACTTCCTAGTCCCACTAGACTATCCTCCCAGCCTCTCAGACTAAACTTCCTAGTCCCACTAGACTATCCTCCCAGCCTCTCAGACTGAACTCCTAGTCTCTCAGAGTGTTGTGTACTGTATGTAATTGTTTTGTGTACTGTGTATAAAACATCACAATAGCGTATGTTTGAAAACAAAATTTTGACTGTTTGTTTTTCGGCAACGGTTGGAGACCATATTCGAGTACTATGCGTTCTGTATGTATTCAGGTTTTAATATTCTAAGTTCCCAGAGGAAAGTGAGGTTAGAGCCTAGGTATCACAACAGAAACCTAATTCGCTGTAACCTATAGCTCTGATACCAATCTGTCACACCCCGAAATTATCAGAGCTGGCGTGACTGGACTGGTATCTTCATTGCACAGCGGAAGCAAAATAAGCTAAGTATTTTAGAGAATGAACGCCACTAAGTACTCGTATCTCCAATGGTTCTCCTATTCCAACCGTGCCTTGTCTTAGAACTGTAACCTGAGAAAGAAACATGCGAAAAATCAACATAAAGTTGAGCGAGTTCATAGTTTGTTTGTAAAAGATTTGAAATAAATCTTTTGAGTTGTGAAAGATTTGAAATAAATCTTTGGAGTAACCGGTTTTTGAAATAGTATTGAGAAAACGAATTTAAAAATCATTTTCTTGCCAAGTTATATGGAAACGTTGTGTTTGTAACACGTTATGTTCATAAAACCATGTATTTGTAAAGCCTTGTATTTGTAATGTTCGCATAACCGTCAATGCCCACCCTGACTTGACTCCATACCCGCATAATTCTTTGAATTTGTATAAAACATGGTAGTTAATTTGTATGAACAAGAAGTTTCCATAAGTATAAAATCCCTGGTATGTAGCAAATAAGGAAAAAGAGATCACCAATGGTTTACAAGGCCATTGATATGTGTGAAGTGCAAGTAGGAAGACTCAAACCTAGCAGATTTATGCGTTGGGTACAAAGTCACCCCGAGGTCCGTTCTGTTTGGGCCTGGGGCTGGGCTCGCTACACCCAGATAGATCTACCGCTCCTGCCCCTCGGTCCTACCCTGAGGATTAATGGCCTCAAGTTTCCGCCTACCCACTCACATGATCTAAGTAGTAACCCTCCTTACGCTAAACATACCATGTGTAAAAATGTCTGTAAAAATTGTAACATGTATTTTACCCCAGCCTCTAAGGCTGAATCTCCCCAGCCACTAAGGCTGATCCTCCCCAGTCACTAAGGCTGGCCTCCCCAGCCACTAAGGCTGGCTCCTCATTCTCTATATATCATTACCAAACGATCCATCCCTAGTCATGAAAATCATTCATTTCGATAATACACCTTTGTTTTGTAAAAACCGGTATGTTTAGTATAAACCTTTCGTAAATCATTTGAGTTCCTTGAAATCCCTTCGTAATATGATTTAGAAATACTAGTGTTGCGTTTGTTAAAAACTTTGTTTGTTTTTGCAAAACGTGCATGTCTTTCCACCCCGAAAACATTTACAAAACTGTAAAACAGTAAAAAGTGGGGTTATGAACTCACCTGAATATTCTTGTGCAAAGCGAGCTAATTACGACTTCGTGATGTCGTTTCCAAGATGAGACTCGCTAGCGTGCATTCTACAATATTCCTAACACGGAATATCTAATAAGTTTCTAAATAAAAGCGGTAACAAGTCTACGTGTCACCGAGCTCTACCAAATCGTTAATCGAACGATTCAACGGTAAGTTGTTAACTTAATGGAAAAGATTAAGTTATACGTGTTAAGTCTCGTTTAATGTCAGTAGTAGTTTAATAAGTCTTGAAAAAGACTTAGTTTCCGAGAGACTTAAAAGGAATAAATATTTATATAAAAATATATAAATATATCGTTGTAAGTGTGTTAGCCGTCTCGAGTAGTCATACGTGTATAAAAGAATATTTTTATGAAAATATCATATAACAAACTTGTATCATATATCCCGTTACGTATGAAAGTAATTTATAATAATTTGTATTATATATATCACGTCTTGTGTATATTTGCCAAAAATATACATATATGCCGCTTCGGCGCTTGAAATAAATATAAAAGCTTATATTTATTTAATGGAGTTTTAGCGTTGAAGTCGTTTAAAATAAATATAATAGTTATATTTATTTTATAAAAGAATATGAGTTGTTTGGCGCTTGAAATAAATATATAAAATATATTTATTTTATAAAAGAATTGTCGTTTCCGTATGTGATAAAGCGTCGTCGAAAGTGATATACACATTTATATTGGTTCTCATAAAAGTCGCTTTTCAATAAGACATGTATTGCTTTTACGGGTTTACTCGAAAAACGGGCAGAGTTTCCTCTGTTTTTGGACGCCCCGACAACACAAGTTGTCGCTATTTTTATCAAAATTCAATCAACATTCAATAATAATCACTTTATGTAAACGAAATACTAGATAACTCCAAGTAAATAGTAACTAAAATTCGTTAATTTGTTCGGTTTGAGCTCGTATTTCACGTAACCATTAAAAATAACAAAATAATCGTGTCGAAAATCTTTACCAATCCTTGCGTCGAGCCATTAACTGAGTTGGCCGAGTTGAACTGAGTTGACTCGGTGAGTTGACTCAGTCCGACCGACCGAGTCGATCGTACCGCTTCCTAATCTGGCCCGTAACCCGAGATCCGAACAAACTGTTGACTGCGTTGACTGCCTTAACTGTTTGACCTGGACCCGAACCGAGTTGACTGAACCGCTTCACGACTGACCCGAACCGTTGACTGTGTTTACTCGGTGAGTTGACCGAGTCAACCAGGTTAACGGAATTAACTGAGTTAACTGGGTTAACCGGGTGTGACCCGAGTGAACCGAGGCTGTTGACTGAACCAAATTCCGAGACCCAAACAACCGGAAATCTTTCGGACCAGAACGAATCATCGGACCGAGACAAGGACCGCCGGTCCGAGTCTCCGACTGCCTGCTGACCACCACCACCGGTCCTCTCCATCACCTCCCTTCAGCCCGGTTGTCTGTTGCCGCTCCGGTGACCGCACCACCACCGAAACCCCTGAAACCGACCCGAACTTCAACCAAATCGGACTTGAAGCTGGTGAACTCGCCGGATAAAGACAGTGTCCGGCGGTCAATGGTACCGACCGCCGGTTCCTTCACTCTTCTCGGCTTTCTCTCTCTTCTCGACTGTGCTATGGCAGCAGCAATAATCTGCTGGAGTTCTGCCTCATTGGTAGGCATGTGTGTCTCACGTCTCGGCGGCATCTTCTAAAAGATGGTTTACGTTGGTCAGGCCATAGCGAAATGTACGTATATAGTAATAGTAATAGCACACAACATTTCAGTACATCACAAATATCAATCACACACATCCCATGTCATAAAAATGCAAATAAGGAATCAAGCGAATCAGATATGATGAGAATACTGCGATTGCCATATATCGAGACTACATAGTAAGTGTATCAGTACATCATAGTGTCATACAATCATCAATCAACTAGGGGCTACATCACCCCTGTACAAAACCATAACAAATCCGTGTCAAATACATGTCAACAAAAGTCAGGATCATAAAGTAGTCTCCAAAAATGTTGTGCAATCCAACAATCGCCGTCTTCTCATCCTCGTCTACCCCAAACAGCACTGATGAGCTCTATACAGATGGTGGTGGAGGAGGGGGAAAGTGGGTGTAAAACAAACGACGTAACTGGAGCCAGTCCTCCTCCTGGGCTCGCTGAGTACGGATGATAGAAGCAATCTGCTGCTCTAGTGTAAAGAGACGGTCAGCATAATCTGGAGGTAAGGGTCGAAATGGCTGCAGAGGAGAGTGTGTCTGACCATGGCACGGACACGGTGGCAGCTGAGCTCTCTCAAGCTCCTGGATGCGCTGCGTGTGTGACTCGTGCTGAGCTACAAAAGACATCAAAACGTCCTCGATAGTATACCCCCTGTGGAAAGAATGGTAGGGGTCAGTAGGTGGCATACCAGAGTCTGGTGTCCAAAGAAACGGCTCACTAGTGGGGTCAAAAGGTGCCACGTAAAATGGAGCAACCGCGGGTGGAACAGATGACATCTGGGGCATGAAAGGGATAGGCATCGGTACATGCCCAACAGGATGGGCTGAAGAACCCTCTCCAGGCCTCGCTGGAGGTACAAACTGTGGAACCTGAAAAGAAAAATCAACATGTCGCGAAACAGGGATCTGAGGGGGAAAAGGTGGAACATCCTCATCAGCAGGTATCCAACCGTGCTGTGCATGCTCATCTGGTGGATCCATGCATGCCGCGAACAGTGCATGCTCGGGCTCCAGTGGAATGGGATCAGGTGCAACAAAAGGATGGACAGGTGCAATGTGCTCAACAGGATGGTCAATAGGTATATCAACAACAGGTAGAAGAACAACAGGATCAACAGCAACATGATCGCCCTCTAACAAAGGAACATCCACGGGGAGATCATCAACGGGTGGGTCTGCTATAACAGGCTCAAAAGGGATGTCAGCATGTACTGGGTCATGCTCAGGTAGTGGGTCTAGAGCGGCTGCCTGCTCCAGAGCAACGGCAGGCTCAGGATCAACAAAAGCCATCTCGAAATCAAAATCTGGGTCGATAGGATCCACTGGGTCAACAGGGTCTACTGGATCCTCCATAAACTGATCCATGGGAATAAACTCTATGTCTCGATCTGGGTCGAATCCTGGGGGAAAGACAGGATCCGAATCTGTTGGTGCATGTTATATGACAACAGCTTTGGATTGGTCTTTGGATATTAAACAGAAGATTGGATCATGAAGACTTAAAGAAAAACGAGCTCTATGAAGCCCAATCAGTCCAAGTTTATATTAAGTCTATTAGGCCCAAGTTTATGTAACATATGTAATATGGGCAAAGCCCAATTCGTGTATGGTAGGTTGTAGTATATAAACAACCTCTTGCTACATGTTTAGGGTGAGACACTTGAGAGAACTTGGAGACACTTTGAAGAAGAACACTTTAGACAACTAGAGAGAGCATTCAAGTTTGAGAGTTGAAGAACAAAACAGAAATCGGCTGTTAGGTTCTTGTAGATCTTAGTGATTGTAAAACACTTCTAAGGGTTTGATAATCACAGAAGATCAGTTTGAAAGTTTGTGTGTTTGTGTGTTCGAGTTCTTGTTCATCTACATATTCTTGATTCTGTGTTCGACGATCAATCAAGGGGATTCCGCACCCTTGATAGATTAACAGTCTTGTTAAGATCCAACGGGATTAAGGGACCTACAATTGGTATCAGAGCCTTTGCTCTTGTGCGGGGTTCAAGACTGATCGATTGGATTCAAGTTTGTTTTTCGGTTGAAGATTTTTTGGTGTCTCATTAATAATTTTCGTGAAGAACAGCAAGAACAAGGAAGAACAGTTCAAAATTCGGAGTTTTTGATCTGATTTGGTAGTTGGTAGTTGTGGTTGAGTTGGTTTGTTTGAAAATTTTGAGTTAAATTTCTGGGTTTTTGCGAAGAACAGGAAGAACATTTGAAGAACAGTTTAAATTTGTGTATTTTAATCTGTTTTGACTATTTTTCGTGTTTGTAGAAGCTCTACTTGGATTTCGTGTATGGAAAGAAGTGTTGATTGAGACCTTGCTTGGAAAGTTTCAAAAAAGGAAGCAGATTTCGTGTTGTCAGCTGCTGCAATTTCGGGATTGGGTGGCTGGGTGGCCCAATCAGCTCTTGTGCGATCATTTGAAAATTTAAAATCTGAAATCTTGTACGTTTTCAGCTTGTACGTTTTCAGCTTGTGCGTTTGAAGATCTTGTACGTTTGAAGATCTTGTTCGTTTGGAGATCTTGTGCGCTTGGAGCTCTTGTGCGACCAGAAGTCAGCTTGTGCGAATCAGTAACTTGTGCGACCAGGCCCAGGCCCGTAGGAACTTTGAAAGGCAAGCGTAGGAATTTTTTCAGTGTTTCGAGTTTAGAGAACGATCTGTAGCACATCTGAAGAAGCCGTTTGCACCATTGAATTCGTGGGATTTTTACGACCAAAAAAAAAAAAAAAAAAAAAAATTTGGTAGCACATCTGAAGAAGCCGTTTGCACCGTTGAATTCGTGGGATTTTTACGACTCTGGGAAATCCCGAATTCGATTTTTGACATTAGATATCATTGGATTCGTCTTCTCGAGACGATTCTAACAGTGTAATTTGGTAACCACTGTGTTCGGAAAAATTTTGTACGGTTTTAACAGTCTGCAACGTTAAAAATGTCGAACATGTCTAGTTTGAATGAGCTTTTGAGAATGGAGCATGAGGTTGGCACTACCAACAAACCACCTAAGATGATGAAGGTGGAGAATTATTTGACATGGAAGGATCGTTTCCAATCCTTCATTGAATATCAGGATACGCGCATGTGGATATGCATCGAAGATGGGTACGTGAATCCTACACACGACTTTGAGGGCAGACCACGTAGAACAGAATATGTGAACATGCAAGATAATGATAAAAAGATGTATGAGGCTGAAAAGAGAGCCTTGGCTGCAATCAAAATGTCGTTACCTGATAGCATCAAACATACCTTCAAAAAGTACACTAACTCAAAGGATATGTGGGATGCTTTGGAGAAAAGATACGCTGGAAATGCTGATGTCAAGAAGAACAAGATTGATCTACTGAAGAAGCAGTTTGCTGTTTTCAAGTACATGAAGCATGAGTCACTTGAAGACGTCATCACTCGTTACTACCATCTGATGTCAGAAATGGACAATTATGAGATCGATTGCTATTCTGACGTAGAGAAGAATGACAAGCTGCTAGATGCTTTGCCTACTAAGTGGGATATCTACACTCTTATGATCAAGGGTGAAGCAGATTATGAAACAAAAGAGCTTGAAGAGGTGGTAGGAAAGTTGAGGGCTTATGAGCTCAGCATGAAGAAGAAAGATACTGGATATGATCAGGTTCAAGATCCGGCGGTTTACAATGGGCTTACATCTTCTTCATCTCACAACGCTTCTAGCGACTCTGCTACTGCGTTTTTATCATGTGAAAATGAGCAGGTTATGGTGAATCAGGATGGTGATGTGTGTTTTGTAGCTGCTGCAGGAGGATCAACAGGAGTCAAGAGAACATCAACTTCAAAGCAAAGTAGTAGTGCAAAGTCAATGCCTATGAGTGTGAAGTCTGCTGAAGAACATCTTGCTCTACTTGCTTCTTTTGTTGCGTCTTATGAGAACTACATTCAAGGGAAAATATCTGATCCTTCCACGTTAGATGAAGATTATGATCAGATTGACCCTGATGATCTAGAAGAGATGGATCTACAATGGCAGATGGCCATGATTTCGAGACGTGTGAAGAGGTTCATGAACAGAACAGGAAGGAAGTTTGTAGGAAAGAGCGTAGGTTTTGACAAGACCAAAGTCAGGTGCTTTAACTGTCAGAGTTATGGTCATTTCGCTAGGGAATGTCAAAAACAAAAGCATGAGAATACGAATCAAAGTTCAAACAATCGGAATGCATCAAACAACTCTAACTCTAACTCTAACTCAAGGGCGTTGATATCTACTGCAAGAGAAGGCTCATATGACTGGAGCATTCACTTAGAAAATGATGAGAATGTCACTCAAGCATTCATGGCAGAGATCACTCAAATCAATGATGTTGAAGCTACAGTAGATGAGGCTAAAGTTGAGAAGAAGAGTGAAGTTGAGGAAGATAAGGCTGATCAGACAACATATGTTGAAGAGGAAAAGCCAGAGTCTGAGCATAAAATGGAAGCTGATGAGAAAGATGAAATCATCAAAAGAATGGAAGCTCAACTTGCTGCTCTCATGGCCAACTCAGACAAATCAACAGGAGAGGTAAGTAACTCTGCCACTTCTGTTTGCTTAAAGTGTCGTGAACTACAGGGTGAAGTTGACAAACTGTCAACTCAAAACAAAAGTCTTGTGAGCGAAATGTCTAACGTAAAAGAGTCAAATTTCTTTGCTAAAAGAAACGAGTCATCATATTTGAAAAAGATAAAAGGCTATGAAGCTGAAATTGAAGCTTTAACCTGCAAATTAAATGAAAAACTTCAAGTCATAGACTTAGCTCATGACATGATGGCTGAGAAAACAAAGGAGATTTCTGATAAAAACAAAGAGTTGTCGGATGCACAACTTAAAATTGTTGAACTTGAAAAGAAGTTAGGTCAATTCAGAGATTCTACTTTTGTTATGAAACATATGATGGGTGGGTTAAAGAAGAGTAATGACAAGACAAGTGTGGGATTCCAAGGCTTTAATGAAGTCTCACCTCCTCTTAGTCATGACTACTCTTTTCTACCTGGTGAGGATGAGCTTACAGACTTTCTGTCAACATCATCAAGTAGTTCCACATCCAGTCAAGGTGATGTGTTTGAAGATAATGATGCTAAGAAGGAAAATAACAGCAAATCTGTTTTGAAAAAGAAAAATACACCTTCTAAACCTTCTAAAAACAATAATCAAACTTTTGTTAAAAAGGTTAATTTTGTTCAAGGAAGTGATATGAAAACCGAAAAAGCTGTTATCGAAAAGGAATCAAATGTAGAGTTTGCTAAAAACAAAAACATAGAAAAATCTGAAATTAAGCAAACTGAACAAAATCCTTCCAAGGCATCATCATCAAAACCAGAATCTAGTTCAAAGGCTTCATCTAAGAAGTCTTCGAAAAATAGATCGTGCTTCAAATGTCACACAAAGGGACATGTAGCTAGCTGCTGTCCTAACAAAAAGGTTGAAGCACAAGTTAGTGAGAAACAAAGAGGGAAATCACCTGAGAAGCAAGGTGATAATGAGGAGAAAGTCTCAAATTCTCCAAAGAAATATGCTCCAAAGCAACAACCGGGTGTTGCTGGTGGTGTAGATAAGGCTGAAAAGGAACTCCACAAGTTCCTCGTTTCCAAAGAAATCAACCAAGATTTCAGCCTGAATCTACATCAGGCAGATATGAAAGACCTAGAAGTAACTCACCAAGAATGAATAATCAAAATTCAAATAATTTCAGAAGTCAAGGTCAATATCAAAATCGATACCAAAATAAAGGTGGTCGAACTTTTTATAACAATGGCTTTAGAAATTACAATCAAGGTTCTTGGAATCAAAATCAAAATTTTCAAAGGTCACATAGTCCAAACACAAATAGGTACCCTCAGGACCAGAGACCTTATGGAAATCACGCCCCATTTCCATCAACAGGTCCAAGATCCAAGACTCCAGCTGGGAGTGATGGATATTGGATGGATGTTCAAGTAGTTGGTGAATTTGGACGACCCAAGACCATTAAGGCTTGGGTCCCCCAATCTAACTAATCTTTTGGTTGGTGGGTGCAGGAGCTGCTAAGGAGGATTATCAACTTATGGTATGTTGATAGTGGCTGCTCCAGGCACATGACGGGGGATGCGAGATTATTTTCTGATTTTGAAGAATACGATGGTGGGCATGTAAATTTTGCTAGTGCTAAAGGTGGAAAAATTACTGGACGAGGAAAAGTGACGAATGGGAAGATCACATTGGACAAAGTGAACTATGTTGAGCAGCTTAAACACAATCTGATGAGCGTGTCACAAGTCTGCGACAAGGGTCACTCGGTCCATTTTACCAAGTCTGAGGCATTGGTGTTGAAACCGGGTTTGGTCATTCCGGACGATTGGATAGTTATGCGTGCACCAAGGAAAAATGATACTTATGTCATGGACATGGGTGCCAAGGATCCAACTGCTGCGGTGGCGTGTTTACTGTCAAAAGCATCTGAAGCTGAATCTATGTTGTGGCACAGACGCATGGCTCACATTCACTACCGCAAAATGAATTACATCTTTAAAAATGAGCTAGTGAAAGGGGTTCCATTGCTGAGGTTTCAAGTGGAAGATAAATGTCTTCCATGTCAAAAGGGAAAACAACACAAGAAACCTCATAAGTCTAAAACAGTAAATTCCATTAATGCCCCTTATGAATTACTTCACATGGATTTATTTGGTCCAGTGAACGTGAGGAGCATAGGTGGAAAGTACTATTTTCTTGTTGTCACGGATGATTACTCACGTTATTCATGGGTTTTCTTTTTAGGTACAAAAGATGAGACAGCGGAGATGCTGATAGATCTTTTTACGAAATTAGAAAACGTCCATGATGCAAGGATTAAGAGGATAAGGAGTGATAATGGCACGGAGTTCAAGAATCGGATTCTGGATCTCTACTGTCTTCGAAAGGGAATTGAACATCAATTTTCCGCTCCTTACACTCCTCAGCAAAATGGAGTCGCTGAGAGGAAAAACAGGACGTTGATTGAAGCCGCTAGGACGATGCTTTCAGATTCAAAGCTGCCAGTTCTTTTCTGGGGAGAAGCTGTGAATACAGCTTGCTATGTCCTAAACAAAGTTTTGACCGTTAGACGTTTTAACAAAACTTGTCATGAGTTAATGTTTAATGAAAAAACAAACTTAACAGGCTTTGAACCATTTGGATTACCCTGCACCATTGTGCGAAACAAAGATAAACAAAAATTCGGTGAGGTGGCTGACGAAGGCTACTTTCTGGGCTACGTGCCTGGCACACCGAATAAAAGGGTTTTTAATCTAAAAACTGGTAAAATTGAGGTTGTTTTCAATGTAGAAATTACTTCTTACAAACCTCAACAATCAACGAGTGGTCCTGCTATATTATATGATTATGATAGTGTGTTTAAATCATTTAATATTCCTGAGGTTCCTGATGCAGATGCTTCTCAGCTGATTCAAACAGTGATTGGTGAAGACGATGAAGGCGAATTTATGCCTAGATCGAATGTAGATATGTCAGATGCTCCGGAAACTTCCCAAAGCGCAGCTGATCCTGATTCAAGCGATAGTGACTCTGAACCCATTCAGGGGGAGGATTTCGTTAATCCGTTTGCAAATCAAAATATTCAGGGGGAGATTGGATCAAACCTGGGTGATAATCTAGAAGTCGATGATGTTGCTACTACACGAGCAAACAGAGATCATCCGGTTGATATGATACTGGGAGATCCTACTGTAGGTGTTCAGACGAGAAGAAGCATAGCAGAAAATTCTGGGTTATTTGTTTCGATTGAGAAGACTGGGATAGTGAACGAGTGCTTGTATAGTTGCTTTATTTCCCAAGAGGAGCCGAAGAACATACATATGGCTCTTAAAGACAATTCATGGGTTGAAGCTATGCAAGAGGAATTGGCCCAGTTTGCTAAGTTGAAGGTTTGGGAATTGGTGGACCTTCCTAAAGGAGAGAGAGAGATTGGCACTAAATGGGTATTTAGGTGCAGGAAAGATGAAAGAGGTATTGTCACACGCAACAAAGCTCGGTTGGTTGTCAAAGGTTTTAATCAGCAAGAGGGGATTGATTACAATGAGGTGTTTGCACCAGTGGCGAGGTTGGAGGCAATTCGTTTGTTTCTGGCTTTTGCTTCATTCAAGGGCTTCAAAGTTTTCCAACTAGACGTGAAGAGTGCATTTCTTTACGGAAAAGTCCAAGAAGTGGTGTATGTCTCACAACCAGATGGGTTCGTTGATCCAGACTATCCAGATCGAGTGTACAAACTTGATAAGGCTTTGTATGGGTTACATCAAGCTCCCAGGGCATGGTACGAGACACTGTCTACACATCTGGTCAAAAATGGTTTTGAAAGAGGTCAGATTGACAGTACACTGTTCATTAAGAGAAAGAAGGAAGATTTTCTGCTGGTACAGGTATACGTGGATGACATCATCTTTGGGTCATCTGACGAAAACATGTGTAAGGAATTTGAACAGGTGATGAAGAGCAAGTTTGAAATGAGTGCTATGGGTGAGCTGTCTTACTTTCTGGGATTACAAGTTGAACAGAAGGAGGATGGGATGTTTATACATCAAACAAAGTATGTGTATGACATTTTGGCTCGATTCAAAATGAATGATTGCTCTACTTTCAACACACCCATTTGCGAAAATCACAATCTCGGCCCAGATCATGAAAGCACTGAAGATGTTGATCCTACTCAATACAGGGCGATGATTGGTTCTCTAATGTACTTGACTGCTTCAAGACCCGACATCATGTTTGTCGTATGCTTGTGTGCCAGATATCAGGCAAATCCAAAGGAGTCACATATGAAAGCAGTGAAGCGGATTCTTCGTTACTTGAAGGGGAAACCTAAACTTGGGTTGTGGTATCCAGCTGATAGTGATTTGAGGTTCGTTGCTTACACTGATTCAGACTTTGGAGGATGCAAATCAAACAGAAAGTCTACAACAGGTGGTTGTCAGTTCTTAGGAGGCAGGATCGTTTCTTGGCAATGCAAGAAGCAATCCTGTGTGTCTACATCTACGTGTGAAGCTGAATATATTGCTGCGGGTAGCTGTTGCTCTCAGGTTCTCTGGATCCAACAACAGATGCGCGATTACGGTTTGGATTTCACTCGTACTCCTATTATGATAGATAATAATGCCACTATATCAATCACAAACAATCCCGTAAAGCACAGTAGAACTAAACACATTGACATACGTCATCACTTTATACGGGATTGTGCTGAAAAACGGTTAATTGAATTACACCGAGTTGACACAGAAGATAACCTTGCGGATCTTTACACAAAAGCTTTTGATCGAGCTCGCTTTGAACACTTAGTCGAACTCAATGGGATGAGGAATCCTGAATAACTGGTTTTTCATAAGAATTTTTGTAAATAGTTTACTGTTTTTCTTAAAAATCAAAAATACAAAAACATCGAAAATCTAAAAAAAAAAATAGAAAATCAAAAATTGAGTTATCACTGTGTGAAAAAGAAGAAATGATAGTACATCGGCAAGTTAGACTGTCACACTAAATTGAACCATTAAATTGCTTAAAGTGTGATAGCAGCTTCATTATATGGTGTACCAGTAGGCAAAAGCATGAAATAATCAACTTACCAAAGTGATATAAACCTAAATGCACTGAGTATAAGTGGGGAACACATCAGTGGTGTATGGTTTAATGACCTTAAATCTTGCGTTGATAGATTGCCAAAGTCTGAGGTTTTCGGTCTTTATGCTGCTTATCATCTGGGTATCATGGTTGTTTCTTTTACCGAAACAAATGGAGACAAAGTCTAGATCTTCCATGATACCATACATACGTATACATACTGCATTCGACCTCAATAAGTGATCAACAATCACATGTCCCTCAAATAAGTGATAAAATATCACATTTATCCGGGAGTCAAGTTCGTCTCTCTGCTGTACGAAAGTACTGACCTGTTCACGGACTTGCTCTTGTGCCCTCATGCATATGAAAATCAAGTTCCTCATCAATAAGTGATTCTATCACATAGGGCTTGTTTTCAATCAAAATAAGTGAGATTCTCACATCATTTATACGGTCAAACAGATGATAATCAGTATACTCACCGACTACGATGAATCTTTGTGCATGCCTTGATCGCGGGGGTATATCCTGAAGTGGGACACACTAGTATTTCGGTATAATAAAATTACCTTAACGTATCATATGGTAATGGTACTTGAAATGTTCATGCATTTTGTTTAGGTGGACAAACATACTGGTAATCGTCTTGAACTGCTTGTCACTAAAACTTGAATAAAGAATTATATAATTGTGTGAAACAGTTTGATTGTGCTGATATGATCTTCTTACCGGTGATTCTCACAAAAATAGAGTGCTTATTGCTTTTCGTATTTATTTGCTTTCGGAAAATACAAAAAAATACAAAAATAGTGTCTTTTTCTGTTTAAAATTCTTAATGTACGGAAAACTGTTATTCTTGGAGGAATTGTTACCGATAGGGGGAGACTGTGTTAGAAAGTGGGTTCAAAATTTGTTTTAATCATGCAGGTTATAAGGTGTCTGTTTAGAATTTGTGCGTGTTGGTGCTTTCTTTGAAAAAGCTTAATCTGATACAGTATAACAAATCTCTTGAATAATAATAATTCTTTAACTATGTTGAAAAATTCTTATGGTTTCTCGAGATGTCTGCTTTATAGTATACAGATTGAAGCAGTTTGTTGATGAGAAGTTGCTGTGAAGAGAGGAGGAGTTTGTTGCTGCTTGGTAGAATCCTCCTTCTACAATGCAGAGTGGATGCTGTGAAGTCTAACTTTGAATGCTGACTCAAAACTTGGAAGATTTGGTGATTGGATGCATCAGCTTAGGGGGAGTCTGTTGCTGACAAAGACAGAATTCATGTTGAAGCTGACGCTATCCAAAGACCAAAGACTGTGAGATTCTGAAGACTAAAGTTTCCTTTGCAAGCTATTGTCAAGGGGGAGTTTGTTGGTGCATGTTATATGACAACAGCTTTGGATTGGTCTTTGGATATTAAACAGAAGATTGGATCATGAAGACTTAAAGAAAAACGAGCTCTATGAAGCCCAATCAGTCCAAGTTTATATTAAGTCTATTAGGCCCAAGTTTATGTAACATATGTAATATGGGCAAAGCCCAATTCGTGTATGGTAGGTTGTAGTATATAAACAACCTCTTGCTACATGTTTAGGGTGAGACACTTGAGAGAACTTGGAGACACTTTGAAGAAGAACACTTTAGACAACTAGAGAGAGCATTCAAGTTTGAGAGTTGAAGAACAAAACAGAAATCGGCTGTTAGGTTCTTGTAGATCTTAGTGATTGTAAAACACTTCTAAGGGTTTGATAATCACAGAAGATCAGTTTGAAAGTTTGTGTGTTTGTGTGTTCGAGTTCTTGTTCATCTACATATTCTTGATTCTGTGTTCGACGATCAATCAAGGGGATTCCGCACCCTTGATAGATTAACAGTCTTGTTAAGATCCAACGGGATTAAGGGACCTACAGAATCCTCCACATCATCGTGGTCGAAAGTGAAACTGGGGATAGGGGCAACAGAAGATGCCTGATCAGGATCTGATCCATGAGAGAAGTGCTGCGCACTCTGGGTGTGTGGGGTACAGAGGCCACAGACTCAAAGGAGTCTGGGACTGGGGAGTGAGCAGGTGACTCCGCGGCGGGAGCATCTGCGATCAACAAGGGACCATCAGCAGCAGGAAGGGCCTCGCCCTGAGCATCATCCTCTAAAGGCTCATCATCAAACATATCGACATCATCATCCTCGTCGTCGATAGGCAATTCATAAACAGGATACGAAGCAAGTGGTATAGGGGCAGGGATCACTGCAAGTGGTAGATCCCCGGCCAAAGGACCATCTGCGAGCTCGCCAGCACCGTCAGGTAATGCGAAGGGCTGGAAATCGTCCTCATCTGTGCTAGTGACGTCGGACGTGTGAACCTCGTGCTCCGATGACTCTAGGTCGTCCGATACGATAGGCCTAGGGCCTGTGGTGTCTGAACCACCAGTGTCTGTAGAATCCATGTGTCTGTAACATATACACAAACATGCAAAAATAGTCAATCATATAATCAAATAATCACATAAGTCACCAAGTAAGGTATCACATAATTCTCCTAGTCTTACTAGCCAATTTCTCCCAGTCTCGAAGACTGCTCTATCCTCCACCTCGACCACTTAGATCGAGCCTCGGTCCCCTTGACCGAGCCTCAGCCTTCATGACTGAGCCTACTCTTCCTAGCCAACTACCTTGGTCACCTAGACCAAGCCTCGATCCTCCAGACCGAGCCTCAGCCCTCCAGGCTGAGCCTATAATAAATCAACATGCCCAACTACCTCGGTCACCTAGACCGAGCCTCGATCCTCCAGACCGAGCCTCAACCCTCCGGGCTGAGCCTAAAATAAATCAACGTGCTCAACTACCTCGGTCACCTAGACCGAGCCTCGATCCTCCAGACCGAGCCTCAACCCTCCAGGCTGAGCCTATAATAATAAAATGTGCTCAACATTTGTTTGTAAAAAGTTTTGGATCTGGACTTAAGTGGTATGCAGAAAAATGTTTTCGTGAGAGCCCTAGTGATCATAGTCTAGACTCGAGAAAGAATCCTAGTTCGCTATGATCAGAGCTCTGATACCAAGCTGTCACACCCTGGCTTTGCGGAAGCGTGGTTAATTTTGGTGTGACTTCTTAATACCATAGCTTAACCATAACAAAGCTATATGAATTAAAAACATGCAAGATCATCCATTAAGTTTTGAAAACCAAATACAGTACCATTGTTTTAACGGGAACATACCCCAACAACCATAACCTTGTTCGACAGACTTTACAAACTTAAACATAATATAAACATGGTTTAAGGATTGTGTCTTGTCCAGGAAAGAGACACATCCCCTAAACCCCGGATGACCTCGGAAACTAGTGCAGCGGAAAACATGCCATACCGTGCCAGATCTCGTTAATTTCCTGAAATACATGTAAGTTGAAAAATCAACAATAATGTTGAGCGAGTTCATGTGCAAGTGAGTAAGTAAAACACTTGTAAGTATAAAAGTTCCCTGGTATGTAGCAGTGTAAGGAAAGAGAGATCGTCAATGGGTTGCAAAGCCATTGATGTATGTGAAGTGCAAGTAGGAAGACTCAAACCTAGCTGATTTATGCGTCGGGCAACCAAGTCACTCAAGGTCCGTTCTGTTGGTCCTAGAGTTGGGCTCGCTACACCCAGATAGATCTACCGCTTAAGTCCCTCGGTGTTCTGCCTACCCATTCACATGATCTAAGTAGTAAACCTCCTTACGTTAACATACCGTGTATAATAGTACTTGTAAACAAAGTAACATGTATTTCACCCCCGCAGTTAAGAAAACTGAAAATAGTTAGAGAAAAGGGGGACATGAACTCACAGTGAAGCGTCTCTACCAAGTATCTCCTGTTCACGCAGCTGTGCGACGACCTACAGGTGCTAATTCTATTAGACGGACGGCCGTGCCTTAGCTTTATAGTTCAAGTCTTTGGGAAATAGTTAGGCAACTATTTCGTGTTTACATTTTGTATATACTTGGTAGTTAAACTCCTTCCCAAGGATGGGGGATACAATACATGTGCGTAAGTTACGTTTTACAATCGAGTGGTAATATAATTACCGGCGTAACTTATTTATTCATGGTGAAAGCGTTCGTATTATTTTGGAATCGTTAACGTTTGTAAATATTATTTTTTACTCTAAAAATAATATTTATGTATTTTCACCAAATAATCATAAACAGTGTGTGCCCATATATATTTATCACGTTAAATCTTGTGAAAATCCCACCTCCGAATATTTAGTAAATAAAGTCATGGCGAAATTTATATTTCGAAAATATGTCAAAAATAATTCTAACACTTGTTGTGTAAATAATTCTAAGTGTTAGGTTTTTAGAAAAATTTCGCCAGAGTTTCCTCTGTAACTGGAGGTGGCCACGCTTTCAAGCGTATCATTTTCTTTTAACAAATCAAATCAACCAATGTTCTCAACATTATCAAACATCTTTTTAACATTTTAACTAGTCAAAGATAGACATAATCGCAAAAATATACGAACTTGTGGTTTGTCTAAAAATATGTAGTAAATCTCTTTACTTTTAATGGATCTTTTGTGTAAATAATACGATTTTGTAAAAACCTCGTTTTTAGAGAAAATCCATCTTTACAACTTCTAGTAACATTTGACAAACTAGTTCTTTTGTCGGATCTTTTCATTTCACAAGTGTTTACACACTTGTGGTTTATAAAATCATGCTTGTTAGTATAAAATCCTTCTTTAAAAATACATGATTTCTTTGATATGTGGTTCTTTGAAAATACCACTTGCAGATGCGTAGATCCGCTTGTTTTAAACACCATTGTACAAGTTAAAACACTTTTACACAAATGAAACATTTTTACACAAGTTCATGTTTCTAGTGTGGTAGGGTTTCACCTTTTAACCCTTGTTACTTCTAAAATAGCTTTATGTTAAGATCAACGATCTTACCAAACCGGGTTAGACGGTGATCCGAGCTACCACAACATAGATCGGGTCTAAATAACCATATATTTCAAATACTACAACTTTTACACAACTTAAATGCTATTAACCACCATTATTCATGCTTTTAGTAGACTTTAGTTCATCAACTTGCATTTTAATGAGATTTAACCGATAAAAATTCTTTTAACCACTTTAGATAAGTTCAAATATGAGTTTTAAGTGTTATACCTCTAGCTCGAGGCTAGGGAAGATTCTTGACGAAAAACGGGTGGATAAAAGCCAAAGAAAGAGGTCCTTCGTGTTCCGCTTGCTCCAAGACTCCTAATACGTGACCTTTGATGTATGTATGATGTTGGAATGGCAAGATCAAGAACCGAAAATATGATGGATGTGGGTGGGGGGTCTCGGCCGAAAGTAGAGCAAGAGGGAAAGAGAGAGAGTTTGTTGGTTAAGTGTGAAGTTGTGTGGTGATGATTATGTGTAATGACTAGAACTTATAGGCAAAAATTAGAGTTAATTACCCAATGGTTCTTGTGTAGGCTAGATCTTTGACACAAGAGATTTGCTCAATCAACAAGTACATGGGGGTGTCCCCTAGGTGACCGATTCGGTTGGGGGGGGGTCCTTTGGTTCGATTTTGACTAGAGGGTTAGGGAGTAATTAGTTAAGTTAAGTGTCTTACCCCGTTACTTGTATGTTACACGTTATGGCGGGTGTTAGGGTAATCAGGGACCCTAACTGGCTCAGAATCTCAGGCTCTTTTAGGCCTTGGAGGCAGTGTTTGCCTGATGCTGGTTATATCAGCATGTTCAGTAGGTTATCCGTGTATTGTGCTACTGTGCTTTTTGTGCATCATGTTTGTCACTAAGGTTCAGCATATAAATAATGTAGTGACAGCCAGCAAGTATGATGCAAGTAAGTTCATGTATCAGTATTCAAGTAGCAGTTCATCAGCTAGTTCAAACAAGCACAGTAATTAAGCAGAAATTAATCATTAATTAAATCGTACGGATACCTGGTTTAGTGCGGGTTGTCACATGTAAGTGGTCCGTAATTCCTACGAGACCCGTTGTCAAAACCAGAACTCCGTTTAACGTCAAAAATAAAAATAAAAATACGGTCGGTAATCGTTGTTTGCACGCCCGTTCGTCGATCACGGTAATAATCGCGAAAAATTGTATCGTTGCCGTCTTTAATCCGTTTTTCGATCTGGTTTTGACTGTAGTTACTAAAATTCTATTACGAAGCTAAAATATATCATAAAAATCTAATATTTGTCGGCGTTATCAGTATCTTGTACGGTATCAGTTCTTCGTCGCGTAATATTCAGCAGGTTTCTCTGTAAACCATCGTTCGCGCACTGTAAAGTCGTATAGACGTTCCTAGGCACTCCAAAGGCCTAATTAAGTCAATTTTTGTCTTAATCACTATTTATTATCGTTTTAATCACATGTTAATCACGTAATTAAGAGCCGTAAATCACGGGTTGTCACAGTATGGACTTTTGATCACATAATATTCGTGCTTTATTAGTTACCAACCAATCCATTCCTAACACGACATTGAATCCGGCTAAATCCAATGGTAAAAGATTAGAGGTAAAGTTATGGTTTAAAATTTCTATCCTTGCTTCCTGCAGGATTTTACTTATCTTGATAGAATCTCCATTTGCGGTTTCCATCAGGCAGTCTTAGTGAAGTTTAGTTAATGGTTGATTGAGAAGTTTGCAGAAATAAGTATTTATGAAACTTTGGTTTGCACCAGAGTCAAATAATACTTTAGCATGAATATCATTAACTAAAACATACCGGCAATCACATCCGGAATCATCTTGGCTTCTTCGGTTGTCAGAACAAATGCTCTGGCATTCTTCTTGGGTCCTTCTGTTACCTTTGCTTTGTTGTTTTCCGCTAGAACTAGTTTCAGACAGTGAGGTTTGATATGGCCGGCTTCTCCGCTGTTGTAGCATATTCGGGCACTAGCTTTCTTCCTACAATCTTCTTCCTTATGCCCAGGTAGTGTTTCTTCTTATAAGACTTGCAGTAGGGTGAAGAGGAAGAACCTGTTCCTTTTTCCGCAAAATGAATTACCATAACGTAGTTCCTGGGTAATCTTTTGAGCTAGATTCTTTTTCTGGTTTTCCTCTTGTCTACGTACCAATTCATCTGTCAAGATGTTAGCAAGTTCTACTGCTTCTTCTATGGATTGTGGTCTAGCTGCTTTGACTACATGTCTGATCTCACTGATTAATCCCCAGATGTAACAGGAGATTAACACTGGTTCTGGTGAGGCTAGTGATGGTACTATCCTTGCATATTCAAAGAATATGGTAGTATATTCCCTGCAATCTACCCCAATCATTCTATGATTTAGAAATTTATTGGCAATCTGTTCCTTTTCATGAGGAGGACAAAATTTCCTTTCAACTATTTCCTTAAAGTCGTTCCATTCCATGTTATAAACCCTGTCACTTCCTCTAGACTGAAGAATATTATTCCACCATTCTAATGTTGCATTCTTGAAAAGATTAGAAGCATACATGATCTTATCTTCATCTGCACATTTACTTATTTTTAAAACTGCTTCTGTCTTTTCTATCCAGCGCAAGGCTGAAATGGCTCCTTCACTGCCTGAGAATTCTATCGGTTTGCATGACAATAATTCTTCATAAGAACAACCATATGAGATGGTCCTTCTTCTTTTTGGAATTGGAGCTTGGTTAAACAGTCCGTGATTTCCATTCATGCTGTGATCTGGCTCAGTGGGTGCATGTTTACTTCCAATTTTGGAATTATTTTCTGCCTTTTATTAATAGTGTCAATAATATAGGGCATGGCATCTATGATTCCTTAAGCTACTATGTGTTCGATAGTACTTTTATCCACTTGATTCCTGTTATTATTGTTACACCCCAATCGATGGCGGAATTATCGGGATGCGGCGCTGAGCGAAACAGATTGTTCAAAAAATTCCATAACGACTAAATTACCAAATAGTTTAAATATTATGTCCCATACCATAACCCGTAAGATAATCTAGTTATTACAGACAGAGATATTCTTCAAACAAATAAACATGTTCCGACAACTCAGATTTTCAAATAAAATAAACTGTCTTTGTTTCTAGACTCTTTCCTAGCCTCGATTTCACAGCAAGCCAAGCATTTTAACATCTTAACCACCTGCCACATACGTTAAAGTAAAAGTCAATACACATAGTGTAAAGGTGAGCATACAAGTTTGATAGATATAATACAGTTCGAAATCGTTTACGCATAACCAGCACGTACACAGTGTGAAATGAAGAACGTAAGTTATCAACATGATCCTATCAATACCAATGACTGCGGGTTGACTGAACAAGGCAGTTCGTAATACACAATCACCACTGTGAGCCATGTAATTAATTGTCCTTAACAACCCCTGAGTGAACATGTGCTAAGTCCAAACTATAGTACTATCGTTGCTAAGGCACGTAGACAGCAATCCATGTGTAAACATAACAAACAAGCATTCATTAAGGCACGTATAACATGCAGTAGTGGTTAGCGTTTAAAGTATTGCGTAGTGTGTTCGATGTGATTTGGAATAAGTAACGTATGTAACACCCAAAAGTGCGTAATGCACACCGCGATGATGGATTGAAGGGAGCGCTAGAGCGGAATTAGCCTGATTAGAACGATAGCATAAACGATAAGAGGTGTGTAAAACGATGCGAGTGTACCATGGATCTGACGGTAATCCGATCGGATGGCAATCCGATCGGATGGCCAGTCGATTGGGTGGCAATCCGTTCGGATGGTCACCAGATCGGGTGGCCATTCAATTAGATTGTCACCTCGTTTGGTGAGGATGTGTTTGTGTATGATGGTTTTCCTTTTGAAGTTTTCGTTGTAGCATTTTAGAAATAGAGAAGTATCTCCACTTTTCAGGTCGGTCGATCGAACGGCTTTTCAATCGGGCAGCAATCCGATTGGCGAGACTTCTCAGAGTGAGAACAAGTTCAAAGCAGGGCGGTCACTCGATCGGATGGCTATCCGATCGGGTGGCGATCCGTTTGTGATGAACCTGTTGAAATTTGTCCAAGTCCCAAACGTCACACGATCGGACGGTCACTCGATCGGATGGCAATCCGATCGGGTGGTAATCCGTTTCAACGTTCAGATCTTGAATAGTTTGAAAATAGTTTAAGTGTGAGGCCCAAGTGCGACCCGATCGGATGGCCGGTCGATCGGGTGGCAATCCGATCGGATGACAATCTGTCCCGACGATCCGTTCGTCTTGTCAGTTGATTCGTTTGAAGTTTTGTAGTGTTTGAACGAGGCTTTTTGATAACATGTTTGAACAACGGAAACCTATCTCAGCCCAAGTGACCCGACCGAATAGGAATCACCCTAGTCCGACCGGTTCACGGTTCGAATCGGTAGTTCATGTTCAACCTGAAGTCAATACGTCTTGGATGGATTTCGGATCTGGAACTAATACATCACCAAGAATGGGTAGAAGATCAGGACAAGCTCCGATTCCATCGGGTTTGAGTGCATTGAGTGTAAAAGAGTTGAAAGAAAGTTAGAGAAACCATCTTTCAATCCTTTTCACCATGAATATTGTAGGATCGTTTTCAGACCCAAACGAGTCATTCAGAAGAGTTTTTGCTCAATACGAGAGGCGGAAACAAACGTATCGAGGTAATTCAGCTAGATATACACTTTAAACTGTCTTTTGATTGATTTGACAAAGAATTACAGCGAGTAGACACTTCGGCAGCAGTTCGGTACTGAAACCAGAAAGTTACAAATGACTTGGCACCTTAGGTATTTATAGGAGAGCTAATTTCGCACGGACCAGCTCAAGCGGAATTAGATTTCATGAGAAATCTAATTTCGTGCGAAATAACTATCTAATTTCGTACGAAATTACCTAGGTGTAATTTCGTGCGAAATTACCTACAAACACACTTTTCTCGCTTTGCGTACCCTGATCTATCTAATACAATACAAGACTCGATACAAGACGAAGTCGACAGACGCATGCACCAACAGAATCCCCCTCGAATGTTGACGAGTCTTCAGTGTTGAGTCTTCAATCTTCAATCTTTTTCAGTCTTCTCGGCCTTTTCTGAAGTATCTAACAATGTAAACCATCCTCAATCTCTCTCTTCTATTTATCTCCAGAATCTCGATCTGGTTCAATCTTCTCTTGATCAGATCTCTTGATTCCTTAATATCATCAGCATCATCAACTTGTATGAACATCAGGATCTGAACTTGGCTCTACAACCTTCTATCCCAAGATCTGTGGCTGGTTCTTACAACTTCAGACTCCCCCTTAAAATGTACTTGGGATCGCAGACTGGCTTCCATAAATTCAAAATCTTAACCTGGCTCACATTCTGCTCAGGATCGAAACCTGGCTTACCTGCACAATCTTAACCCAGAAATAAATTTCACAATTTTAACATTTTACAAATTTAGGTTTTTTGCTTACCACTTGTATAAATAGAATGATATAACATTTAAAAGCTTCTGATGACCACTTGTAGGAAATCAGTCAAAAATAAATGATTTTACAATATTAATCTCTGATGAACCACTTGTAAAAATTTCTTCATACACACTCTCCCAAACCTATTCATCATGTTTAGCACTCGGAATTTTGAAAATCAGCTCTCCAACATCAGTTGTCGAAAATCTTTTTGGATTTTTTCAAAATTTTATGCTAAAACACACTAAAATCTTTTTGGAATTTTGAATTTAAATAAAATGCAATAAAGAAATATTTACAAACAATATTTTTGTGAGCTTGTGTAAGAGGATCATATCAGTTTTTGAGACATATCACCAACACCGTTAAGCTTTAAACATTTTAAGTTCTAAACAATTCACTTAGATTGTCAGTATACTGCTCCATTTAAATTTTCACACAAAATTCAAGTATTTCGAGATACGAGATTAGTGTTTTAGATACTTAAACTTATACATGTGTCCCACCTCAGAATATACTCCTATATCTAGATCCCAATATTCAGTCTTACAGGTGAGTATACCTAGATGATATCTGTAAAGGGTTAAATGCGAGGGCCGTGAGAGCTCAGGCTATTGCTTCCGCAAAATCAGAGAGATGACGGCTTCGACTTTAGGTGTGTTCCCTTTAGAGAATCTTTTCTTCAACAGCACATGATTAGCATTTTGCAATGTTTCATCATTTTTTATGCTGAGGGAGTTGCTATATTTCAAGCAAGCAGAAAGTATTATACGGGGACTAGGCCATTGCTTCCGCAAAATCAGAAGTCCCGGGATAATACCCCAGATATCACTGAGTATAAAGACCTAGTATCTCAGAAAGAGGGACCGGACCTTTCAAACAAGATTTCGGGGGTTACCCATATATCCGAGAGATGTTCCCCATGAGATAAGTAAGTTTGAAATTTAGGTTTATATCTCGACACAATCTACTAAATGTGTGAAAACCTGCTGACATATCATCAGTGAGACCGTTTATCACTATTAAACTTTTCAATTCTTTAGCATGCTGTGATAGTCCACTGATGTACTATCATTTCCTCTTTTTCATAACAAAACTCATTTTTAATTTTTCAATTTTTTTACTTTTCTGGTTTTATCGATTTTTCAAATTTTCTAATGTTTGTGGATTTTCTGAAATCTCTTACTCCCCCTAAAATTCAAATTCATTTAAAGGAAATTTGAAAACAAACTGTACACAAAAACTAACAAACTGATATCGAATCGCTTCAAATCGCCATCCACTTGGCATAAACAATCAGAACTCCCCCTGACAACAAACTATTTTCCCATTATGATTTCAAAACCCTTAAGTTTGTTTTAATCAAATGGTTTTTCCAGAAAATTAGTTTTGTTGAATTTACTACTTGTAGAAATGGGGATTCATTCATCACTTTGTTTTCTCAACCACATGAATGAAGGTTAAATCAAATTCAATTTAATGACCTTTATTTACATTTTGAAGATGAAAACCTTCTTCATCATAATAGGTTCCAACCATACCATTTGTAAATTAAAATATAATAATTTTAAGAACAACTACCACTTGTAGGTCGAAATATCACAGTTGTGAATTTCTTAAGAAAGATGCCGATCATAATACATTTTGAAGATGAAAACCAACCATACCATTTGTAAATTAAAATATAACAATTTTAAGAACAACTACACTTGTAGGTCGAAATATCACAGTTGTGAATTTCTCAAGAAAGATGTCGATTCCTGCTCCACTCTTACCAACCTGGAAGCTCCGGCAAGTCCTGGATTTCAATCATCATAATAGGTTCCATCCCAGTCACAAACCTGGGATGACCTATCCTTACCTGGTTTCTTTGTTTTTTTTTTTTTTCATAAAATTCCTTTACTCCTTTGACCTTCCTGTCAATCATTTTTCCAAAAATATTTTGAACTTTGGAGCTAAAGGTTTTCTCAACATCAAATTCTTTCTTTTCTGAGAAAAATTGATTTGAAATCTCAATTTTACCAACTTTTTGTTTAAAATTCTCAGCTCTCAATGGTGGAAAATTTTCATCATCCATTGGTGGAATTGACTTTCCATCTTTTAACTCGACCTGTGGCTCCTCTGACTTTGTGGAATCAGATTCATCGCCTGAAAATAGCTCCTCTGATTTTGATGAATCAGAATTATTGCTAGAACTATCATCAGATTTCTTAACAACCCACTTGTGATTGTCAAGATTTGCTTTTCTTTTGTAAAACCTTTTTGAACATTCACCAACCTCAAACATTGAATTTTTGAAACCTTTGAATTGTTTAGTTGGTGGTTCATTCTCAACCAACTTTTCTTTCAGTTTAAGAGAAACTCCCTGTTTTGGTTGAATTGCCTTTGGACAAATCCTGACAATATGACCAACTATTCTGCATTGAAAACAGGTTCTTGTCTCCTTTTTCAGAACAACTTCTTTCTTCATTTCTTCTTGCTTCTTAGCAAGGAATTCTTTGTTTGTTTGCTTTCTGAACAATTGCTCCTTTTCTTCTTCAGTTGATATTTCTGAAACAAACACAGTTTTTGGTTTATAAGTTTTTTCATTTTTATGATTTTTTGGTGGAATAAAACCTAATCCTTTTCTTTTGAAATTACCATTATGGTTTGGTTTCTTTTGAAAACCAGAACCAGAATTATAACCCTTTTTCTTGTTTTCTCTTTGTTGAACTCTTGAGGTGTACTTTTTAGGTTTTTCAGCAAAATTTACATTTTTTATTTCAGAAATATTAATTTCTGTTAGTTTGAAAACTTTTTTTATCATTTCTAGTTTAACACCTCTTATTGGAAATTCTTCATCAGAATATAATTTGTCAGAATCATTCAAAGTATAAGCCACTTTGATTGTTTCATCATTCAAATTAGATTTTGATAACAAAAATTCTTTATTATAAACCCGTTTGTCCTTTTTGACTGTTGACTTTGACTTGTCAGACTTTGACTCTGAGTTTGACTCCGAAATTGACTCCTCGGTTTCATCGTTATCCAACACCTGATCAACCACTTTCTTTATTAATTCGGACTCATGATCAATGTCAGACGATGTAAAAGTAACATCAATATTGTCTGGCAAATTTTCTGAAGACTCAGACTCCCACTGTAAATTGGTTGCCTTTTTAACTCTTTCTGAATTTGGATTTCGTGGAGAATATCCATTTTCAAGCGGGGGTGGACACTTGTTGTAACTGGCACTATTTTTCTTACCAGAATCATTCACTTCAGTATCCTTTTTCTTTTCAGAACTCTTGTCTTCAGATACTTCCTCTTCATCGAATGCCTTCATGCCTTCAACGGTTGGATAAATCCTGTCAATAACATAAGAAGTACATGAGTAACTTTTTAACAACCTATATACTCTCTCTGTTTCAATCCTCTGGGTTTCTAGTTTCTGTTCAAGCACAACACATTTCTCAATGTAATTGTTGACAACTTTCTGCTTTGTCATGAAAGCTCCTTGAAGTGTTTTCATAGCTATTGCTTGTTCACTGCTTGTTTGATTGTACATATTCATTTACTTGTTAAGAACATCATAAGATTCTTTCAATCTGTTCATGTTGTGAATCAAAGTACTTTTTGCTTTTTCACTGCTTCACAATTCTCACATTTCACTGGAATCTTTTGTGCATCAGCTTCAGCTTCAACTGTGAAAACTGGAATATCTTTGACCTTTTTCCTTATCACTCTAACTTCTTCATCATCACTGCTGACGGGTTTTTTAACTTTCTTCTTTTTCTTTTTAACTTTTCCATCATCACTGTCACTCTCCTCCATCAATTTTAAATGCTCTTTCATTCTCCTTGCATAATAATCATCATCATTATCACTGTCTTCAGCAACTCTAGCAATAAAAGCTTTGTGATTTGAAGTTTTGTTAGGATCATAATCATCCCAATTGAAATTTGCCCAGCTAAACCCTTCTGGTAATTTTTCATCATCTTGGTTTATCAGACATGCTTTACTACCAGCTGAAACATATTTGTCCCAACTGAATTCTTTTGTTGACTTTTTATCATCTTGATTCACCATACAAGCTCTCTTTGATGATTCTTCGATTGTCTTCCTAGCATGTGCAGTTTGTGGTTCTTGTTGTTGTTGAGCAACTTGATGATAAATTGCTTTCCGATAGTAGTCATTGTTGTTGAACGGATTTTGAGCTCCACTTGCTTCGCGATTTGTGCACTCTCTCTTGAAGTGTCCTTTTTCCTTGCAACGAAAACAAGTAACTTTAGATTTATCAAATCCTAGAGTAGAAATATTTGCATCACGAAAATCATCTCTTCCCGTAATTTGTTTAAACTTTCTGGCTTTTCTCAAAACACTCGCCAAACACCACTTTATATCCATCAATTCCATCTCTTCAGCATCAATCTGATCGTAATCCTCTTTTGTCAACATTGGATTCCTGATCTTTCCTGAAACTAAACTTTCATATGATTCTAATACAGTTCCCAACAATGACATGTGACCTTTTGCAACCTCTTCCGAGAAATTTTCACCATTTTCAAGATTCAAAACAATGTTGCATTGTAATCTCTTGCCATTCTTGGTCGTTGAAAAATTTGGATCAAATGATGGATATGAAGAAAAACTTGTTTTGCTGTTTGATCCATTAGATGAACCTCCAGACGAACTCTTAGCATTGAATGCAGTTTCAACCTTTGGTGACATATTGGCCTTATCACTAACACCTCCTTTGTAATAAAGACCTATATCTTGTTCACCATCAAAATCTTTCATTCTTGAGATCTTCCTTTGTTCCATTTCCCGAGCTTCAAGTTTTTCAATGAATTTATTCAGTGTCAAATTACTAAAATCTTTCTTATTTCTCAACATCATGAGATATGTGCCCCAAGTTTCATGTGGCAATGCATCAGCCAACTTTTCTATCAACTCTTCATTATCTTTTATGATGCTCACTCTCTTCATTTGGACTAACAGATTGCAATATCTTTCAATAATCTGCTTTGTGCTTTCAGTTTTCAAACCACGAAATAAATCGAATTCTTTCTTCAAAAGTGATTTTTTGTTCTTAATCATCTCTTTACTACTGACAAACTTTGATTTTAATGCTTTCCAGATAGAATAAGCACTTCCATTATGTTGCAGTAAGACCAAGATATCTTCCTTAACAACTTGATGTAATAGACTAATCATCATCTTTTCATTTTTGTATTTCTTTCTATCATCAATACTTAGATCTTTAATAGCAATCTCCTCTTCATCATCATTCAACGGTCTAATATATTCCGTTTCAACACATTCTCAAGCATCCAAATAATTTGCTTGAACCCAGTTTTCGAAATGCTCCTCCCATCCTTTATACTCCTCGATATTCATGAGCTTAGGCGGTTTTTGCATAGTGCCCGTTTCATTTTCCATGTTCAAGTTCTGAGTAATAGATGCCGAAGTAGTCGGGGTAGTAGCAAATGCGTTATAAAATTCCTCTTCCATGATTCGGTAACAATTTTCACAAAACAGTCTTTTCAAATGAAATTACTCCTTCAACCGAAATACCCTTTCAAACGAAATACTGATCTCAAGCGAAATAAGGTGGTTTTGAACGAAAAAGGTAATTTCGTACGAAATACTCAAACGAAATTAAAACTTTGATGCGAAATAGCTAATTTCGTGTGAACCTCTCAAACGAAATTACAATCTGGTGCGAACCTCTCAAACGAAATTACAATCTGGTGCGAAATAACTGCTTATTTCGTACGAAATACTGCTGATGTCATCATCTCGAGCTGTTTTTGATAAAATTGATCAAGTTTTAAGATCTGAAACTTTCTAGGGTTTGTTAAAACACTATTGCGCGTATAATTAGTGAAATTCAAGACATTTTGACCGTGAAAACTTGTTAATTTTGAAAAAGAAGGTGTAGAAAACAAATTTTGCAGCTGAATTGGTATGAACTCTTCCTCCTGAGCTCTGATACCACTTATAGGATCGTTTTCAGACCCGAACGAGTCGTTCAGAAGAGTTTTTGCTCAATACGAGAGGCAGAAACAAACGTATCGAGGTAATTCAGCTAGATATACACTTTAAACTGTCTTTTGATTGATTTGACAAAGAATTACAGCGAGTAGACACTTCGGCAACAGTTCGGTACTGAAATCGGAAACTTACAAATGACTTGGCACCTTAGGTATTTATAGGAGAGCTAACTTCGCACGGACCAGCTCAAGCGGAATTAGATTTCATACGAAATCTAATTTCGTGCGAAATAACTATCTAATTTCGTACGAAATTACCTTGGTGTAATTTCGTGCAAAATTACCTACAAACACACTTTTCTCGTTTTGCGTGCCCTGATCTATCTAATACAATACAAGAATCGATACAAGACGAAGTCGACAGACGCATGCACCAACAAATATGTTCAGATCTATGAAAGATCTTTGTTTATTCATGTGGAAATCGTTCAGATCTAAGTTGTTCTTGGTGGATTGAAGCCAAAGCATGAAGTTCCTAAGAACTCCATGATGACATCATCCTAGAACACCTCAAATCCACTGATTTCACGGTTAAAAGTTAAGATTCAAAAGATAGAAAGGTGTAGGAGTGCGTGTAGATCAAGAAAGTACAAGATTTAGGTTGGAAACTTACAAGAATCGGAAGAAATCACGAGAAATGAAGGCTGGAACGAGCTGGTCGAGTGAGAGCTGTCAACATCAAGTGATGTGACAAATGAGGGTATTTATAGGGTTTCCATAAAAGGAAAGTGGGGAAAGTGGCTGGCCGGTCGGGTGGCAGTCCGATCGGGTGGCAACCCGATCGGGTGGCAACTCGATCGGGTGGCAACTCGATCGGTTGGCAACTCGATCGGTTGGCCACTCGATCGGAGTGTCCGGCGCGACGAGTTTTGCTGTCTCGTTTCGAGTGTGGAGCTTTGCAATGTGATTCGAGCGAACGATGCAATAGTATTTCTCATCAAATTACTTTTAATCCCAACTACTATATCTAACATACAATCATCATAATTAACTTGCGTTTAGCGTTTCGATTCGATTGCGATGCGATAGAATTGGAATTACGATTAACACCTCAACATAAACATAACATGCACAAGTAACACATGAATAGCACACACACGTAAAACAATATCCAACACACATAATTCGAGTTGTGAATGCGATAGCCATAAGCGATAAATCGATTAAACATGCGATTAATAGCGATTAAACCTCGATTATTAACAAGTACTCTACATAATACAACTAACGTAAAAGCATAAAAAAGCTATCTACGAGTCAAAGAAGTCAAAACATGAGTTGAGTAAGGAGTGACAGATCGCAATTAGCAATCCTGTCTTCCTTTGACTTCAATCTTGACTTTGACTTTGACTTTCGAAACATGGGGTGTTACAGCCTCCCCTTCTTAAGGGATTTTCGTCCCGAAATTAGGCTGATGCCGTAACAAACAACTGCGGGTACTTTGCCTTCATGTCGCTTTCGAGTTCCCAAGTGAACTATGCGCTTCGTTTGCCTTCCCAGCGAACTTTCACAATGTGAATGCGCGAGCGTCAGAGCTGCTTGGTTTGGCGGTCCATGATTTCGACAGGTTTTTCCACGAAGTGTAGTGTTTCATTTACTTGGAGATCCTCGAGGGGTACATGTAAATCATCATCAGCCAGGCACTTTCTGAGGTTCGAAACATGAAAAGTCGGGTGGACGTTGTTAAGTTCCTCCGGTAGTTCGAGTCTGTAAGCCACTTTTCCGATCCTTTCCATAATCTTAAAGGGTCTAACATATCGAGGAGCGAGCTTTCCTCTTTTGCTGAATCTGACCACACCCTTCCAAGGTGATACCTTTAGGAGTACATGGTCGCCAACGTTAAATTTGAGGGGCTTGCGTCGTCTATCGGCGTAACTTTTCTAACGACTCTGAGCTTTCAGTAGATTGTCTCGAATTTGGAGGATTTTGTCAGTCGTTTCTTGCAGTAGCTCAGGACCGGTTAATTGCGAGTGCCCGATCTCGTGACATACAATAGGCGATCGACATCTTCTTCCATACAACGCCTCAAATGGTGCCATTTGAATGCTGGAATGATAGCTGTTATTGTACGAGAATTCGACCAAAGGTAGGTACGCGTCCCAATTACCACCGAAATCTATGACACACGAACGAAGCATGTCTTCAATGGTACGGATCGTTCTTTCAGTCTGACCGTCTGTTTGAGGGTGGAAAGCAGTACTTAGATTAAGCACAGTATTGAGAGCAGCTTGAAACGTTTCCCAACAACGCGAGGTAAACCCAGCGCCGCGGCCAGAAATGATGTCGCGAGGCTCTCATTTTGACAAATGATCTCTTTGGTGTAGATTCGAGCTAATTTTTCTACCTTGTAGTCTTCTCGTATTGGCAGAAAGTGAGTTGATTTGGTCAAACGGTCAATGACAACCCAGATGCTGTCATGACCTGAGGGTGTACGCGGAAGCTTCGTTACGAAGTCCATAGCTATACTCTCCCACTTCCACACTGGGATCTCGGGTTGAACGAGTAAGCCAGATGGTCTTTGGTGCTCAGCCTTGACCTTCAAGCAGGTTAGGCATTTCGAAACATAGAGGGCGATATCCCTCTTCATGCCCAGCCACCAGTACTTGTAGCGCAGGTCCTGGTACATCTTGTCGGCACCGGGATGAATAGAATATCAGGATTTGTGGACTTCGTCCATCAAAATCTGTCGCAAGTTGCTCCGTTTAGGGATCCAAATTCGGTCAAGATAATGTAATATCCCATTCGACTTGTTTTCTAGCTGGGCTCTATCGTTGAGAATATTTTCCTTCTTCAAAGTGCGTTCATTAAAACAGGCATGCTGGTCTTCGCGGGTGAGGGTTTCGAGATCATATTGGGCTTGGATATTACGGGCGCTGTGCAAATAACTCCGTCTGCTGAGAGCGTCGGCAACGACATTTGCTTTGCCAGGATGATAAAGAATCTCACAGTCATAATCGTTGAGGAGTTCTACCTACCGACGTCGACGCATATTTAGTTCTTTCAGATCAAAGATGTGTTGTATGCTCCTATGATCAGTGAAGATCGTACACTTGGTACCATAAAGGTAGTGTTGCCAAATCTTACATGGTTTACATTTGACACATAAACACTTTTGACATTGGTTATACATTATATGATTTACATCTTGACATAAAAATTTTAACATATTATTGCAATACATTTGGAAGTTGGTTTAAACATAGACATCTTACATTGTTTGGTTTGGTTTGAGTAAGTGATTAAGTAACGAGGCGTGTGTAATATGATACAAGCATGGTGGATACGCCGCTGGTACTTCTTACATATAAGTGTTTGTATGGTATTACATATCGTAGCGTTATTTGAATCATTTCAGTTTGATACATATAACATTTTATACAAATAACATACTTTTCACAATACATTGTTTTACAAGCAACTTATCTTATACAAACTCAATTTACAAGGTTATTCATTTAACCATACATTATTCTCTTATTTATACATATCATCTGATCTTATCATTTTTCAAATGATTTACAAAACAAAGCAAATTACAAGGTTCATGACTAAACATTTTCTTAAACATAAGTCATGAATCTTATTTTCACAAAACCTATGTATCTCACAGGCATTTTTATGCTGACGTACCTATTTTCACATGTGTTTTTCAGGAGCTGTTGCATAAGATGATCAAGATACACATAGGCAGACTTGGGCTTTAGTGACAATAAAAGATGCAAGACTAGTTAATTATGTTGTATTTCTTTGTTTGTTAAGTCATTGTAACACTTTTAATCAATAAAACGAAACTTCAATTGCCAAGGATTTGAAACAATTAATTCTGTTACAACACTCCCCGACATTTCCGCCACGTTTTGTATGTTCTACGTGGTCGGGGTGTGACAGTGTAATCGAGATTTGATAAGGATGGAGGCTCAACTTTTTAGATAACATGCATATTATAATGTTAGTGCACATGGGACTAAGAATGATAATTTTGATTGTAGAGATGATTGAGTATGTAAGCGATTATATTAGTCTGATGATTGAATGATTTCGTAATGCTGGTTATTGTATGGTGTAACTGTTGTTGATGATGAGGTGGCCGACGAAAACACTACCCCAACGAAAACACTTTGGGATTTCGTCACCCAAGTGTTTTCGCCAATCAGTGATTTCGGCCCCAAGTGTTTTCGGCCCAAAGGGATTTCGGCCCAAGTGGATTTCGTTATATATGTGATTTCTTCATGTGGTCTCTGTTAAGTCAAGCATGCAAACTCTGTTAAGTTATTAATCACGTTAACTCTGTAACTCTGTTAATTAATAACTCAATTAGGTTATTAATTATGATAGATGTTAACTCTGTTAAGTTAGGCATGTAACTTTGTTAATTATGTAACTCAGTTGAATGTGTTGATCTTGTTAAGCCTGATAACCCTGTAAAGTGTGTTATTGAATAACTATGTTAGAAATGACCAAGAACTCAGTCATATGACGCATGATTGTATGAACGTGAAATAACTGTTATGTGTTACATGACGATGATTGCTTAAACACACTTCGTGACATATATTGCATGTGAATCTATTCGAGCTTAACTGATTGAGTATACGTGTATAACTATAGGACTTGACTGATTTCTTGTGTGCACATAATTAGCATACCGAGCAAACCAAGGTGAGTTCACACTAGCCAAGGCATGGGATTCGCGGTGGGTTGGAAATGGGATTGAATAACTACTCGTACTATCATTACTATTAAACTACTTTTCACTATCCTCGGATTGAAGGGCACGTACGTAAAACCTACGTACACTCATACTTACTACTGTCCTCGGATTGAAGGGCACGTACGTAAAACCTACGTACACGACCATAAGAGCATCAACTCTATCACTTTAAGTCCCTCATTTATCGACTTAATCGCCGAGGCCTATGGCGAGCGGGTTATTAGTTAATAGCACTATTAGGTTTAACAAACCTCACACCGTGCCAGTCGGACGGGCTTGTACTAATGGACTATGGGAAAAGGGTCAATGCTGATAGACATTGACTTAGGGCACCTCTTACATTTTCGTAGCAGTCGATACGTGTGGTCTAGTAACACATGGGAAGCCCCCACTAATCTTCGCAAACATGTCTGGGAGACCGCGATACGAATTAATATGATACATGGTTTACAAACAAACATACGATTTACGAAACAAATACGATAACCAAATAACCAACTGTGAACTCGCTCAACTTTGTTGTTGATTCATTGCTACATGCCTTGCAGGTCGTTAGGTACCCATGGAGCTTGCACAGGGAGGCGCAGTCGTTGTGGGACATGGCAATGTGTGCCATGCTATAAACATTACTTTATTTCGTACTTAATACTTACTTTGGGATTTTACAATTATGCTTCCGCTAAACACTTAACTATGATTTGGTTTTTAACACCTTTCATATTGTTTGGTTGAATTATATTTGCTACATATATTGTTCAATATGATTGGTGGCTTGGTCCTGGTCAGTCACGCCTCCAAGCGGTGATACTCCGTGAGTGGATTTTTGGGGGTGTGACAGATTGGTATCAGAGCCATTAGTTATAGTGAACTTGGTTTTAATAAGGGAAAAGTTTTTGTTAAAACCAGACTATAACCTGTACAGTGCTCAACGATCCACAACGATGCTTCGCTCTACGTGCAAGACTCGACATTCTAGGTGATACGATTTATGTTTACATTGTCTACTTGCTAGATTACATAGAACTTTGCTCATGGTATGCTTAGATAAACGTAACAACTAATGTTTGAGACCACTTATGTGCTTACACTCTTCTGTCATCGCACTTTCGCGAACCTTTCTCACTCATGTTTCCTTTGATATGAAGATCATGAGTGGACGCGTTAACTTAACTCAAGCCCAGTTGGCGGCTTTGATCACTGAACAAGTTACTGCAGCACTCACAGCTGCCCAGGCAGGAGGTATAACCTGTCATCACAACTCACTCTAGGATCTTTAGATCCTACTCTCGTAACTCAACACTTGTGCTTAATTTTGTTTACTCTTACGCACACGACATGTCAACACGCTCAACCTCCTGTGTGCACATTCAAGACGTTCATGGACTGTCGTCCTAATACTTTTAGTGGCACTGAAGGAGCAGTTGGACTCCTCCATTGTTTTGAAAAGCTCAAGTCTGTATTCGAGATGTGTGAATGCCCTGAGTGTCACACCCCGACCACGTGTAACATACAAAACGTGGCGGAAACGTCGGGGAGTGTTGTAACAGAATTAATGTTTCATAACCATGGATACCAAAAAGTGTTTCGTTTTATTAAACATTTAATAATTACATCGTCTGGAAATCAAAATACACAATTTAAACATAGTCTATCATTGTTATTTAGTCACTAAGGCCTTGTCCAGTCCTATGTGAGCATGCATCCTATCAATTGATATCTTTCAACAATACCTGAAACACATGTGAAAACGAGGTCAGCAAAGAAATGCTGGCAAGTACATAGGTTTTGTAGGAGTGTCGAAATCATGGCTAGTTTAGATGTTGCAATACTTTATTAAAAACCTAGTTTTGAAAAGAGTATAATATTGCAACTAAATTAACCAACTCAAATCAAGCGGGTTATAGTTTATAAAACCTCGTAGCCATGACTCTTAACCCAGAAACATTTGTTTTAGTAAAGCAAGTTATGAAACATCTCGAAATAAATCGTTAATAAAACTTGTTAATAAATCTTGTTAAAAACTCGAATAGTTTATATCATATCGAAAACTTCGTTTGTGTGACATCGTTTCAAAATCGTTTACCCAATTCGTTAAAACATCGTGTGAAAACCAATCGTTTACCCAAATCGTTAAAACATCGCGTGAAAACCAATCGTTTACCCAAATCGTATAATTCGTTTTAGGTCGTGAAACTACTTATATGGTCGTCTCTCTAATAACATTCAAACCTTTGTGACTCGCTTACCTCGTCGCTTCTCATTTTCGCATTAACAAACCCTTACCAAAGGGTAAATTAACAATTACAGATTCAGTCGCTACCCACCACCCCCACACATAACCACGGGTGTAGTAAGATAACGGGATTTGTCAGATCCTATGGTACCATAACCTAATACTGGTCGGCTTGATCATTGCTAATGAATGTCATTGGTTTTGTAACTACAACCAACAAGTTTGTTCACTTTATTGAAATCGTTCTTGAAACCATTGTAATTGTTTTTGAAACCATTGTAATCGTTCTTGAAACCATTGTTATCGTTCTTGAAACCACATTGTAATTGTTTTTGAAACCATTGTAATCGTTCTTGAAATCATTGTTAAGACATTTAGCACATATGAGTCACCCCAAAACAGTTGAAAACAGTAAAAGAGGGGAATAATGTACTCGCCTGAGAATGCTTAGAGGTCTTGAACAACAACCAAACAAAGCTAGAGGGAGCACGGAATCAATCGGCAGTCTAAAACCATATAAATAAACCGGCCTAAGTCGGAAGATCGGATAGAATGAGGGCTTGTAGACCAAGTGAGCATGGGAACTCATGTAATATGGTTTAACAAAGCCTACATACTACTATGAAACCAAACCTAAGTGCTTTCGACCCATCGCGACCCATTAAGGTAGCTTATGCTACTTTAACGCGTCGTGCACGTGAAACGCGTTCGGACCGTCTAACTAGTCCTATGACAAGTGTTATATGCCTAAACATGTTACATAATCAGTTATGTGACAAAAGTTTAGGTTACATATGCTTAATTACCAATTATACATGAAAAGGGTATTCTGGTAATTTACCTAAGGCATATAAACTACCTATCATACAACTACTTAAACGAAGCGACCATAAGGTATAACCTCGGAAGGTTATTCCCTACCTACTATGGTCACCTAATGTATTTGGTCGGATCCTAATGATCGACCAAATGGGTCGGGTTCGAAGGTATAAGCGATTAATTAGATCGCTTACCCTACGACCCTAGACAACGTGGTAATCAGTAGGCATAGTCCCAAGGGACTATAACCACGTGATTACACTCACGTTGCGAAGTTCAAACGAACTTCGCATTGACCATAAACTGGTCAACGCAGAAAGTCAAACAAAGTTTGACTTTCAGACTCGAAAAGCAATAAAAGAACGAAAGAATACTTACGAAGGGTCCCCGAATGCTAATCCCGATCCAAGTAGCTCAGGTATGAAACAATGGGTTCAACTTAGAGCTCCTCAAATCAGAATTCTTGTGAGTTTAGAAGTGAAGTGGGTTGGGTATTTATAGTATTCGGAGAACCGTTAAGATCGTTTCTTGGAAAAGGGGGCACGATCAAGGCCGTACACTTGTCTGAATGTTATGGTGACTAAATTGGCCACTCACCATAGGGTATCAACATGTGGCAAAGGGATTAGGAGTGGTTTGCAGCTGTTAACAGGCTGTTTAATACTCTGCATCTGGTCTGGAGACCCCATACGCATCGTAGGGGAAAAATCCCTACGCATCGTAAGCATGAACTTTGGCAGATTTACACTTTTGGTCCCTGTTATGCAATAGGGTCATTTTTGACATGTTTAAGGCCCGTTAACCCCATTTCAAAGCTATAAAATGAAGTTAAAGTATAGGGAACTTAAAATGTGCTCAAAAATATCTCGGATGTCGGTTCGTTTGGCCGTACGATCGCGATGTTCGCTTAATTACGACGGAATGCGCATAAGCGCGAAAAACGATCCAAATGACGCGACGAATCGATTTTTGGCAAGCCAAACACTAAAACATAATATAGTCATGCTTACATAAATTTTTAGATGTCCGGATGTATTCAGAACGTAAGTTATGCGCGAAAATGCAAACTTATGCACTTTTTGACACTTTTAGTTCCTGAATGACCCAAAAGTTTATTTTAGCACACCGAACACCTCAAAGACTATTTCTAAGCTATGTAAAGGATATTTATGGTATGTTTAACTTATGGCCATGTTCCGGAATGTCTGCTACAGTTCAAATTATCATACTTTCGCAGTTTGTCAACTTTAGTCCCTGTAAGCGATATAACTTGATTTTGCCATACCAAAGCCTTCAAAACTTATTTCTAAGTTATGTAAAGGTTATTTAAGGTTTGTTAAGCCTATTTCACTATTCCGGAGTGTTCGTTGCATTAAACTGGTTATATTTACGCATCGGTGCGCGTATAACCTTCCAGAAAGCGATTTAGAGTTTGGAATTGAACAAAATTTGATATGTGCAACTGATACACATATTTATACAAATCCCAAGTATGAAATACAATATTTCATTGGTTTGGTATTTGTTTGATGGTCGCAGTGACCCAGGTGTTACAGTCTCCCCTACTTTAGGAAATTTCGTCCCGAAATTTAATTAGAGGAAACTTGTGAGAGTTTAAAACATGAAGTTGAAAAGATCGAACAACATTGGTTAGGGTTCTGAACTTCTGGTAACCTTAATAACATTATGCTCGCAATGTAAGAGGGACACTTATATACAAGTATATGAAGTGTCATTGGTGCGTCCACCGTTCCTCCATTACATCGTTCTCATTTTGTTATTGTTGTCACTATCGGTTCTTACACATAATAAACCTTACTGGGTTTCTGTGCACTAAATTTAATAATTATGTACGCGTCCATAATCAGACAATTCCTTGCACAGTTCACACAGTCTATTTTATAATGTGTAGGGGAAAACCATATGAATGAACCTGTGATGAGTGTGACTGGACCACCATAGGGTCCTTTCAGCTGTATCATCACATGCCATTCTTAACCAGGTCTTGAATCAATCTTTAACTAGACCACTCAAGGGTCTATCATCGAATCATGGAATGGTACTATATAACCCAAGGGTCTTAACTACCACGTAGAAGCCCATAAGGATTTAAGGTAGTACCTTTTGAATATCCTACTATGAATCCCTCATATGAAGATATGAAAGATTCTATGAGGATTTGAAAATCGTATCACACAAAAACATAGAGGAGAACACATAAACACATATCACATAATCGCATAATCGTATACTCGCATAATTGTTTAAATTGACCTTTAAATTTGTTATCTTTGGACACGGGTATTTAAAGCATACTTGGAATCAATCCTTAATTGTAGCAATTTGGATGGATCCACAAGAATACCCTGCTTGTTGACTACATGACCCAAAAACTGAACTTCTTTAAGCCAACATTTCCTCTTGGAGGATTTAGCGAAAAGTTTGTTCCTTCTTTAGGGGTTCCAATGTCAACGAAGGTGTTGATCGTGATCGGCTCGGGATATGAATAGATCAAGGTGTCATTAACAACAATGACGAACTGATCCAAATAAGGCTTGCTGGCTCTATTTATTAAGTCTTTGAAGATGGCTGGAGCATTTGTCAACCCAAAAGGCATGACTATAAACTCGTAATGGCCATACTTCGTGCAGAAAGCCGTGTTGGGAATATCTTCTTCGAGAACACGAAGTTGATGATACCCAGAATGCAAATCGATCTTGGAAAAGCATGAAGCACCCTGCAGCTGGTCGAAGAGATTATCAATTCAAGGTAGGGGATATCAATTCTTGATGGTGAGCTTATCAAGCTCACGATAATCGATACACATTCGAAAAGATCCATCTTTCTTTTTCACGAAGAGGACAGGAGTTTCCCCAAGGTGAAAAGTTCGTAAGGATGAATCCTTTATCAGACAACTCTTGAAGCTGTTTTGATAATTCTTGCATCTCGAACGATGCAAGACGATAAGGTGCTTTCGCAATTGGGTTGGCATTGGGTACAAGGTCAAAATGAAATTTGACTTGACGAACTGGAGGCAAACCAGGCAGTTCATCAGGAAACACCTCTGGATAATCCCGAACAGTCGGAATATCCTGAATACTCTTGCTCATGCCTTTCTCCTCGATGACATGTGCTAGAAAGGCAACATATCCTTTTCGTAAATAACTTTGGGCTTTTGATTAAAAAGAAACAAGCGTTTAAGGTTCTTGGGGAGGTCACAAGTGATCAAAAAAAAAATGGCAGAACCACACGAGTAGTTTGTCTTTGTGTTGACATCATAAGGTTGGATCAAACATTCCTACAATTGCATTATTGTTGTTGTTGTTGTCGTTGTTATATATCTCGTGGACTTGGGTTACAACACCGGGGAGCACAGCAGCCACTTGCTAAGAGACCAGGGTTGCGAGTTCTTCAATAGTAAAAGTTCGAGCATCGGTTCGAGCATCGCGTCGAAGAGGCATTGTCTAACAAGGAAAAAGGGAGTCGATGATTTAATCAAAGTAAACGGGTCATATAACGTATCACTGAAGACATGCTCGCCTATAAGTGAACACTCATCCCAAGAATTCCCAGGTAAGCACAACTGGTCTCGCGTCTGATGAGATATATACGAAGTGCTTGCCTAGACAGAAAACCCAGAATACAGGCATTCACCCTTCCAGTTTGCACGTGTTCACATTATTTAAAACCCAAAACCTTGCCGAGATTTTGAAAATTCAAAGGGGTTCAAAACCATATAACAGAGGGTTCAAAACCTTACAATAGAGGGTTCAAAACCTTGTAATCAATCATCCTAGAATAGATGATTAGTTTTCAAAGCGGTTTTGAAATTTATGTTCTTGTTGTGGTCGTCGCCTAAGGATAGGTGACGGTATTGTTTTATGACTAAACGCAAGTAAACTCGTGTTAGGGTCCTAAGAAGGTTATAGACTAGGTCAAAGCATTACTAATAACCTAATTCCCTATAACCATTGGCTCTGATACCATCTTTTCTGTCACACCCCAACCACGTGTAACATACAAAACGTGGCGGAAACGTCGGGGAGTGTTGTAATAGAATTAATGTTTCATAACCATGGATACCAAAAAGTGTTTCGTTTTATTAAACATTTAATAATTACATCGTCTGGAAATCTAAATACACAATTTAAACATAGTCTATCATTGTTATTTAGTCACTAAGGCCTTGTCCAGTCCTATGTGAGCATGCATCCTATCAATTGATATCTTTCAACAATACCTGAAACACATGTGAAAACGAGGTCAGCAAAGAAATGCTGGCAAGTACATAGGTTTTGTAGGAGTGTCGAAATCATGGCTAGTTTAGATGTTGCAATACTTTATTAAAAACCTTGTTTTGAAAAGAGTATAATATTGCAACTAAATTAACCAACTCAAATCAAGCGGGTTATAGTTTATAAAACCTCGTAGCCATGACTCTTAACCCAGAAACATTTGTTTTAGTAAAGCAAGTTATGAAACATCTCGAAATAAATCGTTAATAAAACTTGTTAATAAATCTTGTTAAAAACTCGAATAGTTTATATCATATCGAAAACTTCGTTTGTGTGACATCGTTTAAAAATCGTTTACCCAATTCGTTAAAACATCGTGTGAAAACCAATCGTTTACCCAAATCGTTAAAACATCGCGTGAAAACCAATCGTTTACCCAAATCGTATAATTCGTTTTAGGTCGTGAAACTACTTATATGGTCGTCTCGCTAATAACATTCAAACCTTCGTGACTCGCTTACCTCGTCGCTTCTCGTTTTTACATTAACAAACCCTTACCAAAGGGTAAATTAACAATTACAGATTCAGTCGCTACCCACCACCCCCACACATAACCACGGGTGTAGTAAGATAACGGGATTTGTCAGATCCTATGGTACCATAACCTAATACTGGTCGGCTTGATCATTGCTAATGAATGTCATTGGTTTTGTAACTACAACCAACAAGTTTGTTCACTTTATTGAAATCGTTCTTGAAACCATTGTAATTGTTTTTGAAACCATTGTAATCGTTCTTGAAACCATTGTTATCGTTCTTGAAACCACATTGTAATTGTTTTTGAAACCATTGTAATCGTTCTTGAAATCATTGTTAAGACATTTAGCACATATGAGTCACCCCAAAACAGTTGAAAACAGTAAAAGAGGGGAATAATGTACTCGCCTGAGAATGCTTAGAGGTCTTGAACAACAACCAAACAAAGCTAGAGGGAGCACGGAATCAATCGGCAGTCTAAAACCATATAAATAAACCGGCCTAAGTCGGAAGATCGGATAGAATGAGGGCTTGTAGACCAAGTGAGCATGGGAACTCATGTAATATGGTTTAACAAAGCCTACATACTACTATGAAACCAAACCTAAGTGCTTTCGACCCATCGCGACCCATTAAGGTAGCTTATGCTACTTTAACGCGTCGTGCGCGTGAAACGCGTTCGAACCGTCTAACTAGTCCTATGACAAGTGTTATATGCCTAAACATGTTACATAATCAGTTATGTGACAAAAGTTTAGGTTACATATGCTTAATTACCAATTATACATGAAAAGGGTATTCTGGTAATTTACCTAAGGCATATAAACTACCTATCATACAACTACTTAAACGAAGCGACCATAAGGTATAACCTCGGAAGGTTATTCCCTACCTACTATGGTCACCTAATGTATTTGGTCGGATCCTAATGATCGACCAAATGGGTCGGGTTCGAAGGTATAAGCGATTTATTAGATCGCTTACCCTACGACCCTAGACAACGTGGTAATCAGTAGGCATAGTCCCAAGGGACTATAACCACGTGATTACACTCACGTTGCGAAGTTCAAACGAACTTCGCATTGACCATAAACTGGTCAACGCAGAAAGTCAAACAAAGTTTGACTTTCAGACTCGAAAAGACTCGAAAAGCAATAAAAGAACGAAAGAATACTTACGAAGGGTCCCCGAATGCTAATCCCGATCCAAGTAGCTCAGGTATGAAACAATGGTTTCAACTTAGAGCTCCTCAAATCAGAATTCTTGTGAGTTTAGAAGTGAAGTGGGTTGGGTATTTATAGTATTCGGAGAACCGTTAAGATCGTTTCTTGGAAAAGGGGGCACGATCAAGGCCGTACACTTGTCTGAATGTTATGGTGACTAAATTGGCCACTCACCATAGGGTATCAACATGTGGAAAAGGGATTAGGAGTGGTTTGCAGCTGTTAACAGGCTGTTTAATACTCTGCATCTGGTCTGGAGACCCCATACGCATCGTAGGGGAAAAATCCCTACGCATCGTAAGCATGAACTTTGGCAGATTTACACTTTTGGTCCCTGTTATGCAATAGGGTCATTTTTGACATGTTTAAGGCCCGTTAACCCCATTTCAAAGCTATAAAATGAAGTTAAAGTATAGGGAACTTAAAATGTGCTCAAAAATATCTCGGATGTCGGTTCGTTTGGCCGTACGATCGCGATGTTCGCTTAATTACGACGGAATGCGCATAAGCGCGAAAAACGATCCAAATGACGCGACGAATGGATTTTTGGCAAGCCAAACACTAAAACATAATATAGTCATGCTTACATAAATTTTTAGATGTCCGGATGTATTCAGAACGTAAGTTATGCGCGAAAATGCAAACTTATGCACTTTTTGACACTTTTAGTTCCTGAATGACCCAAAAGTTTATTTTAGCACACCGAACACCTCAAAGACTATTTCTAAGCTATGTAAAGGATATTTATGGTATGTTTAACTTATGGCCATGTTCCGGAATGTCTGTTACAGTTCAAATTGGCATACTTTCGCAGTTTGTCAACTTTAGTCCCTGTAAGCGATATAACTTGATTTTGCCATACCAAAGCCTTCAAAACTTATTTCTAAGTTATGTAAAGGTTATTTAAGGTATGTTAAGCCTATTTCACTATTCCGGAGTGTTCGTTGCATTAAACTGGTTATATTTACGCATCGGTGCGCGTATAACCTTCCAGAAAGCGATTTAGAGTTTGGAATTGAACAAAATTTGATATGTGCAACTGATACACATATTTATACAAATCCCAAGTATGAAATACAATATTTCATTGGTTTGGTATTTGTTTGATGGTCGCAGTGACCCAGGTGTTACAGTCTCCCCTACTTTAGGAAATTTCGTCCCGAAATTTAATTAGAGGAAACTTGTGAGAGTTTAAAACATGAAGTTGAAAAGATCGAACAACATTGGTTAGGGTTCTGAACTTCTGGTAACCTTAATAACATTATGCTCGCAATGTAAGAGGGACACTTATATACAAGTATATGAAGTGTCATTGGTGCGTCCACCGTTCCTCCATTACATCGTTCTCATTTTGTTATTGTTGTCACTATCGGTTCTTACACATAATAAACCTTACTGGGTTTCTGTGCACTAAATTTAATAATTATGTACGCGTCCATAATCAGACAATTCCTTGCACAGTTCACACAGTCTATTTTATAATGTGTAGGGGAAAACCATATGAATGAACTTGTGATGAGTGTGACTGGACCACCATAGGGTCCTTTCAGCTGTATCATCACATGCCATTCTTAACCAGGTCTTGAATCAATCTTTAACTAGACCACTCAAGGGTCTATCATCGAATCATGGAATGGTACTATATAACCCAAGGGTCTTAACTACCACGTAGAAGCCCATAAGGATTTAAGGTAGTACCTTTTGAATATCCTACTATGAATCCCTCATATGAAGATATGAAAGATTCTATGAGGATTTGAAAATCGTATCACACAAAAACATAGAGGAGAACACATAAACACATATCACATAATCGCATAATCGTATACTCGCATAATTGTTTAAATTGACCTTTAAATTTGTTATCTTTGGACACGGGTATTTAAAGCATACTAGGAATCAATCCTTAATTGTAGCAATTTGGATGGATCCACAAGAATACCCTGCTTGTTGACTACATGACCCAAAAACTGAACTTCTTTAAGCCAACATTTCCTCTTGGAGGATTTAGCGAAAAGTTTGTTCCTTCTTTAGGGGTTCCAATGTCAACGAAGGTGTTGATCGTGATCGGCTCGGGATATGAATAGATCAAGGTGTCATTAACAACAATGACGAACTGATCCAAATAAGGCTTGCTGACTCTATTTATTAAGTCTTTGAAGATGGCTGGAGCATTTGTCAACCCAAAAGGCATGACTATAAACTCGTAATGGCCATACTTCGTGCAGAAAGCCGTTTTGGGAATATCTTCTTCGAGAACACGAAGTTGATGATACCCAGAATGCAAATCGATCTTGGAAAAGCATGAAGCACCCTGCAGCTGGTCGAAGAGATTATCAATTCGAGGTAGGGGATATCAATTCTTGATGGTGAGCTTATCAAGCTCACGATAATCGATACACATTCGAAAAGATCCATCTTTCTTTTCACGAAGAGGACAGGAGTTTCCCCAAGGTGAAAAGTTCGTAAGGATGAATCCTTTATCAGACAACTCTTGAAGCTGTTTTGATAATTCTTGCATCTCGAACGATGCAAGACGATAAGGTGCTTTCGCAATTGGGTTGGCATTGGGTACAAGGTCAAAATGAAATTTGACTTGACGAACTGGAGGCAAACCAGGCAGTTCATCAGGAAACACCTCTGGATAATCCCGAACAGTCGGAATATCCTGAATACTCTTGCTCATGCCTTTCTCCTCGATGACATGTGCTAGAAAGGCAACATATCCTTTTCGTAAATAACTTTGGGCTTTTGATTAAAAAGAAACAAGCGTTTAAGGTTCTTGGGGAGGTCACAAGTGATCAAAAAAAAATGACAGAACCACACGAGTAGTTTGTCTTTGTGTTGACATCATAAGGTTGGATCAAACATTCCTACAATTGCATTATTGTTGTTGTTGTTGTCGTTGTTATATATCTCGTGGACTTGGGTTACAACACCGGGGAGCACAGCAGCCACTTGCTAAGAGACCAGGGTTGCGAGTTCTTCAATAGTAAAAGTTCGAGCATCGGTTCGAGCATCGCGTCGAAGAGGCATTGTCTAACAAGGAAAAAGGGAGTCGATGATTTAATCAAAGTAAACGGGTCATATAACGTATCACTGAAGACATGCTCGCCTATAAGTGAACACTCATCCCAAGAATTCCCAGGTAAGCACAACTGGTCTCGCGTCTGATGAGATATATACGAAGTGCTTGCCTAGACAGAAAACCCAGAATACAGGCATTCACCCTTCCAGTTTGCACGTGTTCACATTATTTAAAACCCAAAACCTTGCCGAGATTTTGAAAATTCAAAGGGGTTCAAAACCATATAACAGAGGGTTCAAAACCTTACAATAGAGGGTTCAAAACCTTGTAATCAATCATCCTAGAACAGATGATTAGTTTTCAAAGCGGTTTTGAAATTTATGTTCTTGTTGTGGTCGTCGCCTAAGGATAGGTGACGGTATTGTTTTATGACTAAACGCAAGTAAACTCGCGTTAGGGTCCTAAGAAGGTTATAGACTAGGTCAAAGCATTACTAATAACCTAATTCCCTATAACCATTGGCTCTGATACCATCTTTTCTGTCACACCCCAACCACGTGTAACATACAAAACGTGGCGGAAACGTCGGGGAGTGTTGTAACAGAATTAATGTTTCATAACCATGGATACCAAAAAGTGTTTCGTTTTATTAAACATTTAATAATTACATCGTCTGGAAATCTAAATACACAATTTAAACATAGTCTATCATTGTTATTTAGTCACTAAGGCCTTGTCCAGTCCTATGTGAGCATGCATCCTATCAATTGATATCTTTCAACAATACCTGAAACACATGTGAAAACGAGGTCAGCAAAGAAATGCTGGCAAGTACATAGGTTTTGTAGGAGTGTCGAAATCATGGCTAGTTTAGATGTTGCAATACTTTATTAAAAACCTTGTTTTGAAAAGAGTATAATATTGCAACTAAATTAACCAACTCAAATCAAGCGGGTTATAGTTTATAAAACCTCGTAGCCATGACTCTTAACCCAGAAACATTTGTTTTAGTAAAGCAAGTTATGAAACATCTCGAAATAAATCGTTAATAAAACTTGTTAATAAATCTTGTTAAAAACTCGAATAGTTTATATCATATCGAAAACTTCGTTTGTGTGACATCGTTTCAAAATCGTTTACCCAATTCGTTAAAACATCGTGTGAAAACCAATCGTTTACCCAAATCGTTAAAACATCGCGTGAAAACCAATCGTTTACCCAAATCGTATAATTCGTTTTAGGTCGTGAAACTACTTATATGGTCGTCTCGCTAATAACATTCAAACCTTCGTGACTCGCTTACCTCGTCGCTTCTCGTTTTTGCATTAACAAACCCTTACCAAAGGGTAAATTAACAATTACAGATTCAGTCGCTACCCACCACCCCCACACATAACCACGGGTGTAGTAAGATAACGGGATTTGTCAGATCCTATGGTACCATAACCTAATACTGGTCGGCTTGATCATTGCTAATGAATGTCATTGGTTTTGTAACTACAACCAACAAGTTTGTTCACTTTATTGAAATCGTTCTTGAAACCATTGTAATTGTTTTTGAAACCATTGTAATCGTTCTTGAAACCATTGTTATCGTTCTTGAAACCACATTGTAATTGTTTTTGAAACCATTGTAATCGTTCTTGAAATCATTGTTAAGACATTTAGCACATATGAGTCACCCCAAAACAGTTGAAAACAGTAAAAGAGGGGAATAATGTACTCGCCTGAGAATGCTTAGAGGTCTTGAACTACAACCAAACAAAGCTAGAGAGAGCACGGAATCAATCGGCAGTCTAAAACCATATAAATAAACCGGCCTAAGTCGGAAGATCGGATAGAATGAGGGCTTGTAGACCAAGTGAGCATGGGAACTCATGTAATATGGTTTAACAAAGCCTACATACTACTATGAAACCAAACCTAAGTGCTTTCGACCCATCGCGACCCATTAAGGTAGCTTATGCTACTTTAACGCGTCGTGCGCGTGAAACGCGTTCGGACCGTCTAACTAGTCCTATGGCAAGTGTTATATGCCTAAACATGTTACATAATCAGTTATGTGACAAAAGTTTAGGTTACATATGCTTAATTACCAATTATACATGAAAAGGGTATTCTGGTAATTTACCTAAGGCATATAAACTACCTATCATACAACTACTTAAACGAAGCGACCATAAGGTATAACCTCGGAAGGTTATTCCCTACCTACTATGGTCACCTAATGTATTTGGTCAGATCCTAATGATCGACCAAATGGGTCGGGTTCGAAGGTATAAGCGATTTATTAGATCGCTTACCCTACGAACCCAGACAACGTGGTAATCAGTAGGCATAGTCCCAAGGGACTATAACCAACGTGATTACACTCACGTTGCGAAGTTCAAACGAACTTCGCATTGACCATAAACTGGTCAACGCAGAAATTCAAACAAAGTTTGACTTTCAGACTCGAAAAGACTCGAAAAGCAATAAAAGAACGAAAGAATACTTACGAAGGGTCCCCGAATGCTAATCCCGATCCAAGTAGCTCAGGTATGAAACAATGGTTTCAACTTAGAGCTCCTCAAATCAGAATTCTTGTGAGTTTAGAAGTGAAGTGGGTTGGGTATTTATAGTATTCGGAGAACCGTTAAGATCGTTTCTTGGAAACGGGGCACGATCAAGGCCATACACTTGTCGGAATGTTATGGTGACTAAATTGGCCACTCACCATAGGGTATCAACATGTGGCAAAGGGATTAGGAGTGGTTTGCAGCTGTTAACAGGCTGTTTAATACTCTGCATCTGGTCTGGAGACCCCATACGCATCGTAGGGGAAAAATCCCTACGCATCGTAAGCATGAACTTTGGCAGATTTACACTTTTTGTCCCTGTTTTGCAATAAGGTCATTTTTAACATGTTTAAGGCCCGTTAACCCCATTTCAAAGCTCTAAAATGAATTTAAAGTATAGGGAACTTAAAATGTGCTTAATTACGACGGAATGCGCATAAGCGCGAAAAACGATCCAAATGACGCGACGAATGGATTTTTAGCAAGCCAAACACTAAAGAATAATATAGTCATGCTTACATAAATTTTTAGATGTCCGGATGTATTCAGAACGTAAGTTATGCGCGAAAATGCAAACTTATGCACTTTTTGACACTTTTAGTCCCTGAATGACCCAAAAGTTTATTTTAGCACACCGAACACCTCAAAGCCTATTTCTAAGCTATGTAAAGGATATTTATGGTATGTTTAACTTATGGCCATGTTCTGAAATGTCTGTTACAGTTCAAATTGGCATACTTTCGCAGTTTGTCAACTTTAGTCCCTGTAAGCGATATAACTTGATTTTGCCATACCAAAGCCTTCAAAACTTATTTCTAAGTTATGTAAAGGTTATTTAAGGTATGTTAAGCCTATTTCACTATTATGGAGTGTTCGTTGCATTAAACTGGTTATATTTACGCATCGGTGCGCGTATAACCTTCCAGAAAGCGATTTAGAGTTTGGAATTGAACAAAATTTGATATGTGCAACTGATACACATATTTATACAAATCCCAAGTATGAAATACAATATTTCATTGGTTTGGTATTTGTTTGATGGTCGCAGTGACCCAGGTGTTACACTGAGGCTCGTAGGGTGAAGTACGCCACTGGTACTCTCGAAGGCACTGCGCTAACTTGGTGGAACGCGCAAGTTCAGATGCTGGGGCTGGCGGCTGCTAATGCCACCCTATGGAATGATTTTAAGGAACTGATCAAACGTGAATACTGTAACCGTGATGACATCCACAAACTGGAAATTGAATTCTTTAACTTGAAGATGACGGGGTCAGAGATAGAGGCGTATACGAAGCGATCTAACGAACTGGAAATTTTGTGCCCAACTATGGTGGATCCTCCCATCAAACGCATTGAGCTGTACCTTAAAGGCTTAGTACCAGAGATTCAAAGCCATGTGACTGCTGCTAACCTCGCTACTATCCAGGATGTTACTCGTCTTGCTCATCGTCTCACGGACCATGCAGTGGAACAGAACAAACTGCCTAAGCGTATAGGTGCTACTGCTACCACTACTTCTGCTACTCCCAGTGATAACAAGAGAAAATGGGATGGAACCTCCAGCAAGGGTTCGACTTCAGTTCAGTCCCAGGCACAGCAGCGAAAAATTGATGACTATCAGAGCCCTGGTCAGCAATCCTTTGGTAGTCAAGGGTAGGGTGGATATCGGGGAAACCACCCAAAGTGCAACAGATGCAACAGGCACCACAGTGGTTAGTGCAATAGGGTTCGTTGTCAGAGGTGTCTCAAAATGGGTCATGAAGTTAAGGATTGCAGGAGCTCACGACCTACGAATCAGAACCAACAACAACAACAACCAGCTCCACAGAACCAACAGCGACAGCGAGGGAACAAGGGATGCTTTCAGTGTGGTGCTGAAGGCCACTTCAAGCGGAACTGCCCTCAGTTAAACCAGAATCAGAACAACAACAGTAATTAGGGCAATGGGAACAACAATGGGAATAACAACGGGGAAACAATGGAAACAATGGCGCCCGAGGTCAAGCGTTCGTGATTGGTCAGGGTGACGCAAGGAATGATCCTAACGTGGTGATGGGTAAGTTTCTTCTCGACGACTTTTATGTTACTGTTTTAATTAATTCGGGTGCCGATACCAGATATGTGTCTCTAAAAGTTAGTCAAATGCTCAAGCGCACACCAACACTTTTGAACACCAAGCATGTCGTAGAATTAGCGAATGGTAAAAGTCTAGAGGCCACACACATAGTTAAGGGTTGTAATCTTATCTTCGCTGGTCAAACTTTCTCTATCGATCTCATTCCTATAGTTTTGGGTAGTTTCGACATCGTCATCGGGATGGATTGGTTATCCCAACAGCAAGCAGAGATCCTTTGCAAAGAGAAGATTGTTCGTATTCCCCGTCCTGGTAAAGAACCTCTTGTGATTCAAGGCGACAAGAGTGGTGCTGTTGTGGGCATCATTTCCTTTCTTAAGGCCCAGAAGTGTTTGCGAAAGGGCCACACTGCTATACTAGCCCTCGTTATTGATGCTTCTACGAAAGAGAAAAAGATAGAGGATATCCCAGTTGTACGCGACTTTACTCAAGTGTTTCCTGAAGATTTACCTGGGCTACCGCCTCATCGCCAGGTCGAATTTCAGATCGAGCTAGCTCCTGGAACAGCACCCATAGCTCGAGCACCATATCGCTTAGCTCCAACCGAACTGGAAGAACCGTCTAAGCAATTGCAAGAACTCTTGGAAAAGGGTTACATTCGTCCTAGCTCTTCGCCCTGGGGAGCTCCAGTGTTGTTTGTGAAGAAGAAAGACGGTACCTTCCGTATGTGCATAGATTACCGCGAACTAAACAAGGTGACCGTAAAGAATCGCTATCCTCTTCCACGCATCGACGACTTGTTCGACCAGCTGCAAGGGTCGAGCTACTATTCAAAGATTGATCTGAGGTCAGGCTACCATCAACTGAGAGTCCGGGACGAGGACGTCTCCAAAACAGCATTCAGAACACGCTACGGCCATTACGAGTTTCTGGTCATGCCATTCGGGTTAACAAACGTGCCTGCAGTCTTTATGGATCTTATGAACAGAGTGTGCAAGCCTTATTTTGATAAGCTTATGATTGCATTCATCGACGACATTCTGATCTACTCTAAGAGTCGGGAGGAACACGAGCAGCATTTACGACTCATTTTGGAACTTCTTCGAGCAGAATAGCTGTACGCCAAGTTTTCAAAATGCGACTTCTGGCTTCGTGAAGTCCACTTTCTAGGCCACGTGGTAAACAAGGATGGGATTCATGTTGATCCATCTAAGGTAGACTCGATTAAGAACTAGCCTGCACCACGTACACCAACAGAAATCCGCCAATTCTTGGGTTTGGCGGGCTACTACAGAAGGTTTATCAAAGACTTCTCAAAGATTGCGCAACCTCTCACCTCACTGACTCAGAAAGGCGTTATCTACCGTTGGGGTAATACACAGGAATCAGCATTCCAGCACTTAAAGGATAGACTTTGTAGCGCACCTATTCTTTCATTGCCAGAGGGCACAGACGATTTCGTGGTTTATTGTGACGCATCAATTCAGGGTCTGGGTTGTGTATTGATGCAACGGGATAAAGTCATTGCTTACGCCTCACGGCAACTTAAAATTCATGAAAGGAATTACACTACACATGATTTGGAGCTGGGAGCTGTTGTCTTCGCGCTTAAGATATGGAGACACTACCTGTACGGTACCAAGTGCACCATTTACACCGATCACAGGAGTCTCGAAGATATCTTCAAACAGAACGAGTTGAACATGCGACAACGTCGATGGGTCGAGCTATTGAATGATTACGAATGTGCCATCAAGTACCATCCGGGCAAAGCCAATGTTGTGGCTGACGCCCTCAGTCGAAAAGATACCACACCTAGGCGTGTGCGAGCACTACAACTCACTATACAATCTAGTCTTCCTGCACAGATACGAGATGCTCAGGTAGAAGCATTGAAACCAGAAAACGTCATGGCTGAAGCCCTACGCGGCTCAAGGAAACGATTAGAACAAAAGGAAGACGTCGCCTATTACGTAACAGGGCGCATTTGGGTCCCACATTTTGGAAACTTACGCGAGCTGGTGATGGATGAGATGTACCACGATCTCAGAACTACGTACCGGTGGCCTAGCATGAAAGCTCACATAGCAACTCACGTTAGCAAATGTTTGACTTGTGTGAGAGTCAAGACCGAATACCAGAAACCATCAGGCCTACTCCAACAACCAGAGATTCCACAATGGAAATGGGAGTAAATTTCCATGGATTTCGTTACTGGCCTGCCTAGATCTCAACGTGGGAATGATACTATTTGGGTGATCGTGGATCGACTCACAAAGTCTGCACACTTCTTGGCTATCAAGGAAACGGATAAGTTCTCCACTCTAGCAGACGTTTATCTTAAGGAAGCTGTCTCGAGGCACGGGGTGCCAACCTCTATTATCTCTGATCGTGATGCACGATTTACTTCAGAACTGTGGCAGGCAATGCACAAATCTTTTGGCTCTCGATTAGACATGAGCACCGCTTATCATCCGCAAATAGATGGGCAGTCTAAACGCACCATCCAAACCCTAGAAGACATGCTTCGTGCATGTGTAATCGATTTCGGCAACAGTTGGGAAAAACACCTCCCGTTAGTGGAGTTTTCGTATAACAATAGTTACCACACCAGCGAGGCACTGTATGGGCGTAAATGCCGATCACCTCTTTGTTGGGCAGAGGTGGGTGATAGTCAGATCACAGGTCCAGAACTGGTAGTAGACGTAACAGAAAGGATTGCACAGATACGACAACGTATGGCGGCAGCTCGCGACCGTCAGAAAGCCTATGCAAACAAGCGCCGGAAACCTCTAGAATTCTAGGTTGAGGACCGGGTTCTACTTAAATTCTCACCCTGGAAGGGTGTGGTTCGTTTTGGCAAAAGGGGCAAGCTCAATCCGCGATATGTCGGACCATTCGAAATCATTGAGAAAATAGGTAGGGTGGCCTACAAACTGAACCTACCAGCAGAACTCAGTGCAGTTCACAATGTCTTTCACGTGTCGAATCTGAAGAAGTGTCTGTCAGTGAGACCCTCATAGTTCCTTTGAAGGAACTCACTATCGACGATCAGTTGCGATTCATCGAGGAACCAGTTGAAATCACGGACCGGGATGTTAAGGTCCTCAAGCACACCAGAATACCTCTTGTTCGAGTTCGTTGGAACTCCCGTCGTGGCCCAGAGTTTACCTGGGAACGAGAAGATCAAATGAAACTCAAGTATCCCCAGTTGTTCGGAAACAGTGCAACCACTACTGAGGCTGAAGCTACTACAGAATTTCGGGACGAAATTCCAAATCAACGGGGGGATGATGTGACACCCCAGGAAATCCAGTAAACAACACAACACAACTAGCTTCCTCAGTAACCACGTGCTAAATTTCGGGACGAAATTTCTTTCAAGTTGGGCATAATGTGACAACCCGAGTTTTCAAGGTCTCTATCCGATTTAACTCTGTACGTAATTGCTAAGCGTGTTTAATAATTATTTTAGGTGCAATATAAATGTTATTTCTGATATGTATTATATGTGTGTATATGTTATACATATTTGAATTGTTTAATTATTTAAAACATGGGACTTTGCCTAACACCCCTAGCCGAAAACCCCCACCCTATGAAAACACCCCACTCACGAAAACACTTCATGTGTTTTCGTCCACATATGGCCAACGAAAACAAGATGGGCTTCAGCCCAGTAGTAGTAGGTTTTATATATCTTGTTCCCCACTTCACGTAAAAGTCTAATCACCAAAACCGAAACCCTAGAGTACTTCTCCTGTGCATGATGGCAACCTAGTACACTCGAAGCCTCGCTCGTCATTCGATTCATTGCTTCTCCTGTTTGGGTTAGTAAATCTATTGTTGATAATTACTTGATTGAATTTATCATGAACTATTTGTTGTTATCATGTGTCAACTGTTATGCGATTGTTTAATATAATTGGGATGGTCATGATGATTTTGTTAATTAATAAAGTATGTGTAGTAATCATATTTCTAGGGAATCGATGAATAAATCAGTTGTGTGATCGGTCCAATGTAATCGAAATAATATGGCCTTGTGAAATTCATAAGTGTCAAAGTCATAAACATAGAAATAGACAAAGCATGTGAGATCTGATCATGCCATGTGGTGATTATAGTAAATTGTCAGAAAGTGTTGCATGAATACTAAATATTGATATGATGGTTGTGTGTGTAATCGAGATTTGATAAGGACGGAGGCTCAACTTTTTAGATAACATGCATATTATAATGTTAGTGCACATGGGACTAAGAATGATAATTTTGATTGTAGAGATGATTGAGTATGTAAGCGATTATATTAGTTTGATGATTGAATGATTTCGTAATGCTGGTTATTGTATGGTGTAACTGTTGTTGATGATGAGGTGGCCGACAAAAACACTACCCCAACGAAAACACTTTGGGATTTCGTCACCCAAGTGTTTTCGCCAATCAGTGATTTCGTCCCCAAGTGTTTTCGGCCCAAAGGGATTTCGGCCCAAGTGGATTTAGTTACATATGCGATTTCTTCATGTGGTCTCTGTTAAGTCAAGCATGCAAACTCAGTTAAGTTATTAACCACGTTAAGTCTGTAACTCTGTTAATTAATAACTCAGTTAGGTTATTAATTCTGATAGATGTTAACTCTGTTAAGTTAGGCATGTAACTTTGTTAATTATGTAACTCAGTTAAATGTGTTGATCTTGTTAAGCCTGATAACCCTGTAAAGTGTGTTATTGAATAACTATGTTAGAAATGACCAAGAACTCAGTCATATGATGCATGATTGTATGAACGTGAAATAACAGTTATGTGTTACATGACGATGATTGCTTAAACACACTTCGTTACATATATTGCATGTGAATCTATACGAGCTTAACTGATTGAGTATACGTGTATAACTATAGGACTTGACTGATTTCTTGTGTGCACATAATTAGCATACCGAGCAAACCAAGGTGAGTTCACACTAGCCGAGGCATGGGATTCCCGGTGGGTTGGGAATGGGATTGAATAACTACTCGTACTATCATTACTATTAAACTACTTTTCACTGTCCTCGGATTGAAGGGCACGTATGTAAAACCTACGTACACTCATACTTACTACTGTCCTCGTATTGAAGGGCACGTACGTAAAACCTACGTACACGACCATAAGAGCATCAACTCTATCACTTTAAGTCCCTCATTAATCGACTTAATCGCCAAGGCCTATGGTGAGCGGGTCATTAGTTAATAGTGCTATTAGGTTTAACAAACCTCACACTGTGCCAGTCGGACGGGCGTGTACTAATGGACTATGGGCAAAGGGTCAATGCTGATAGACATTGACTTAGGGCACCTCTTACATTTTCATAGCAGTCGATACGTTTGGTCTAGTAACACATGGGAAGCCCCCACTAATCTTCGCAAACATGTTTGGGAGACCGCGATACGAATTAATACGATACATGGTTTACAAACGAACATACGATTTACGAAACAAATACGATAACCAAATAACCAACTGTGAACTCGCTCAACTTTGTTGTTGATTCGTTGCTACATGCCTTGCAGGTCGTTAGGTACCCATGGAGCTTGCACAGGGAGGCGCAATCGTTGTGGGACATGGCAATGTGTGCCATGCTATAAACATTACTTTATTTCGTACTTAATACTTACTTTGGGTTTTTACAATTATGCTTCCGCTAAACACTTAACTATGCTTTGGTTTTGAACACCTTTCATATTGTTTGGTTGAATTATATTTACTACATACATTGTTTAATATGATTGGTGGCTTGGTCCTGGTCAGTCACGCCTCCAAGCGGTGATACTCCGCGAGTGGATTTTTGGGGGTGTGACATTAGTAATTGACATAAGTTAAAGAGAAAACGTTAAACTAAAATTCAGTTTTTATTCAAAAGCAATGTTTAAACAAATATAAGTAGTATGAGATGGTTTGGGAAAAAACAGTTAATATAAAAGTTAAGTTTTAAGTTTACATCCCAAATAAGATAATTGTTTGAAAAGTTTACAACATTATTCTCAAAAACAAATATCAAGGTTTTGATCATTATATCACCACATGAGGTGGGATATAACAACCAAATCCTATAAAAGTGGCATCGGAGCATCGACACATAATAACTTGAAACATAAACGACCATCTTGAGTAAGGAGACCGCGCATACATCCACTTAGTTCCCTGAAAAACATGGTATGTATTTTGTAAAATGTATCCATAATTGTGTTCTGTAAATGTAAGGAATACGAGATCGCTAATGTTTAGCTACGACATTAACATATGTCACGACATAGGAAGCCACCAAACCTAGGCTTTTTTGTCGAGATCGACTGAGACATAAAAACACTCTTTGGTAGAAGTAGGCCAAGAGTGAGGTTGCCTGAAACCCAATAAATATAACCTTTCCGTTCCCCGATCTAAATGTATACGTTGATTAATGGTGCTTATGTCACCCTATTCGTCACATGATTTTTGTGTTATTCCTTGGTTTTGTGTTCTACATACCATTGTACATGTATTTTCCCCAAGTTTAGAAAGCAAGTAAAAGTTTAAAAGTGGGAACATGAACTCACTGTTTTCCGTAACTCGCGTCGTAAACTTCACCGGTTGTGTTTGTAAGCTTCGTGACCTATAATTATTAAATGTACGTTAGTCACTAGACTTCTATCACACAAGTACAAGTCACCATCTTAGGTTTATGTATTTGTCTTTTGTATGCTCATCTTTTGTGAGGGTCGTGCCCTTGTTTGTCGGGTCTCGCCCGTTCGTCGTGTCTTTGCACTTTGAATTTGTATTGTTTATTTGTAAACATATATTTTATTTCCCAAAAATATATATTTGTGTATGTAGTCTTTGCCAAAATAATTAAGTGTATAAACTTTATTTTTAACTTGTCCATATATGTTACTTATATTATTCTTCTAAAAATAAATATAAGTATTTTGTGAAATAATATTCTCAATATTATTTTTGTGCAAGCATGCTTAGGAAAGTATACTTGTATTTTTATGTAAATACTTGTGTATTTTACATTATTTGCCAAAAATCAATACTTTGATTTTTATTACTTTCCGGAATTATATTTCTTAAAAATAATATATTTTTTAAGACTTGTATAAAATATATATACTCTGTCATGCTTGAGAGAATATATATATATATATATATATATATATATATTTGTTATTCGCCTGATTTTTGTATAATTTCCATTACTTGGTAATTGTTATATATTTGTCCAAATATATATAGTTATGTCCAAAAATTGTCCAAAGTCGATATGTTTGTGGAATATATTTATATAGATATATTTTCTTGTATTTGTCCATATACTCTTCTTGTGAGGATTTTTGTATACTTGTATACTTAGGTATCTTCATGTATTTGTATGTGTATTTTGGTATTTATGCTCCTTGGGAGTATTTAGTGTATTTTTCAAGTTCCTAATACACTACTACCTATAATACACATAATATGCACTTAGCACAAAATTTGGTGATCACTAAATATATATATTTTTCCTAAAAATGTACATACTTAATATAAATTTTGACTTGAAGAAATCATCATTTCTTAACTTGAAATTTCATACAAAATTAGGAAACCTTCGTAAATATTTTTAGGTGAATTTTTTAGGGGAATAAGTTTCACCAAAACTTATATTTTTCTAAGTGTCAAAATTTTATAAAAATTTTGACATTGTTTCCCCTAAAAATGAAAGTTTCCCATGTTTTCAAAACATGTGTTTATTTTCTTTTCATCACCAAAAACAATTTCCAACAATTTTCACAAGTAACATACACTAATTACTTCATGTAAAACATTATGGTGAACTTGATTTTTGCTAAAGATGTGTAGTCTTTTAGATCTACACTTTACATACCATGATCTTTCAAAATTAAGTGTTCTTGTAAACTTTAAACAAAATTTTTATGAAACTTTAATTTACTAACCAAACCCTCCATGAGTTTTATGGTTTGAAAGTCTTGAAAATCATGTTCAAAAACCATTTTTATGTTCATTAGAAAGATCTTTATGTTTAAAACCATGTTTCATCATGGATCTTTCAAGATCCATACTTAACATCTTTAAATCTTTCACAAACAAGCTTCATGATGAACCTTTAACAAACTTTTCATGGATTTTAGTTTCAAAAGTTAGTTTTACATACACTTAGTGACTTCAATAATACACGTTCATGCTTCAAAAATAATCTTTCAAGTTCACATAAGGGTTTCACAAGTTCATCTTCAAGTCTAACCATGGATCTTTCAAGATCCATGCTTAAACTTGTTAGATCTAAGCTACTAACAAGCTTATCATGCTAGATCTAAACATACACACAAGATTCAACCACAACTACTTCATCACATACACCAAAAATCACTAAAATCACTTGTTTTCTTCATGATTATGTTAGATCCTTACATTTTCGTCTTTTAAAGTTTAGTTTCTTAGATGATGTGACTTGTACATAACATAAACATGAACTAAATTAGTGTTTAGGAGGCTTACAACTAGCTCTATTGGCTAGAGAAGTGGCACAAGAAGGATGAAGATGAAGAATGATGATATTGAGAGGTTAATAGCTCCACAAAGAGGTCCTTCAAGTTCTAGCACTTGTGTCTTCCTTAGATAGCCTCCATACACCTTTGCATATGCTTGGATTTCCTTGAAATGGATTGAAAATGGACGTGTATGTGTGGGTGATGGTGGCTGTGAGTTTTGGGAGAAGAAAGGAGAAGAAAGAGTTTGAAAATGTGCGAAGGATAATGTTCTACAACACTTTAGTCATGCTCCTTATATTAACCAACATAGCTTTAACCATGAGTCCATATGTTTGATATCTTGAATACGTAAGGCAATATTATAATGGGGAATGAGGTGGGACCACTTTGGGGCCGGTTTCAAGAAAGGGGGTGTAAAGTGCAAAATGTTGAAAGTTGGAGGTTTATGATGTAAACTAGAAGGTTAAAGTTAGTTTAAGTATGTTTAGGTGTTTTTATGATTTTTAAGGTGTTTTATCACCATAACTAGCTTAATATCATAAAAACAATGCGTCTAGTTAAATTTTGATGTTTTGGGTAGTGTCCGGTTATTCGTTTCGTTAACGGTTCGTTAAAGTGCTAAATTGCGCAGTTTTACTAGGTATGAATCACCTTTTGTGACAGTTTCAATTCCCGACACTTTGTAAGTTATTCTGGACACAAAAATATCAATTCTGTATAATATTTTGGTGTTAAAATGCTTTTTTTTCTGCTGAGTTCTGCAGAAGTCAGCATTTAAAGTGAGTTTCGGGTGTCTTTTAGTGCATATTTTAGTTTCCGGAAAGTGTATTTGTTAACCCTTGTATCTACACTTGGGTTTTAATGTGTTTTTGATGTTGGACCTACTCCTAGGCCCTAAATCTATTGTCTGACTACTTTCTGTAGAATTGCTGACACAGTGTGTCTTACCGGTGAGTTTACTAGTCTTTCTGACGCAACGCTTAATGTAATGCACAAGGCAATATTTGAAGTATAAAACATGCATGAATTCATATGTAAAGCAAGTAATCACACAATGTTGACGATTAAGCACATAATTACAGATAATAAATAATAAATAAATAGTATGAAAATTACCGGTTTGGTGCCATTTGTAACAGTCTCCCCCCGTTAAAAGAATTTCGTCCCAAAATTCAAGCTGAGTTATCTCTCGCATGAGCTTTCTCGAATAGATGGGGGTACTTGGCTTTAAACTGTTCTTCACGTTCCCACGTGTACTCGGATCCGTGTTTAGAGTTCCAACACACCTTGACAAGTTTAATGCGACTCCTCCTTGTTTTCTGGATGTTTCGATCCATTACCTCCACAGGTTGTTCTGTAAATCAGAGTTTGTCGTCGATGTGTACCTCATCCGCAGGGATGATAACTGTTTCTTGGGTTGGACACTTTTTAAGGTTTGACACATGGAACGTATCATGTACACCATTCAGTTCCTCCGGTAACTCCAGTTTGTATGCTACGGTACCAATCTTTTCCAAAATCTTGAATGGCCCAATGTATCGTGGGTTCAACTTCCCACGTTTCCCGAACCTTGCTACACATTTCCAAGGTGAGACCTTCAACAAAACTTTGTCTCCCACCTCGAAGTCTAAAGGCTTTCGTCATTGATCGGCGTGGCTCTTCTGTCGATCACAAGCCGCCTTGATGCGTTCTCGGATCTGCATGATTTTGTCGGTCATTTCTTGAACAAGTTCGGGACCAATTAACTGTTTATCGCCTGCGTCTGCCCAACACAACGTGTCACACCCTGACTTATGCGGAAGCGTGATTATGTGTGACTTGCTTAATATCATTGCATTCAACCATAACAAACAACTATATGATAAAACCCAAGATGTTCATCCATAGATAGTTTTAAAACATTTGAAACAGCATTGTCTTAAGATCCAAACACAGACTTCATGTCCATATTATAAACCATTCAAATTGTTTAGAGTTCCATAAGGACTCAATAAAAGACACTACTAAAAGCTAGGCTTTGAACTATGTATCTTATCCAGGATAAGATACATAACCCAAACCCTTTGACACAGGATGACATCTTTTATTAATGACACGACTTGAAAACTTCAGCGCCCGCCAGATCCATATTTAGTTTCCTGAAATACATGTAGTTTGAAAACATCAACAAAAAGTTGAGCGAGTTCATGTGTTTTGTATGTGAGCTCGAATAAACTTTGTAATCATTGTAAGTATGTATTTGTAAAACCCAGGTATGAAAGCAACAAGGAAACAAATCAATTAATGGTTTGCAAGGCCATTAACATGTGTGCAACGGCGTAGGAAGGCTCAAACCTAGCAGATTTTGTACTGGGCTTCCGACTGTAAGACATAGTCACCTCATGGGCCAAATCCCGGTCCTCATGGGTGGGGCTCGCTACACCCAAATAGATCTATCACTCATGTCCCTCGGTCCTTATACGAGGATTAATGGTCTTAAGTGTGTGCCTACCCATTCACATGATCTAACAGTTCATTCCTTAATTAATCATACCATATGTAAACATTTTGTAACATGTATTTCACCCCCGAAGTTATAAAACCGAAAACAGTTAAGAGAAAAGGGGGACATGAACTCACAGTCTTACGTCTTGTACCCAATGTAACTCAAAGCTTCTTCTAATGATTTCAAGAAAACATATATATTTTTATTTTTATTTTTATTTACCCAAAAATAATATATTTTCTTCTTGTCAAAAATATGATATAATTTTGTAATAATTGTAAAAATCATATTTTTGCTCTCTTGGTGTCCAAAATACCGTTTACCAAAATATACTTATGAATTTATTTCCGGAATATTTAGTGTAAGTTATACTCCTTGTTTGGTTTCAATATTTTGGGTATAAATTGTATATTTATTTCTTGGAACTTTGGTAATATTTTGTATTGTAATTTCTTGGTATTTTGGTGAGTTATATTATTTCAAGTCCTAAAATAATATAACTAATACACATAATATACAAATAATCACACACATGGTGACTTCTAAATATATATTCTCCTAAATATGTATTTAGTCACTTTTATTATCAAAAACCAACCTCCAATATTTATAGTTTTTGTAACAAAAATTATGGCAAACTTTATATGAAAAATCATGGTTAAAATATACTTGTAAATATTTGTTTAAAAATATTTTTCTAAGTGTTAAATTTCTAGAAAAAAATTGCCATAGTTTCCCTTTAAAAATGGAGGTTTCCATGCTTTCAAAGCATATCATTTTCTTTTATAAACCATCACAATCAACAAAAAACCAAATAATACTTACCAAGAGCCATAAATCAAGCATTAATCACTACTTCATGAACTTGAAAATTTAAAAAAATTTGTAGTAACTTGCTAGTGTGTTTAGTAGGCTTAGTTACCCTTTAAAGTGTGGTTGTTTATTTAAAAACGTCATTAATGAAGAATTTAGATCTTCACAACTTGTAAAATATTTTTCTAAAAATATTTCTTCTTGAGTTTTTCTAGTTAAATATATGATCCTACACTTGATTAACCACTAAAAATGTGATTAATTTCTTTAAGAACCAAGTTTATGTAGATCTTGTATTTTAACTTAGTTTCTTGAAAAATTATTCTTTGAAATCATCCATCTATATGATCTACATCACACTTTGATCATCATTTTTCAAGAAAACAATTTATATTTCAAGTTCATGCTTTACATAAGGATGATCACTTTGATTTACAACATAATCATCCTCTCATATTGCTAGATTATGTCTTTAATCACCATCTAGCAAGATCACATGTTGTTTATCATCATAAACACAAATAATCATCAATCAAGAAGCATAATAACACTTAACAACATGTATTCTTATGATTTTTAAGCTTATGTTTAAGATTCAAGTTCTTGATCATTTGTGTTCTTCATGTTTATCAATTTATATCATATTTTAACCAACTTAATAAGATGTAAAATGGAGCGTAGAATGATCTTACTACTAGCTCAAGGCTAGGGATCAACACAAGAAGATGAAGATGATATTTGAGGTGGTTAATAGCACTTGCAAGAGGTCCTTCAACTTCCAAGAGCTCCTAGCTTCCTTGCTATGCTTCTTACACCTTTGAGTAACAAGAGAATGGATGATAGTTGAATGATGATGATGGTGGTGCTTGGTGTGGTTCTCGGCCAAGACTAGAAGGGAGAGGAGAGGAAGAGTTGTGCTGGTTTGTTTATGAAAGAATGAAGGTTAAGGTCTTGTGGGTTAGCTTATAATTCTCCAACAATAAAAGGTCTAACCAAACAAAAGCAATATGACAAACAAAAGCTAAACGTGTTGATTAATAAAATAGAAAGGATGTTGCAATTTATTGGCAAACTTACAGTAAATCTTACAGGTATTCTGAATTATGGATTGAAATCATAATTGAAAAGTTGAGAGAGAATAGGTGTATAATAAAAGTGTCTTGGGATGAGTAAAGGGATTCAAAAATTGAATCCAGATCTGGTCGCCCAAGATTTGTTTTACCGCCCAATGATTGTTGTGTGCATTCAGTGATTGTACATAATGCTTTAAGGGGTTGTAAATGTTGAAAAAGTGGCAAATGACCATTCTTGTCCCTTGGATATGCATTTATAATTTAGTATAGAAGTATAGATATAGATTAAAGAATATACGCACTGAAACGATACCTGAAACGGGCCACGAACCACTAGTCATATACCATGGGCCATGTGGGTCATAGGATATCTCAAAGTTGAATTAGCTTAACTGAAACATCAACACCACATAATTAGATATGTTTTTGTGTAACAATTAAATTATCTAATATTTATTTATATGACTATACTACTATACCTGCAGTTTAGGGCCCACTCCCCTAAATCCATTCACCCAACTATACCATTTATTGAGTTGCCCACTTTGCACCATTGTGTTACCCGTTGCCAAATGGATTGTGTGAACCCGCATGAAACAAAAATGTGCTCTACAGTTTCCGGGAACTCGCCAGAAATGGGACAAAACTCTGAACTCACACTGATGTTCCTCCAAAATTTACTTACTGGTAAGAATATCAAACCATGCAAGAAACCAAGAAGAACCAAGGCCAGGTAAATTTGGAATTAAAAACTTGCATGCCATAAACTGCTTTTTAGTACTAAACAAACTATCTCCCATCATCGTAACATTCAAGAGTAGAATAATAATAATACCACAAATATTCCGGTCCTTGAAAAGCAAAGGACGATTACTCCTACCAATTTTGTGATTGTTATTCCACTACAGAAATAGAGGCAGTAATGAAATGCTATAGTTTCATGGTTTGTTTTAACTAAATGCATGCAATGATAGATTACATAAATGAGATGAATAAAAAGAAAATTGGAAACCTGAAAACAGAAGCACCCATCGTAGCCAAAGATTCCTTCATCCGCTGATCTCTATCACCACTACTAACATGGCAGAAAAGTAAAACAATAGTGAGAAATGACTTTGTACCCATGATAACATCAATGAAAGACTACTTACCAAAAAAGCATGTGTTATATATACACAAAATACCAACTGACATCACAAGGTTAACAACAGATACAACGATCAGTTGGATGTTCAGAACAGCCATGACTCCCTGCATACAATGCATTTACAAATCACGTAAACAAAATTAAAAATTTTCAAGGCTCAACATGAACGAAATATACTAGGAGATCCATAAGGATCATCACCAGTACAAGAAAGATTGTTCCCGAGCTCCATATGCTGCAATGAAAACTTCTTATTGCAACTTGAAGTAAAATTAATCAGAAAATAAGTTACAAACTTACCTGCATGTAATAACCAGGTAAACAACAAATACAGCGCCTGTAAAATATAGGAAATTATGTTATGGGTTTGGAAATTTAGCCAAACAGTTTAGCGTATAGAAGATAAAAAATCACTTACCAGTAGCTATTGCAAGACTGGCCAATGCTGTCTTCCATATGTCAAGATATTGCTCAAAGAACAAGTAAAAATCGAATAAGGAAAAACCTCAATCTGTAAAAGGAGGTAATCGTTAGAACAGGAAACACTATACAAAAAACCTTGAAGTGATAAGATGGGCGGGTCAGGTTGAAATGTGCCATTTTTTAGTATGGGTCAAAACAGGCAAGTCGGGCTGGGTTGACCCGCAACCAATTTTTTTTTTATAAAAATAATTGTGTTAGTTAGAATTACGATGTTTATTACCATAAATGTCTAAATTTTTAAATAAAACTGATTTGAAATGGTGTATGCTTTTAACATAGACATTAGGTGATGTGCAATCCGTTACTCGTTTTAGCTAAGTTTTGTAGTTTGACCCATTGTAGATAAAAAGAACGCAAATCGACCAATTTGTAAGTAAATAGGTAAAAACATCCACCATGCTTAAATGTATTACCTTTAAGGAATTGGAGACCTAAGAGCTAAATTATCGTGCAGCCCTCATTGAGTCCACAAAATTAACCTGAATTAAAAATTATTTTTAATCATTTAATCGGGTGATATAAATACACTCTTTAAATTGTATAGTGACGCACCATATAGTAGTTGACAAAAGAACCATGGTTCTGTATGAATCATGTTACTACATATGCTATGTCTTCTAGAGTGTTGGTGTATATTGTGCATGTCTGCCACTGTACGAATAGGCAAGATAGAGCGTGTGTTGAATATTGTATAGAGTAGTGTGTATAACGGATAAGGTTTTGATATTGTCGTAGTCCATCCGGACGGATGGACAACATGTTCATCCGTAAACCCCATCCGCCATAGGTTATGAAATGTAAAAGTCCATCCAGACCGATGGAGTCCATCCTGATAGATGGACATAGGCTCATTTGGGCGGATAGGCTGTTGCCTATAAATAGGGATGTGGGGTTCCCATTTGGATAGGATTTTTGGTTCTCTAAGGGGAGATGTTGTCCAACTAGTTTCACGGGTATGTAATTGTTATACATTAATAGAATTATAGAAACCAGATTAAATTGACTTGTTTGGAGTCGTTCTTTATCTTTTACTCATTTCTTATCACCGAACTGATCATCTCGGGACCAAAGCTCCGTCAAACTCACCGGATCCTGGAATCTCAATTGGTATTAGAGCTACGGTACCGATTCAATCGACCTAACAGTTGATTGAATCACCTACGCTCAATAATTTTGGATGTGTAGTGAGTTTTGACGTAAAAACATAGAAAAACATAAAGTTGAAGGTCAATTCATGGATGAAATTCAAAATTGAAGACATCATCATGTTCGGAATTGATTTTCGATCAATCCTGTGAAGTTTCATCATGAAATTCAAAGTAATAAAGATTCTGGATCGAAATATGTGGTTCGAATAAAGATAAATTGTGACAAACATTGTTTATTATTAAAATGAGTATCTAAGTCTATCCTAACTTGATTTCTTCTTCATCTTGACTATCAACCTACAACATGTATTAAAATATGATCAACAATAATGTTGGCGAGTATACAAGTTTGATACATAACATAAATAGAATAAAAGTTTAAATGTGCTCATATCCAACATGAATAACATAATACAAGTTACTAATATGCTGAAACGGTATAAGCTATATGTTCAAACCCAAAGTTTCCAACACAATTTTGCATGTACCCAAGACTCAAGGGAGGTTAACATGTTTGACTTAACAATACCCCAAGACTAAAGGGCGGTGCGTTACTCCTATAGCGCTATAATTGTTAAGGTAGGCTTGTACGAAGTTAATGAGCATATAGACACGAAAAGTTTACATAGCATATGAGATTAACAAGCATCAAGATGTTTCATGTTTAAATGTGGATAGAGTGTGATGAATACAAGTTTCAAGTGTTGCGTGATTTTATATAGAATACATGTTGCACCCAAAGTGTTTAAAATTAAAATAAGATCGAGTATACTCATAGTGGTTGATTATGGAGATTCCTTGAAATAACGCACGAGTAACGTTTGGGGAAAAGGATTTCGAATGAACAGAAACAATCACCCTGGATAATTAAATAACACGTAACGATCTTGTTAATATATAGGTTAGATATAAAATTCCATAATATTTATGATTTACAAATTAATAATTTGTATATTATATTTTATTTCATTAATAAAAAAATTTTGTTATAAAAAGAATTATAAGATAATTCATTTATGTTATTAATTAAGAGGTTTTGTTATAAAAGAAAATGAATTAGAAATAAATAAAAAGAAAAGCTGTTAATTATTGATATTTTACGATTTTTATTAAAATGAAAAAATGAAATTTAAATAAAAAAAACAACCAAACTACGGCCCAAAACGGTGCACGAAGCCCGACCACTAGGCTACGTATCTAACGGCCAAGCATTTGCGATTTAATTACATTCATACAGAATCTGATCATCTAACAATGATTCAAGAAAGACAGCGACTTTTTAGGAAGTACGGGTCGAACCCGTGACCTCTGCTTGTGATTACAGGCACATAACCACTAGTCCACAGCAACAGAATTGAGAGATTTTGAAGTTATAAATCATTTATACACTGTTGAACCGTATCATCTTCTTCAAAAATCAAAACAACAGAACCGGTTATGTACATGTATATTCGTATATATTTTTCTTTCTTGTTTCAGTTATCATACACAGGGGCGGAACTAATTAAGAATGAGCCGTAGCACGGGCTACGGCTCAACCCCGTATTCGTATTCGCAGTGTGTTTTTTTTTTCGATTTTATACATAGCCTACCCAAAAACATATACGAGGATACCCCTAAGAGAAAATTATGAAACTTGATATTATTCATTAAGCCCAAAACATGTTTAGTAACAAAGCCTAAATAATTAGTTTTATGATAATTAAGCCCAAATTCTAATAACTAATAAAGCTCATATAATAGAATAAGTGATCTTATGCATCGTATGGTTGAAATGGGAACACATAGTTCTTGTCCTTTGGTTTATTGGGTAGTGAAACTAGCTTTAGTTTTACCTGTTGCAACCGCAACCGTTGAAATATGTTTTTTGAAAATTGAAGATTATCAAGACGGATTTACACAATCGAATGGGCCCGTAATTTTTGAACAATGGCATGTTTGTGCGGTTGAAAAGAATTATTTTCATAAAGTAAAAGACGACGATGTGATGGAACGATTTCAATCTACAAAAAAAGAATAGACGAAATCTATTAGTTATTTGTTTGCTTTATTTATTTATTGTCTTTTTTTTTTACATTGTATGATTGCACGATAATTTTTTTTTTTGATACCTCTGATTTAATGGGCTAGTTCCGCCACTGATCATACATATATATATATATAAAAGATGAGAAAAAATGGATTGAAGGTAAGGGTGTACCAAAACAACAGTGCCGATTCGAGCCTCGACCGTGTTCCAGCGTCGTCTTCTTCTCCAGCAAGGTTGTGGCTTTCTCCGGTGACTTCGATTCCGGCTGTGTGCAGGTGGGTTTGGGATTGGAGAAAGGGTATGTATTAAAGCATTAACAAACCCGCAACGATTTCTTATAAAGATCAAAATTGTTAAACTTTCCGAAATGAGAGCAAAGTTTGCGTGTGAGGTAAGGTCCGGAATTACGTCTTGGTTCATGATTGGTTTTAACTAGAGAAAACCGTGTAATCATCCTCCATTTCGACAAATCACGAACAATCAAAAAGGAAACTCGTTCAATATCTTCGTTGTTAACAGTTTGGGTGGCAAGTATGTTTTTAAAAGAAGCTTACAGAAAACGCATATAATTCATTTGGATGAGAACCTTGTGTGGTGCATTGGTGCGTGTTGTTTGTTTGAAACGGGTAGACCCGGGTTTGATTCCCGCGTTTACCGTTTCTTGTTTCCTTTTTAATTTAAATGGTACCGGGTAGCATCATTGAATTTTCCGAACCGAAGGATTTCAATTCGGCACCAACTTTTGGTGTTTTCTGTATCTTTGTCTGTTTTTAGCTTTTTAAATTAAGGATAAAAAACTTTCAATGATTATTTATTTCGTGAAGATTTCGAGTTTCAAGGATTAGGATCCGAATTTCATTACTATATGAGCTTTAACGAGTATCAATTATCAACGTGTAATAAAGGATCAAAAATCTTGGAAAATATATCGTTCAAAATGTGAATTTTGATTATCAGTTGCACATATGAATAACACGAATATGATTAAAATAACTTCGTTTTCATTATGATCAATAGTCTCGGTTTACAAATTGAAACGAAATAGATTACAATCAAGAGTACAAGTGTCTAAAAATGGAAAGTACAACACTTGCTAAAACATGAAAGTTACAAAAAAGAGAAGCGTTATAGTTAGTTTTGATTGATTCAAGTTTCTTTTACGCTTTGATAATAAAATAGTTATCAATTGTAAAATTTTACCCAAGCGCGTAAAAAAAAACTTGCATCAGTCAAAACTAACGCCTGAACATTTTTTTTTTACTTTTTTTATAGATATGTTTATAATGTTTTCATCTACGTTTGTGCAAAAAAATTTTGTACTAACTCACCCTGGATCAAAAAAATCTCACGGTTCTTGCAACTCATAGTGGTTTTCATTTGAACCAAATCCTCTCTATATATATATATAAATAGGGGGCGCTAAAATGAAAACCACCCCAGTTAAGAGAACCACAAGAACCACTCTCCACCAATCAGAGTATGACACATATACACTATTATTTTGAAACATAAAGGTTATTTTGGTAATTTACTCAAAATGTCAAATCTACACTCTCTCTCTATTTAAAGTCTTATCAGACTTTTCCATCCATCATCTCTCTCTTAAAATATCATCCTCCTGCTTCAAATTTTTACCTAAAACAAAACCCAAATCAAAAATCAATCCAAACACACAAATCCAAAACAATCTGAGAGGTTTGAGAGATGAAGGACTGACGTGGTGGCAGGGGGTGGTGGAGAGTTGCGGATGAAGGACTGACGGTGATGGCAGGGGACAGACGGTGGTGGCAGGGGATGGGCGGTGGTCGCCGGTCTTCGTCGCAGTTGTCGTAGTGACGGTCTCCACCATCATCTCCAACTTTTACCTCATCTCTCATCATGAAGACGGTGGTGGGAGTTGGTTGGTCGGAATACAGTGATTCTGGTTACCGGGCTGCCAACGACGATGATTTATGGCTACCGGCTGCCGGCGACAACGAATAGTGGTGGTGGGTTGTTTTTACAAACCCAAAATCATCCCCTAAAAGGGCATTTTGGTCTTCTCCGGTGGACGTCGTGTAACACCCCAAAACCCGAATGTTTACATTCATCATATGTGTAACGTCCCAAAATTTAAATGTTTATATTTTCCATATGTTCCATATGATAAAACATGAAATAAAATGACTAGGCTATTTAACCTAGTTAAATTACTTAGTCAAAACGAGTAAGGAATGGGTTGGTGGCAATTGTGAAGGTGTGACAAAGTTGAGGTACTAAATTTGGTAGAAAGGAATCAAGTTTGATAAAAACACCTAAGTGTGTGTGGTGTGTGTGTATTCGATCAGAGAGAGGGAGAAGATAAGAAACCCTCTTCAACTCAAGTATGATACAAATTGATCAAATTAGGATGGAGATTGGAGTCAAATCGGATGCATGAGCTTAGATTCTTAATCATCTAGACAAGATGAACATGTGGTAAGTTGAAATTTGTGATTTGTTGATCTTACATGAAGTAGGTAATAATTAATCCACGAATTAGTATGAAATTAAGCATGATTATGTGTTAGAATCGCTATATAAAACTTGTATTATGTATGATTTCGACTAATTTGATGTTTTAAGATGAAACCCATTTGTGATGGTGAAGATGGTGACATGGATATATCATCCATGTCCAATTCTTGTTCAATGATGATGTACTATGTTATGTATGATAGATTCTCGTTAGATGAATTAAAAGAAATGTGGCGTTTGATATGTTTGATGTTTATGTATGAATGATACTTGTTGATTAGTAAGAAGATTTGATGAATTATGAATAAGCTTGGATGATTATACATAAATTAGTTGTACATTGTGCATTAAAGGGTGTACGCACACCAAGTGTTTGATGAAATGCCTAGTATAAGCTAGCATGTGAAATTATACGCTAAATAATGGATGAAAATGTGTAGAGTTTGATAATAACGTGATTGATGATAATAAAACATGAGAAGATATATTGAAGAAGGATTTTGTAAGATGGGGTAGTTGATGGTATGATTTGGGTTGAATTATGCATTAGGAATTTGCACTCTACGCTTGAATGATGATGTGCATATCATATGTCGGATTAGTGACTAAATGGTAATTTGGATATGGATGTGCACTAAATGGGTAGTTGTGGACTTACTAGTAAAGAATGATGTTGAGATTATGTTAATTTACTAGCTTTGAATGTGGATGACAATTGTAGGATCATGAGAGCTTTAGTTTGTATTGATTTGGTTGTATATGTGCATGATGTAACGTGATGATCATGTGGTTAAAAACATATTGCATAATGAGTATGAAATGTAGATAGTGTCATTAGTATAGCCTAACATTATGACACAAATATATGAGGTTAAGTCGAAAGTTCATATAATGAACCGTTGACTTCTGAAAGTCAACTACGCATAAGAAGCATGGTTAGAATTGATGTCATAATTGTGAGATTTTAGAAATTCATATGGTATATGTTATATCAATATGTGCTATATAGAATGACATGATGAATCATATGAGTTTAAAAGGATGTGATTTTGAATATATGCCTTATATTTGTTAGAATTGACTAATGAAGGTCAAATGCGAGATATGCATTTGTTATGATCGTTGACATGTAATATCTCGTATGTTAAAAAGAATGTAAATGTGGTGACATGTAAGGATAAGCATTTGGTCAAAGTGACGCAAGCATGGAATGCTCACGGGTCAAAAGGACACAAGGAAGCGAATTCAAATAGGTAAGTGATCCCGGTTCACTTCTTAATATGTATATAGAATTTTCATGTTTATGAATGTGGAGAAATCATGTAAGGTTGTGTAGTGAATGAGAGTATTAAGATTAGTGTTGTTTTAGTGTAACGAATGAGATATCCATAACGAAGGTATATTAGTAGGATTAAACGGGTCAAATAATGGTATAAAGGATTTATAAGCCATTTGCTTATAAATCAGCTTTTGGTGCGACCCAGGGTGATAAACGGACCCGTAATTATATTACGGTCGCATAGAAACAAGAATCATGTAATTTGGATATGTAGATCAAAAGTTATGACAATTTTAAGTTGGATTTTTGTTTAAAACTGGAGCTGGGTAACTGCAGCAGCAAACAAGCAAACCTTCTGTCAAAAACGGGGTGTAGCGTCGCGCGACGCCCACTCCTTATACCCGTCGCGTACGGCGACGCCCTAAATTTCCGAAATTTGTTTGAATTTTGTTGTTTTAACTCATGAAACTTGTTTCTATGCATTATTAAGTTATCAAAACCATTTCTTGTTTGATTTCACATCCGGACTCGATGTTTTAATGATTTCCAAAGTCCTATAATTTATTTTAAAGCCTGTCTAGAACACAAGTGATGTTATAAGCCTCCGGATAACGAAAGTATGGATTTTCCTTTCGTGTTAGTGAAGGAAGTCTATAAGTAATCGATTTTACGAACGAGAGGGTATGCAGGATTGTAAGTATAAAACTTATATCATGGTAGTTGTGATTATGACAAGAAGGGTGGGATTAAGTGAATAAAAGTGGTAATCGAGAGTTCGCATGTATGTGTGTGTATGTGAATGTGTACGTATATATGTAGGTGTATGTGTTTGTGTTTGTACGTATTTAGGAATTAGGAAGGTATACATATGTGAATGTGAAACGTTATAAAAGCATAAAGGAATGTTTTCAACACATTTGGACATTGATGATTACTAATGTTGTGCTTTGAGATTTGAAAGGTAATGTAGGTATGAGATCGTCGGGCTATGAAGGATTGAAGCCGAATTTGGGATAAGAAAATTTAAGAGAATGCTCAAATGAACCTATGTTTACATCATAGACTGTTTTATGTATCCCTATTATCTAGAATAACGATGTATGGTGTGTTAATGACTAATGATTAAGTTGTACGTGATGTCCACATGTAACGCACGGATTCCTCTACCACTATCGAAGATAAGCGGGCGTAGATTGAGTCAAAGAGCAAGGATTGTACGGGAAGAACGGTCACCTAGCTTGGATTATGTAACACATGTAGTATTATTTTTTATTATTTTGAATGTTGTTGATTCATTTAGTATGTTAAACCTTTTGTAACTGAGTCTTTACGTAAGCAATGTATTAGTAAAGAAAGAAATTTTTTAAAGCCTCGTTTTTTCGCTGCGTCTATTCAAGGTTAAAGATGTTAGGGTGTTTCACGCCGCCGCCGCCAGAGTTGGCTCCAGTGGACCACTGTAAGCCGCCTTCAGAACCGGCCTTGCTGGAAAAGAGCGGTGGTCCCGGTGGTTTGGTTATGCTTTTTTGTAAGACCCTTACTATTATTTTATGATTTTCGTATAATTTAAGTCCATAATCATGTAATTACGGTTACAATTACAATGAAAAATACGGGTTTATTAAAAACTTATACAATTTAAAATAATAAACATAATGTGATTTAATTCATCATTTAAGAATAACGACGAAACAACTTGCGGAAGCTTCATATTCGTGTGTTCGGTCCTTTGTCATCGCTTGATCTCCATCCGGGTACACTTGATATCACCTATGATCAAAACCAACATATAAGTTAGTTTTGATAACTTAAATATAAGTTTAAACAAGTTCTACGCATCAAATAATCAACAAAATAATTATTTCCAACTTTGATGTCTCTCGCGTGTCACGCGAGACTCATCTCAACGTGTCGCGTGTCGCGACAGAAACAACATTGCCCGTCGCGTGGCGCGGGGGAGACCCTTTTCCAGCGATTCTAGGTCTGGGAGCTGCATATCCGTTTTGCGTGATTCTTTTTCCTACGCGTCAAATTCAAATTTATAAGCTTAAGGCTTATAAATCCCTTTTTATGATTATTCGACCCGTTTAGAGAATTTGAACTTTTAGGTTTAAATTTCACTCATTCTTTTCACCCATCCTTTTACCACATTTGTATTATCTACTTATATTCCACCACAACTATTCTTGTGGTGGGTTTAGTATATTCGAACAATTTTTTCGGATTCTACTCTTCGGTTGGTTGTTTTACGGAAAAGACCCGTTTCTAGGCATTTAACCCAAAAAGGCCTATGTTTAAAACCTTTATGCTTACTAAAAAGCTCACCTAATTAGAATAAATATTCCTAAACGACCTCAAAGGGGCATTGCCCAATTTACCCTTCAATGGCGTTTTGGTCAACTTCAGTCCCTCCTTTACGACGAAGGACTTTAACTAATTATTTAACCAAAAATTGCACTTTCAACTATAAGTCTATATAGGGTCAACAAATAGACCCGATTTATACATCGCTTTAATCATCGCACAATCTATGGCGACGCAATTATCCGATTTACTAATCGCTCCTGTCAATATAAGACTTGACAACTACATTGGTCGCTATTGTCAAATGGCGTTGTCACCACCATTCGACCTGTTTGGCCTATATGCCCAATATTACCCCTTTTTACCATTAATCATGGTTTTCATCACTTTGGCTTATTCCGACCCATTTCAATTTACGTCGGAACATCACATTTCAAATATTAGCTTATCATTTTCATAACCTTTATAATCATTACGCATTCTAAGATAAAAGGGTGTAAGATTCACTTACCTTGCATCCATGCCACGCTTTTCTTTCCATAGTCGCTCCATTTGACCCGCTTCATCCACAAGCTTCCACCTAGTTTGTTAAGTGCCAAACTATTATCCAATGTTCACAAGGTTGTTAGATTAACCATAATTTAATATGATCTTCCACCTTACACATTTCTATGCATTCATCCGAACACTTAATATAATCACGTTTTACACACAACCAAGTAGACCGCGATTTCATTTAGGCATTTCATATCACTGTAAATGGGCTGTTTTTGGTGACTTGTTTAACCTGTTTACAAGTCTTCAAAAATTATGATTTTTTCATGTGGCGTACCTCACGAAGGGTTAGGCGTTGTGCTAAAGTTTAAAGATCTAACTCTTTACCAAAAATTCATAAAAATTCATGTACTAAGCTACAATCAGATTCGTCACTTCTGACTGCAGCTTACGGAAAAATTCATTTAAAATTCCTCGTTTATCCGATTGACGAAATTCCAATTGACGATTCTTTTAATCACTTAAAAAAATCTACGGTAAAAATTTGAGATCATAACTAAATCTCTAAATTGAGTTATGATATTCGTAATGGGCTGCAAATTCTGCCAGAAAACGCAGCTTAAACATTCGATACGGAAAAATTCATAAAACTTTCAGTTTTCGTCGAACAAATGCGATTCCAGTGGGGTTTTAAAGATACTTCCTGGAATTACATTTTTAACTCAAGAAACACATGTTTTTGTCACGTTTTGTCCATGTTACAGCCAATACAAGTCGGCTGTAAATTCTGATCAGGAGCTGTTTGAATTCAGCTTTCAATTAAAGCATGTTCTTGACATCATAACACTATTTTTTTAGCAATCAAAACCCTAAAAACATCTCATACATGAATTTAGCATCAACAAAATCTGAATTTACTTGAGCTAGGCATGATTTCAATATATACTTGTCTAGGGTTTACTCCTAAACACTACAATGTTCCTATTTCATCCATATAACAAGAATGCATCAACAATTTTTGAATTCTCTAGGTTTACTCAGAAATTCAACTAGAGATTTCTCATGAAATTTACATACCTTGTGACTCCTTTTTCAGTGGAGATCACTAATTCGTGCTCGGATTTTGATTTGGGATTGATTTGGACCTTCAATTTGGACAATTTGCATGAACTAGGGTTTGGTGGAGGATGTTTGGTGGCCCCTGTGTTTTTGATCGAACCAGACACACACACACAAGTGTGTGTTTGGTTTTTTTTTCTTTGTTTTAATAATATAAGTTTCAAACTTAACACATTTGGTCCCCAAACTATTATTAGGTTCTTATTTTAGTTGTTTTTTTAACCTTCTAACATATTACTACAAGGCTTCTTTCTAACTAGGTTATTTTTATTCCTAGTTATTTTAATGGGTTCGGGAAATTATAACCCGTTTTATTTTAAGTCTCGTTAACTCGGGCCTTATATATACTTTGTTTTCCTCAACAGCTTTTATTCCTTTTTATTTAATATTAGGTTTCTTTATTAAATCCCTAATATTTACCGGGTTAATTTCACCACTAACGGTATTTTACCCATTCATAAATATTAACGTGATTTGATTACCAAACCCGTTTTCGGGGTGTTACAAGTCTACCCCCTTTAAAGAGGTTTCGTCTCCGAAACCTTATTTATTTAGTTCCTTTTTATTTTAGACCTAACGAACTTAGTTTCGTTTCCATTCGAGCATTGCTCGTTTTTAATAATTCCATAATCTTACCGGGAATGTACGGTAATGTCTTTCGGGCTCCAAAGTGGTGCCCGACTCCTTTTGGATGCTACATTCTTGCATCCTTCTTTTAATTTACATCCTTGTTCCTCAAGTCAAGGATTATTATAAGCCACATCGCATGTGCCTTTCATGCATAAGGCCTCATAGGCCGTTAGTTTCTTCTAAAATTCCTCTTTTTTATCACTTTTAATAACGAGTCATCTTTTGGCCACTCGGTTATCTGAGGTAGTCAATACATCATCCTATGCTAACTTTATTGAGGCAAATGCTTTATTAATTTATAATTACTGTTTTGACCTTAAATGGTCTTCGCGGCTATGTAACATCTGTTCTTGTAATCAATATGAACAGTTCTATTATCAATAAAACAATGTTATTTGATCCCAATGTTTGTTTGTTTGTGTTTTACATTTTTCATACTTTGACTTTTATGTAATTTCAAACTTTACATCACTTTCTGGAGAGTTATACGCAAACTGGTGCGTAAACGTAATCAGTTTAATGCGAAAAATACTCTGGAACATCAACGTATACTTAACATACCTTAAATAACCCTTACATAACTTAGAAATAAGTTTTGAAGGCTTTGGTATGGCAAAAACAAGTTAATTCGACTACAGGGACTAAACTTGACAAACTGCGAAAGTATGCCAATTTGAACTGTAACGAACATTCCGAAACATGACCATAAGTTAAACACACCTTAAATATCCTTTACATAGCTTAGAAATAGGCTTTGAGGGGTTCGGTGTGCTAAAATAAACTTTTGGGCCATTCAGGGACTAAAAGTGTCAAAAAGTGCACAAGTTTGCATTTTCGCGCATAACTTACGTTCTGAATACATCTGGACATCCACAAATTTATGTAAGCACTAAAATATTTTATTTTAGTGTTTGGCATAAGAGAAATTCATTCGTTGCGTCATTTGGATCGTTTTACGCGCTTGTGCGCATTCCGTCGTAATTAAGCGAACATCACGTTCGTACGGCCAAACGAACCAACATCCGACATATTTTTGAGCATGTTTCATTTCCACAATGTTTAGGCATCATTTTAGGGCCTTAAAGTTGGCTTTACGGGCCTTAGAAGTGTCGGAAATGGCCTTAAACACGTGCAGGGGCTGAAACTGTCATTTTTGAAACTTATGTTCTGATCAGAAGCCCCAGGCGGCCCGCCTGAGGTTTGCCTGATTCTGAAGCGGGCCGCAACAGCCCTTCAGATCAGCAAAGGTCAAGTAATCAGCTGATTTAAGCTTTTAAACCCCTCCAAAGGTCAAGTGCCACATGTTGAACTCTTATGGTGGCCAAAAATCAGTCACCACAACATTGCAACAAGTGTACGGGCTAGATCATTCCCTCTTTTCCAAGAAACGATCCTAACAGTGGACCGAAATCTATAAATACCCATCACATTTTCACTCATTCCTCACAAGAATCTGATCAATTGTGCTCTAAGTTGAAACCTTTGTTTCATACCTGAGCTATTTTGATCTAGATTAGCATTCGGGGACCCTTCGTAAGTGTTCCTTCGTTCTTTTATTGCTTTTCGAGTCCGAAAGTCAAACTTTGTTTGACTTTCTGCATTGACCAGTTTATGGTCGATGCGAAGTTCGTTTGAACTTCATAACGTGAGCGTGATCACGATGGTTATAGTCCCTAGTGACTATACCTACTGATTACCACGTTATCTAGGCTCAGTGACGAGCCGTAGTTTCGGTCAGAATACGTATTCTTGCGTATTTTGTAACCAAACTACTCTTAGGTATCACAACCGTTTGTTGTGATACCAAACCTGTTTTATAAACTTAGTTAAGCATGTTTTAACATGCTTAGCTCGTCACTTTTAGTTTAGTGCTTATATAGGGTCGTAAGGTAAGCGATCTAAACAATCGCTTATACTTTCGAACCCGACCCGTTTGGTCGATCATTAGGATCCGAACAAACACATTAGGTGACCATAGTATATAGGGAATAACCTTCTGAGGTTATACCTTATGGTCGCTTCGTTTAAGTAGTTGTATGATAGGTAGTTTATATGCCTTAGGTAAATTACCAAAATACCCCTTTTGATGCCAAAATTCGTTTTAATCATATGTAACATAACTTTTGACAAATAAACTAATTTGACAACCATATTAGACATGTTAAGGCATATTTTACTTATCATAGGACTAGTTAGGCGGTCTGAACGCGTTATACGCGAACGACGTGTTAAAGTAGCATAAGCTACCTAAACGGGTCGTAATGGGTCGTAAGCACTTAGGTTAGGTTTCATTTAGTATGTAGGCTTTGTTAAACCATTTTACACGAGTCTCCATACTCGTTTGGTTTACGAACCTTCATTCTATCCGGTCTTCCGATTTAGGTCCGGGTTATTAATGTAGTTACCTATATTAGGTGCCGTTTGATATTCCGTGATCTCTAGCATTGCTTGGTGGTTATCTTAGGACTTCTGAGCAATCTCAAGTGAGTACATAGAACCCCTCTTTTACTGTTTTCCAAAACGTTTTGGGGTGGAACACATGTGCCTACTTGTTACTTTCATGCTTTCCTGTTTTCATATAATATACATGCTATGTTTGTTAGTACATTATAGTACATGATTTCATTACATTTCATGCTATATATGTCCATTGTGTGCATACTTAGTACATTGTTTTACATTACATTTCTACTATGTATGTTAACTGATAGCATGCTAGCACATTGATTTACATGACTTTTCTGCTTAGTATGTTAACTTAGCATACTTAGTACATTGTTTTCATATAACATGTTCACTTTTGCTATGACATTTGGTTTGCACAAACGAGACTATTATACGTTCATTAACATTAGCTACGCCGCTCGGTAGTAAGTACTGGTACCATAGGACTTGACAAATCCCATTCCTGACATCCCGGGTTTGTTTGGATGTAAGGAATGACTGAATCCGAAAACATTTCTTTTGATAACCTTGACTGAAAGGGTTATCCGACTGTCTCAAGGCTTGAATGTATGCGTTAACTTACCACATAAATGTTTGTATCAATGTAACATGCATTACTTTGCAAAACATAACTTTTTGATATATTCAAAATACTTTGTTTTGTACATTTATACATTTTGGACTATGTGACAATGCTTTACTTACAATACATAACTTTTGTTACACATTACTTGACTACTTTTGGACTTATAAACATTTGACATGGCTTATACAAGGACTTTTGACTATTGGTTTAAACATAGACTTTATACATTGGTGGTTTGTTTAAGTGATCTAAGTAACGAGGCATGTGTAATATGATACAAGCATGGTGGATACGCCGCTAGTACTTCCTATATATAAGTGTTTGTATGGTATTACATATTGTAGCGTTAGTTAAATCATTTCAATTTGGACATATGACATTTTATACAAATAACATACTTTTCACAAGACATTGTTTTACAAAACAACTTATCTTATACAAACTCATTTTACTTGGTTATTTATTTAACCATACTTTATAATCTTACTTATACATATCATCTGATCTTATCGTTTTTCAAATGTTTTACAAGACAAAACAATTTACAAGGTTCATGACTGACTATTATTAAACAATTTCTTAAACTTAAGTCATGAATCCTATTTTCACAAAACCTATGTATCTCACAGGCATTTTTATGCTGACGTACCTATTTTCACATGTGTTTTCAGGAGCTTTTCCGTAGGATGAAGATCGTGACACTAGGGCGGACCTGTGCCTTAGAGACGTAAAATGATGAAAGACTTAGTTTAATTATGTTATAAACTCTTTAATTTCTGTTTAAGACGATGAAACTCTTATGTTAATAAATAAAATACAACTTTGAACACCATGGTTATGAAACAATTAATTCTGTTACAACACTCCCCGACGTTTTCCGCCACGTCTTGTACGCTATACGTGGTCGGGGTGTGACAGGCTAGGCTTACTAGCTACCGGTTACCTTATATTTCAACATTTGGGTATCTTATATCGCCATCATCGGCCTTTTGCGTGTTTATGATTTCATATCTTGTAACTCACGTTAGAACGTGGTTATGTTCATATCGCTTTTGTGACCATGATCTCCTCACGTCATGTTTTAAGTTTATGTCGACCCTTCATTATCGAAAATCTTTCTTTCGAGTGTATCAATTTTTTTTACACCTATCGGTGTTTACATCCTTTAATATTAACCACTTCCAATTTCATCTCATAATATTCATATCAGTTAAAACGTCTGTCACACCCCGACCACGTAGAACAACAAAACGTGGCGGAAAACGACGGGGAGTGTTGTAACAGAATCATTGTTTCATAACACATGGAAATTGAAATATTGTTTTATTTATTTAAAGAGTTACAATGTCTTGAAAATCAAAGAAACATAACATAAATAACTAGTCTTGCATCTTTTATTGTCACTAAGGCCCAAGTCTACCTATGTGTATCTTGATAAGTCCTATGCATCATCTCCTGAAAACACATGTGAAAATAGGTACGTCGGCATAAAAATGCCTGTGAGATACATAGGTTTTGTGAAAATAGAATTCATGACTTATGTTTGAGAAAATGTTTAGTCATGAACCTTGTAATTTGCTTTGTCTTGTAAATCATTTGAAAAACGATAAGATCAGATGATATGTATAAATAAGAGAATAATGTATGGTTAAATGAATAACCATGTAAAATGAGTTTGTATAAAATAAGTTGTTTGTAAATTAATGTCTTGTGAAAAGTATGTTATTTGTATAAAATGTTAAATGTCCAAATTGAAATGATTCAAATAACGCTACGATATGTAATACCATACAATCACTTATATATAGGAAGTACCAGCGGCGTATCCACCATGCTTATATCATATTACACACGCCTCGTTACTTAAATCACTTACTCAAACCAAACAAACAATGTAAGATGTCTACGTTTAAGCCAATTGCCAAACGTATTGAATAATATGTCAAAATGTTTATTGTCAAGATGTAAGTCATGTAATGTATAACCAATGTCAATAATGTTTATGTGTCAAATGTAAATCATGTAATGTGTAACCAATGTCAATAATGTTTATGTGTCAAATGTAAATCATGTAATGTGTAACCCAAAATGATATGTATGGCTAGTGAAAAGATATCAACTAAACCATATGCACAAAAACAAATTATTGAAGTAAAACATGGTTTAAATCAAAGCTATATTTTGTGGAACAAATGCATGCTAAACTAATATAAACATCTATGCGGTATTGTGAGAATGCATACATCCAAGCCTTGGGACTATGGCGATAAACCCTTAAACAAATTAAAGGTTTATCTAAGTTATGTATATCGAATTCGGTCATTCCTTTCATCCAAACCTACCCAGGATGTCCGGAACGGGAGTTGTCAATTCCTATGGTACCACTACCTACTAACGAACGGCGTGATCGGTGTTAATGAATGTATATTGATCCATCAAAACAAACCAAATATCATATCAAAATGTAAGCATGTGAATGAATAATAAATGTACTAAGTATGATGAACATACATAGCATGTGATGTGAAACAAATGTACTAAGTATGATGAACATACATAGCATGTAATGTAATGTAAAACAATGTACTAAGTACACACACAATGGGCATACATAGCATAAAATGTAATGTAAAATAATGTACTAAGTACGCACACAATGGGCATAAGTAGCATAAAATGTAATGTAAAATAATGTACTAAGTACGCACACAATGGGCATACGTAGCATAAAATGTAATGTAAAATAATGTACTAAGTACGCACACAATGGGCATACGTAGCATAAAATGTAATGTAAAATAATGTACTAAGTACGCACACAATGGGCATACATAGCATAGAATGTAATGTAAAATAATGTACTAAGTACGCACACAATGGGCATACGTAGCATAAAATGTAATGAAATTATGTGCTATAAATGTACTAATGAACATAGGAAGTATATGATGTGAAAACAGGAAAGCATGAAAGTAACAAGTAGGCACATGTGTTCCACCCCAAAATGTTTGGAAAACAGTAAAAGAGGGGTCTATGTACTCACTTGAGATTTCTCAGAAGTCCTAAGATAACCACCAAGCAAAGCTAGAGATCACGGAATCAAACGGCACCTAATATAGGTAACTATGTTAATAAACCGGACCTAACTCGGAGGATCGGATAGAATGAGGGTTCGTAAACCAAACGAGTATGGTGACTCGTGTAATATGGTTTAACAAAACCTACATACTAAATGAAACCTAACATAAGTGCTTACGACCCATTACGACCCGTTTAGGTAGCTTATGCTACTTTAACGCGTCGTTCGCGTGAAACGCGTTCGGACCGCCTAACTAGTCCTATGACAAGTAGAATATGCCTTAACATGCCTAATATTGTTTCCAAATCAGTTTAGATGTCAAAAGTTATGTCGCATATGTTTATAATGAATTTTGGCATCAAAGGGGTATTTTGGTAATTTGCCTAAGGCATATAAACTACCTATCATACAACTACTTAAACGAAGCGACCATAAGGTATAACCTCGGAAGGTTATTCCCTATATACTATGGTCACCTAATGTATTTGGTCGGATCCTAATGATCGACCAAATGGGTCGGGTTCGAAGGTATAAGCGATTTATTAGATCGCTTACCCTCACGACCCTGGACAACGTGGTAATCAGTAGGCATAGTCACAAGGGACTATAACCATCGTGATTACGCTCACGTTGCGAAGTTCAAACGAACTTCGCATTGACCATAAACTGGTCAATGCAGAAAGTCAAACAAAGTTTGACTTTCGGACTCGAAAAGCAATAAAAGAACGAAGGAATACTTACGAAGGGTCCCCGAATGCTAATCTTGATTCAAGTAGCTCAGGTATGAAACAAAGGTTTCAACTTAGAGCTTCTCAAATCAGATTCTTGTGAGGAATGAGTGAAGTTGAGGTGGGTATTTATAGGATTTCCCGAACCGTTATGATCGTTTCTTGGAGAAGAGGGAATGATCACATCCCTACACTTGTTGGAATGTTGTGGTAGCTCATTTTGCCCCCACCATAAGAGTTTGACACATGGCATTGGCCTTTGGAGGGTTTAAGGGCTGTTAACATGTGTTTAAATGGCTTTTTCTGATCAGAAGGGGCCTCGCGTGACGCCAAGGGGGCTAGGTGTCACGCTAAGGTCCCTTTGTTCAGCAATTGGTTTCCAAAGCTTCCAATTTAGTCCCCGTTGCGTATTAAGGCCATTTTCGACATGTTTAAGGCTCGTTAAATCATTTTCAAGGCTCCAAAAGGATGCCTAAACATTGTGGACATGAAACATGCTCAAAAATATGCCGGATGTCAGTTCGTTTGGTCGTACGATCGCGATGTTCGCTTAATTACGACGGAATGCGCATAAGCGCGAAAAACGATCTAAATTGCGTGACGAATGGATTTATCTTATGACAAACACTAAAATAAAATATTTTAGTGCTTACATAAATTTTTGGATGTCCGGAGGTATTCAGAACGTAAGTTATGCGCGAAAATGCAAACTTGTGCACTTTTTGACGCTTTTAGTCCCTGAATGACCCAAAAGTTTATTTTAGCACACCGAACCCATCAAAGCCTATTTCTAAGCTATATAAAGGATATTTAAGGTGTGTTTAACTTATGGTCATGTTCCGGAATGTTCGTTACAGTTCAACTTGGCATACTTTCACAGTTTGTCAAGTTTAGTCCCTGTAAGCGAATTAACTTGTTTTTGCCATACCAAAGCCTTCAAAACTTATTTCTAAGTTATGTAAAGGTTATTTAGGGTATGTTAAGTATATTTTGATGTTCCAGAGTATTTTTTGCATTAAACTGATTACGTTTATGCACCAGTTTGCGTATAACTCTCCAGAAAGCGATATAGAGTTTGAAATTGAATAAAAGTCAAAACATGAAAAATGTAAAACACAACCAAACAAACATTGGGATCAAATAACATTGCTTTATTGATAAAAGATCTGTTCACAATGATTACAAGCACGGATGTTACAGTCTCCCCTACTTGTGGAAATTTCGTCCCGAAATTTATTTAGAGGAAACTTGTGAGAGTTTAAAACGTGAAGTTGAAAAGATCGAACAACATTGGTTAGGGTTCTGAACTTCTAGTAACTTTAATAACATCATGCTTGCAATGTAAGAGGGATACTTATATACAAGTATATGAAGCGTCATTGGTGCGTCCACCATACCTCCTGTACATTGTTCACGTTTCGTTATTGTTGCCACTATCGGTTCTTACACATAATAAATCTTACTGTGGTTTCCGTGCACTGAATTTCATAATTATGTACGCGTCCATAATTAGACAATTCCTTGCATAGTTCACACGGTCTATTTTATAATGTGTAGGGTAAAACCAAATGAACAAACCTGTGATGAGTGTGACTAGACCGCCATAGAGTCTTTTTAATTAAATCAATAAATGATCTAAATAGACTATCAAGGAGTCTGTCAGCCATATCACCATATGTCATTTTTTTAACCAGATTCTGAATCAATCTTTTTTACTAGACCACTAAAATGGTCTCTTATGAATCATGGAGCGGTACTATATAATCCAAGGGTCTTAACTATTACATAGAAGCCCATTAAGGATTTAAGGTAGTACCTTTTGAATATCCTGCTACGAATCCCTCATATGAAGATATGAAAGATTCTGCGAGGATTTGGATAACGAATATCCATAGTGTAAAAGCACAAAATGCATAAAAGAAAACATAAGGTGCATAAACACATAGTCACATAACCACAAAATTGTTTAACTAAAAATGTGTTCTGCTAACAGAGCACATGTATTTAAAGCACACTAGGAATCCATCTCGTGGATTTCATTTGGTACTTTAAACATTATCAAGAATCTAACTATAACGATAGAAAGATTTTTAAAAGAAAAATTCGATTTCGATTATAAGGGACCGAAATGTTCGAATTTAGGTACAAAAGGAATCCAATCAAGGACTTTGATTTGAATGATAATCATCCACAAGGGTCTAAATGTGAAGATAAAAAGATCCCATATGGATTTTAGAAGTTGAAGATGTTTTGAAACCTTGCACTTGATGTGCTTAGGTCAAAACATGTGGTAAAATGCTTATGAAGTTGAGATGCCAGATATGCCAAGGCGACATATGAAGCGAAATTTGAAAGTTAAGTCAATGTATGAAGAAAATATTTTTGTAAAACTATGCATGGGGTTCTAAAAATGTGTTCAATGTTTTTGAAACCTTATATATATTACCTTTGAAATCATAGAGTATGTGTATTAGGTAGGTATATATTTAAAAAAAATTGTTTTAAAATCATGCAAGATAAATTTTGAAATCATGTACAAGGTTTTTGAAAGACATGAATGATGCTTCTCGAAATCATGCACTTGATAAGAAAATGTACTGTGTTAATCTTGTTTTCAGACTATATGAAATATTCTGAAATTATGAAAGTTGTTTTTGAAAACATAACCAATGTTTTTGAAATAACATAGACAATGCATTTGAATTTTTTTTTTTTTCAAACTATATGAAATGTTTTGAGATCATGAAGATTGTTTTTGAAATACTTGTACTGTGTATGTTGAAAAATCAAAACGTAATGGGTATGAGATTTGAAAATACCCTTAGTTATCTAACCAAGGATTCAAAGGCACAGATGTGCAGGAGCATGATTACTCATAATGTCACTTTATTTTTCTGTACTTCGTATCTTAGAATGAAACGAGTACTTAAAATTTTCGAGGGAATCATGAGCGATCATTTGAAAGAGAGAATCACAAGAGTAGTTTGTAAGGAACATAGTTCCTTAATGTAGGTATTATAGGGAAAAGCCATACACACATGTAACTATACTTGTATATCAGAATTGCGAACAACAACTTTATTTATGAATAAAACAGATTGTTTCACATTACTAGAAAACGAAAGAAACAAAAGCATAAGATAGCAACATCTTCTACTCAGCCAACTGCTCATCCGTGGGTCAGATTTGCATTAGCAAGCTTTGGGCAATCCCTTTGGAAATGGCCCATCTCGCCACAGTTGTAGCAAGACCCTCGTGAGAAACGAGCTTGAGCAGGATTGTCGCCAGCTTGATTTGGTACAGCTACAGTTGGGCAAACCCTTGCTGTATGACCTATAAGTCCACAAATCTGGCATTTGCGGCACCTCACCCTAGCGTGATGATGAAGGCTACATTGGTTACACAAGGGTGCAGTTCCACTGTATGGCTTCCTAGCAGGGGTTTGAGCTGGTTGGTTGGGGACGGATTGACCATTGTGAGCAACCACGGCGAAGTTCTGAGAAGCCTTTCGCTTCTTTGACTTCTTAGGGGATCGTTCATCCATGGTCTTTGATTCCTCGATTGGTTTCTTGGCTGGTGGTGCTGTCACCTGACTAGGTCCTGCCTGTCTTGGTGACTCTTGAGTGGCTTTATCCTGGAGACGATACATGGCAGTAGCTAATTCAACAGTCTTCAGGACTACTTCGCCTATTCGCTGAGCCAATTTGGCAGTCTGCTCGGATATCTGGGCGTCATCGTGATGAAGAGACATTCTAGAAAAAATGAAAGAAATAGGAAGAAACAAGTGACGCGTCATCGGCTAAACAAAACAGAATGGTAATGCATAAGAATTTGTGATCATTTGTTTGTTACCTAAGGCAAACAAATGAGACGGTGACAAATCAAAGTAAGCGGATCATATTAATGTATTACTGAAGACATGCTCGCCTATAAGTGAACACTCACCCCAAGAGTTCCCAGGTAAGAATGACTGGTCCGATACTGCGGATTTGTACGAACACTCTAGCCATCGACAGAAAACTCAGGGTACAGGCATTCACTCTTCCAGTTTGCACGTGTTCACATTATACGACCCAAACTTTGACGAGATTTGAAAACTTAGAGGGTTCAAAACCTTCTAACAGAGGGTTTAAAACCTTATAACAGAGGGTTCAAAACCTTACAATAGAGGGTTCAAAACCTAGTAATTAATCATCCTAGAACAGATGATTAGTTTTCAAAGCGGTTTTGAAATTTGTGTTCTTGTTGTGGTTGTCGCCTAAGGATAGGTGACAGTATTGTTTTATGACTAAACGCAAGTAAACTCGCGTTAGGGTCCTAGGAAGGTTATAGACTAGGTCAAAGTATTACTAATAACCTAATTCCCTATAACCATGAGCTCTGATACCAACTTTTATGTCACACCCCGACCACGTAGAACAACAAAACGTGGCAGAAAACGTCGGGGAGTGTTGTAACAGAATCATTGTTTCATAACACATGGAAATTGAAATATTGTTTTATTTATTTAAAGAGTTACAATGTCTTGACAATCAAAGAAACATAACATAAATAACTAGTCTTGCATCTTTTATTGTCACTAAGGCCCAAGTCTACCTATGTGTATCTTGATAAGTCCTATGCATCATCTCCTGAAAACACATGTGAAAATAGGTACGTCAGCATAAAAATGCCTGTGAGATACATAGGTTTTGTGAAAACAGAATTCATGACTTATGTTTGAGAAAATGTTTAGTCATGAACCTTGTAATTTGCTTTGTCTTGTAAATCATTTGAAAAATGATAAGATCAGATGATATGTATAAATAAGAGAATAATGTATGGTTAAATGAATAACCATGTAAAATGAGTTTGTATAAAATAAGTTGTTTGTAAATTAATGTCTTGTGAAAAGTATGTTATTTGTATAAAATGTTATATCTCCAAATTGAAATGATTCAAATAACGCTACGATATGTAATACCATACAATCACTTATATATAGGAAGTACCAGTGGCGTATCCACCATGCTTGTATCATATTACACACGCCTCGTTACTTAAATCAATTACTCAAACCAAACCAACAATGTAAGATGTCTATGTTTAAGCCAATTGCCAAACGTATTGAATAATATATCAAAATGTTTATTGTCAAGATGTAAGTCATGTAATGTATAACCAATGTCAATAATGTTTATGTGTCAAATGTAAATCAAGTAATGTGTAACCAATGTCAATAATGTTTATGTGTCAAATGTAAATCATGTAATGTCTAACCAATGTCAATAATGTTTATGTGTCAAATGTAAATCATGTAATGTGTAACCCAAAATGATATGTATGTCTAGTGAAAAGATATCAACTAAACCATATGCACAAAAACATAGTATTGAAGTAAAACATGGTTTAAATCAAAGCTATGTTTTGTGGAACAAATGCATGCTATACTGATATAAACATCTATGCGGTATTGTGAGAATGCATACATCCAAGCCTTGAGACTGTGGCGATAAACCCTTAAACAAATTAAAGGTTTATCTAAGTTATGTATATCGAATTCGGTCATTCCTTTCATCCAAACCTACCCAGGATGTCCGGAACGGGAGTTGTCAATTCCTATGGTACCACTACCTACTAACGAACGGCGTGATCGGTGTTAATGAATGTATATTGATCCATCAAAACAAACCAAATATCATATCAAAATGTAAGCATGTGAATGAATAATAAATGTACTAAGTATGATGAACATACATAGCATGTGATGTGAAACGAATGTACTAAGTATGAGGAACATACATAGCATGTAATGTAATGTAAAACAATGTACTAAGTATGCACACAATGGGCATACATAGCATAAAATGTAATGTAAAATAATGTACTATGTACGCACACAATGGGCATACGTAGCATAAAATGTAATGTAAAATAATGTACTAAGTACGCACACAATGGGCATACGTAGCATAAAATGTAATGTAATGTAAAATAATGTACTAAGTACGCACACAATGGGCATACGTAGCATAAAATGTAATGTAAAATAATGTACTAAGTACGCACACAATGGGCATACATAGCATAGAATGTAATGTAAAATAATGTTCTAAGTACGCACACAATGGGCATACATAGCATAAAATGTAATGTAAAATAATGTACTAAGTACGCACACAATGGGCATACGTAGCATAAAATGTAATGAAATTATGTGCTATAAATGTACTAATGAACATAGGAAGTATATGATGTGAAAACAGGAAAGCATGAAAGTAACAAGTAGGCACATGTGTTCCACCCCAAAATGTTTGGAAAAGTAAAAGAGGGGTCTATGTACTCACTTGAGATTGCTCAGAAGTCCTAAGATAACCACCAAGCAAAGCTAGAGATCATGGAATCAAACGGCACCTAAGATAGGTAACTATGTTAATAAACCGGACCTAACTCGGAGGATCGGATAGAATGAGGGTTCGTAAACCAAACGAGTATGGAGACTCGCGTAATATGGTTAAACAAAACCTACATAATAAATTAAACCTAACATAAGTGCTTACGACCCATTACGACCCGTTTATGTAGCTTATGCTACTTTAACGCGTCGTTCGCGTGAAACGCGTTCGGACCGCCTAACTAGTCCTATGACAAGTAGAATATGCCTTAACATGCCTAATATTGTTGCCAAATCAGTTTAGATGTCAAAAGTTATGTCGCATATGTTTATGATGAATTTTGGCATCAAAGGGGTATTTTGGTAATTTACCTAAGGCATATAAACTACCTATCATACAACTACTTAAACGAAGTGACCATAAGGTATAACCTCGGAAGGTTATTCCCTATATACTATGGTCACCTAATGTATTTGGTCGGATCCTAATGATCGACCAAATGGGTCGGGTTCGAAGGTATAAGCGATTTATTAGATCGCTTACCCTTACGACCCTAGACAACGTGGTAATCAGTAGGCATAGTCACAAGGGACTATAACCATCGTGATTACGCTCACGTTGCGAATTTCAAACGAACTTCGCATTGACCATAAACTGGTCAATGCAGAAAGTCAAACAAAGTTTGACTTTCGGACTCGAAAAGCAATAAAAGAACGAAGGAATACTTACGAAGGGTCCCCGAATGCTAATCTTGATTCAAGTAGCTCAGGTATGAAACAAAGGTTTCAAATTAGAGCTTCTCAAATCAGATTCTTGTGAGGAATGAGTGAAGTTGAGGTGGGTATTTATAGGATTTCCCAAACCGTTAGGATCGTTTCTTGGAGAAGAGGGAATGATCACATCCCTACACTTGTTGGAATGTTGTGGTAGCTCATTTTGCCACCACCACAAGAGTTTGACACATGGCATTGGCCTTTCGAGGGTTTAAGGGGTGTTAACATGTGTTTAAATGGCTTTTGCTGATCAGAAGGGGCCTCGCGTGACGCCAAGGGGGCTAGGTGTCACGCTAAGGTCCCTCTGTTCAGCAATTGGTTTCCAAAGCTTCCAATTCAGTTCCCGTTGCGTATTAAGAACATTTTTGACATGTTTAAGGCTCGTTAAATCATTTTTAAGGCTCCACAAGGATGCCTAAACATTGTGGACATGAAACATGCTCAAAAATATGCCGGATGTCAGTTCGTTTGGTCGTACGATCGCGATGTTCGCTTAATTACGACGGAATGCGCATAAGCGCGAAAAACTATCTAAATTGCGTGACGAATGGATTTATCTTATGAAAAACACTAAAATAAAATATTTTAGTGCTTACATAAATTTTTGGATGTCCGGAGGTATTCAGAACGTAAGTTATGCGCGAAAATGCAAACTTGTGCACTTTTTGACGCTTTTAGTCCCTGAATGACCCAAAAGTTTATTTTAGCACACCGAACCCCTCAAAGCCTATTTCTAAGCTATATAAAGGATATTAAAGGTGTGTTTAACTTATGGTCATGTTCTGGAATGTTCGTTACAGTTCAAATTGGCATACTTTCACAGTTTGTCAAGTTTAGTCCCTGTAAGCGAATTAACTTGTTTTTGCCATACCAAAGCCTTCAAAACTTATTTCTAAGTTATGTAAAGGTTATTTAGGGTATGTTAAGTATATGTTGATGTTCCGGAGTATTTGTCGCATTAAACTGATTACGTTTACGCACCAGTTTGCGTATAACTCTCCAGAAAGCGATATAGAGTTTGAAATTGAATAAAAGTCAAAACATGAAAAATGTAAAACACAACCAAACAAACATTGGGATCAAATAACATTGCTTTATTGATAAAAGAACTGTTCACAATGATTACAAGCACAGATGTTACAACGTCGTTTCTTACTAAGATTGAATTTTAGTTTAACGTTTTATCTTTAACTTACGTCAATTACTCATATCAAGGAAATTGACAATCAGTAATTTATTCTCTTTCGTTCTCGTTTTATACAGGGAATAATAACCAGTTTCCTCTCCTTAAACTTTTGACCCGTAGGTTCTTTATCTTAGCCTCGTATGTTATTTCTTTATATTTTCATCTTTTTACCTTATTAAGATGAGACCCTAACCATTCTTTTCTTTCTATTTATGGCCCAAAGGTCTTTTTAGTCCCGCAGACCTTAACTCTACTTTTAACCCCATAGGTTATGATGATCCCGTGGATCATCTTTTATTCGTATTTATATTCAAATGTATATATACCTATATAGCCTCAAGGCATCCCTTGTTATGTTTGGAATCATTTGTTTTCGATTTTTGAACTTTAGTTGGTCTTGACCGTAGTCTAAGGATTCATTCGTTTACTCTTGGACTAATCTTCCTACTTTATGACTCTTTACGTCATTTACACATCGGTTTGTTCTACGCTCACTGTTTCCCCGGTTCATAATTATACTTCTTTACGACCCGTTACCTGGGTTCTTTATTATTTCGCGCTTCCATTATTCGGTTTGCGCTTACTTGCACTACCAAGCTTTTATACTTTATTTATCTCGTTTGACTTATTCGTGTGAGATTTCATTACACATAGACGTCAAACTTCATTCTTTATTCGACACGTTCAACTTTAGAATAGTTGAACGTAGTTATCAAAATTTATGTTTGCAAATTCTCATCGTCTTTTAGTCATGATTCTTAATCCGAGTCCTTTGACTTTCTATTTCGCGTACCCGTCTCTTGGTTTACGCTTGCTTTCAAAATCCTACCCATCTATCGGGTATCTTTACCGAAGTTATCATCGAGTAACCATTCTTATATGATTTTAGACATCATCTTATTTTATTTGATCGTCTTAGCGAATTCCATTGCTTTTATTTAGTCAAGTCTTTTATTCTTTTATTCTACCCCTTTGACTTGTCTGTGTGAATTTCATCACTTATGACACTCAAACTTTAGCCCTTAGGCCTTAGCATCCACATTAGTTGGTTTGTATTCTCATTTGCTTTAATCTTTGTCCCTTCTTTCGGGCTCGTTATTCTAACGTAATACGCTCCCTGTCATCCCACTTGCGTTTACGTTTACTATCAAACATCTTACTTGTTTGACTCATTTGGGTACCATTTAAGTTCGTCCCATTCACCCCGTCCTCACTACATCGGACATAAATGTGTCCGCTACAAGAAGTTCATGGTATCATATGCCACTACTTACTTGGCCAGAGTAAGCGATCAACACATGATACACATGACCTTTTTGTAGTTTTCACATCACACCCCATGTAAGTAACGCCCCTATTTATTTGATATCTCTGATTTCATTTAGTAAAACTTTATTTAATTGCAAAACAACAATCATTAGTTTTACTAGTTTTACATTTGAACATATAAAATGTTTTTCTTTTCTATCGAACTATTATATAATCACATTTGTTAATGTGACCGCTACTTTTCTCAATAGCATTATATTGAGAGTTTTCCACTTGGATAATTACCCCCCGTCCAAGTTATCATATGAACTATTCCTATTATAGTTTTGATATTCATTATCGTGAATAACTCATGTTTCTATTAAACTTCTCTTAGAAACATCATCCTGAATAGATATCCTGTTCAGGTTTTATCATATATATGCAACCGTTATCCCCTACGTGTTTGTTGCATATTACTACTTGTGCAATTAAATTTAAAAGTGTGTACCTCATAATGCTTGCCCTTAATGGGCTTTCCATGCCTTTGACTTTGTTCACGATCGTCACGCGATTTAGGTCCTTGATGAGTATGCTCTGCTTGTCATACCTCGGACCGTTCCACCATCATATCCACAATTCGTTCAACTCTCGTCATGTTCAGATGCGAGTATCCTTCAACTAAACATATACAAAAGTTAGTAATTTCAACATTAATAAATGAACGTATTGTAATACTAGGCTTTTTACTGCACGTGATTTCGTTAACTATACTAATCATTTTCGTTGGTGTAACGTGTATTACACGATACCCTATGTGTTGTTCACAACACTTTAATCATACTAGACCATTAACATACTTGTACTTACCGGATCTGCGATCAAGCCTCGAACCGAACACTTACCCTTCAACCATGAGCTCTGATTACCAACTTGTGAGACCCTTACTATTATTTTATGATTTTCGTATAATTTAAGTCCATAATCATGTAATTACGGTTACAATTACAATGAAAAATACGGGTTTATTAAAAACTTTTACAATTTAAAATAATATAACATAATGTGATTTAATTCATCATTTAAGAATAACGACGAAACAACTTGCGGAAGCTTCATATTTGTGTGTTCGGTCCTTTGTCATCGCTTGATCTCCATACGGGTACACTTGATATCACCTATGATCAAAACCAACATATTAGTTAGTTTTGATAACTTAAATATAAGTTTAAACAAGTTCTACGCATCAAATAATCAACAAAATAATTATTTCCAACTTTGATGTCTCTCGCGTGTCGCGCGAGACTCATCTCAACGTGTCGCGTGTCGCGCCCGAAACAACATTGCCCGTCGCGTGGCGCGGGGGAGACCCTTTTCCAGCGATTCCAGGTCTGGGAGCTGCATATCCGTTTTGCGTGATTCCTTTTCCTACGCGTCTGTAATTTAATTACGGGCCCGTTTATCTTCTGGTTCATATCAAATTCAGATTTATAAGCTTAAGGCTTATAAATCGCTTTTTATGATTATTCGACCCGTTTAGAGAATTTAAACTTTTAAGTTTAAATTTCACCCGTTCTTTTCACCCATCCTTTTACCACATTTGTATTATCTACTTACATTCCACCACAATTATTCTTGTGGTGGGTTTAGTATATTTGAACAATTTTTTCGGATTCTACTCTTCGGTTGGTTGTTTTACGGAAAAGACCCGTTTCTAAGCATTTAACCCAAAAAGGACAATGTTTAAAACATTTATACTTACTAAAAAGCTCACCTAATTATAATACATATTCCTAAACGACCTCAAAGGGTCATTGCCCAATTTACCCATCAAGGGCGTTTTGGTCAACTTCAGTCCCTCCTTTTACGACGAAGGACTTTAACTGATTATTTAACCAAAATTGCACTTTTAACTATAAGTCTATATATGCGTACCTGGCCCGGGTCAACAAATAGACCCGATTTATACCTCGCTTTAATCATCGCACAATCTATGGCGATGCAATTATCCGATTTACTAATCGCTCCGGTCAATATAAGACTTGACAACCACATTAGTCGCTATTATCAAATGGCGTTGTCACCACCATTCGACCCGTTTGGCCTATATGCCCAATATTACCCATTTTTACCATTCATCATGGTTTTCATCACTTTCGCTTATTCCGACCCATTTCAATTTACGTCGGAACATCACATTTCAAATATTAGCTTATCATTTTGATAACCTTTATAATCATTACGCATTCTAAGATAAAAGGGTGTAAGATTCACTTACCTTGCATCCATGCCACGCTTTTCTTTCCATACTCGCTCCATTTGACCCTCTTCATCCACAAGCTTCCACCTAGCTTGTTAAGCGCTAAACTATTATCCAATGTTCACAAAATTGTTAGATTAACCATAATTCAATATGATCTTCCACCTTACACATTTCTATGCATTTATCCAAACACTTAATATAATCACGTTTTACACACAACCAAGTAGGCCGCAATTTCATTTAGGCATTTCATATCACTGAAAATGGGCTGTTTTTGGTGACTTGTTTAACCTGTTTACAAGTCTTCAAAAATTATGATTTTTTTATGTGGCGTAACTCTCGAAGGGTTAGGCGTTGTGTTAAAATTTAAAGATCTAACTCATTACCAAAAATTCGTAAAAATTCATTTACTAAGCTGCAATCAGATTCGTCACTTCTGACTGCAGCTTACGGAAAAATTCATTTAAAATTCCTCGTTTATCCGATTGACGAAATTCCAATTGGAGATTCTTTTAATCACTTAAAACTATCTACAGTAAAAATTTGAGATCATAAATAAATTCCTAAATTAAGTTATGACATTCGTAATGGGCTGCAAATTCTGCCTGAAAACGCAGCTTGAACCTTCGATACGGAAAAATTCATAAAACGTTCAATTTTCGTCGAAAAAATGCGATTCCAGTGGGGTTTTAAAGATATTTCCTGGAGTTACATTTTAGACTCAAGAGACACATGTTTTTGTCACGTTTTGTCCATGTTACAGCCAATACAAGTCGGCTGTAAATTCTGATCAGGAGCTGTTTGAATTCAGCTTTCAATTAAAGCATGTTCTTGACATCATAACACTATTTTTTTAGCAATCAAAACCCTAAAAACATCTCATACATGAATTTAGCATCAACAAAATCTGAATTTACATGAGCTAGGCATGATTTCAATATATACTTGTCTAGGGTTTACTCCTAAACACTACAATGTTCCTGTTTCATCCATATAACAAGCATGCATCAACAATTTTTGAATTCTCTACGTTTACTCAGAAATTCAACTAAAGATTTCTAATGAAATTTACATACCTTGTGACTCCTTTTTCAGTGGAGATCACTAATTCGTGCTCGGATTTTGATTTGGGATTGATTTGGACTTTCAATTTGGACAATTTGCATGAACTAGGGTTTGGTGGAGGATGTTTGGTCGCCCCTGTGTTTTTTATCGAACCAGACACACATACACAAGTGTGTGTTTGGTGTTTTTTTTGTTTTAATAATATAAGTTTCAAACTTAACACCTTTGGTCCCCAAACTATTATTGGGTTCTTATTTTAGGTGTTTTTTTTAACCTTCTAACATATTACTACAAGGCTTATTTCTAACTAGGTTATTTTTATTCCTAGTTATTTTAATGGGTTCGGGAAATTATAACCCGTTTTATTTTAAGTCCCGTTAACTCGGGCCTTATACATACTTTGTTTTCCTCAACAAATTTTATTCCTTTTTATTTAATATTAGGTTTCTTTATTAAATCCCTAATATTTACCGGGTTAATTTCACCACTAACGGTATTTTACCCGTTCATAAATATTAACGTGGTTTGATTACCAAACCCGTTTTCGGGGTGTTACAAGTCTACCCCCCTTAAAGAGGTTTCGTCCCCGAAACCTTATTTATGTAGTTCCTTTTTATTTTAGACCTAACGAACTTAGTTTCGTTTCCATTCAAGAATTTCTCGTTTTTAATAATTCCATAATCTTACCGCGAATATACGGTAATGTCTTTCGGGCTCCAAAGTGGTGCCCGACTCCTTTTGGATGCTACATTCTTGCATCCTTCTTTTAATTTACATCCTTGTTCCTCAAGTCAAGGATTATTATAAGCCACATCGCATGTGCCTTTCATGCATAAGGCCTCATAGGCCGTTAGTTTATTCTAATATTCCTCTTTTTTATCACTTTTAATAACGAGTCATCTTTTGGTCACTCGGTTATCTGAGGTAGTCAATACATCATCCTATGCTAACTTTATTAAGGCAAACGCTTTATTAATTTATAATTAATGTTTTGACCTTAAATGGTCTTCGCGGCTAGGCTTACTAGCCACCGGTTACCTTATATTTCGACATTTGGGTATCTTATATTGCCATCATCTGCCTTTTGCGTGTTTATGATTTCATATCTTGTAACTCACGTTAGAACGTGGTTATGTTCATATCGCTTTTGTGACTGTGATCTCCTCACGTCATGTTTTAAGTTTATGTCGACCCTTCATTATCGAAAATCTTTCTTTCGAGTGTATCAATTTTTTTTACACCTATCGGTGTTTACATCCTTTAATATTAACCACTTCCAATTTCATCTCATAATATTCATATCTGTTAAAACGTCGTTTCTTACTAAGATTGAATTTTCGTTTAACGTTTTATCTTTAACTTACGTCAATTACTCATATCAAGGAAATTGACAATCAGTAATTTATTCTCTTCCTTTCTCGTTTTATACAGGGAATAATAACCAGTTTCCTCTCCTTATACTATTGACCCGTAGGTTCTTTATCTTAGCCTCGTATGTTATTTCTTTATATTTTCATCTTTTTACCTTATTAAGGTGAGACCCTAACCGTTCTTTTCTTTCTATTTATGGCCCAAAGGTCTTTTTGGTCCCGCAGACCTTAACTCTACTTTTAAACCCATAGGTTATGATGATCCCGTAGATCATCATTTATTTGTATTTATATGCAAATGTATATATACCTATATAGCTTCAAGGCATCCCTTGTTATGTTTGGAATCATTTGTTTTCGCTTTTTGAACTTTAGTTGGTCTTGACCGTAGTCTAAGGCTTCATTCGTTTACACTTGGACTAATCTTCCGACTTTATGACTTTTTACGTCATTTACACGTCGGTTTGTTCTACGCTCACCGTTTCCCCCGTTCATAATTATACTTCTTTACGACCCGTTACCTGGGTTCTTTATTATTTCGCACTTCCATTATTTGGTTTGCGCTTACTTGCACTACCAAGCTTTTATACTTTATTTATCTCGTTTGACTTATTCGTGTGAGATTTCATTACTCATGGACGTCAAACTTCATTCTTTATTCGACCCGTTCAACTTTAGAATAGTTAAATTTTTAAGAGATGAAAGTCAACTTTAGAATAGTTGAACGTAGTTATCAAAATTTTTGTTTGCAAATTCTCATCGTCTTTTAGTCATGACTCTTAATCCGAGTCCTTTGACTTTCTATTTCGCGTACCCGTCTCTTGGTTTACGCATGCTTTCAAAATCCTACCCATCTATTGGATATCTTTACCGAAGTTATCATCAAGTAACCATTCTTATATGGTTTTAGACATCATTTTAATTTATTTGATCGTCTTAGCGAATTCCATTGCTTTTATTTAGTCAAGTCTTTTATTCTTTTATTCTACCCCTTTGACTTGTCTGTGTGAATTTCATCACTTATGACACTCAAACTTTATCCCTTAGGCCTTAGCATCCACATTAGTTGGTTTGTATTTTCATTTGCTATAATCTTTGTCCCTTCTTTCGGGCTCGTTATTCTAACGTAATACGCTCCCAGTGATCCGACTTGCGTTTACGTTTACTATCAAATATCTTACTTGTTTGACTCATTTGGGTACCATTTAAGTTCGTCCCATTCACCATGTCCTCACTACATCGGACGTAAATGTGTCCGCTACAAGAAGTTCATGGTATCATATGCCGCTACTAACTTGGCCAGAGTAAGCGATCAACACATGATACACATGACCTTTTTGTAGTTTTCACATCACACCCCATGTAAGTAACGCCCCTATTTATTTGATATCTCTGATTTCATTTAGTAAAACTTTATTTAATTGCAAAACAACAATCATTAGTTTTACTAGTTTTACATTTGAACATATAAAATGTTTTTCTTTTCTATCGAACTATTATATAAGCACATTTGTTAATGTGATCGCTACTTTTCTCAATAGCATTATATTGAGAGTTTTCCACTTAGATAATTACCCCCCGTCCAAGTTTTTATATGAACTATTCCTATTATAGTTTTGATTTTCATTATCGTGAATAACGCATGTTTCTATTAAACTTCTCTTAGAAACATCATCCTGAATAGATATCCTATTTAGGTTTTATCAGATATATGCAACCGTTATCCCCTACGTGTTTGTTGCATATTACTACTTGTGCAATTAAATTTAAAAGTGTGTACCTGATAATGCTTGCCCTTAATGGGCTTTCCATGCCTTCGACTTTGTTCACGATCGTGACGCGATTTAGGTCCTTGATGAGTATGCTCTGCTTGTCATACCTCGGACCGTTCCACCATCATATCCACAATTCGTTCAACTCTCGTCATCTTTAGATGCGAGTATCCTTCAACTAAACATTTACAAAAGTTAGTCATTTCAACATTAATAAATGCACGTATTGTAATACTAGGCTTTTTACTGTACGTGATTTCATTAACTATACTAATCATTTTCGTTGGTGTAATGTGTATTACTCGAAACCCTATGTGTTGTTCACAACACTTTAATCATACTAGACCATTAACATACTTGTACTTACCAGATCTGCGATCAAGCCTCGAACCGAACACTTACCCTTCAACCATGAGCTCTGATTACCAACTTGTAAGACCCTTACTATTATTTTATGATTTTCGTATAATTTAAGTCCATAATCATGTAATTACGGTTACAATTACAATGAAAAATACGGGTTTATTAAAAAAATTTACAATTTAAAATAATACAACATAATGTGATTTAATTCATCATTTAAGAATAACGACGAAACAACTTGCGGAAGCTTCATATTCGTGTGTTCGGTCATTTGTCATCGCTTGATCTCCATCCGGGTACACTTGATATCACCTATGATCAAAACCAACATATAAGTTAGTTTTGATAACTTAAATATAGGTTTAAACAAGTTCTACGCTTCAAATAATCAACAAAATAATTATTTCCAACTTTGATGTCTCTCGCGTGTCGCGCGAGGCTCATCTCAACGTGTCGCGTGTCGCGACGTCTATCGCATGTCGCGCCCGAAACAACATTGCCCGTCGTGTGGCGCGGGGGAGACCCTTTTTCCAGCGATTCCAGGTCTGGGAGCTGCATATCCGTTTTGCGTGATTCTTTTTCCTACGCGTCCGTAATTTAATTATGGACCCGTTTATCTTCTGGTTCACATCAAATTCAGATTTATAACCTTAGGGCTTATAAATCCCTTTTTATGATTATTCGACCCGTTTAGAGAATTTGAACTTTTAAGTTTAAATTTCACTCATTCTTTTCACCCATCCTTTTACCACATTTGTATTATCTACTTACATTTCACCACAACTATTCTTGTGGTGGGTTTAGTATATTTGAAAAAAAAAATTCGGATTCTACTCTTCGGTTGGTTGTTTTACGGAAAAGACCCATTTCTAGGCATTTAACCCAAAAAGGCCTGTAACACCTGTGCCTCCACGGCCATCAAACAAATGCCAAACCAATGAAATATTGTATTTCATACTTGGGATTTGTAAAAATATGTGTATCGTTTACACATATCAACTCTTGTTCGATTTCAAACTCTAAATCGCTTTCTGGAAGGTTATACGCGCACTAATGCGTAGATATAACCAGTTTAATGCAACAAACCCTCCGGAATAGTGACATAGGCTTAACATACCTTAAATAACCTTTACATAACTTAGAAATAAGTTTTGAAGGCTTTGGTATGACAAAAACAAGCTAATTCGCTTACAGGGACTAAACTTGACAAACTGCGAAAGTATGCCAATTTGAACTGTAACAGACATTCCGAAGCATGACCATAAGTTAAACATACCATAAATATCCTTCACATAGCTTAGAAATAGGCTTTGAGGTGTTCGGTATGCTAAAATAAACTTTTGTGTCATTCAGGGACTAAAAGTGTCAAAAAGTGCACAAGTTTGCATTTTCGCGCATAACTTACGTTCTGAATACATCCGGACATCCAAAAATTTATGTAAGCATGACTATATTATGCTTTAGTGTTTGGCTTGCCAAAAATCCATTCGTTGCGTCATTTGGATCGTTTTTCGCGCTTATGCGCATTCCGTCGTAATTAAGCGAACATCGCGTTCGTACGACCAAACAAACCAACACCCGGCATATTTTTGAGCATGTTTCATGTCCACAATGTTTAGGCATCAATTTAGGGCCTTAAAGTTGGCTTTACGGGCCTTGGAAGTGTCGGAAATGGCCTTAAACACGTGCAGGGACTGAAACTGTAATTTCTGAAACTTATTGCTGATCTGTGACTGCTAGGCGGCCCGCCTCAGTTCCTGAGCATCCTCAGGCGGCCCGCGAGACCCCTTCTGACCAGATTAATCGAATCTAACAGCAGTTTCCAGCTGTTTCGTTCACAACCACACATTCTCTTTCGCTTAGTCAGCTGATAAGGATCACTTTTAGCCACCATGAGTTTCCGACAAGTGTACGCCTTGGATCATGGCACGTTTTCCATCAAACGATCCTAACGGTGGACCATTTACTATAAATACCCATCCATCCCCAACTTCATTTCTTACTAGAATCTTGATTTGAGAGCTCTAAGTTGAAACCATTGTTTCATACCTGAGTTCTTGGATCGAGATTAGCATTCGGGGACCCTTCGTAAGTATTCTTTCGTTCTTTTATTGATTTTCGAGTCTTTCGAGTCTGAAAGTTAAACTTTGTTTGACTTTCTACATTGACCAGTTATGGTCAATGCGAAGTTCGTTTGAACTTCGCAACGTGAGTGTAATCACGTTGGTTATAGTCCCTTGGGACTATGCCTACTGATTACCACGTTGTCTAGGGTCGTAGGGTAAGCGATCTAATAAATCGCTTATACCTCGAACCCGACCCATTTGGTCGATCATTAGGATCCGACCAAATACATTAGGTGACCATAGTAGGTAGGGAATAACCTTCCGAGGTTATACCCTATGGTCGCTTCGTTTAAGTAGTTGTATGATAGGTAGTTTATATGCCTTAGGTAAATTACCAGAATACCCTTTTCATGTATAATTGGTAATTAAGCATATGTAACCTAAACTTTTGTCACATAACTGATTATGTAACATGTTTAGGCATATAACACTTGTCATAGGACTAGTTAGACGGTCCGAACGCGTTTCACGCGCACGACGCGTTAAAGTAGCATAAGTTACCTTAATGGGTCGCGATGGGTCGAAAGCACTTAGGTTTGGTTTCATTGTAGTATGTAGGCCTTGTTAAACCATATCATATGAGTTCCAATACTCATTTGGTTTACCAAGCCTCATCCTATCCGATCTCCCGATTTAAGTCCGGTTTATTTATATAGTTTTAGATTGCCGACTGATTCCGTGCTCCCTCTAGCTTTGTTTGGTTGTTGTTCAAGACCTCCAAGCATTCTCAGGCGAGTACATTATTCCCCTATTTTACTGCTTTCAATTGTTTTGGGGTGACTCATATGTGCTAAATGTTTTCGATGTTATAACGATGGTTTCAAAAACAATTAAGACGATTTATACAAAACTAATAACGATTTCAATAAAGTGAACAAACTTGTTGGTTGTAGTTACATAACAAATGACATTCATTAGCAATGATCAAGCCGACCAGTATTAGGTTATGGTACCATAGGATCTGACAAATCCCGTTAATTACTACACCCGTAGTTATGTGTGGGTGTTGTGGGTAGCGACTGAATCTGTAATTGTTAATTTACTCTTTGGTAAGGGTTTATTAATGCGAGTTGTTAATCTATCCTTTGGTAAGGGTTTATTAATGCGAATTGTTAATCTATCCTTTGGTAAGGGTTTATTAATGCGAGTCAAGAAGGTTTGAATGTTATTAGCGAGACGACCATTTAAGTAGTTTCACGACCTAAAACGAATTTAACAATTGGGTAAACGATTGGTTTTCACACGATGTTTTAACGATTGGGTAAACGATTGGTTTTCACACGATGTTTTAACGATTGGGTAAACGATTGGTTTCAAAGCGATATACGATTGAGTTTTGGTTACATATTACATGATTTACATTGGGCATGAACATTACTTTGGTGGTTTGGTTTGATTAAGTGATTAAGTAACAATGCGTGTGGAATATGATACAAGCATGGTGGATACGCCGCTGGTACTTCCTATATATAAGTGTTTGTATGGTATTACATATTGTAGCGTTATTTGAATCATTTCAGTTTGAGACATAGAACATTTTATACAAGTAACATACTTTTCACAAGACATTTATTTACAAACAACTTATCTTATACGAACTCATTTTACATGGTTATTCATTTAATCATGCATTATTCTTTTATTATACATATCACCTGAACTTATTATTTTTCAAATGATTTACAAAGACAAAGCAAATTACAAGGTTCATGACTAAACATTTTCTTAAACAGAAGTCATGAATCTTATTTTCACAAAACCTATGTACTCGCCAGCATTTCTTTGCTGACCTCGTTTTCACATATGTTTCAGGTATTGTTGAATGATATCGATTGATAAGATGCATGCTCACATAGGACTGGACAAGGCCTTAGTGACTCAATAACAATGATAGACTATGTTTAAATTGTGTATTTAGATTTCCAGACAATGTAATTATTCAATGTTTAATAAAACTAAACACTTTTTGGTATCCATGGTTATGAAACATTCATTCTGTTGCAACACGCCCCGATGTTTCCGCCGCGATTTGTTGTTTTACGCGGTCGGGGTGTGACAGAAAAGATGTAAAAGATGGTATCAGAGCCAATGGTTATAGGGAATTAAGTTATTAGTAATGCTTTGACCTAGTCTATAACCTTCTTAGGACCCTAACGCGAGTTTACTTGCGTTTAGTCATAAAACAATACCGTCACCTATCCTTAGGCGACGACCACAACAAGAACATAAATTTCAAAACTGCTTTGAAAACTAATCATCTGTTCTAGGATGATTGATTACTAGGTTTTGAACCCTCTATTGTAAGGTTTTGAACTCTCTAGTATATGGTTTTGAACCCCTTTGAGTTTTCAAAACTTCGTCAAGGTTTTGGGTTTTAAATAATGTGAACACGTGCAAACTGGAAGGGTGAATGCCTGTATTCTGGGTTTTCTGTCTAGGCAAGCACTTCGTATACATCTCATCAGACGCGAGACCAGTTGTGCTTACCTGGGAATTCTTGGGATGAGTGTTCACTTATAGGCGAGCATGTCTTCGCGATACATTATTTTTGACCCATTTACTTTGATTAGTCACCGTCTCATTTGTTTGCCTTAGGTAACAAACAAATGATCGCAATCTTCATGCGTTATCATTCTGTTTTGATTGTCCAATAATCTTTCACCTGTTTCTCCCTACGCCTTTCTTTTTCTTCAAGAATGTCTCTTCATCACGATGATGCCCAGATATCTGAGCAAGCAGCCAAAATTCGCTCAGCGAATAGGCGAAGTAGTCCTGAAGACTGTTGAATTAGCTACTGCCATGTATCATCTCCAGGATGAAGCCACTCAAGAGTCACCAAGACAGGCAGGACCTAGTCAGGCGACAACACCATCAGCCAATAAACCAATCGAGGAATCAAAGACCATGGATGAACGATCCCCTAAGAAGTCAAAGAAGCGAAAGGCTTCTCAGAACTTCGCCATGGTCGCTCACAATGGTAAAGCAGTCCCCAACCAACCAGCTCAACCCCCTGCTAGGTGTGTATGGCTTTTCCTATGATACATACATCAAGGAACTATGTACCTTACAAACTACTCTTGTGATTTCTCTCTTTCAAATGATTGCTCATGATTCCCTCGAAAATTTTAAGTACTCGTTTCACTCTAAGAAACAAAGTACAGAAAATTAAGTGACATTATGAGTAATCGTGCTTTTCGCACATCTGTGCCTTTAAATCCTTGGTTAGATAACTAAGGGTATTTTCAAATCTCATACCCATTACGTTTTGATTTTTTCAACATACACAGTACCAGTATTTCAAAACAATCTTCATGATCTCAAAACATTTCATATAGTTTGAAAACAATTTTTCTAGATGCATTGTCTATGTTATTTCAAAAACATTGGCCATGTTATCAAAACCAACCTTTCTAATTTCAAAATATTTCATATAGTCTGAAGACAATATTAACACAATACATTCTCTGATCAAGTGCATGATTTCGAAAAGCATCATTCATGTCTTTCAAAAACCTTATACATAATTTCAAACTTTCATCTCGTATGATTTTAAAATTTTTTTTGTAAATATATCTACCTAATACACCTACTTTATGATTTCAAAAAGTATTATATATAAGGTTTCAAAAACGTTAAACACATTTTTTCTTAAAAGAACCCCATGCATAGTTTTCAAAAATATTTTCCTCATACATTGACTTAACCTTCAAAATTCTGCTTCATATGTCGCCTTGACATATCAAGCATCTCAACTTCATAAGCATTTTATATCATGTTTTGACCTAAGCACATCCAGTGCAAGGTTTCAAAACATCTTCAACTTCTAAAATTCATATGGGATCTTTTTATCTTTACAATTAGATCCTTGTGGATGATTATCATTCAAATCAGAGTCCTTAATTGGATTCCTTATGTACCTTAATTCGAACACTTCGGTTCCTAGTAATCGAAATCGAATTTTCTTTTTGAATCTTTCTATCTTTATAGTTGGATTCTTGATAACGTTTAAAGTACCGAATGAAATCCACGGAATGGATTCCAAGTGTGCTTTAAATGCATGTACGCAATTTACAAGACAAATTAACGAACAATTTTGTGGTTATGTGATATGTGTTTATGTGTTCTCCTCTATGATTTTGTGTGATCCGATTTTCAAATCCTCATAGAATCTTTCATGTTTTCATATGAGAGATTCATAGTAGGATATTCAAAAGGTACTACCTTAAATCCTTATGGGCTTCTACCTGGTAGTTAAGACCCTTGGGTTTTATAGTACCATTCCATGATTCGATAAGAGACCCTCTTAGTAGTCTAGTAAAAAAGATTGATTCACAATTTGGTTAGAAAACGACATCTAGTGATGTAGCTGAACAGACTCCTTGATAGTCTATTTAGATCATTTATTGATTTAATTTAAAGGACTCTATGGCGGTCTAGTCACACTCATCACAGGTTCATTCATTTGGTTTTCCCCTACATATTATAAAATAGACTGTGTAAACTGTGCAAGGAATTGTCTGATTATGGACGCGTACATAATTATGAAATTTAGTGCACAGAAACCCAGTAAGGTTTATTATGTGTAAGAACCGATAGTGACAACAATAACAAAATGAGGACGATGTAATGAAGGTATGGTGGACGCACCAATGACGCTTCATATACTTGTATATAAGTATCCCTCTTACATTGCAATCATGATGTTATTAAGATTACTAGAAGTTCAAGAACCCTAACCAATGTTGTTCGATCTTTTCAACTTCATATTTTCAAGCTCTCACAAGTTTCCTCTAAATAAATTTCGGGACGAAATTTCCTAAAGTAGGGGAGACTGTAACACCTGTGCCTCCACGGCCATCAAACAAATGCCAAACCAATGAAATATTGTATTTCATACTTGGGATTTGTAAAAATATGTGTATCGTTTACACATATCAACTCTTGTTCGATTTCAAACTCTAAATCGCTTTCTGGAAGGTTATACGCGCACTAATGCGTAGATATAACCAGTTTAATGCAACAAACCCTCCGGAATAGTGACATAGGCTTAACATACCTTAAATAACCTTTACATAACTTAGAAATAAGTTTTGAAGGCTTTGGTATGACAAAAACAAGCTAATTCGCTTACAGGGACTAAACTTTTACAAACTGCGAAAGTATGCCAATTTGAACTGTAACAGACATTCCGAAGCATGACCATAAGTTAAACATACCATAAATATCCTTCACATAGCTTAGAAATAGGCTTTGAGGTGTTCGGTATGCTAAAATAAACTTTTGTGTCATTCAGGGACTAAAAGTGTCAAAAAGTGCACAAGTTTGCATTTTCGCGCATAACTTACGTTCTGAATACATCCGGACATCCAAAAATTTATGTAAGCATGACTATATTATGCTTTAGTGTTTGGCTTGCCAAAAATCCATTCGTTACGTCATTTGGATCGTTTTTCGCGCTTATGCGCATTCCGTCGTAATTAAGCGAACATCGCGTTCGTACGACCAAACGAACCAACGCTCGGCATATTTTTGAGCATGTTTCATGTCCACAATGTTTAGGCATCATTTTAGGGCCTTAAAGTTGGCTTTACGGGCCTTGGAAGTGTCAGAAATGGCCTTAAACACGTGCAGGGACTGAAACTGTAATTTCTGAAACTTATTGCTGATCTGTGACTGCTAGGCGGCCCGCCTCAGTTCCTGAGCATCCTCAGGCGGCCCGCGAGGCCCCTTCTGACCAGATTAATCGAATCTAACAGCAGTTTCCAGTTGTTTCGTTCACAACCACACATTCTCTTTCGCTTAGTCAGCTGATAAGGATCACTTTTAGCCACCATGAGTTTCAGACAAGTGTACGCCTTGGATCATGGCACGTTTTCCATCAAACGATCCTAACGGTGGACCATTTACTATAAATACCCATCCATCCCCAACTTCATTTCTTACTAGAATCTTGATTTGAGAGCTCTAAGTTGAAACCATTGTTTCATACCTGAGTTCTTGGATCGAGATTAGCATTCGGGGACCCTTCGTAAGTATTCTTTCGTTCTTTTATTGCTTTTCAAGTCTTTCGAGTCTGAAAGTCAAACTTTGTTTGACTTTCTACATTGACCAGTTATGGTCAATGCGAAGTTCGTTTGAACTTCGCAACGTGAGTGTAATCACGTTGGTTATAGTCCCTTGGGACTATGCCTACTGATTACCACGTTGTCTAGGGTCGTAGGGTAAGCGATCTAATAAATCGCTTATACCTCGAACCCGACCCATTTGGTCGATCATTAGGATCCGACCAAATACATTAGGTGACCATAGTAGGTAGGGAATAACCTTCCGAGGTTATACCCTATGGTCGCTTCGTTTAAGTAGTTGTATGATAGGTAGTTTATATGCCTTAGGTAAATTACCAGAATACCCTTTTCATGTATAATTGGTAATTAAGCATATGTAACCTAAACTTTTGTCACATAACTGATTATGTAACATGTTTAGGCATATAACACTTGTCATAGGACTAGTTAGACGGTCCGAACGCGTTTCACGCGCACGACGCGTTAAAGTAGCATAAGTTACCTTAATGGGTCGCGATGGGTCGAAAGCACTTAGGTTTGGTTTCATTGTAGTATGTAGGCCTTGTTAAACCATATCATATGAGTTCCAATACTCATTTGGTTTACCAAGCCTCATCCTATCCGATCTCCCGATTTAAGTCCGGTTTATTTATATAGTTTTAGATTGCCGACTGATTCCGTGCTCCCTCTAGCTTTGTTTGGTTGTTGTTCAAGACCTCCAAGCATTCTCAGGCGAGTACATTATTCCCCTATTTTACTGCTTTCAATTGTTTTGGGGTGACTCATATGTGCTAAATGTTTTCGATGTTATAACGATGGTTTCAAAAACAATTAAGACGATTTATACAAAACTAATAACGATTTCAATAAAGTGAACAAACTTGTTGGTTGTAGTTACATAACAAATGACATTCATTAGCAATGATCAAGCCGACCAGTATTAGGTTATGGTACCATAGGATCTGACAAATCCCGTTAATTACTACACCCGTAGTTATGTGTGGGTGTTGTGGGTAGCGACTGAATCTGTAATTGTTAATTTACTCTTTGGTAAGGGTTTATTAATGCGAGTTGTTAATCTATCCTTTGGTAAGGGTTTATTAATGCGAATTGTTAATCTATCCTTTGGTAAGGGTTTATTAATGCGAGTCAAGAAGGTTTGAATGTTATTAGCGAGACGACCATTTAAGTAGTTTCACGACCTAAAACGAATTTAACAATTGGGTAAACGATTGGTTTTCACACGATGTTTTAACGATTGGGTAAACGATTGGTTTCAAAGCGATATACGATTGAGTTTTGGTTACATATTACATGATTTACATTGGGCATGAACATTACTTTGGTGGTTTGGTTTGATTAAGTGATTAAGTAACAATGCGTGTGGAATATGATACAAGCATGGTGGATACGCCGCTGGTACTTCCTATATATAAGTGTTTGTATGGTATTACATATTGTAGCGTTATTTGAATCATTTCAGTTTGAGACATAGAACATTTTATACAAGTAACATACTTTTCACAAGACATTTATTTACAAACAACTTATCTTATACAAACTCATTTTACATGGTTATTCATTTAATCATGCATTATTCTTTTATTATACATATCACCTGAACTTATTATTTTTCAAATGATTTACAAAGACAAAGCAAATTACAAGGTTCATGACTAAACATTTTCTTAAACAGAAGTCATGAATCTTATTTTCACAAAACCTATGTACTCGCCAGCATTTCTTTGCTGACCTCGTTTTCACATATGTTTCAGGTATTGTTGAATGATATCGATTGATAAGATGCATGCTCACATAGGACTGGACAAGGCCTTAGTGACTCAATAACAATGATAGACTATGTTTAAATTGTGTATTTAGATTTCCAAACAATGTAATTATTCAATGTTTAATAAAACTAAACACTTTTTGGTATCCATGGTTATGAAACATTAATTCTGTTGCAACACGCCCCGATGTTTCCGCCGCTATTTGTTGTTTTACGCGGTCGGGGTGTGACAAGGCCTATGTTTAAAACATTTATGCTAACTAAAAGGCTCACCTAATTATAATACAAATTCCTAAACGACCTCAAAGGGTCATTGCCCAATTTACCCTTCAAGGGCGTTTTGGTCAACTTCAGTCCCTCTTTTTACAACGAAGGAGTTTAACTGATTATTTAACCAAAAATTGCACTTTTAACTATAAGTCTATATATGCATACCTGGCCCGGGTCAACAAATAGACCCGATTTATACCTCGCTTTAATCATCGCACAATCTATGGCGACGCAATTATCCGATTTACTAATCGCTCCTGTCAATATAAGACTTGACAACCACATTAGTCGCTATTGTCAAATGGAGTTGTCACAACCATTCGACCCGTTTGGCCTATATGCCCAATATTACCCTTTTTACCATTCATCATGGTTTTCATCACTTTCGCTTATTCCGACCCATTTCAATTTACGTCGGAACATCACTTTTCAATTATTAGCTTATCATTTTCATAACCTTTATAATCATTACGCATTCTAAGATAAAAGGGTGTAAGATTCACTTACCTTGTGTCACACCCCGAAATTATCAGAGCTGGCGTGACTGGACTGGTATCTTCATTGCACAGCGGAAGCAAATAGGCTAAGTCTTTCAAGAAATTGAACGCCCACTAAGTACTCGACTCTCGATGGTTCTCCTATTCCAACAGTGCCTTGTCTTAGATCTGTAACCTGAGAAAGAAACATGCGAAAAATCAACATAAAGTTGAGCGAGTTCATAGTTTGTTCGTAAAAGATTTGAGATAAATCTTTTGAGTTGTGAAAGGTTTGAAATAAATCTTTGGTATTGTGAAAGATTTGAAATAAATCTTTGGAATAACCGGTTTTTGAAATAGTATTGAGAAAATGAATTTAAAAATCATTTTCTTGCCAAGTTATATGGAAACGTTGTATTTGTAACACGTTATGTTCATAAAACCATGTATTTGTAAAGCCTTGTATTTGTAATGTTCGCATAACCGTCAATGCCCACCCTGACTTTGACTCCATACCCGCATAATGCTTTAAATTTGTATAAAACATGGTAGTTAATTTGTATGAACAAGAAGTTTCCGTAAGTATAAAATCCCTGGTATGTAGCAGATAAGGAAAAAAAAGAGATCACCAATGGTTTGCAAGGCCATTGATATGTGTGAAGTGCAAGTAGGAAGACTCAAACCTAGCAGATTTCGCGTTGGGCACAAAGTCACCCCAAGGTCCGTTCTGCTGGGCCTGGGGTTGGGCTCGCTACACCCAGATAGATCTACCGCTTACGTCCCTCGGTCCTACAATGAGGATTAATGGCCTCCAGTTCCCGCCTACCCACTCACATAATCTAAGTAGTAACCCTCCTTACACTAACCATACCATGTATAAAAATGTCTGTAATCATTGTACATGTATTTTACCCCAGTCTCTAAGACTGATCCTCCCTCAGTCTCTAAGACTGAGCCTTCCTTAATAATATCACCAGACGATCCATCCTTAGTCATGAAAATCATTCACATTTCGATAATACGCATTTGTTTTGTAAAAAAACCGGTATGATTAGTATAAACCTTTCGTAAATCATTTGAGTTCCTCGAAATCCCTTCGTAATATGATTTGGAAATACGAGTTTTGCGTTTGTTCTAGACTTTGTATGTTTTTGCAAAACGTGCATGTCTTTCCACCCCGAAAACATTTATAAAAATGTAAAGCCGTAAAAAGTGGGGTTATGAGCTCACCTGAATATTCTTGTGCAAAGCGAGCTAATTACGACCTCGTGATGTCGTTTCCAAGATGAGACTCGCTAGCGTGCATTCTACAATATTCCTAACGCGGAATATCTAATAAGTTTCTAAATAAAAGCGGTAACTAGTCTACGTGTCACCGAGCTCTACCGAATCGTTAGCCGAACGATTCGACAGTAAGTAGTTAACTTGAAAGAAGCGAAGAAGTTATGCTTGCGTAGTTCGTTTATTCGTCGATATTTAAGAAGTCTCGAAAAGACTTAGTTCTCGAGAGGTTTAAAATATATGAATATTTATATAAAAGTATATAAATATATTGATATAATCGCGTTAGTTGTCTCGAGAAATCGTACGTGAATGTACAAAAGTTTGTATGAAAATAACGTATAACAAATTCGTATGAAAAATGATATATAATAACTTGTATTATATATATCACGTCTTGTGTATATTTGCCAAAAATATACGTATAGGCCGTTTAGGCGTATAAAATAAATATGAAGAGTTATATTTATTTTATAGAGGAATCGTCGAGTTGTTATGTTTGAAAATAAATATATAAACCATATTTATTTTGTAAAATAATTCGCATTGTACGACATTTGGAATAAATATATAACTATATTTATTTTAGTAACACAATTGTCGTGTCGTTTGATATTCGAAATAAACATATATACTATATTTATTTATAAAAGAATTCGGGTTTTAGGTGTTTGAAATAAGTAGAATAATCATATTTATTCTATAAAAGTTTCCGTATTCTTGATGTTTAAACCAAACCTCGTAGTCGTTTATGAAAAATATCCGGCTTTGGATGTTCGACATAAGTATATAAACTATACTTGTTTTTATAAAAGAATTGTCTTTTTCGTATGTTGTAAAGTGTCGACATTTTGCGTTTGTTTTACTAAAAGATTATTCGAATTCCGACGTTTTGTTTTATAATAAAAGTGCTTCGTCTTTACGGATTTTCTCGAAAAACGGACAGAGTTTTCTCTGTTTTTGGACGCCCCCGACAACCACGTGTCGATTTATTTTGTCAAACTCAACAATATTCTCAATATCAATATGTATAATTTTCGTAAAAGCGACAAAATGTAAATTAAGCACTAGTTGGTATCGGTTCGAGCTCGTTCACGAAGTAATAAGATTATAAGAATAATGTAATGTATTGTGTCATAAAATCTTTACCATCTTCTTGTGTTGAAAGCCGAGCTGACCGAGTCAATTCGCTGAGTTGACTGAGTTTGACCGAGTCTGACCGAGTCGACCGAACCGCTTCCTAATCTGACCCGAACCGACCAAACCGAGTGGACTTGTCTGTCCCGAGTCAACTCGCTGACTGAGTTAACCGAACCGCCTGCCCGAGCCGCCTGACCGAACCGAATCTGTCCCGAACATCTCTGTTGACTGAGTTGACTCGGTTGACCGAGTCAAACCGAGTTGAGCCAAACACTAAACCGAACTCCGAATCTGTTGACTTGTTGACCGACCGAACCTGACCCAAAGCCATCTATGACCCGGAATCCCGAAATGTCCCGAAATGTGAACCGAACATCATCAGCATAATCATCTTCAAGTTTTTGCAAGAATTAATGAGAAACGGGGGTGTTTTACCGGAAAAACCTGTCATCGAAGCTCCGCAGCCGTCTCCTCCGTCGCCGCCGCCGCCGCGAGCGGCGGATCGTTGCTGGAACGATCATCCCGCTGTTTCTCTCTCTCGATCTTTATCTCTCTGTCTCTTCTCTCTCTCTCGCTTGAAGTACCGACCAGCACCACCCACCACAGCACCGCCGTCTGTGGTGGTGGTGGTGCTGCTGCTGAAGTCCGCCACTACCAAAAGATGGTGGTGGTTGGCCGATGAATAGAAGGGGGGGTAAAACAGGTGGGTGTCACCGAGAAGGGGGTGGGGGTGTTTGGCTTTGTGTTGAGTGAGATCAAGAGAGGAATAAGGGGGAAAAATGGTGAACTTGTGTTTGTCTGCTCATGTATTCGAGAGAGAGAGGTAAAGAAAAAAAATGTGGTGTGGTTACTTGTCTGCTCAATAATAAAGGGGGGTAGTCCCTTTTATAAATGTGGGTGAGATCTAATATGATCTTGGAAATATTTTGTACAGATTTTGTAGTATGTCAAAAGATTTTGGAAAGATTTTCTAATCTTATATAGATTTTATTTAGATCTTGATGGGATTTTTGCAAGGATCTACAAGAAAAGATCTTGTAGTAGAGATCTAAAATATTATGTATAGGTTTAGGCTTGGGCCCAGGGCCCACAAGCCCATCTCGTGCGTAAGCGGCCCGTAATTCCTACGAGACCCGTTGTCAAAACCAGAACTCCGTTTAACGTCAAAAATTAAAATACACAAAAATACGATCGGTAGTCGTTGTTTGCATGCCCGTTCGCCGATTACGGTAATAATCGCGAAAATTTGTATCGTTGCCGTCTTTAATCCGTTTTTTGATCCGGTTCTGACTGTAGTCACTAAAATTTAATTACGAAGCTAAAACATATCGTAAAAATTTAATATTTTTCGGCGTTGTCAGTATTATGTTCGGTTTCAATCCATTGCCGTTTAACGTTTCACAGGTTTCTCTGTAAACCACCGTTCGCGCACTGTAAAGTCGTACAGACGTTCCTCGGCACTCCAAAGGCCTAATTAGGTTAATTTGCGTCTCAAACACTATTAATTAATGCGTTAATCACCTGTTAATCACGTAATTAAGAACCGTAAATCACCGGTTGTCACACCTTGCATCCATGCCACGCTTTTCTTTTCATACTCGCTCCATTTGACCCGCTTCATCCACAAGCTTCCACCTAGCTAGTTAAGCGCCAAACTATTATCGAATGTTCACAAAGTGGTTAGATTAACCATAATTCAATATGATCTTCCACCTTACACATTTCTATGCATTCATCAGAACACTTAATATAATCACGTTTTACACACAACCAAGTAGACCGCGATTTCATTTAGGCATTTCATATCACTTAAAATGGGCTGTTTTGGTGACTTGTTTAACCTGTTTACAAGTCTTAAAAAATTATGATTTAACTCTTTACCAAAAAATTCGTAAAAATTCATTTAAAGATTTAAAGATCTAACTCTTTACCAAAAATTCGTAAAAATTCATTTACTAAGCTGCAATTAGATTCATCACTTCTGACTGCAGCTTACGGATAAATTAATTTAAAATTCCTCGTTTATCTAATTGATGAAATTCCAATTGGAGATTCTTTTAATCACTTAAAACTATCTACAGTAAAAATTTGAGATCATAAATAAATTCCTATATTGAGTTATGACATTCGTAATGGGCTGCAAATTCTGCCAGAAAACGCAGCTTGAACCTTCGATACGGAAAAATTCATAAAACGTTCAATTTTCGTCGAAAAAAAGCGATTCTAGTGGGGTTTTAAAGATATTTCCTGGAATTACATTTTAGACTCAAGAAACACATGTTTTTGTCAGGTTTTGTCCATGTTACAGCCAATATAAGTCAGCTGTAAATTCTGATCAGGAGATGTTTGAATTCAGCTTTCAATTAAAGCATGTTCTTGACATCATAACACTATTTTTTTAGCAATCAAAACCCTAAAAACATCTCATACATGAATTTAGAATCAACAAAATCTGAATTTACTTGAGCTAGGCATGATTTCAATATATACTTGTCTAGGGTTTACTCCTAAACACTACAATGTTCCTGTTTCATTCATATAACAAGCATGCATCAACAATTTTTGAATTCTCTAGGTTTACTCAGAAATTCAACTAGAGATTTCTAATGAAATTTACATACCTTGTGACTCCTTTTTCAGTGGAGATCACTAATTCGTGCTCGGATTTTGATTTGGGATTGATTTGGACCTTCAATTTGGACAATTTGCATGAACTAGGATTTGGTGGAGGATGTTTGGTCGCCCCTGGGTTTTTGATCGAACCAGACACACATACACAAGTGTGTGTTTGGTGTTTTTTTTGTTTTAATAATATAAGTTTCAAACTTAACACCTTTGGTCCCCAAACTATTATTAGGTTCTTATTTTAGGTGTTTTTTTAACCTTCTAACATATTACTACAAGACTTCTTTCTAACTAGGTTATTTTTATTCCTAGTTATTTTAATGGGTTCGGGAAATTATAACCCGTTTTATTTTAAGTCTCGTTAACTCGGGCCTTATATATACTTTGTTTTCCTCAACAGCTTTTATTCCTTTTTATTTAATATTAGGTTTCTTTATTAAATCCCTAATATTTACAGGGTTATTTTCACCACTAACGGTATTTTACCCGTTCATAAATATTAACGTGGTTTGATTACCAAACCCGTTTTCGGGGTGTTACAAGTCTACCCCCTTAAAGAGGTTTCGTCCCCGAAACCTTATTTATGTAGTTCCTTTTTATTTTAGACCTAACGAACTTAGTTTCGTTTCCATTCGACCATTTCTCATTTTTAATAATTCCATAATCTTACCGGGAATGTACGGTAATGTCTTTCGGGCTCCAAAGTGGTGCCCGACTCCTTTTGGATGCTACATTCTTACATCTTTCTTTTAATTTACATCCTTGTTCCTCAAGTCAAGGATTATTATAAGCCACATCGCATGTGCCTTTCATGCATAAGGCCTCATAGGCCGTTAGTTTATTCTAATATTCCTCTTTTTTATCACTTGTAATAACGAGTCATCTTTTGGCCACTCGGTTATCTGAGGTAGTCAATACATCATCCTATGCTAACTTTATTGAAGCAAACGCTTTATTAATTTATAATTACTGTTTTGACCTTAAATGGTCTTCGCGGCTAGGCTTACAAGCCACCGGTTACCTTATATTTCGACATTTGGGTATCTTATAACTCACGTTAGAACGTGGTTATGTTCATATCGCTTTTGTGACCGTGATCTCCTCACGTCATGTTTTAAGTTTATGTCGACCCTTCATTATCGAAAATCCTTCTTTCGAGTGTATCAAAATTTTTTTACACCTATCGGTGTTTACATCCTTTAATATTAACCACTTCCAATTTCATCTCATAATATTCATATCAGTTAAAACGTCGTTTCTTACTAAGATTGAATTTTAGTTTAACGTTTTATCTTTTACTTACGTCAATTACTCATATCAAGGAAATTGACAATGAGTAATTTATTCTCTTCCGTTCTCGTTTTATACAGGGAATAATAACCAGTTTCCTCTCCTTATACTATTGACCCGTAGGTTCTTTATATTAGCCTCGTATGTTATTTCTTTATATTTTCATCTTTTTACCTTATTAAGGTGAGACCCTAACCGTTCCTTTCTTTCTATTTATGGCCCAAAGGTCTTTTTGGTCCCGCAGACCTTAACTCTACTTTTAAACCCATAGGTTATGATGATCCCGTAGATCATCTTTTATTCATATTTATATTCAAATGTATATATACCTATATAGCTTCAAGGCATCCCTTGTTATGTTTGGAATCATTTATTTCGCTTTTTGAACTTTAGTTGGTCTTGACCGTAGTCTAAGGCTTCATTCGTTTACTCTTGGACTAATCTTCCGACTTTATGACTCTTTACGTCATTTACACGTCGGTTTGTTCTACGCTCACCGTTTCCCCGGTTCATAATTATACTTCTTTACGACCCGTTACCTGGGTTCTTTATTATTTCGTGCTTCCATTATTCGGTTTGCACTTACTTGCACTACCAAGCTTTTATACTTTATTTATCTCGTTTGACTTATTCGTGTGAGATTTCATTACTCATGGACGTCAAACTTCATTCTTTATTCGACCCGTTCAACTTTAGAATAGTTGAACGTAGTTATTAAAATTTCTGTTTGCAAATTCTCATCGTCTTTTAGTCATGACTCTTAATCCGAGTCCTTTGACTTTCTATTTCGCGTACCCGTCTCTTGGTTTACGCATGCTTTCAAAATCCTACCCATCTATCGGGTATCTTTGCCGAAGTTATCATCAAGTAGCCATTCTTATATGGTTTTAGACATCATCTTAATTTATTTGATCGTCTTAGCGAATTCCATTGCTTTTATTTAGTCAAGTCATTTATTCTTTTATTCTACCCCTTTGACTTGTCTGTGTGAATTTCATCACTTATGACTCTCAAACTTTATCCCTTAGGCCTTAGTATCCACATTAGTTGGTTTGTATTCTCATTTGCTTTAATCTTTGTCCCTTCTTTCGGGCTCGTTATTCTAACGTAATACGCTCCCTGTCATCCGACTTGCGTTTACGTTTACTATCAAACATCTTACTTGTTTGACTCATTTGGGTACCATTTATGTTCGTCCCATTCACCCCGTCCTCACTACATCGGACGTAAATGTGTCCGCTACAAGAAGTTCATGGTATCATATGCCACTACTTACTTGGCCAGAGTAAGCGATCAACACATGATACACATGACCTTTTTGTAGTTTTCACATCACACCCCATGTAACTAACGCCCCTATTTATTTGATATCTCTGATTTCATTTAGTAAAACTTTATTTAATTGCAAAACAACAATCATTAGTTTTACTAGTTTTACATTTGAACATATAAAATGTTTTTCTTTTCTATCGAACTATTATATAATCACATTTGTTAATGTGATCGCTACTTTTCTCAATAGCATTATATTGAGAGTTTTCCACTTGGATAATTACCCCCCCGTCCAAGTTTTCATATGAACTATTCCTATTATAGTTTTGATATTCATTATCATGAATAACGCATGTTTCTATTAAACTTCTCTTAGAAACATCATCCTGAATAGATATCCTATTTAGGTTTTATCAGATATATGCAACCATTATCCCCTACGTGTTTGTTGCATATTACTACTTGTGCAATTAAATTTAAAAGTGTGTACCTGATAATGTTTGCCCTTAATGGGCTTTCCATGCCTTTGACTTTGTTCGCGATCGTCACGCGATTTAGGTCCTTGATGAGTATGCTCTGCTTGTCATACCTCGGACCGTTCCACCATCATATCCACAATTCGTTCAACTCTCGTCATCTTCAGATGCGAGTATCCTTCAACTAAACATTTACAAAAGTTAGTAATTTCAACATTATTAAATGCACGTATTGTAATACTAGGCTTTTTACTACACGTGATTTCGTTAACTATACTAATCATTTTCATTGGTGTAACGTGTATTACACGATACCCTATGTGTTGTTCACAACACTTTAATCATACTAGACCATTAACATACTTGTACTTACCGGATCTGCGATCAAGCCTCGAACCGAACACTTACCCTTCAACCATGAGCTCTGATTACCAACTTGTAAGACCCTTACTATTATTTTATGATTTTCGTATAATTTAAGTCCATAATTGTCACGGCCCCCGGCCCGGTTTGACCCGGTTCAGGAGTCGCGGGACAGAAAATCCCGTGGTATTTATTTAATTGAGTTGACAGCGGAAGATTTTAGCAGGATCTTTTAAAAACTGAAAATGCCCGATTATTTTATTTCATAATTCGGGATAAAACCCCGGTAGTTTACAATAAGGTGATTTCACTGGGAAATCTTTATTTTACAAAACATGTTTCTTTATTTATATTGAGCCACTTCCTTAAGCTTGTAGTGCTTCGCGGCACTTTTCCTGGATCACAACAGATCACCTGAAACATGTTTGAAAAAGGATTTATCAGCGGGGAAATACTGGTGAATCATTCTTTTTACTAAAAAACACGCGTTGTTATAATTTCACTATTAAGAGCGATTACAATGTTTATACATATCAACCATCTACCCGCGGTATTTATCACTTGACCACCTATTGGCTATCTCGTTGTCCAATGGTGTCTGTGATTATGGCCATATCACCCATTGGCTAACCCGTTGTCCAATGGTGACGGTTATCAAGTATTGTATACAAAACCCCACATACCGGCTGTAATTTGGAGATTACAAAGACTTAATCCCTGTAATTATAACTTTGAAAATAAATAGAGTTTGGAAAAAAATTTGATAAAAGAGAATGACTCACATTGCAGATTTATGCGGGCAGAGTTTAGCCTACTGATTAGCCTGATAACCTAATTTAAATAACAATGCACACGAACGAGGTCAGTAACTAATACAACATTTACGATAACTCACGAGATTAAAACCTTCACAACGAATGACAAAGTGCAATACTTAAACATCCATAGAATTCACGACGAATGACAAAGTATAAACCCAATTTGAGCAGCACTTAAGCATTCATCGGATAGTTTCAATCGATCGGACATTGAATCGTAGCAGCGATCGAGTTAATACCCGGTATCGTAGCAGCGCCTTGCTATATTGAAAGTAATATTCGAATTTGGACAGTGTAACTTCGTTTTTGAATTGAGATTTCGACATCAGAGGACTGTTTGTAGCACGATCTATTTATAGGTGAAATTTAGGGCTCATGCGGCCCGCGTAAACCTTCGGCCATACCGTACGCGGACCGCGTAGCCACCTAGTCTACGCATAGGTCTAGTTGGTCACAAGTAGGGTTGACATGTGTATGCCACGTGGCTCGGGAACGCTTATCCGGTCAACCCACATATTGACGTGGCCCGCGTAAGGCTAAGCTAATCCTTACGCGGCCCGCCTGAAACCCACTAATCTTGATTTATTAGTTTTCATATACAGTGGTGTTCCAGGGGCTCGGGTTTTTACTTATGGGTCAAATTGAGATATTTTTGAGAGTCCTTACATCCTCCCCACCTTATTTAAAATCTCGTCCTCGAGATTTACTGGAATAAGTAAGGATACTTTCGCTTCATTTCTGATTCTAGCTCCCAAGTGTATTCGGGTCCTCTCTTTGAATCCCACTTGACTTTAACTAGTACCAATCGTTTGTGCTTGAGAAACTTGATCTTTCTATCTTCTATTTGTAGCGGTTTTTCTATGAATTTTAACCTTTCATTTACCTCTATGTCCTGAAGAGGTACTACCAGTGATTCGTCTGATAAACACTTCTTGAGGTTGGATACATGAAATACATCATGTACTCCAGCTAGTTCTTCTGGTTGTTGTAAGTGATAGGCAACTGGTCCTATACGTTGGATCACTGAAAATGGTCCTACGTATCTTGGACTTAGCTTTCCTTTCTTACCAAACCGTACAACTCCTTTCCAAGGAGAAACTTTCAAGAGTACCTTGTCTCCAACTTGGAATTCTAGTGGTTTGCGTCGATTGTCGGCATAGCTCTTTTGACGATCTCGAGCAGTTTTCAGTCTTTCCTTGATCTGAGTGATCTTTTCGGTGGTCTCTTGCACGATTTCAGGACCTGATAATTGACTTTCTCCTATTTCTGCCCAGCAAACTGGAGTTCTGCACTTGCGTCCATACAGTGCTTCGAATGGAGCAGCGTCGATGCTTGAATGATAACTATTATTATAGGAGAATTCGATCAAAGGTAGGTGATCGTCCCAGTTTCCACCAAAATCTATCACACATGCTCGGAGCATGTCTTCCAGGGTTTGTATTGTCCTTTCACTTTGTCCGTCTGTTTGAGGATGATATGTCGTGCTTAAATTTAGTCGGGTTCCCATTGCTTCTTGGAAACTTTTCCAGAAGTGGGAAGTGAAACGACTATCCCTATCCGATACAATGGAGAGTGGAACTCCATGTAAGGATACTACTTGGTCTACATACAACTTGGCTAACCTTTCCATGCTAAAGGTTTCCTTCATGGGTAGAAAATGAGCTGACTTGGTTAATCGATCCACAATTACCCAAATCGCATCATTACCTTTTCTGGTTTTGGGTAACTTAGTAACAAAGTCCATGGTTATGAGTTCCCATTTCCATACAGGCATTTCTAATTGTTGAAGTAGACCCGAAGGTTTCTGGTGTTCTGCCTTAACTTGTGAACAAGTAAGACACTTAGAAACATATCTAGCTATGTCCTTTTTCATACCTATCCACCAGAAATTATTTCTTAAAACTTGGTACATTTGATTGTTACCAGGATGCATGGTATACCTAGATTTATGAGCTTCTTCTAAAATCTTATCTCTTAATTCTCCTTGCTTAGGTACCCAAATTCTTTTCTTGTGAAATCTCCAAATTCCATCGTTTCCTTGCTCTAATTCCTTTATTCTTCCTTTCATTTCTCCAGCATCGTCCTTGATTGCTGTTTCTTGAATGCTTTTCAGTTGCTCCATTAAATCTAATTGTAGATTTAATCTAAGAGCACGAACCCGTCATTGTTTCTCATGATACTTACGACTTAAGGCATCTGCAACTACATTTGCCTTTCCTTCGTGATACTGAATATCACAGTCGTAGTCGCTTAGTATTTCCATCCATCTCCTTTGTCTCATGTTTAACTCTTATTGCCCAAATATGTATCTTAAACTTTTATGATCCGTATAGACAGTAAAATTACTTCCATACAAATAATGTCTCCAAATTTTAAGGACAAAAATTATGGCTTCTAATTCTAAGTCGTGAGTCGTATAGTTTTCCTCGTTCTTTTTCAATTGTCTTGAAGCATACGCAATTACCTTCTTGCGTTGCATTAGCACACATCCTAATCCTAGCTTAGAAGCATCACAATATACTTCAAAATCTTCAGTTCCTTCTGGTAAGGCTAGAATTGGGGCATTGGTTAATTTTTGCTTCAAAAATCCTAAAAGCCTCTTCTTTCCTAGGTCCCCATTCAAACTTAACCGCTTTACAGGTTAGCTTAGTTAATGGCACCGCTATTTTAGAAAAATCCTTAATAAATCGTCTATAGTAACCAGCTAATCCTAAAAAGCTTCTAATTTCCATAGCTGTTTGTGGAACCTTCCATTTGGTGATTGCTTCTATTTTGGATGCATCTACGTGAATACCTTCATGGTTCACCATGTGTCCTAGAAATTGCACTTCCTGTAGCCAAAATTCACACTTCGAGAATTTGACGTAAAGCTTTTCCTTTCTTAAGAAGGTTAAGAGTGCATGCAGGTGCTGACAGTGTTCATCTTGGCTTTTGGAATAAATAAGTATATCGTCGATAAAGACAATTACAAATTTATCCAAATACAGTTTACAGATTCTATTCATCATGTCCATGAATGCTGCAGGTGCATTCGTTAGTCCAAAGGGCATGCCTGTAAACTCGTAATGACCATACCTAGTTCTGAAAGCAGTTTTAGGTATGTCTTCTTCTTGTACCTTTAATTGATGATATCCGGAGCGCAAGTCGATCTTAGAAAAATATCTAGCTCCTTGAAGTTGATCAAAGAGGTCATCAATCCTAGGTAATGGGTATCGATTCTTAATTGTAACCTTATTCAATTCTCTATAATCAATACACATTCTCATTGACCCATCTTTCTCTTTCACAAACAACACTGGTGCTCCCCATGGGGATGAACTAGGTTGTATAAAACCTTTACTTAGTAATTCATCTAATTACTTTTTCAGTTCTAACATTTCTGTGGGTGCTAACCGATAAGGTGACTTGGCTATCGGTGTAGTTTCGGGAATTAGATGAATTCTAAATTCTACTTCCCTGTCGGGTGGTAATCCCGGGAGTTCTTCTGGAAATACATCTGGGTATTCTGAGACTACAGGAATCTCCTTAAGTTCTTTATCTTTAGGACTAATGATTACTGAAATCATATATATATTCCTTGCTTTTGTTCATAACTAGCAACTTTCATTACTAAAATGAACTTCATGGGTTTACGTGGCTTATCTCCTGTAATCATGATTACTTCTCCGGTGGGTGCATGAATCTCTATAGAGTTCTTATCACAAAGGATTCGAGCATGGTTGGCTACTAACCAATCCATTCCTAACACAACATCGAACCCAGCTAAATTCATTGGTAATAGATTTGCATGAAATTTATGACCTGAAAGTTCTATATTTTCTTTTTGCAAAACCTTATCTATGTTAACAGAATTCCCATTTGCCGTTTCGACTGTAAAAATCTGCCTAAGGTTGGTTAAAGGTAAGTTAAGAGCTTGGCAGAATGTAGTATTTATAAAACTTTGGTTTGCACCAGAGTCAAATAATACTTTTGCGTAAAAGTTGTGAACTAGGAACATACCAGCTATCACGTCAGGGATTAGCTCGGCTTCCTGAGTAGTTAACTGGAATGCTTGAACATTCTTTTTGGTAGCTCCGCCGGCCGGTTTGGCTTTATTGTCTACTGGTTTAACCAATTTAGGGCATTCTGGTTTGAAATGTCCTGCTTCTCCACAGTTATAGCAGACCCTTGTTTTTTTTCTGTAGTCTTCTTCACGATGTCCTACAACTATGCAAAAGTTGCAGGTTACATTGCATTTTCCAAAATGTTTTTTTCTGCAATTCCTGCAGAACGGCGGAGTTGAGGATTGCCCAGTTTCTTTCTTCTTGAAGTTGCTATTATTACCCACACGAAATCCTTGGGTAATTTTCTGAGCTAATTCCTTCTTCCGGTTTTCATCTCTTGTGCGTACCAGCTCGTCAGTTAGGGTGTTAGCTAATTCTACCGCATCGTCAATAGTGCGAGGTCTCGCAGCTTTAACGATATTACGAATTTCGCCAATCAATCCCCAAATATAGCGAGAAATAAGTACCGGTTCTAGTGAAGCTAGTGTTGGTACCACTCTAGCATATTCGAAGAATGTCGAAGTATATACTCGACAATCTACACCAATCATTCGATGGTTTAGGAACTTATTCGCCATTTGTTCCTTTTCATATTCGGGCAGAATTTTCTTTCTATTAGTTGCTTAAATTCTTCCCAACTCATGGCATAGGCCATATTTCTTCCTTTGGCTTGAAGTACTGTATTCCACCATTCTAGCGCCCCTTCTTTAAAAAGATGCGACGCATACATAACCTTGTCTTCCTCAGCACATTTACTTATCATAATTACTGCTTCAGTTTTCTCCAACCAACGCAGTGCCGTAGTCGCCCCTTCATTGCCTGCGAACTCAGCAGGTTTACAGGCAAGGAATTCTTTGTAAGTGCAACCAGGCATTGCAGCTTTCATTTTCTTAGGGAGTGGGGCCTGCCGTGGATCATTATCGTGATTAGTATGATTACTGCCTCCATTTACGCTATTACTAAAGTTATCTTCATGAGTACGTTTGCTAGGAATAATTTGTTGAGGTTCAACAGGTTTCTGGGCAGCAGCAAGGATTGCTGGAATAGCATTGGCTATTCCTTGAGCAACGATATTTTCTATATCTTGCCTAGTCATAAATTGATCCTCCTGGTGTTGCTCAGATTGGTTAACCTCGTTAACTGGATCATTATTAGCGTTTTCCATCTAATAATTAATATATATAATTTATTAGTATAGAAAAAATAACAATTATGCACAAAACAATCATACAAATTTCACAACACACATATATATCCAAAATTATTGATTTCTCGATTTCCCTTTTTATATATCATATTATGCATCCGTAAACACTGTTATTTTACAAAGTTTTTTTTTATTTTACAAGATTATATTTTTATTACTATTATTATTATTATACAATCACAGCTATGTTCTCACACCATCCCTTCTGCTGATATTTCAGAAACGACGCTCCCTCTCGTCGTACTTCCAGGAGATTTGCTCTCCTACCTCCCGAATCCTATTCCCTGCACCTATCAGCTCCTCGCCAAAATGGCGGAGTTCAGCTAAGTTTTCATTGCTCATTGGTGAGTTTGGTATAGGTTCTGGGTCGAACTGAGGGAAAAGGTATAAGGGTTATTAAGGAGGTTTTGAAACTGCCAGTCGTTCGTCCACCACTCGTCCATTCCTAGAGGTTGGGTGTGGATCAGAGGGTCTGGAATGGCTGGTTCTAATTTTATTGGAAGTTGAGTTTCAGCAGGATAAGGGTAGAGGTTGGTGTTGATAGGTCTAATGATATCACAGCTTGCCAGTATGCGATCCAACTCTTCTTGTAATGGCAACTCCTCGACTTGTTTAGAACTTTCCCCAATTTCCATTTCTACATGCCTAGAACTGTCACACCCCGACCACGTAGAACATATAAAACGTGGCGGAAACATCGGGGCGTGTTGCAACAGAATTAATGTTTCATAACCATGGATATCAAAAGTGTTTCGTTTTATTAATCATTGAATAATTACATCGTTTGGAAATCTAAATACATAATTTAAACGTAATCTATCATTGTTATTTAGTCACTAAGGCCTTGTCCAGTCCTATGTGAGCATGCATCTTATCAATCGATATCATCCAACAATACCTGAAACATATGTGAAAACGAGGTCAGCAAAGAAATGCTGGCGAGTACATAGGTTTTGTGAAAATAAGATTCATGACTTCTGTTTAAGAAAATGTTTAGTCATGAACCTTGTAATTTGCTTTGTCTTTGTAAATCATTTGAAAAATAATAAGTTCGGATGATATGTATAATAAGAGAATAATGCATGATTAAATGAATAACCATGTAAAATGAGTTTATATAAGATAAGTTGTTTGTAAATAATTGTCTTGTGAAAAGTATGTTACTTGTATAAAATGTTCTATGTCTCAAACTGAAATGATTCAAATAACACTACAATATGTAATACCATACAAACACTTATATATAGGAAGTACCAGCGGCGTATCCACCATGCTTGTATCATATTACACACGCATCGTTACTTAATCACTTAATCAAACCAAACCAACAATGTATAATGTCTATGTCAAAACCATGTCAAAATGTCATGTATAACAAAAATGATATGTATGGCTAGTGGAATGCATCAACTAAACCATAGGTGAAACGCACAAAACAAAGTATTGAAGTAAAACTTGGTTTAAACCAATACTATGTTTCGTGTAAATGCATGATCAAATGTAAATCATGTCCAGATGTTTACCCAATCGTTACCCATTCGTTCAAATCGTCCTTGTTTTAATTGTTCAAATCGTCCTTGTTTTAACTGTTCAAATCGTCCTTGTTTTAATTGTGAACTACTTTATGGTCGATTCTCTAATAACATTCAAACCTTCTTGACGCGTTCCTCGTTCCATCTCGCTCTCGTTCTTAACAAACCCTTACCAAAGGATAAGTTAATAATTACAGATTCAGTCGCTACCCACAACCCCCACACATAACAATGGGTGCAGTAAATAACGGGATTTGTCAGATCCTATGGTACCATAACCTAATACTGGTCGGCTTGATCATTGCTAATGAATGTCATCGGTCATGTAAACTACAACCAACAAGTTTGTTCACTTTTTGAAATTTGTTATTAGTTTTTGAAATCATTGTATTCGTTCTTGAAATCATTGTTAGCATTCTTGAAATAATTGTTATTGTTCTTGAAACCACATTGTAATTGTTATTGTAATCGTTCTTGAAATCACATTGTAATTGTTATTGTAATCATTGATAAAACATTTAGCACATATGAGTCACCCCAAAACAGTTGAAAACAGTAAAAGAGGGGAATAATGTACTCGCCTGATAATGCTTGGAGGTCTTGAACAACAACCAAACAAAGCTAGAGGGAGCACGGAATCAGTCGGCAATCTAAAACTATATAAATAAACCGGACCTAAATCGGGAGATCGGATAGGATGAGGCTTGGTAAACCAAATGAGTGTTGGAACTCATATGATTTGGTTTAACAAGGCCTACATACTACAATGAAACCAAACCTAAGTGTTATCGACCCATCGCGACCCATTAAGGTAACATATGCTACTTTAACGCGTCGTTCGCGTGAAACGCGTTCGGACCGTCTAACTAGTCCTATGACAAGTGTTATATGCCTAAACATGTTACATAATCAGTTATGTGACAAAGGTTTAGGTTACATATCCTTAATTACCAATTATACATGAAAAGGGTATTCTGGTAATTTACCTAAGGCATATAAACTACCTATCATACAACTACTTAAACGATGTGACCATAGGGTATAACCTCGGAAGGTTATTCCCTAGCTACTATGGTCACCTAATGTATTTGGTCGGATCCTAATGATCGACCAAATGGGTCGAGTTCGAAGGTATAGGCGATTTATTAGATCGCCTACCCTACGACTCTAGACAATGTGGTAATCAGTGGGCATAGTCCCAAGGGACTATGACCAACGTGATTACACTCACGTTGCGAAGTTCAAACGAACTTCGCATTGACCATTACTGGTCAACGCTGAAAGTCAAACAAAGTTTGACTTTCTGACTCGAAAAGCAGTAAAATAAGGAAAAGAACGAAAGAATACTTACGAAGGGTCCCCGAATGCTAATCCCGATTCAAGAATCTCAGGTATGAAACAATGGTTTCAACTTAGAGGTTCTCAAATCAGAATTCTAGTGATTTTAGCAATGGGGGGTATGGGGTATTTATAGGAATACCTGAACCGTTAAGATCGTTTCATGGAAAACGTGCCTTAATCCCATCCGTACATGTGTTGCAAAGTTATGGTGTTTAGGTGTTTAAATTCCATCCATACATGTGTTGCAAAGTCATGGTGCCAAAATTCCATCCTTATCCGCTGACTAAGCAAGTTTAGAATGTGTGGTTGTGAATTAAACAACGGCTAATACATCGAATCTGGTCCCGAATGCGAAAAACGAACCAAATGACGCGACGAATGGATTTTTCTTATGGTGAACACTAAAATAAAATATTTTAGTGCTTACATAAATTTTTGGATGTCCGGATGTATTCAGAACGTAAGTTATGCGCGAAAATGCAAACTTGTGCACTTTTTGACACTTTTAGTCCCTGAATGACCCAAAAGTTTATTTTAGCACACCGAACCCCTCAAAGCCTATTTCTAAGCTATGTTAAGGATATTTATGGTATGTTTAACTTATGGTCATGTTCCGGAAGGTTCGTTACAGTTCAAATTGGCATACTTTCACAGTTTGTCAACTTTAGTCCCTGTGAGCGAATTAACTTGATTTCACCACACCAAACCTTCCAAAACTTATATATAAGTTATGTAAAGGTTATTCAAGGTATGTTAAGCCTATTTCACTATTCTGGAGTGTTCGTTGGATTAAACTGGTTATATTTACGCATTAGTGCGCGTATAACCTTCCAGAAAGCGATTTAGAGTTTGAAATTGAACGAGAATTGATATGTGCAAATGATACACATATTTTTACAAATCCCAAGTATGAAATATAATATTTCATTGGTTTGGTATTTGTTTGATGGCCGTGGAGGCACAGGTGTTACAAGAACCTTCTCCGATCGCAATTCCTTTTCCTTTATCTATGGGATTCTCTATTTTGGGAACCTTTCTAGTTGCTGGTTTCCTCCTGCGTACACGCCTCCAGCCTACGAATCTTCTTCTTTTCTTAGGCTTTGGTTTCTCCAGAGGTGGAGCGTGGAATTCCATAGGTTCTTCCACATCGGGTATGTAACCAGTAAAGTCTTTGGAAACTTCTACTTTCACCAGATAGAGATTGAGATTCTGAAGGGCTTCGGATAACTCATTCATGTTGTTTAGCATATATGCAAAAATGCACAAAAATGATAAGTTAAAATTTATAAAAAAAACATTTAAGTATTATTACATACCGTGTGACTAATTTAATACAAAGAACAACTGAAATAAAAACATACTAGGGTTTATTGTAAACTTATTTATTTACTGGGTAAAGTTTCTGGCTTGTAGGTGATATGGGTGCTAGGACTGGGTCAGGGTATTTAAATGTTAGCATTTACTGCTATAGTAGCTAACATATAAAGGTCTGCCCATTTTTCATCGAACTCATCTTCCCATGGTGGTTTATTGCTTGTTCCCTGAGTCTTTTTAATTTGAGATTTCCTTATTTTCTCTTGACTTTTCTTAATAATCAAACTTCTTTTATTAGGAGAAAGTGGTTCCTCAAACTGTGCCTTACGGATAAATATTCCTTCCTCAGTATCTGTTGGGTATTTTGATGATGAAGTTCCTTTTTCTTTCGGTGAAGTATCTAATTTATGATAGATATCCGAAAGTCTTTGCTTACCCATACTGTAAACAAATATTCAAATAATAAAATACTTAATCACAAAAATGGCAATCAGTAAAATTAAGTATTTTCTAAATACTTAATTGGCTTAAATCAGTGGCTCTGATACCACCGTTTTCTATCACGGCCCCCGGCCCGGTTTAACCCGGTTCAGGAGCCACGGGACAGAAAATCCCGTGGTATTTATTTAATTGAGTTGACAGCGGAAGATTTTAGCAGGATCTTTTAAAAACTGAAAATGCCCGATTATTTTATTTCATAATTCGGGATAAAACCCCGGTAGTTTACAATAAGGTGATTTCACTGGGAAATCTTTATTTTAAAAAACATGTTTCTTTATTTATATTGAGCCACTTCCTTAAGCTTGTAGTGCTTTGCGGCACTTTTCCTGGATCACAACAGATCACCTGAAACATGTTTGAAAAAGGTTTTGTCAGCGGGGAAATACTGGTGAATCATTCTTTTTACTAACAAAAAACGCGTTGTTATAATTTACATTATTAAGAGCGATTACTATGTTTATACATATCAACCATCTACCCATGGTATTTATCACTCGACCACCTATTGGCTATCTCGTTGTCCAATGGTGTCTGTGATTATGGTCATATCACCCCTTGGCTAACCCGTTGTCCAATGGTGACGGTTATCAAGTATTGTATACAAAACCCCACATACCGGCTGTAATTTGGTGATTACAAAGACTTAATCCCTGTAATTATAACTTTGAAAATAAATAGAGTTTGGAAAACAATTTGATAAAAGAGAATGACTCACATTGCAGATTTATGCGGGCAGAGTTTAGCCTACTGATTAGCTTGATAACCTAATTTAAATAACAATGCACACGAACGAGGTCAGTAACTAATACATCATTTACGATAACTCACGAGATTAAAACCTTCACAACGAATGACAAAGTGCAATACTTAAACATCCATCGAATTCACGACGAATGAAAAAGTATAAACCCAATTTGAACAGCACTTAAACATTCATCGGATAGTTTCAATCGATCAGACATTGAATCGTAGCAGCGATCGAGTTAATACCCGGTATCGTAGCAGCGCCTTGCTATATTGAAAGTAATATTCGAATTTGGACAGTGTAACTTCGTTTTTGAATTGATATCTCGACATCAGAGGACTGTTCCTAGCACGATCTATTTATAGGTGAAATTTAGGGCTCACGCGGCCCGCGTGAACCTTCGGCCATACCTTACGCGGCCCGCGTAGCCACCTAGTCTACGCGTAGGTCTGGTTGGTCACGAGTAGGGTCGACATGTGTATGCCACGTGGCTCGGGAACGCTTATCCGGTCAACCCACATATTGACGCGGCCCGCGTAAGGCTAAGCTAATCCTTACGCGGCCCGCCTGAAACCCACTAATCTTGATTTCTTAGTTCTTCATATACAGTGGTGTTCCAAGGGCTCGTGTTTTTACTTACGGGTCAAATTGAGATATTTTTTAGAGCCCTTACAATAATCATGTAATTACGGTTACAATTACAATGAAAAATACGGGTTTATCGAAAACTTTTACAATTTAAAATAATACAACATAATGTGATTTAATTCATCATTTAAGAATAACGACGAAACAACTTGCGGAAGCTTCATATTCGTGTGTTCGGTCCTTTGTCATCGCTTGATCTCCATCCGGGTACACTTGATATCACCTATGATCAAAACCAACATATAAGTTAGTTTTGATAACTTAAATATAAGTTTAAACAAGTTCTACGCATCAAATAATCAACAAAATAATTATTTCCAACTTTGATGTCTCTCGCGTGTCGCGCGAGACTCATCTCAACCTGTCGCGTGTCGCGCCCGAAACAACATTGCCCGTCGCGTGGCGCGGGGGAGACCCTTTTCCAGCGATTCCAGGTCTGGGAGCTGCATATCCGTTTTGCGTGATTCTTTTTCCTACGCATCCGTAATTTAATTACGGGCCCGTTTATCTTCTGGTTCACATCAAATTCAGATTTATAAGCTTAAGGCTTATAAATCGCTTTTTATGATTATTCGACCTGTTTAGAGAATTTGAACTTTTAAGTTTAAATTTCACTCATTCTTTTCACCCATCCTTTTACCACATTTGTATTATCTACTTACATTCCACCACAACTATTCTTGTGGTGGGTTTAGTATATTTGAACAATTTTTTCGGATTCTACTCTTCAGTTGGTTGTTTTACGGAAAAGACCCGTTTCTAGGCATTTAACCCAAAAAGGCCTATGTTTAAAACCTTTATGCTTATTAAAAAGCTCACCTAATTATAATACATATTCCTAAACGACCCCAAAGGGTCATTGCCCAATTTACCCTTCAAGGGCGTTTTGGTCAACTTCAGTCCCTCCTTTTACGACGAAGGACTTTAACTGATTATTTAACCAAAAATTGCACTTTTAAGTATAAGTCTATATATGCGTACCTGGCACGGGTCAACAAATAGACCCGATTTATACCTCGCTTTAATCATCGCACAATCTATGGCGACGCAATTATCCGATTTACTAATCGCTCCTGTCAATATAAGACTTGACAACCACATTAGTCGCTATTGTCAAATGGCGTTGTCACCACCATTCAACCCGTTTGGCCTATAAGCCCAATATTACCCCTTTTTACCATTCGTCATGGTTTTCATCACTTTCGCTTATTCCGACCCATTTCAATTTACGTCGGAACATCACATTTCAAATATTAGCTTATCATTTTTGTGACACCTGGGTCACTGCGACCATCAAACAAATACCAAACCAATGAAATATTGTATTTCCAACTTGGGATTTGTACAAATATGTGTATCATATGCACATATCGATTTTTGTTCAATTTCAAGCTCTAAATCGCTTTATGGAAGGTTATACGCGCAATGATGCGTAAATATAACCAGTTTAATACAACAAACAATCCGGAATAGTGAAATATACTTAGCATACCTTAAACAACCTTTACATAACTTAGAATATAAGTTTTGAAGGCTTTGGTATGGCAAAAACAAGTTAAATTGCTTACAGGGACTAAAGTTGACAAACTGCGAAAGTATGCCAATTTGAACTGTAACAGACATTCTGGAACATGAACAAAAGTTAAACATACCCTAAATATCCTTTACATAGCTTAGAAATAGGCTTTGAGGGGTTCGGTGTGCTAAAATAAACTTTTGGGTCATTCAGGGACTAAAAGCGTCAAAAAGTGCACAAGTTTGCACTTTCGCGCATATCTTACGTTCTGAATACATCCGGACATCCAAAAATTTATATGATCATTAAAATATTATGTTTTAATTATTGGCTAGTCAAAAATCCATTCGTCGCGCAATTTGGACCGTTTTTGCGTCCGTTACGACTTCCGTCGTAATTAACCGAACAACGCAATAGTACGGCCAAACGAGCCGACATCCAAGATGTTTTTGAACATGTTTCATGTTCCCTATACTTTGACTTCATTTTAGAGCCTTGAAATGAGGTTAACGGGGTTCAAACGCATCGAAAATAGCTTAAACGGGCTGCAGGGACCATTTCTGCCATTTTTGAAACTTTTCTGAATCTGGCACATGCTAGCGTAGCGCGAGCAACTTATGCCTTTACCATGGCGCTACGCGAGCACCTCATCTGGGCAGAAACACCATTTTTGCACTTGCAGGTCCATTTTTAGCACTTAACTTGAAGTTTAGGGGCTATTTTGTAACTTTCTCAATACCATTTGCTGGTTTTGATGTGCCCATGGTATTACAATACCATGAGTGCACATGTATGGACAAGATCAAAGAACGTTATTCGATAAACGATCCTAACGGTCTTGCAAATCCTATAAATACCCACCAACATCACAACTCAAAACCCACTTGATTTCTTGAGAGTTCTCTAAGTTGAGGTGAAATCACTTCATACCTGAGAATACTTGAGAAATCAAAGCTTTCGGGGACCCTTTGTAAGTGTTCCTTCGTTCTTTTATCGCTTTTTGAGTCCGAAAGTCAAACTTTGTTTGACTTTCTGCATTGACCAGTTTATGGTCAATGCGAAGTTCGTTTGAACTTCATAACGTGAGCGTAATCACGATGGTTATAGTCCCTAGAGACTATACCTACTTATTACGACGTTATCTAGGCTCAGTGACGAGTCGTAGTTTCGGCCAAAATGCGCATTTACGCGTATTTTGTAACCAAACTCTTGGGTATCAAAACCGTTTGTTTTGATACCAAACCTGTTTTTCTAAACTTAGTTAAGCATGTTTTAACATGCTTAGCTCGTCACTTTTAGTTTAGTGCTTATGTAGGGTCGTTAGGTAAGCGATCTAAACAATCGCTTACACTTTCGAACCCGACCCGTTTGGTCGATCATTAGGATCCGACCAAACACATTAGGTGACCATAGTATGTAGGGAATAACCTTCCGAGGTTATACCTTATGGTCACATCGTTTGAGTAGTTGTATGATAAGTAGTATATATGCCTTAGGTAAATTACCAAAAATGCCCTTTTTACGCCAAAATTCATTTTAAGCATATGTAACATAACTTTTGGTATCTAAACTGATTTGGCAACAATATTAGACATGTTAAGGCATATATTACTTGTCATAGGACTAGTTAAGCGGTCCGAACGCGTTTCACGCGAACGACGCGTTAAAGTAGCATAAGCTACCTAAACGGGTCGTAATGGGTCATAAGCACTTAGGTTAGGTTTCATTGTAGTATGTAGGCCTTGTTAAACCATATTACATGAGTTCCCCTACTCATTTGGTTTACGAGCCCTCATTCTATCCAATCCTCCGATTATAGGTCCGGTTTATTAATGTAGTTACCTATATTAGGTGTCGTTTGATATCCGTGATCTCTAGCATTGTTTGGTTGTTACTCAAGGACTACTAAGCAATCTCAAGTGAGTACATAGACCCCTCTTTTACTGTTTTCCAAACATTTTGGGGTGGAACACATGTGCCTACTTGTTACTTTCATGCTTTCATGCTTTCATATCATATACTTGCTATGTTCATTAGTACATTTATAGTACATGATTTCATTGTGTGTTATGCTATGTATGCCCATTGTGTGCGTACTTAGTACATTACTTTACATTACATTTTATGCTATGTATGCCCATTGTGTGCGTACTTAGTACATTATTTTACATTACATTTTATGCTATGTATGCCCATTGTGTGCGTACTTAGTACATTATTTTACATTACATTTTATGCTATGTATGCCCATTGTGTGCGTACTTAGTACATTATTTTACTCATCACATGCTTACATTTTGGTATGACATTTGGTTTGTTTAAATGAGACAATGTACATTTATTAACACCGATCATGCCGCTCGGTAGTAGGTAGTGGTACCATAGGACTTGACAAATCCCATTCCTATAATCTCGGGTTTGTTTGGATGGAAGGAATGAACGAATCCGAATACATTTTTTTGGTAACCTTTACTAAAAGGGTTATCCGACTGTCGCAAGGCTTGGATGTATGAATTTTCACAATACCGCATAAATGTTTATATCAGTATAGCATGCATTTATTACACAAAACATAACTTTGATTTAAACCATGTTTTACTTCAATACCTTGTTTTTGTGCATTTTACATATGGTTTAATTGATATATTTCACTTACCATACATAAACATTTTGACATTTACATACACAATTCATGATTTACATTAGACATAAACATTAGACATAGGCATTAGACATGGTTTTTACATAAACATTTTGACATTTGATTATACATAAACATTTTACTTTGGTGGTTTGGTTTGAGTAAGCGATTTAAGTAACGAGGCGTGTGTAATATGATACAAGCATGGTGGATACGCCGCTGGTACTTCCTATATATAAGTGTTTGTATGGTATTACATATCGTAGCGTTATTTGAATCATTTCAATTTAGACATATAACATTTTATACAAATAACATACTTTTCACAACACATTGTTTTACAAACAACTTATCTAATACAAACTCATTCTTCTTGGTTATTTACTTAACCATGTATTATTCATTTATACATATATATCATTTGGTTTATTTATCACTTTTCAAATTATTTACAAGACAAAGCAAATTACAAGGTTCATGACTAAACATTTTCTTAAACATAAGTCATGAATTCTATTTTCACAAAACCTATGTATCTCACAGGCATTTTTATGCTGACATACCTATTTTCACATGTGTTTCAGGATACGATGCATAGGATTTATCAAGATACACTTAGGCGGACTTGGGCCTTAGTGACAATAAAAGATGCAAGACTAGTTATTTATGTTATATTTCTTTGATTGTCAAGACATTGTAACTCTTTTAATCAATAAAACAATATTTCAATTTCCATGTGTTATGAAACAATGATTCTGTTACAACACTCCCCGACGTTTCTGACACGTTTTGTTGTTTTACATGGTCGGGGTGTGATAGAAAAGTTGGTATCAGAGCTCATGGTTATAGGGAATTAGGTTATTAGTAATGCTTTGACCTAGTCTATAACCTTCCTAGGACCCTAACGCGAGTTCACTTGCGTTTAGTCATAAAACAATACCGTCACCTATCCTTAGGCGACGACCACAACAAGAACATAAATTTCAAAACCGCTTTGAAAACTAATCATCTGTTCTAGGATGATTGATTACTAGGTTTTAAACCCTCTGTTATATGGTTTTGAACCCCTTTGAATTTTCAAAACCTCGTCAAAGTTTGGGTCTTATAGTGTGAACACGTGCAATCTGGAAGAGTGGATGACTGTACTCTGAGTTTTCTGTCTAAGGCTAGAGTGTTCGTACAAATCCACATAATCGGACCAGTCACTCTTACCTGGGAACTCTTGGGGTGAGTGTCCACTTATAGGCTAAAGCATGTCTTCGTGATACATTAATATGACCCGCTTACTTTGATTAGTCACTGTCTCATTTGTTTGCCTTAGGTAACAAACAAATGGTTGCAATTTCTATACATTGTCAGTCTGTTTTGATTATCCGATAACCTTTCACCTGTTTCTCCCTATGTCTTTCACTTCCTTCTAGAATGTCTCTTCCTCTCAGCAACGGTCAAATGTCCGAGCAAACAGCCAAATTTGCCCAGCAAATAGGCGAAGTGATTCTGAAGACTGTGGATTTAGGCATTGCCATGTATCGTCTCCAGAATGAATCCACTCAAGAGTCACCAAAGGAGGCAGAGGCCAAGCCTTCACCTAAACCAAAGAAACGTAAAGCTCCAAAGAATCCCGCAGCGGTTACACCAAAACAGGCAAGACCTAGCCAAGTGACAGCACCACCAGCCAAGAAACCAATCAAGGAATCAAAGACCATGGATGAACAGACTAGATCCCCTAAGAAGTCAAAGAAGCGAAAGGCTTCTCAGAACTTCGCCGTGGTCGCTCACATTGGTCGAGCCATCCCTAACCAACCAGCTCAACCCCCTGCTAGGAAGCCATACAATGGAACTGCACCCTTGTGTAACCAATGTAGCCTTCATCATCAAGCTAGTGTGAAGTGTCGCAAATGCCAAGTTTGTGGACTTATAGGTCATACGGCAAGGGTTTGCCCAACTACACTAGTACCAAATCAAACAGGACCCATCCGGGTGGCAACACCACCTGCTAAGAAGCAATACAAGGGAACGGCACCAATATGCGACAAATGTAATGGGCATCACCAAGCTCACTTACAATGTCGTCTGTGTGTATCATGTGGGCGAGTTGGTCACCTGGCAAGTGCTTGTCGATGTAACCCGAAACAAGGTGGTCCAAATCAACCACAAGCCAATCCTGCTCAAGCTCGCTTTCAGCCTGGATCGTGCTACAATTGTGGCAAGATGGGTCATTTCGTGAATAAATGCCCGAAGCTTGCTAAGGCAAATCCAACCCACGGATGAGCAGTTGGCTAATTAGAAGATGTTGTTGTCTTATGCTTTTGTTTCTTCTATTTCTTGTAATGTGAAACAATCTGTTTTTGTCACACCCCCCAAAATCCACCATGCGGAGTATCACCGCTTGGAGGCGTGACATGACCAGGATCGAGCCACCAATCATATTGAACAACATAATTAAGTAAATAAAACCAAACACAATACGATTGGTGACCAAAAGGAAGTAAACCGATTTTAGGTTAACAGCGGAAGCATAAAACATAAGTTCAAATCATAAGTCCATAGTTCATAAGTTTAAAGTCCAAAACGTAAGTTTAATAAGTTCATAAAGTTTATTCATTAAGTACGGGACATATCAGTTCGCATCCCATAATGAGCACCTCCATATGCAAGCTCCATGGCATCTAATGACCTGCAAAGCATGTAATAACGAGTCAACAACAAAGTTGAGTGAGTTCACGGTTGGTTGTCCATTTTAGAGTTGTTTCCAAAAACATAGTTTAATCTCATTCGGCTATCCAGCCGTGGGGGTTACCCCATAGTTCGAAAACATTTATTAGTTAACCATCCCATGTCCACCTTCCCTGGCTATCCAGCCCGGCACTTTGACCGTGCGGAGCTGCCCCAGTATTTTAAACTACCAGACTCGTTTATCATATCGACTACTAACAAAAATCAATTGTGCCCTAGCGTCGGTGTTCTATCACCGCCGACGTGCCATAGTCCATTAGTACACACCCGTCCAACTGGCACGATGTGAGGTTTGTTAAACCTAATAGCGCTATTAACTAATGACCCGCTCGCCATAGCCTCGGCGATTAAGTCGATACAAAAAGGGAGGGACTTCGCTGATAGAGTTCTAGTCCAGTAAGTCTAATCCGTCCCAACAGGACGAGGAATTTACATTCCTGAACACATCCCAAAGGACGAGGAATCCCTATTCCTGAACCCATTCCCATTCCCACCGGGAATTACCATGCTTTGTAGAAAAGTGTGAACTCACCTCGGTTTGCTCGGTTAGATTCTCAAATATAGCTAACAGTCAAGGTCGGTCAATCACGTCCAAGTATGATTTACCAGTTAGTCATTTAGTGGCTTACAAATAGAGCACAAAGTTCCTACACGTATCTATCACATAGCATGCGTTACTTTAACTGTTTATGCCCATATATATACTTCCCATCCATTCCCCACTCATAAGCAAACATACGATAGTGCACGTAACACATATAACATGTTAGATCATTCACAGATAGCATACTCGATATTTAGACACGCAAGTCACAACTTATGTCATTTCAGCATTAATATTCAAAACCGGCTGTTTTTGGACATTTTAATAAAATAGTTAACTTATTCCAAATATTCCCAAATTTTTACCGAATGTCTTAAACGTTCCAAATTTTATTGTGTAAAAATATCGGGGTCCATTTTATTACCAATATTTTATAAAAAATCATTTTCCGGACTGAACTCAGATTTATATTTTCTGACCACAGTCCACGGGATAATTTATTAGAAATTCATCGAGCGTCCGATTTACGAAATTCCAGTGGGGTAATTACAAATACATCAGTGGTCATCTACCGTACAAGTTTCAGGATCCAACTCTACACAAAACCCATGTTATGACAGAAAACAAAACTCGTATTTTCAGCAGAATAATGCAGCTCTAGCTGCTGTTACGAAATGACGCTTTAAAAATAGTAAACGAAGTCCAAAAATTACGATTCCAGTGCCATTAGAACCGTATTTCATAATAACATGTTTTAGACTAAAAAATATCAGTTTTTCGTAGAGTTTATGACCTCTTTACGGCCAACTGAAGCTGGCTGTAAAACCGGGACAGATTCTGTTTACAGTCTTTATCTTCCTAGTTCGTGCTCGATTGATTCCGTTAGCAAGTTTATTGATCACAACAACATCAAACATCAATACTAACCAGCAAAATATCAGATAATCAACCAAGAATCATAACCACACAAGATCTACATGATTTACACACACATCTACTCTTTATCCAACATATTCATCCTACTATAAAGTCTTTAAGTTATCATCTTGTGTGTTCTTGGTTTTTAGCTATTAAATAACTTATTAACCACTTAAAACAAGATCAAGAAGGTGTTTAGAAACACTTACAACTAGCACAAGGCTAGGGAAGAAACTAGACGAAAAACGAGTGGTTAAAAGCGTCGTAGAGAGGTCCTTTGCGATCCGTAAGCTCCGGGCTTCCTCGTATGAGATCCTTCACCTTTGGTTGTATGCAAAATTGCAATATCTAAATTGAAAAGTGTTGGTGTGTGTGTTATGGTTCTCGGCTGAACAAGCAAAGGAGAGAAAAAGAGAGTGTTGTTGGAAGTTGGTGAGTTTGATGTGAGAATGATAGGCCATGAGTTTAAATAAAAGTCCTCTAACTCTCGTTTGCACAATGGTTAAAATGTCTCATGATCCACCAACCATATCTAATATAATAATGTGAAGGATCATGGGGGTGGTGTCCCCATGCAACCAGTTCGATCAAAAAGGGGGGTATGGGGTTGGGTTAGAACCATTTAGTTAGCAACTAGTTAATTTAGTTGGGTGATTTATTTAGTTACTAGTGTGTTATGTATTGTACCGGGTGTTAGTGTATTCGGGGACCCTAACTGGCTCAGAAAAGGAAAAATAGTGTTAATGTCAATATTTTTATGTTCCGGGTAGAGTCCGGTTGTTCGGTTCGACACTGTTCCGTTAAACTGCTTAATTAATCCGTAAAGCGTCCTACATATATATTTTTGCAACATTTATATTTTTTAACACTCAGGAAGGCATACCGGACTATTTAGTAACTTTTCTGTACATTACTAGTATGTTAACAAATACATGTAAGTATAACACAGATATCAGAAAGCAGTTAAGTAATTCCACACAGTCGTCAAGCACATTAATTATCATTAATAAATTGTACGGAATACATGGAATTATGAGGGTTGTCACATTCTCCCCCTGTTAAGAGAATTTTGTCCCAAAATTTAGCGCGTGGTTACTGAGGAAGCTAGTTAAGTTGCGTTGTTTTCCTAATTTTCCTGGGGTGTCATATCATCCCCCCGTTGATTTGGAATTTCGTCCCGAAATTCTGCAGTAGCTTCAGCCTCAGTAGTGGTTGCGTTTTTCTTAAACATTTGGGGATACTTGAGTTTTATTTGGTCTTCTTGTTCCCAGGTATACTATGGGCCACGACGTGCATTCCAACGAACTTGGACCAGAGGTATCCTGGTATGCTTGAGGATCTTAACATCTCGATCCGTAATCTCTACTGGTTCCTCGACGAATCACAGCTGGTCATCTATTGTGAGTTCCTTAAGAGGAACTATGAGGGTCTCATCTGACAGACACTTCTTCAGATTTGACACGTGGAAAACATTGTGAACTCCGCTGAGTTCTTCAGGTAAATTCAACCTGTAGGCGACTTTGCCAATTTTCTCGGTGACTTCGAATGGTCCGACATAACGCGGATTGAGTTTGCCTCGTTTGCCAAAGCGGACTACACCTTTCCAAGGTGAGACTTTGAGTAGCACTTGATCCCCAACCTGGAGCTCGAGTGGTTTTCTTCCCTTATCAGCATAGCTTTTCTGACGGTCACAAGCTGCCGCCATTCGTTGTCGTATCTGAGCAATTCTCTCGGTGGTATCTACCACAAGTTCTGGGCCAGTGATTTGGCTGTCACCAACTTCTGCCCAACAGAGAGGTGATCGGCATTTGTGTCCGTACAATGCCTCGAACGGAGCAGCTTGGATGCTGGTGTGGTAGCTGTTGTTATATGAGAACTCCACTAGCGGGAGGTGTTTTTCCCAGCCATTACCAAAATCGATTACACATGCCCTAAGCATGTCTTCAAGGGTTTGGATGGTGCGTTCAGATTGCCCATCCGTCTGTGGGTGATAAGCGGTGCTCATATCTAAACGTGAGCCAAAAGACTTGTGCATTGCTTGCCACAGTTCAGACGTAAAATGTGCGTCACGATCAGAAATGATGGAGGTTGGCACTCCGTGCCTTGATACCACTTCCTTTAGGTAAATGTCTGCAAGAGTAGAAAACTTGTCGGTTTCGTTGATGGCCAAGAAGTGTGCAGACTTAGTCAATCGATCCACGATCACCCAAATGGTATCATTTCCGCGTTGAGATCCAGGCAGACCAGTAACGAAATCCATGGAAATTTGCTCCCATTTCCATTTCGGGATCTTCGGTTGTTGAAGTAGGCCTGATGGTTTCTGATATTCAGTCTTGACTCTCGCATAAGTCAAGCACTTACTGACGTAGGTTGCTATGTGGGCTTTCATGCCAGGCCACCAATACGTAGTCTTAAGATCGTGGTACATTTTATCCGAACCAGGATGTATCGAATAACGAGACTTATGTGCTTCATCCATCACAAGCTCGCGTAAGTTGCCATAAAGTGGAACCCAGATGCGTCCGTTAACATAGTAGGCGCCGTCTTCCTTTTGTTCTAGCCGTTGCCTTGATCCTCGTAGGGACTCAGCCCTGATGTTCTCTGCTTTCAATGCTTCAACCTGAGCATCATGAATCTGAGTGGGAAGGTTAGACTGGATGGTAAGCTGTAGAGCACGTACACGCCTAGGTATGGTATCCTTTCGACTGAGGGCGTCGGCCACAACATTGGCTTTGCCCGGATGATACTTGATTGCGCATTCATAATCGTTCAAGAGCTCAACCCATCGGCGTTGACGCATGTTTAACTCCTTTTGCTTGAAGATATGCTCGAGACTCCTGTGATCGGTGTAAATGGTGCACTTGGTACCGTACAGGTAATGTCTCCATATCTTAAGCGCGAATACAACTGCTCCCAGCTCCAGATCGTGAGTAGTGTAATTTCTTTCGTGAACCTTGAGTTGGCGTGATGCGTAGGCAATGACCTTGTCACGTTGCATCAACACGCAACCAAGTCCTTGGATGGAAGCGTCGCAGTAAACCACAAAATCATATGTGCCTTCAGGCAATGAGAGGATAGGCGCGCTACAAAGTCTATCCTTTAGGTGTTGAAATGCGGACTCCTGTGCATCACCCCAATGATAGATGACACCCTTCTGAGTCAGTGAAGTGAGAGGTTGCGCAATCTTGGAGAAATCTTTTATAAACCTTTTGTAATATCCTGCCAAACCCAAGAATTGGCGGATCTCTGTTGGTGTGCGGGGTGCAGGCCAATTCTTGATCGATTCAACCTTAGATGGATCCACATGAATTCCATCCTTGTTTACCACATGGCCTAGAAAGTGGACTTCGCGAAGCCAGAAGTCACATTTCGAAAACTTGGCATACAACTGCTCTTTTCGAAGAAGTTCCAGCATAAGTCGTAGATGCTGCTCGTGTTCCTCCTGACTCTTAGAATAGATCAGGATATCGTCGATGAACACAATAACGAACTTATCCAGGTAAGGCTTGCACACTCAGTTCATGAGATCCATGAAGACCGCTGGTGCATTCGTCAGCCCGAATGGCATAACCAGAAACTCGTAATGGCCGTAACGAGTTCTGAATGCTGTTTTGGAGACGTCCTCATCTCGGACCCTTAGCTGATGGTATCCCGATCTCAAATCAATCTTAGAGTAATAGCTCGACCCTTGCAACTGGTAGAACAAGTCGTCGATACGTGGAAGGGGATAACGATTCTTCACAGTCACCTTGTTGAGTTCGCGGTAGTCAATACACATTCTGAAGGTACCGTCCTTCTTCTTTACGAACAAGACTGGAGCTCCCCAGGGCGAAGAGCTAGGACGTATAAAACCCTTTTCCAAGAGTTCTTGTAGTTGTGTGGACAGTTCTTCGAGTTCTGATGGAGCTAGACGATAAGGTGCTCGGGCTATGGGCGCTGCTCCAGGAGCTAACTCGATTTGAAATTTAACTTGGCGATGAGGCGGAAGACCAGGTAATTCCTCAGGAAATACCTCAGGAAAATCGCGTACAATAGGGATGTCCTCAATTCTCTTCTCTTCCGTTGATGTGTCAGTAACGAGTGCTAGATTGGCAGTGTTGCCCTTTCGCAAACACTTCTGGGCCTTAAGGAAAGAGATGATGCCTTCGAAAGCACCACTCTTGTCGCCATGTATCATGAGACGTTCTTCACCAGAACGAGGAATGGGGACGATTTTCTTCTTGCAAACAATCTCCGCTTGATGATGAGATAGCCAATCCATCCCAATAACAACGTCGAAACTACCAAGTGTGATAGGAATAAGATCGATAGAGAAAGTCTGACCAGCTACGACGAGGTTACAACCTTTAACTACGTGTGTGGCTTCAAGACTTTTACCGTTAGCTAGTTCTACCGTGTGTTTGATGTTCAGAAGTGTTGGAGTGCGCTTAAGCATTTGGCTAACTTTTACGGACACATAACTAGTATCGGCACCCGAATCGAATAAAACAGTAACAAAGAAGCCATCCAGAAGAAACTTACCCATCACAACGTTGGGATCGTTCCTTGCGTCACCCTGACCAATCACAAAAGCACGACCCCTTGCCCCATTACCATTGTTGTTTCCCCCATTGCCACCTCCATAGTTGCCTCCATTGTTTCCTCCATTATTGTTGTTGTTCTGGTTCTGGTTCTGATTTAATTGGGGGCAGTCTTTCTTGAAATGGCCCTCAGCACCACATTGAAAGCACCCTTTGTTGTTACCTTGTTGTTGCCGCTGCTGGCGTTGATTGGGCGGGGCTTGCTGTTGCTGCCGGTTCTGATTCGCCGGATGCTGACTTCTGCAATCCCTTGCCATGTGACCAGGCTTGTTGCATCGATGACAGTTGCCTTTACCACATGGTCCACTGTGGTGCAAGTTACAGCGATTACATTTGGGGTGATTTCCCTTGTATCCACCCTGACCTTGATTCCCAAAAGGCTGCTGACTGGGGCTCCTGTACTCATCTGTCTTTCGCTGCTGGGACTGAGCTGAAGTAGAACCTTTGCCTGAACTCCCATCCCATTTTCACTTGTTATCATTGGGTGCGTCAGTAGTAGCAGCACCAATACGCTTGGGCAGTTTGTTTTGTTCCACAGCTTGGTCGGTGAGACGATGGGCTAACTTAATGATCTGCTGAATGGTACCCAGGTTAGCCAAAGTCACGTGACGTAGAATCTCGGGTACAAGGCCCTTGAGGTAAAGCTCAATACGTTTGATGGGAGGGTCTACCATAGTAGGGCACAGGATGGCCAGTTCATTTGACCTCATGGTATACGCCTCAATCTCAGACCCCGTCATCTTCAGATTGAAAAATTCCACCTCCAGTTTGTGGATGTCATCCCGACTACAGTATTCCTCTTTGATCAGTTCCTTGAAACCGTTCCATGGGGTGGCATTAGCAGCAACCAACCCCAGCAGTTGAACCTGAGCGTTCCACCATGTGAGTGCTACCCCTTCAAGAGTGCCAGTAGCATCCTTCACCCTACGATCCTCAGGGCATTCACACATCTCGAAGACAGACTCAAGCTTCTCGAACCAGTGTAGAAGGCCTACCACTCCTTCTGCACCACTGAAAGTAGTAGGTCGGCAGTCCATGAAGGTTTTGAATGTGCACATAGGAGGTTGAGCATGTTGACCTGTTGCGCGAGAATAAAAGATAAGGTTAAGCACGAGGGTTGGTTTGCGTAGGTAGGATCTAAACGTCCTAAGGTGAGTTGGTATGGCAGGTTATACCTCCTGCAGGGTTAGCTATGAGTGCCTCAGCGACTCGTTCATTGATCAAAGCCGTCAACTGGGCTTGAGTGAGGTTGATACGTCCTCCGCGTCCGCTCATGATCTTCATAATGACACAACGTAAGTGAGAAAAGTGTCGCGAAAGTGCGTAAGTGTGGGACGATAGTAGAGCGTAAGCACACAAGGTTCAAATAGCAATTATCACATTATCTAATGCACAGTGAGAACTATCTAACCGACAATATAACATAAATCATACCACTTATGGTGTTGAGTCTTGCACGTGGAGCGTAGCGTCGTTGTGGATCGTTGAGCACTGTATTGGTTAGAGTCTGGTTTTATCAAAAACTTTTCCCTTTTTAAAAAACCAAGTTCACTATAACCAATGGCTCTGATACCAATCTGTCACACCCCCCAAAATCCACCATGCGGAGTATCACCGCTTGGAGGCGTGACATGACCAGGATCGAGCCACCAATCATATTGAACAACATAATTAAGTAAATAAAACCAAACACAATACGATTGGTGACCAAAAGGAAGTAAACCGATTTTAGGTTAACAGCGGAAGCATAAAACATAAGTTCAAATCATAAGTCCATAGTTCATAAGTTTAAAGTCCAAAACGTAAGTTTAATAAGTTCATAAAGTTTATTCATTAAGTACGGGACATATCAGTTCGCATCCCACAACGACCACCTCCATATGCAAGCTCCATGGCATCTAATGACCTGCAAAGCATGTAATAATGAGTCAACAACAAAGTTAGGTGAGTTCACGGTTGGTTGTCCATTTTAGAGTTGTTTCTAAAAACATAGTTTAATCTCATTCGGCTATCCAGCCGTGGGGGTTACCCCATAGTTCGAAAACATTTATTAGTTAACCATCCCATGTCCACCTTCCCTGGCTATCCAGCCCGACACTTTGGCCATGGGGAGCTGCCCCAGTATTTTAAACTACCAGACTCGTTTATCATATCGACTACTAACAAAAATCAATTGTGCCCTAGCGTCGGTGTTCTATCACCACCGACGTGCCATAGTCCATTAGTACACACCCGTCCAACTGGCACGGTGTGATGTTTGTTAAACCTAATAGCGCTATTAACTAATGACCCGCTCGCCATAGCCTCGGCGATTAAGTCGATACAAAAAGGGAGGGACTTCGCTGATAGAGTTCTAGTCCAGTAAGTCTAATCCGTCCCAACAGGACGAGGAATTTACATTCCTGAACACATCCCAAAGGACGAGGAATCCCTATTCCTGAACCCATTCCCATTCCCACCGGGAATTACCATGCTTTGTAGAAAAGTGTGAACTCACCTCGGTTTGCTCGGTTAGATTCTCAAATATAGCTAAGAGTTAAGGTCGGTCAATCATGTCCTAGTATGATTTACCAGTTAGTCATTTAGTGGCTTACAAATAGAGCACAAAGTTCCTACACATATCTATCACATAGCATGCATTACTTTAACTGTTTATGCTCATATATATACTTCCCATCCTTACCCCACTCATAAGCAAACATACGATAGTGCACGTAACACATATAACATGTTAGATCATTCACAGATAGCATACTCGATATTTAGACACGCAAGTCACAACTTATGTCATTTCAGCATTAATATTCAAAACCGGCTGTTTTTGGACATTTTAATAAAATAGTTAACTTATTCCAAAAATTCCCAAATTTTTACCGAATGTCTTAAACGTTCCAAATATTATTGTGTAAAAATATCGGGGTCCGGTTTATTACCAATATTTTATAAAAATTCATTTTCCAGACTGAACTCAGATTTATATTTTTCTGACCACAGTCCACGGGATAATTTATTAGAAATTCATCGAGCGTCCGATTTACGAAATTCCAGTGGAGTAATTACAAATACATCGGTGGTCATCTACCGTACAAGTTTCAGGATCCAACTCTACACAGAACCCATGTTATGACAGAAAACAAAACTCGTATTTTCAGCAGAAAAATGCAGCTCTAGCTGCTGTTACGAAATGACGCTTTAAAAATAGTAAACGAAGTCGAAAAATTACGATTCCGGTGCCATTAGAACCGTATTTCATAATAACATGTTTTAGACTCAAAATATCAGTTTTTCGTAGAGTTTATGACCTGTTTACAGCCAACTGAAGTTGGCTGTAAAACTGGGACAGATTCTGTTTGCAGTCTTTATCTTCCTAGTTCGTGCTCGATTGATTCCGTTAGCAAGTTTATTGATCACAACAACATCAAACATCAATACTAACCAGCAAAATATCAGATAATCAACCAAGAATCATAACCACACAAGATCTATATGATTTACACACACATCTACTCTTTATCCAACATATTCATCCTACTATCAAGTCTTTAAGTTATTATCTTGGGTGTTCTTGGTTTTTAGCTATTAAATCACTTATTAACCACTTAAAACAAGATCAAGAAGGTGTTTAGAAGCACTTACAACTAGCACAAGTCTAGGGAAGAAACTAGACGAAAAACGAGTGGTTAAAAGCGTCGTAGAGAGGTCCTTTGCGATCCGTAAGCTCCGGGCTTCCTCGTATGAGATCCTTCACCTTTGGTTGTATGCAAAATTGCAATATCTAAATTGAAAGGTGTTGGTGTGTGTGTTATGGTTCTCGGCTGAACAAGCAAAGGAGAGAAAAATAGAGTGTTGTTGGAAGTTGGTGAGTTTGATGTGAGAAGGATAGGCCATGAGTTTAAATAAAAGTCCTCTAACTCTCGTTTGCACAATGGTTAAAATGTCTCATGATCCACCAACCATATCTAATATAATAATGAGAAGGATCATGGGGGTGGTGTCCCCATGCAACCAGTTCGATCAAAAAGAGGGGGTATGGGGTTGGGTTAGAACCATTTAGTTAGCAACTAGTTAATTTAGTTGGGTGATTTATTTAGTTACTAGTGTGTTATGTATTGTACCGGGTGTTAGTGTATTTGGGGACCCTGACTGGCTCAGAAAAGGAAAAATAGTGTTAATGTCAATATTTTTATGTTCCGGGTAGAGTCTGGTTGTTCGGTTCAACAATGTTCCGTTAAACTGCTTAATTAATCCGTAAAGCGTCCTACATATATATTTTTGCAACGTTTATAATTTTTAACACTCAGGAAGGCATACCGGACTATTTAGTAACTTTTCTGTACATTACTAGTATGTTAACAAATACATGTAAGTATAACACAGATATCAGAAAGCAGTTAAGTAATTCCACACAGTCGTCAAGCACATTAATTAATAAATTGTACGGAATACATGGAATTATGAGGGTTGTCACATTCTCCCCCTGTTAAGAGAATTTCGTCCCGAAATTTAGCGCGTGGTTACTGAGGAAGCTAGTTAAGCTGCGTTGTTTTCCTGATTTTCCTGGGGTGTCACAGTTTTGATTATAAATAAATTGTTGTTCACAATTCTGATATACAAGTGTAGTTACATGAGTAAATGGAAATTCTCTATAATACCTGTATTAAGGAACTATGTTCCTTACAAACTACTCTTGTGACTCTCTCTTTCAAATGATCGCTCATGATTCCCTCGAAAATTTTAAGTACTCGTTTCACTCTAAGAAACAAAGTACAGAAAATAAGGTGACATTATGAGTAATCATGCTTCTGCACATCTGTGCCTTTGAATCCTTGGTTAGATAACTAAGGGTATTTTCAAATCTCATACCCATTACGTTTTGATTTTTCAACATACACAGTACAAGTATTTCAAAAACAATCTTCATGATCTCAAAACATTTCATATAGTTTGAAAACAATTTTTTTAAATGCATTGTCTGTTATTTCAAAAACATTGGCTATGCTTTCAAAAACAACCTTCATAATTTCAAAATGTTTCATATAGTCTGAAAACAATATTAACACAGTACATTTTCTTATCAAATGCATGATTTCGAAAAGCATCATTCATGTTTTCAAAAACCTTGTACATAATTTCAAAATTCATCTCGCATAATTCTAAAACAATTTTTTTTATATAAATATATACCTACCTAATACATCTACTTTATGATTTCAAAGGTATTATATATAAGGTTTCAAAAACATTGAACACATTTTTTTTAGAACCCCATGCATAGTTTTCAAAAAAAAAATATTCTCCTCATACATTGACTTAACCTTCAAATTCTGCTTCATATGTCACATTGGCATATCTAGCGTCTCAACTTCATAAGCATTTTACTTCATGTTTTGACCTAAGCACATCAAGTGCAAGGTTTCAAAACATCTTCAACTTCTAAAATCCATATGGGATCTTTTTATCTTCACATTTAGACCCTTGTGGATGATTATCATTCAAATCAGAGTCCTTAATTGGATTCCTTATGTACCTAAATTCGAACATTTCGGTTCCTTATAATCGAAGTCGAATTTTTCTTTTAAAAATCTTTCTATCTTTATAATTAGATTCTTGATAATGTTTAAAGTACCAAATGAAATCCACGAGATGGATTCCTAGTGTGCTTTAAATACATGTGCTCTGTTAGCAAAACAAATTAACAAATTAAAGATCTAGATAAACAATCTTTGTGGTTATATGACTATGTGTTTATGCATCTTGTGTTTTCTTTTATGCATTTTGTGTTTTTTTATACTCTGGATATTCGTTATCCAAATCCTCGTGGAATCTTTCATATCTTCATATGAGGGATTCGTAGTAGGGTATTCAAAAAGGTACTACCTTAAATCTTTAATGGCTTCTATGTAATAGTTAGGACCCTTGGATTATATAGTACCACTCCATGATTCGTAAGAGACCCTTTTAGGGGTCTAGTAAAAAAGATTGATTCAAAAATCTGGTTAAAAATGGCATGTGATGATATAAGCTGAAAAGACTCCTTGGTTGTCTATTAAAATCATTTATTGATTTAATAAAAGGGACCCTATGGTGGTCTAGTCACATTCATCACAAGATTTGTTCATTTGGTTTTCCCCTACACATTATAAAATAGACTGTGTGGACTATGCAAGGAATTGTGTAATTATGGACGCGTACGTAATTATAAAATTCAGTGCACAGAAAACCAGTAAAACTTATTATGTGTAAGAACCGATAGCGACCACAATAACAAAATGTGAACGATGTAATGGAGTTACGGTGGACGCACCAATAACGCTTAATAGACTATTATATAAGTGTCCCTCCTACATTGTAAGCATGATGTTATTTAAAGTTACTAGAAGTTCAAGAACTCTAACCAGTGTTGTTCAATCTTTTCAAATTCATGTTTCAAGACCTCACAGTTTTCCTCTAAATAAAATTTCGGGACGAAATTTCCTAAAGTAGGGGAGACTGTGACACCTGGGTCACTGCGACCATCAAACAAATACCAAACCAATGAAATATTGTATTTCCTACTTGGGATTGTACAGTATTTCCTACTTGGGATTTGTACAAATATGTGTATCATTTGCACATATCGATTTTTGTTCAATTTCAAGCTCTAAATCGCTTTCTGGAAGGTTATACGCGTACTGATGCGTAAATATAACCATTTTAATACAACGAACACTCCGGAATAGTGAAATATACTTAACATACCTTAAACAACCTTTACATAACTTAGAATATAAGTTTTGAAGGCTTTGGTATGGCAAAAACAAGTTAAATTGCTTACAGGGACTAAAGTTGACAAACTGCGAAAGTATGCCAATTTGAACTGTAACAGACATTCCGGAACATGACCATAAGTTAAACATACCCTAAATATCCTTTACATATCTTAGAAATAGGCTTTGAGGGGTTCGGTGTGCTAAAATAAACTTTTGGGTCATTCAGGGACTAAAAAATTTATATGATCATTAAAATATTATGTTTTAATTATTGGCTAGTCAAAAATCCATTCGTCGCGGAATTTGGACCGTTTTTGCGTCCGTTACGACTTCCGTCGTAATTAACCGAACAACGCAATCGTACGGCCAAACGAGCCGACATCCGAGATGTTTTTGAACATGTTTCATGTTCCCTATACTTTGACTTCATTTTAGAGCCTTGAAATGAGGTTAACGGGGTTCAAACGCATCGAAAATAGCTTAAACGGGCTGCAGGGACCATTTCTGCCATTTTTGAAACTTTTATGAATCTGGCACATGCTAGCGTAGCGCGAGCAACTTATGCCTTTACCATGGCACTACGCGAGCACCTCATCTGGGCAGAAACACCATTTTTGCACTTGCAGGTCCATTTTCAGCACTTAACTTGAAGTTTAGAGGCTATTTTGTAACTTTCTCAATACCATTTGCTGGTTTTGATGTGCCCATGGTATTACAATACCATGAGTGCACATGTATGGACAAGATCAAAGCACGTTATTCGATAAACGATCCTAACGGTCTTGCAAATCCTATAAATACCCACCAACATCACAACTCAAAACCCACTTGATTTCTTGAGAGTTCTCTAAGTTGAGGTGAAATCACTTCATGCCTGAGAATACTTGAGAAATCAAAGCTTTCGGGGACCCTTTGTAAGTGTTCCTTCGTTCTTTTATCGCTTTTCGAGTCCGAAAGTCAAACTTTGTTTGACTTTCTGCATTGACCAGTTTATGGTCAATGCGAAGTTCGTTTGAACTTCATAACGTGAGCGTAATCACAATGGTTATAGTCCCTAGAGACTATACCTACTGATTACCACGTTATCTAGGCTCAGTGACGAGTCGTAGTTTCGGCCAAAATGGGAATTTACGCGTATTTTGTAACCAAACTACTCTTGGGTATCAAAACCGTTTGTTTTGATACCAAACCTGTTTTTCTAAACTTAGTTATGCATGTTTTAACATGCTTAGCTCGTCACTTTTAGTTTCGTGCTTATGTAGGGTCGTAAGGTAAGCGATCTAAACAATCGCTTACACTTTCGAACCCGACCCATTTGGTCGATCATTAGGATCCGACCAAACACATTAGGTGACCATAGTATGTAGGGAATAACCTTCCGAGGTTATACCTTATGGTCACATCGTTTGAGTAGTTGTATGATAGGTAGTATATATGCCTTAGGTAAATTACCAAAAATGCCCTTTTTACGCCAAAATTCATTTTAAGCATACGTAACATAACTTTTGGTATCTAAACTGATTTGGCAACAATATTAGACATGTTAAGGCATATATTACTTGTCATAGGACTAGTTATGCGGTCCGAAACGCGTTTCACGCGAACGACACGTTAAAGTAGCATAAGCTACCTAAACGGGTCGTAATGGGTCATAAGCACTTAGGTTAGGTTTCATTGTAGTATGTAGGCCTTGTTAAACCATATTACATGAGTTCCCCTATTCATTTGGTTTACGAGCCCTCATTCTATCCAATCCTCCGATTATAGGTCCGGTTTATTAATGTAGTTACCTATATTAGGTGCCGTTTGATATCCGTGATCTCTAGCATTGTTTGGTTGTTACTCAAAGACTACTAAGCAATCTCAAGTGAGTACATAGACCCCTCTTTTATTGTTTTCCAAACATTTTGGGGTGGAACACATGTGCCTACTTTTTACTTTCATGCTTTCATGCTTTCATATCATATACTTGCTATGTTCATTAGTACATTTATAGTACATGATTTCATTGTGTGTTATGCTATGTATGCCCATTGTGTGCGTACTTAGTACATTACTTTACATTACATTACATTTTATGCTATGTATGCCCATTGTCTGCGTACTTAGTACAATATTTTACATTACATTACATTTTATGCTATGTATGCCCATTGTGTGCGTACTTAGTACATTATTTTACATTACATTTTATGCTATGTATGCCCATTGTGTGCGTACTTAGTACATTATTTTACTCATCACATGCTTACATTTTGGTATGACATTTGGTTTGTTTAAATGAGACAATGTACATTCATTAACACCGATCATGCCGCTCGGTAGTAGGTAGTGGTACCATAGGACTTGACAAATCCCATTCCTGTAATCTCGGGTTTGTTTGGATAGAAGGAATGACCGAATCCGAATACATTTTTTTGGTAACCTTTACTAAAAGGGTTATCCGACTGTCGCAAGGCTTGGATGTATGAATTTTCACAATACCGCATAAATGTTTATATCAGTATAGCATGCATTTATTACACAAAACATAACTTTGATTTAAACCATGTTTTACTTCAATACCTTGTTTTTGTGCATTTTACATATGGTTTAGTTGATATATTTCACTTACCATACATAAACATTTTGACATCTACATACACAATTCATGATTTACATTAGACATAAACATTAGACATAGGCATTAGACATGGTTTTCACATAAACATTTTGACATTTGATTATACATAAACATTTTACTTTGGTGGTTTGGTTTGAGTAAGCGATTTAAGTAACGAGGCGTGTGTAATATGATACAAGCATGGTGGATACGCCGCTGGTACTTCCTATATATAAGTGTTTGTATGGTATTACATATCGTAGCGTTATTTGAATCATTTTAATTTAGACATATAACATTTTATACAAATAACATACTTTTCACAACAGATTGTTTTACAAACAACTTATCTAATACAAACTCATTCTTCTTGGTTATTTACTTAACCATGTATTATTCTTTTATACATATATATCATTTGGTTTATTTATCACTTTTCAAATGATTTACAAGACAAAGCAAATTACAAGGTTCATGACTAAACATTTTCTTAAACATAAGTCATGAATTCTATTTTCACAAAACCTATGTATCTCATAACCTTTATAATCATTACGCATTCTAAGATAAAAGGGTGTAAGATTCACTTACCTTGCACTTTCCATACTCGCTCCATTTGACCCGCTTCATCCACAAGCTTCCACCTAGCTTGTTAAGCGCCAAACTATTATCCAATGTTCACAAGGTGGTTAGATTAACCATAATTTAATATGATCTTCCACCTAACACATTTCTATGCATTCATCCGAACACTTATTATAATCACGTTTTACACACAACCAAGTAGACCGCGATTTCATTTAGGCATTTCATATCACTGAAAATGGGCTGTTTTTGGTGACTTGTTTAACCTGTTTACAAGTCTTCAAAAATTATGATTTTTTTATGTGGCATACCTCACGAAGGGTTAGGCGTTGTGTTAAAATTTCAAGATCTCAATCTTTACCAAAAATTCGAAAAAATTCATTTACTAAGCTGCAATCAGATTCGTCACTTCTGACTGCAGCTTACGGAAAATTCATTTAAAATTCCTCGTTTATACGATTGACGAAATTCCAACTGACGATTCTTTTAATCACTTAAGACTATCTATAGTAAAAATTTGAGATCATAACTAAGTTCCTAAATTGAGTTATGACATTCGTAATGGGCTGCAAATTCTGCCAGAAAACGCAGCTTGAACCTTCGATACGGAAAAATTCATAAAACGTTCACTTTTCGTCGAAAAAATGCGATTCCAGTGGGGTTTTAAAGATATTTCATGGAATTACAGTTTAGACTCAAGAAACACATGTTTTTGTCACTTTTTTTCCATGTTACAGCCAATACAAGTCAGCTGTAAATTCTGATCAGGAGCTGTTTGAATTCAGCTTTCAATTAAAGCATGTTCTTGACATCCTAACACTATTTTTTTAGCAATCAAAACCCTAAAAACATCTCATTCATGAATTTAGCATCAACAAAATCTGAATTTACTTGAACTAGGCATGATTTCAATATATACTTGTCTAGGGTTTACTCCTAAACACTACAATGTTCCTATTTCATCCATATAACAAGCATGCATCAACAATTTTTGAATTCTCTAGGTTTACTCAGAAATTCAACTAGAGATTTCTCATGAAATTTACATACCTTGTGACTCTTTTTTCAGTGGAGATCACTAATTCGTGCTCGGATTTTGATTTGGGATTGATTTGGACCTTCAATTTGGACAATTTGCATGAACTAGGGTTTGGTGGAGGATGTTTGGTCGCCCCTGTGTTTTTGATCGAACCAGACACACACACAAGTGTGTGTTTGGTTTTTTTTTTGTTTTAATAATATAAGTTTCAAACTTAACACCTTTGGTTCCCAAACTATTATTAGTTTCTTATTTTAGGTGTTTTTTTTAACCTTCTAACATATTACTACAAGGCGTCTTTCTAACTAGGTTATTTTTATTCCTAGTTATTTTAATGGGTTCGGGAAATTATAACCCGTTTTATTTTAAGGCCCGTTAACTCGGGCCTTATATATAGTTTGTTTTCCTCAACAACATTTATTCCTTTTTATTTAATATTAGGTTTCTTTATTAAATCCCTAATATTTACCGGGTTAATTTCACCACTAACGGTATTTTACCCGTTTTCGGGGTGTTACATTTTTGATTTTTTTTTGCAGGGTTTCTTTTGATTTTTGGGTATGTTCTTGATTTTTTTAATGGTTTTTGTGTGCTTCTTCGCTGGCTTCTGTTGATGGGTGCTTCTGTTGGCTGGCTTCTGTTGATTTTTTTGATGGGTTTTGTGATAATTAGAGATGTTGATAGGTGCTTATGTTGGCTGGCTTCTGTTGTTTTTTTTCGATGGGTTTTGTGATTACATGTGACCGATTTTGCAAGCGGTGCCTGGTGGCTCCCCATGGTGCCCGCTTGGTGTCGGTGGTGCCCCGTGGTATCGATCGATTTATTGGCAGTGATGACGATGGCGTGACAAGGATAGTGGAGGGTATGTTTTTGTACCTGCAACATCACTTTTGCAGCCATGATTATTGGAAACTCTGAGTCAAACCCTGTTTTTTTTTTGAAGATCCACACATGAATTTGAGTTTTTTTTTTTTGTTTTTTATATTTTTTTTGCAGTCGATGATGATAAGTTTCATTGTATCTGAGACACCTACTGAGTTGTGATTTTTAAGTGAGTTCGTTTTGTGTAAAAGAGTTTTTGTAAAAAAAAGTTTAAAACTGTAAAAAAGTTTTCGTAAAATTTTTTTTTGAAAAAAAAAAGTTTTTGTAAAAAAAGGTTAAAACCGTAAAAAAGTTTCCGTGTAAATTTTTGTTCTTGGTAAAAGAGTTTTTGTAAAAAAAGTTGTAATTTTTTTTTTGTAAAAAAGTTTAAAACCGTAAAAAAAGTTTTCGTATAAATTTTTGGTTTTTGCAAAAAAGTTTTTGTAAAGCAAAATTTTGTAAATTTTTTTTTTTTGTAAATAAGATTTTGTAAAAAAAAGTTAAAAACCGAAAAAAAAAAGCTTTCGTAAAAAACTTTAAAAACATGTGTGTAACTTTAAAAAAAAAAAAGGTTAAAACCGTAAAAAAGTTTTCATATAAATTTTTGTTCTGTGTAAAAAAGTTTTTGTGAAAAAAAAATTTGTAAGAAAGTTTTTTGTAAAAAAAGTTTAAAACCGTAAAAAAAAAGTTTAAAAACTTTTGTATAAAAAACGACGCGCAAAAAAAACCGCGCGTTTGGCGTAAAAAAACGGCGCGTAACACCGGCGTAAAAAAACGGGGCGTAAAAACGGCGCATAAAAACGGTGCGTAAAAAACAAGCGAAAAAACGACGCGTAAAAAACAGCTCGTAAAAACGTTTTTTGTAAAAAAATCCTAAAAAGGTGTTTTTTTTGTAAAAAAAAATCAGATTTTAAAATGTTTTTTAATTAAAGAATCTGATTTTAATAAAAACACAATTAATTTAAGAGTAAATTACAAGTTTTGTTCTTTATGTTTACACCAATTTGCAGGCGACGTCATTTAGCGCAAAAGTTGATAAGTTTTGTCCTTAATGTTCCAAAATCTTGCATGTTATATCCTTTAGACCAAATCCAGTTAGATTTTTTGGTTAAATCTGATCATGTGCTTTGTACATGAGGGCATTATTGTCATTTTACTTCCTAAGGACTAATTGTGTACTAAAGAAAAACCTGAATTATATCTCTCTCTGACTCTCTCTTCCATCTCTTCTCTAGCACAATCTCCTCTCCTTTTTCTCTCTCTTCGCCCACTACCACCTCCTCCACCTCCCACCATCAACACCCACCGCCGCAACATCCCATCTCCTACACTACCACCAACACCCAAGCACCACCGCTTCCATTGCTCGGATCTGAACCACCACCACCACTGCCCGTTTAAAAGCTCCTTCAACCTTCATTCTCTCTCTCCCTCTCTCAACCTCAACCAAAATATCCAGCCACAACGGTCGGCCACACTACAGCCCACCTCCGGTGTCCAATACAACCAACGTTGTGATCCTTAAACTCTTTTTTGTTCTGTTTTGATAACTGAATATGTAATAACCCTAAATAATTAGGGTTTTTAAAGATAGAAAATTTGGTTGGTGAGTGTTTGAAAAGGGGGTTCCAGATCGGCGGTTTCAGTGGTGGGAGAGAGTGTGTGGGTGTGGTAGAGAGAGAGGTTTCAAAAGGGATTCAGATCAGCGGTTTAGTGGCGGGGGAGAACAATGGTTTCTGGCTGCGGCTGGATGGGTGGTGGTAGGTGGTGTGGAGTGGAGTGGGTTCTTGCCGTTGGATCTGATCAACCATCAACATCTGCATCTTCTTGTTTTTCCGGTGGGCCAACGCCGGCAGATGGCAATGGTTTGTCTTGTGCTATGGAGAAATGGGTAACCGGGAAATCATTGTGATTTGGGTTTGGAGGGTATCGCAGGGAATTAGATTCGGTGGAAGACGGGCTGAGTTGGAAGGTTTTTGTTGAATTTGTTTGATTGTTTTAGGATAAAATGATAAGGTTATGTTATCAATACTTCTACATAATGCAATGGAGTTAGTACAGTGGTTTTATGTTTTTAAGAGAAATTAATTAATATTATATAAAATATATGAGTAAAAAGACTAAAATACCCTTGAGTGACCGAATTTAACCAAAAAATCTAACTAGGTTTGGCCTAAAGGATATAACGTACAAGATTTTGGAATATTAAGGACAAAACTTGTCAACTTTTGCGATAAAGTACAGCGCCTGCAAATTGGTGTAAACATAAATGACAAAATTTTTAATTTGCTCTTAATTTAATAAGACAAAAAGGTAATAAAAAACAATACATACAGTAAAGACAAAACAAGCAAATTTACTAAACTACCCTTTTAACATTAAAATATTAAAAACATAATAATACAAAAAGAATTTAATATTGTTTTTATTACTTTTAATATCAGCTATCCATCTCCCAAGATAAATGATTAGAAAGTGGTTCTCGTGATTCTCTTAACTGGGTTCAAATTTCTTTTTATTACTTTTTATTTAGCCTGGGTTTGATCAATTTCATCGAATTGGGTTCAAATTTCTTTTCATTTCACTTCAAATTCGCTACTGTTTGGTCAATTTAATCGAATTGGGTTCAAATTCATCGTTGATTTTGAAAAGTTTCATCAAAATATGGACCCTCGAAATCAAACCGTAGAACAGAGGATGAAGAAAACATGACAAATCTTTTATTCAGACCGTAGAACAGATGATGAAAAAACATGACCAAGCTTTGATTTAGACTGTAGAACAGAGGATGCATGAACATGACCAAGCTTTGATTCGATTAGAGTCAGATTGCAGTAGCAGTGGTTTCAGATCGTAGAACAAGGGATGCGATTTTTGAACTAGGAGGTATGGCATGCGTGATAACATACGTGGTTATTTGTTTCAACATGCGTGATTAGGTTTTATTGTGTTTATAACATGCGTGATTTTCATAATAACGTGCGTAATTTGGTCAATTACGTGATGTAGGTTAAGCCGTAATGTATTTTACACTTTCTCTCTCTCTCTCTATATATATATGGGCTGCTAAAATGAAAACCACCCCCAGTTACAAGAACCGCGAGAACCACTATCCACCAATCAGATAATGACAACTAAAAGGGTAATATAGTCATTTAATCAAAACTAGCAAATCATCTCTCTTTCCACATTAAAGTCTCTTTTTTAAATCTTTTCAATTTCTCTCTATTCAATTTCTCTCTCTTCATATTTCTCTCTACTCTTTTTGTTATTTTGTAAAAAAAAGTGTAAAAAAGATTAAAAAAAGGTTTAAAACCATAAAAAGTTTTCGTAAAAATTGTAAAAAGTTTAAAAATGTGTGTGTAAAAAAATGATTTTTGTAAAAAAAGGTCAAAACCGTAAAAAAGTTTTCGTATAAATTTTTTCTTTTGTAAAAAAATTTCTGTTAAAAAAGTTTTTGTAAAAAAAATTTTAAAACCGTAAAAAACGTTTTCGTAAAAAACGTAAAAAAGTTAAAAAAACGTTTGTGTAAAAAAAAAGTTTTTGTAAAAAAAAGGTTAAAACCGTAAAAAATGTTTCGTATAAATTTTTGTTCTTTATTAAAAAGTTTTTGTAAAAAAAAAATTGTAAAATGGTTTTTTTTTGTAATTTTTTTTTTTGTAAAAATAAAGTTTAAAACCGTAAAAAAAGTTTTCGTAAAAAAAGTTTAAAATCGTAAAAAAAGTTTGAAAACGCGTGTAAAAAAAAGTCGCGTAAAAAAAATAGGACGTAAAAAACGAGGTGTAAAAAAAGGCGTGTAAAAATTAGGGCTTGAATACAGGGGTGTTAAAAACCACATCCAGTTGCGAGAATCGTCGAAACCACTTATCAACCATTGATCTTGTGTGATGAATGGTTGAGATTAAAAGAGAATAAAAACATTTTAAAATCATTTTGTCTTATTATGTTTTTAATATTTTAATGAGATAAGGGTAGTTTAGTAAATTACTTTTGTTTGTCATTTTGTTTTATTATGTTTTTAATATTTTATTGTATTAATAATTTTTTTATTACTTTTTTTTTTGTCTTAATTAAGCTGTACAATTCATATTTAAAAAAACAATTTTAAATTTTTTTTTAGAACGGTTTTAAATTTTTTTTTACGCCACGTTTTTACACTCTCTTTTTGCCCCTTTTTTATGCCTCGTTTTTTTGCGCCCCGTTTTTACGCCCCGATTTTTAGAGCAGAATCTTTTTTTTACGAAAACCTTTTTTTAAGAAAATTTTTTTTACGAAGCAATTTTTTTTATAAAGAACTTTTTTTACGAACAACTTTTTTATACAACATAACTTTTTTTTTACGAAATTTTTTTTTGCGAGCAACCTTTTTTTACGAATCTTTTTTTTTACAAAAAACTTTTTTTTAAGAAATTTTTTTTTACGAAAAGTTTTTTTGCACCCCGTTCTTACGCCCCCGTTTAACGGAAAACGGACAGAGTTTCCCCTGTTTTTGAACGATTCCGATAACTAAAGTGTTGATATATTTTCAAAATTCAACAATAACTTTTCAACAATACAAAACAATATATATAAAATTTTCATCAAAATGCCAAACGTAACAAGTCACTAAAGTATCGGTTCGAGCTCGGTTCGCGTTAACTATAAAATATATAAGCTACGTAATAAAAATCCGCGTCGTTTAAATTTTACCAAGTCTCATGTTGACTGATTTTGACCGCAGTTGACCTGGCTTGACCGTTTGACCGGAACTCGAACCTGTTGAACCGAACTCGAAACGAGACCTAAACCTCAGCCGAGACTGAACCAAACCATCTGTTGACCCGTATTGACCGAACCCGAACTGAGTTGACTTGGTTTAAATGTTTGACCAGAGTTGACCAAATGTTTACCAAGTCGACTTGGTTTTACCGAGTTGACTCGGTTTGTCCGAGTTGACCCGAACTGTGTTGAACCAAAGAATCGTCGCGTCACCGCCACCAGCACTGTCGTTGTCGATTGTCGCCGCACGGCGGCTTCGTTTTTCCGTCTTCGGTGACCTCCATCACATCATCACCCCGTCACTGACTTTTCCTGAAACCAACCCACATCGACCGGGAAAAGGCGGATCTAGAAAAAATTTGAAAGAGAAAAGAGGGAGTTGGAGGTTCTTACCGGTAAACTCGTTGGACAAAATATACCACCGCCGCCGCCGATGTTGTTGTCGTCGGACACCACCGCGACTGTCACAAAGACGCCACCACTCCGCCGTCGTCATCGTGTCAGCATCATCACCATCCTGCCCCTCCCCCAACGACATTACAGCTGCCAAAAACCACCACCACAGCGCTGCTGTCGCCGTCTGTGGTGGTTCTCTCATCGTCTCCACCTTGAGCCGCCTCTAAATGCCGCCACTACACAACGCCCACCAACCACCTTCCACCACCGTCTTCCAACCAACCACCTCCGACCAACCACCTGTTTTCAGATCTAATTGTTTTGAAGATGATTGTGGTGAACGATTTGAGAGAGAGGGATGAGATGAGGGATTTAATTTTGGGGGTGATGTGATGAAAAGTCTAGAGGAGACTTTAAAGGCAGACAGAGATTTGACATTTTTGAGTAAATAACTAAATTACCATTTAGGGTATAAAATAGGGTGCTACTATTCTCACCCCCCTAATTACTTTTCTCACCCCCCTCCCCTCACATACGATCAGGTGGGGCCTGCGTGGGACCGACAGTTTTCCTCTCACAAGGGGGGGTGTAATCAGTAAAGATGGGGGTGTGTATGGAATTAGCCGGACACATGTTACAGTTTTCCTATCACATAACAGTGGATATGTGATATAGTTTGATTGGTGGACATTGTGTTTAGTTTTAAATTAGGTGTCATCTCAATACAGGGTTGTTCATGAGCCGATAAATGTAAGCTTAGGCTCGACTTGACTATAAACCGAGCTGGCTTAGTTCGGCTAGGATTTGAAACCAAGCTGAAAGTCTGAGTTCGGGCTCTGTTTGGTTTTAAACTGAACTAGTTCAGCTCGACTCGGCTTGATTTAAAAAAAAAATTAATACATAGCTCTCAAGAGCTGGTTTGGCTCGACTTGGATTGTTTGACTCGATTTTAATAAGAAAAATTAATGCATAGCTCTCAAAATTTAGTAGTCTAAAATATTATTCAACAGTTTAAAAAAAATATATCCAAAATAAATTTAATTTAATACATTACAAGTCAAAATAAAGTTTAACAGCACAAAATAAGTTTTAGATTTCAACGACATACAATTTTAGCTTATTAGCATGGTAATCAACCTTCAAACATGAAACAAATATCAAATTACACTCCTAAATACAAGTAAAAAATAATCAAATTACACTCCTAAAAATAGTGTTTATAATATTAACATATATAATAGGTAAAATAATCTGAGCTAAGCCGAGCTGAGCTACCAAGCTAGCCTAACCGAGCTAGGCTCACTTTCTAACCGAGCCGAGCCGGCTCGACTCAATGTAAAACCACACTATATTGTGAGAGCTTTTTCCGAACTAAATCTGAGCGAATTTCGAGGAAGCTCTGAGCCGTGAAATTTTTTTACAGCAGTATCTAGTATCTGAATATACAATTCCAACCGTTATGTATGTAGCGGTGATTAAACGATAAAAACGAGTTGACGTCATGTATAAATAGGAAAAGTCAGCTGCCTTTGCAATTCAGTTGATCATTTAAAATGTTAATAGCTCGCATGATCACCACTCATGCGTTGAAGTTCAACCCCATGTCATGTGTCACACCTATCCTGAAATGTGCTTTGCACGTATCTCATGTTTCTTTTTTTCACCATACCTTTATAAACCACCAACTCTATCAACGCCAACAAAAACAGTCTAAAAACAAACACAAAAGCTATGAATTTCATCAAATCCTATGGAAAACTCGACGAAGCGGATCAAATGCGACGCAGGAAAACAAGGAAACGAATTGCTGTTATTGCATTATCATCACTTATTCTTGTTATTGTCGTAGTTTCAGCAGTTGTGGGAACTACAAGTAGCAAAGACCAAAACCGTAATCGTAATGGTAATGACTCGCAATCCCAATCGGCTTTGGCTTCAATCAAAGCGGTTTGTGCCTCTACATTGTACCCGGACACATGTTACAGCTCCCTCTCTTCTCTTGTAAATTCTACTCATATCCAGCCGGATGAGTTACTCAGACTCTCTGTCCTTGTCGCGGTGAACGAGCTATCGAAGGCATCCACTCGTCCAGAGCTCAAGAATTGCAGTGAGCTACTGGATCTTGCCCTTGATCATCTCAACGACACACTGTCATCAGCAACAGATGTCGATTTGAAATCGTTAGGCGGTCTATTTGATGATCTTATGACATGGCTAAGCGCTGCGGGGACGTATCAGCAAACATGCATAGACAGTATTCAAGACAATGTTGTAGGATACCTTCAGAAATCAAGCGACTTAATAAGCAACAGCCTTGCAATCATCAAGGGGTTTTCAAGTGTCACGAATACTAACAACCAAAGAAGAAGATTGATGAGCTTAGTTGCAGAATGCAAAGAGTTGCCAGAATGGTTGTCTACGAAAGACCGGAAGCTGCTTCAGAGTGGAATTGAAGCTGATGCGGTTGTGGCCCAGGATGGATCGGGCAGGTATAAGCGAATTGCTGATGCTCTTAACGCGGTTCCGGATAAGAGCAAGAAAAGATTTGTGATACATGTGAAGAAGGGGATTTACTATGAGAATGTTAGGATTGAAAAACCCAAGTGGAATGTGATAATGATTGGCGAAGGCATGGATTCTACAATTGTATCAGGAAGTTTAAACGTGGTGGATGGCACACCAACATTTCAGTCAGCAACATTTGGTATGTACATTCAGTGACTCAGGGTTAGATTTTTTTGGACAAATAGGAAGTTGGCTACACCTATTAGCGGACTCTTAAAACCTTTGTTATGTCATATTTCTCCATAACCCAAGTTTTTAATACATAATTTTCACTGCTGTCTAAACTCTTCAGAGCGTACTGACTTTTGTGGTTGATGCAGCTGTGTTTGGCAAAGGGTTTATAGCTCGGGATATGGGGTTCCGCAACACTGCCGGTCCAGCCAAGCATCAAGCGGTAGCACTAATGTCTACCGCAGACCAATCTGTATTCTACCGTTGCAGAATTGATGCATTCCAAGACTCTCTTTACGCACATTCAAACCGCCAGTTTTATAGAGAATGTAATATTTACGGCACAGTAGACTTCATATTCGGCAATTCGGCTGTTGTTTTTCAAAACTGTAACATACTTCCCCGTAGACCAATGCCAGGACAGCAAAATACGATCACAGCCCAAGGCAAGTTCGATCCTAACCAAAACACCGGCATTTCGATCCAAAACTGCACCATCTGGCCGTATGGTAACTTGAGCGATGTGCACACTTTTTTGGGACGTCCATGGAAGAACTATTCGTCCACAGTTTACCTTAACAACATGATGCCAAGCTTCATTGATCCAAAAGGATGGTTGCCATGGGTGGGAGCATCAGCTCCCAACACCATATTCTATGCAGAGTTTGCTAATTATGGTGCTGGTGCAGTCACAAAGGATAGGGTTAAATGGAAAGGACTCAAATTTATAGCTGCCAAACAAGCGAGCAAGTTCACTGTTATACCTTTTATTCAGGGGGACAAGTGGCTTAAAGATACTGATGTTCCATACAAATCAGGACTTTGATAACAATCTCTCAAATCCTTGTTTTCAAATTTGAATTTTCCTATTTTTTATGTTATTCAGATTCGTAAGTTATCATCTCTACATGTGTTGTGTTGTATCCAATGTGTGTGGGAAACTTAACAATGATTTTGTGTTGATTTATGACTACATGTGTTGTGTTGTATCCAATGTGTGTGCGAAACTTAAAATTGATTTTGTGTTGATTTATGAGGCTAAAGATAATAAAATGAATCTTAAATAGCTACTTGGATAATGTTTGGGTGTTAATAATGTCACACGCTTAAATGTTATTTTCACACCGTATAGAATATTCAAACATGACAAATATTGAGTCGTATAATGTTATACGGCTTGTATACACGGAGAAAATATTGGGCCGTATAACATTATATGAGGTTCGGGTTGTATAGTATTGTATAGGTCGTATAACATTCTATACGGGCCGTATAATGCTATACGGCTCGTATAGATGGAGACAAAAAAATATTCTCTGACATTCTTTTGTGCAACGTTCTCTTATACGACCGGTATATAATAGGTGCAGTGGTGTGAACATAAGATTTTTGTGATGTTGGAATAATGGAAGCCTAATGTTTTATACACCGTGCAAAAGAAGTGTTTTGCTTATTTTGCGTTTTATATGTGATAGAACTTTGTGACAATTAAAAGAAAACAATCGACTTTTAGATACTAAAATAAAGGCACTTTATAGCTTTACTTATATAAATACTAGGTTATCACCCGAGATTACTTCATGCGCTAGAGAAAGTTATTAATATACTTATTATTTATGATAAATACATACTTAAAATGATACAAAATGTATGATATATTAATGTGTTGGCTATAATTAGAGTTATAAAGTTGTACCGCCATCTAAAGAATCATCTATCCAAAAGAGCCTCTCTCTCTCGTTCAAACTTCGCTTACCAAATGTAGTCTTTTTTCAACTTGAGCCAGGTTTTTTTTAAAGGCCAACATAGTATCATTAGAAATCTTGCGAGTAGCAAGCACCAATTGTATAGAATCCTCAAAATAGAAAACAAGTTTTGGTCCAAAGTTATAGGATATGTAAGGTGCTCTTACCATTGTGTTATACCCATTAGGCAGTTGCATGATGCAGTTATGAGTGTTAGACTTTTTAGCCACTTTAGTAACCTCGTCACTCGTAGCACCTTCATTTCAAAATAGAATATTCTCTTTGATAGTTGTTGCAAATAGTATAGGCTCTTGGCTCACCAAACCCAATTGACTTCTTAACCATTTTAACCGGAGCGACTTTATATCAATCCCATCGAGTAGTATCTCTCCCTTAGTCAGATCATAGAATCTTTCTAGCAGGTTGACCATCGTTGACTTACCGGACCCACTTTGACCAACCAGCCGAACGGGCTGACACGACTTGATCTTGATGTTGACTCTTTTTAGAACCAAACTTTCTGGTCTTGTAAGGTATGCAAACTCAACATCCTTAAACTCCAGCTCGCCTTTGACAACCAATATCTTCTTTCCATGTTTGTCTGTCGAGTCTATAACCGGGACCGGTTAATAATTTCGTTCACGAGAGGTGCTGAAATCTTAGCTTCGGCAAAATGTTTTACGTTCATAAAAGAAGCTCCAAGACCGCTACAATAGTTAATTAAATATTTAATTGATGTTTAATTTGAAAGTTTGAATAACTGATTTATTAATATGTTGGTTTTGTTATGTAATATATGAAACATATACTTACAATCCTCCATAGACAATGCATACCCCTGAAGCAATTATATCTCCACCTTTGATTCCTTTTTTGATGACCAAGATGCTCTCATATCAACTCATAAGAGCGAAAATAGAAAATATAATTCCGATGCTACCAAAAACCATTCCTTTTAACAATCCTTGTTTAATACCTAGAGCTAAAGTTGGTATTAATGCATCTGAAAACTGACTCACCATTTTTTCTCTCCAACGTAGGAATGAACCGTTTTAATCGAAGAAAACGCCTGTTCTGCTATCCCGCCAGCAACTGTATAAGCTTCTTGTAGTTTCTCTTTGTTTTTCGCTAAAATATTTCCATAAATTACCCCTGGAATAATCAGCAAAAACATAGCCGGAAGTGCAACAATTGCTAATCTCCAACAGAGGTAAATAGCGTTAATTCAGCTGTCAAAACATGCATAGATTTGCAATGAAATCCGGAATCTGTTTGATTATGAAAACAAAGTTAAATTTGTGTGCAAAACAAGTTTCATGTTGAAAATGGCATAGTTAAAGAAGTTAGAAGACCTTTTCACTAATAACTCCTTGTATGTTTATCTGCTGATATATTTGTCACAACACGCGATGCTTCAAAACTTTTGTCAAAGTACCAAACTTCTTGTGGTAAAACAACTTTTAAATATTTAAACGGTATCCGTGATGATTGTCTTTATGCGGCGTGCCCCCAACATAATCCTTCTATTGAATGTCAAAACATATGATCATTAAACAGATGGAGATCATAATTATATAAAGTTATGTATTAAACAAAAAAGAAAGTACCCATAAATGCGCCTGAAGTGACAACTATAGTAAGATAGACGTAGAGGAGTGCATACTGCAAAAAATATAATAAAAAATAAATAAACTGATGTAACAGCCAACATCAAAGATGATTAATAACTAAGTTACTAACCTGATTAATGCCGGCATAGGTTTTAGAAGCCAAAGACGTGTAGGCATTATACATTCGACTAAGGACTTACATGATCAACGACATACTTAATCCATTTGCAATGCACCTGCTGTCCCCAAAACCATCAAAACCATGTCTATCCAGTCAACATGTTCTGTAATTATCGCTGTCACACCCCTTTCAAAGGCGGAAGCACGAGGTGTGATCCTGAAAGGTTCTCATTGCATACGATAAGTAAACATTCTATATGAATATAAAACAACTCCAAATTTCCTTTCATAGTTTAAACATTCAAAGCACAATTTAAGTTTAAAGTTTACATCACAATAAATAATTGCTTGAAAAGTTTACAACTTCATCTCAAATCAAAGATCAAGGTTTTGTTCACTATATCACCGCAAGGAGGCGGGATATAACAAACAAATCCATCAAAAGTGGCAACGGAGCATAGACACATGATAACTTGAAACATAAACAACATTCCTGGGCAAAGATAGGTCGCGCGCGCATCCACTTAGTTTCCTGAAATACATGTAAGCTTTGAAAACCGTCAACAAAAGTTGGTGTGAATTCATGCAGTTTTGTGTAAAACATATGAGTAACAGTTGTAGGAATCATGGTATGTAATTGTAAAATGTACTTGAAAAATGTATTCTGTAAATGTAAGGAAATTGAGATCGTTAATGTTTCGCGAGGACATTAACATTTGTCACGACATAGGAAGCATCCAAACCATAGGCATTTTTCCGTCGATTTACGACTCGAGACACAAAAGCACTCTAGGTAAAATGTGGCCAAGAGTGTGGCTGCCTGAAACCCATTAGATCTAACCTTTTATTCCATGGTCTAGGTATATAGTTGATTAATGGTGCTTAAGTTTCACCCTATTCGTCACATGATCTATACGTCGTTCCTTAGTTTTGTTTCTACATACCACAGTACACGTATTTTCCCCAAGTTTAGAAAACAAGAAAATGTTTAAAAGTGGGGACATGAACTCATTGATTTGCGTCTTCTACGTCAAAACTTCACCGGTGCTTGTCCTGTAGACGTCGTAACCTATACATGTCCTACGTACGTTAATCACTTAAACTTGTAACTTACTAAGTACAAGTTACCATCTTAAGTTAGGTATTTGTTTTGTATAAGTTTGTCATATGTGAGGGTTGTGCCCTTGATTGTCCGGTCTCGCCCGTTCGTCGCATTATAGTAAATTGAATTTGTATTGTTCACTTGTAATTATATATATTTTATTATCAAAAATATATATTTGTATATGTAGTATTTGAAAACGACATGTGTTAAAAATAATCTATATTTTTAACTTATCCAAAATATGATACTTATATTATTTTCAAAGCATAAATATAAGTAATTTGTTAAATAATATTTTCAATATTATTTTTGTATAAGTATACTTAAGGAAGTATACTTGTATTTATATGTAAATACTTGTGTATTTTACCTTATTTGCCAAAAATCAATCATTTGATTTTTAATACTGGAATTATATTTCTTAAAAATATAAATTTTTAAGTTTTGTTTATGATATATACATTTTTAAGGTTTGTTTATGATATATATATATATATATATATATATAATATATATATATATAAATTTTTTTTTGTCATTTACACGATTTTGTATAATTTTCATTACTTGATAGTAACTATATATATTTGTCCAATATGTATATTTTTGTCCAAAATGTCCAAATATTTGTCCAAGTCCATGTATTTTGAGGAATATATTTATGTTATTATATATTTTGTATCTTGTCCAAATATCCCTTTTATGGGTAATTTATATATATTTATATATACTTCCTTGTGTATTTTTGTGTGTATTTTGATATTTATACTCCTTTGGGGTATTTAGTGTATTTTTCAAGTTCCTAATACACTAATACATATAATACACATAGTATACACTTAGCACATAATTTGGTGACCATTAAATATATATATTTTCCCTAAAAATATACATACTTAATATTGATTTTAACCTTGAATAAAACCTTATTTCTTGACTTGTAATTTTGTATAAAAATCAGGAAACCTTAGTAAATATTTTAAGGTGAATTTTTGGGGAATAAGTATCACCAAAACTTATATTTTTCTAAGTGTCAAAATTTAATAAAAATTTTGACATAGTTTCCCCTAAAATGGAGGTTTCCCATGTTTTCAAAACATGTGTTTATTTTCTTTTCATCATTAAAAATAAACTTTTAACAATCTCACAAGTTACATACTCTAGGATGAACTTGAATATTTCTTAAAAACATGTAGTCTTTTAGATCTACACTTAACATACATAGATCTTTCACAAACAAGCTTCTTGATAAACTTTTCACAAATTCTTTATGAAACTTTATTTCATAATTTAATCATCCACAAGTTTAGTGTCTTCAAGATCATAAGAAACACATTTTAAAAACCATTTTTTTATGTTCACATAAAGATCTTTCAAGTTCATCTTCAAGTTTCACCATGGATCTTTCAAGATCCATGCTTAAACTTGTTAGATCTAAGCGTCTAACAAGCTTACACATGATGGATCCAACTAAAAATACAAGATCAACATTCACAACTTCATATCATACATCAAACAACTTCAAAACAACTTGTTTTCACTTAGATTATGTTAGATTTTCATGTTACCATCTTTTAAAGTTTATGTTCTTTGATGGTGTAACTTGTACATACTAATAACATGAAGTAAAAGATGGTTTATGGAGCTTACCTGTCACAACTCGTATAAGATCCTATTATGCTTCGCTTTTACTTTGTAACTACGTGTACATCATATGAGGCATTTATGGTGTTTGATTATATTTGAATAGTTGTGAGCTTGGTAACGTGTTATGTGAATGTTGTATGTATGTGTTATAATATAAAGTCTAGTCGCATAATAGAACCGAACCGTGCCGCACACCTCCTTTGAAAATTGTTGAGATCCTTCCTCCTTCTTGCTGGATCATTCTCGGCCCAAAACAAACCAACCTAACCCGCCATCCCCTCCCTTTTTGCGACACAAATCAGCCCAACCCGCCACCCCTCTTTCCCTTGCGGCCCAATAGCCCAACTCGCCCAACACCCCCTTTGTATTTCATATATACGTATAAGTTATGCATGGAAAGGAAAAACAAAAAAACCCTAACCCCTTGGTGTTGAGCGACGGCAGAAGAACAGGCAGCCCCCCTCGCCACGGTTCCTTCCCTTCGGTGCTCTCTCTCGCTCGCATCACACTCTCTCATACGGTTAGTGTTTCAGTTATTTTCGGGTTGTGATTCTTACACTACATGGCTGCGTTTTCATCTTTGCTGCGATTCTTGGTGTTAAAGTGGATGATTATAAGTTAGGGTTTTCTAGAAATCATGTTCAAATGGTATTTCGATCGTATAAATGTTCGATGATTAACTAGGGTTTGTTGTGGATTGGAACCTGCTGATTTGTGATAATATGTGTAGGATCGTTTTCACGACCAAACGAGTCGTTCAGAAGAGTTTTTGCTCAATACGAGAGGCGGAAACAAACGTATCAAGTTGATTCAACTTGCAATTCATTTAAACTGTCTTTTGATTGATATAACAACGTTTTACAGCGAGTAGACACTTCGGCAGCAGTTCGACTCTGAAACTGGAAAGTTACAAATGAGATCCAAGACACTAGTATTTATAGGCAGGGTATTCCGCACAAAATAGTTCATGCGAAATCAATATTGCTATTTCGTACGAAATGACAAAGTCATTTCGTGCGAAATAGACACTGTTCTATTTCGTGCGAAATAGCCTTCACACTCATTTTTGACATTTTATCGTATATCGTGCCCTGATCTATCTAAGTTAATACAAGACTCGATACAAGACGAAGTCGACAGACATATGTACCAACAGACTCCCCCTTGGATGTTGACGAAGTCTTCAGTGTTGAGTCTTCAATCTTCAGTCTTTATCAGTCTTCTCGCTCTTTCCAAAGTATCTGACACTGTAAGCATCCTCAATCCTTTCTCTTCTCTTTATCAACTAATCTCCCCCTTGGATGTTGATCTATCATCTTAATAATCTTTGAATCTGAATCTTAAGCTTCCTAATTCTCTTGATCAGATCTCTTGATTCCTTAAGTTCATCATCATTCATAGTACCAAGATTGTAACCTGGCTCACTTCATGTTCCATTCCTGCACATCCTCTACCTCAATATAAATTTCACAAATTTAAAATTTTACAAATTTATTCTCTGCTTACCACTTGTAGACACAACCTTAAAACATCATTTGGAAGTATCGTACATAATGATTTAACATTTTTAATTTCTGATGTATCACTTGAAAGAATAACTATTTCAAACACACTCTCCCAAACCTGTTCACCATGTTTAGCTCTCGGAATTTTGAAAATCAGCTCTCCAACATCAGTTGTCTAAAATCTTTTTGAATTTTCAAAATTTATGCTAAAACACACTTAAATCTTTTTGGATTTTAAAATTAAAGAATTGCAGTAAAGAAATATGTACATACAATATTTTTGTGAGTTTGTGTAAGAGGATCATATCAGTTTTTGAAACAAATCACTAACACCGTTAAACTTTAAACATTTTAAGTTCTAAAAGATTCACTTAGATTGTCAGTATACTAATCCACTTAAATTTTCACACAAAGTTCAACTATTTCGAGATACGAGATTAATGTTTTAAGCACTTGAACTTATTCGCGTGTTCCACCTCAGAATATACTCTCGTATCCAGATCCCAATATTCAGTCTTACAGGTGAGTATACCTAGATGATATATGTAAAGGGTTAAATGCGAGGGCCATGAGAGCTCAGGCTATTGCTTCCACAAAATCAGAGAGATGATGGCTTCGACTTTAGGTGTGTTCCCTTTAGAGAATCTTTTCTTCAACAGCACATGATTAGTATTTTGCAATGTTTCATCATTTTTTATGCTGAGGGTAATGCTATAATTTCAAGCAAGTGAAAAGTATTATACGAGGACTAGGCCATTGCTTCCGCAAAATCAGAAGTCCCGGGATAATACCCCAGATATCACTAAGCATAAAGACCTAGTATCTCAGAAAGAGGGATCTTTCAAACAAGATTTCGGGGGTTACCCATATATTCGAGAGATGTTCCCCACAAGATAAGTAAGTTTGATATTTAGGTTTATATCTCGACACAATTTACTAAATGTGCAAAAAACTACTGGCACATCATCAGTGAGACCGTTTATCACATTTTGACTTTCCAATTCTTTAGCATGTTGTGATAGTCCACTGATGTACTATCATTTCCTCTTTTTCACAACAAAACTCATTTTTGATTTTATCATGTTTTTGACTTTTTCAAATTTTCTAATGTTTTTGGATTTTCAGAAATTTCTTAATCCCCCTAAAATTCAAAATCATTAAAAAGATTGAAAACAAACTATACAAAATAAAGTGACAACTGTTGTGAATTACTTCAAATCGCCATCCACTTGGCATAAACAATCAGAACTCCCCCTTACAACAAACTATTTTCCCATTAAGATTTCAAAACACTTAAGTTTGTTTTAATCAAATGGTTTTTCCGAAAATTAGATTTGTTGATTTCACTTGTAAAAACGGGGATAAACTCATCACATTGTTTTCTCAACCATATGAATGTAAGTTAAATCAAGTTCAACTTAATGACCTTGATTAACCACTTGTAAGTGAAAACCATTTTTCAACCACTTGTAGGTTCACTTATCAATCAATCACTTGCAAATTGAAATATAACAAATTTTACTGGATAAAAATACAACCACTTTAAGATCAAAATATCAGAGTTGTTCAAGAAAGATGCCGATTCCTACTCCACACTTACCAACCTGGGAGTTACGGCAAGTCAGGATTTTTACTTGTGAAATACAGACACCCAAGACTGACTACCTTGGGTGTGACCTGTTCAGTCTCACTTGGGGTTTGAACATTTCTTTTTTCTTCATAAAAATCTTTTACCCCTTTTACTTTTCCATCAACCATTTTCCCAAAAATATGCTTCACTTTACCATTAAAAGCTTTTTCGACATCAAATTCTTTCTTTTCAGAATAGAATTGATTCGAGATTTCCACTTTACCAACTTTTTGTTTAAAATTTTCAGTCTTCAATGGTGGAAAATTGACATCATCCATTGGAGGGACTGAATTATCACTTTTAATCTCAACTTGTGGCTCCTCTGACTTTAACGAGTCAGATTCATCGCCAGATTTCACATCTGATTTCTTAACAACCCACATTTGGTTGTCAAGATTTACTCTTCTTTTGTAAAATCTTTTTGAACATTCACCAACTTCATATGTTGAATTTTTAAAGACTTTAAATTTTTCAGTTGGTGGTTCAGTTTTATCCACAACTTTTTCTTCTAGTTTAGAAGAGACTCCCTGTTTTGTGTTGGTCGCTTTTGGACAATTCCATGCAATATGACCAACATCTTGACATCGATAACAGGTTCTTGTCTCCTTCTTCTTCTGATTAACTCCATTCTTCTCAAACTTTTGTTTTTCTGCAAAGAACTCTTTGTTTGATTGCTTCCAGAATGAGCTCTTTTCTTCTTCCTCCGAACTTGCTCCTGAAACAATTACAGTTTTTGTTTTATAAGTTTTCTCATTTTTATGATTTTTCGGTGGAATAAAACCCAATCCCTTCTTTTTGAAATTACCGTTATGGTTTGGTTTCTTTCGATAACCTGAACCAAACTGTAACCTTTTTTCTTGTTTAACCTTTGTTGATCTCTTGAGGTGTAAGGTCTTGGTTTTTCAGAAAGATTTATATCTTTTATTTCAGAAATATTAATTTCTGTTAATTTGAAAACTTGTTGATCTTTTCAATTTGAACACTTCTTATTGGAAATTCCTCATCAGAATATAATTTGTCTGAATCATTCAAAGTATATGCCACTTTGATTGGTTCATCATTCAAATTAGATTTTGATAACATGAATTCTTTATTGTAAACCCTTTTGACCGACGACTTTGGACTGTCAACTGATGAACTCGAACTCTTGGATTCGGACTTTGACTCTGACTCCTCATCTTTATCCAACACCTGATCGACCACTTTCTTTATTAATTCAGACTCATGATCAGTGTCAGATGATGTGAACGTAACGTCAATGTTTTCTGGTAACTCATCAGTTGTTTCAGACTTTAACTTTATATTAACAGCCTTTTTGATTTGCTCCTCATTTGGTTTTCTGGGAGAATAACCTTCCCAGATCGGAGGTGGACACTTGTTATAATTTGCACTTTGTTTCTTACCAGTATCCTTCTCTTTTGACTTCTTATCTTGAAAGTCTTCTAAACCTGCAATAGTTGGATAAATTCTGTCAATCAAATAATCAGAACTAGAATAACTTTGCAGTAATCGTCTGATTCTTTCATTCTCTATCTTTTCAGTTTCCAACTCTTGCTTTAACTTTGCACATTCTTCAATGTAGTAATTGATGGCTTTCTATTTTGACATTATCACCGCATTCATCATTATTAATGCATCTTCTCTTTCAGAATTTGTCTTCTGAAGACCATTAACTGTTCTGTTCAAAACATCATACGATTCTTTCACATAATTAAGATCGAACAGTAATTTTTCTTTCATCTTATCTTGATCACTCAATTTCTCATCTTTTTCTTCACACTGTTTGCAAGATTCTGAACATTTTAAACACGACTTGATGACTTCAACAATCTTTTCAACTTCAATAATCTTTTCTACTTCAGTCAGCTTCTCAATTTCAATCACCTATTTGGCAACTTTAACTTCTTCACTTAGTTTAGAATTCTCCATTTGAGCAACACTCTCACATTTCTTCTTTATTTGTTCTTTTGCTGCTCGTCTCTCCTTCAACTTTTCCAATCTATCTGCAAAATAAATTTGAAAACTTTCAGGAGATAACATAGATTTTCCAATGTTTATTTGTGTTTCTTCTTCATCATCACTATCAGATGATGATTGATCAAATACTTGAGTACTTTCTGAACTATCATCTGAACAAACAAACTCTCCATCTTGGCTCTTCTCATCATCAGCAAACGTTTTCATCCATTCCTTCATCAAATCTGGTTCTTGAACTATTTGTGCATTTAATGCAATTGTTTTTGAATCAGGTGGAATATATTTGTCCCAACTAAAACCTTCTGCCACTTTTTCATCATCTTGATCAATTATACCAAAGTAAGCTTTCTTATTGGATTCTTCGATTGCTTTCTTGGCATGTGCAGTTTGTGGTTCTTGTTGTTGATACGGCTGATGAGCAACTTGTTGATATACGGCTTTTCGATAATAATCATTATTTCCAAAAGGATTCTGTGCTCCACTTGCTTCTTGATTTTTACATTCCCTCTTGAAATGTCCTTTCTCCCTGCATTGAAAATAAGTAACTTTAGATTTATCAAAACCCAAAGTAGAAACATTAGCATCTCTGAATTCATCTCTCCCTGTAATCATCTTAAATTTCTCAGCTCTTCTCAAAACACTAGTTAAACACCATTTAATATCCATAAGTTCCATCTCTTCTGCATCTATCTGATCGTAATCCTCTTTTGTCAGCATAGGATTTCCGATCCTTCCAGCAACCAATCCTTCATATGATTCTAAAACTGTAGCAAGTAATGACATGTGACCTTTAGCAACCTCTTTAGAGAAATTTTGACCATTCTGAAGATGCAACGCGATGTTGCAATGTAACACATGACCATTACTGCTGTTTGAACTTTGGAACTGATGACTTGAAGTTGAACCCTTTGGATTAACACTTGGATATGAAGAAAATCCACTACCGCTGTTTGGACTTTGATTAACTGATCCAGATGAGTTTTCTGCACTAAAAGCAGTTTGAACTTTCGGACTAGCTTCAACATCCGGAACACTCGCTTTGTAATACATCTTGATGTCTTGTTGGCCACTCGGATTATTCATTCTAGCAATCTTTTGCTGTTCAAGATCTTGACCCTCAATCTTTTCAATGAACTGGGAAATTGTCAGTTTGTCATATTCTCCAGTGTTCTTTAAGATCATCAGATAGGTACCCCATTCTTTCTGAGGTAAAGCATCAGCTAGTTTGACAACCCATTCTTCTTGATCTTTGACTATTTCTAACAAAGACATAGATCGCACTAAGTGACAATATCTTTCAATCAATTTCTTTGAAGATTCACCCGGCAAACTCGTAAACAAATCAAACTCTTTCTTTAGCAATGATTTCTTACTCCTAATCATCTTCTTACTTCCCTCAAACTTAATTCGAAGTGCTTCCCAAATCTAACGTGAAGTATTGTCGTGTTGAAGCAAAATGAAGATGTCTTCTTTCACAGCTTGCTGTAGTAGACTGATCATCATCTTTTCTGCTTTGTACATACCTCGTTCTTTATCCGTTAGTTCAGAAATTGTTTTGATTACACCCAAATCCGTACGAGGTTTAACATACTTTTTCTCAATACATTCCCAAGACCTCAAATGGTTTGCTTGAACCCAGTTTTCGAATCGATCTTTCCAACCATAATATTCCTCAATTCCCATTAGCTTCGGAGGTTTTTGCAAAGTTCCAGTCTCATTTTCCATGTTCATGCTTTGAGCAATAGTAGCCGGAGTAGTCGAGGCAGTAGCAAACGTGCTATAAAATTCCTCTTCCATGATTCAGTAACAAGTTTTACAAAATTAGCTTTTCAAATGAAATCAACCCTTTCAAACTAAATACACTTTCACACGATATGACTCTTTCACACGAAATGCCTTTTGATACGAAATAACCTGCAAGACAACTTCAAACTAAATGAAAATTTTCACACGAAATAAGATGCTTTCGTACGAAATGAAAACCTTTGGACCGAAATAAATGATTTCGCACGAAATGAAATATTTTCACACGAAATAAGGTATTTCATGCGAAATGAACCAAATTTCAGCTGATTTCGTGCGAAATAGCAGATTTTCACACGAAATGAGGACACTTTGGTATGAAATAGTGATTTCGTACAAAATAGCTCACACTATATTCTGATTTCGTGTGAAATGAAGGATCAATTCCGTGCGAAATACTGCTGACGTCATCATGTCGATCAGATTTTTGTCCAATTGATCAATTTTTAGGTCCAAATCTTTCAAGGCTTTGTTAAAACAATGTTTCGCATATAATGTGTGAAAATCAGGCCATTTTATCCGTAAAAACTTGTTAATTTTGAAAAAGAAGGTGTAGAAAACAGAATTTTAAGCTGAATTGGTAAGAACTCTTCCTCCTGAGCTCTGATACCACTTGTAGGATCGTTTTCACTACCAAACGAGTCGTTCAGAAGAGTTTTTGCTCAATACGAGAGGCGGAAACAAACGTATCGAGTTGATTCATCTTGCAATTCACTTTAAACTGTCTTTTGATTGATATAACAACGTTTTACAGCGAGTAGACACTTCGGCAGCAGTTCGACTCTGAAACCGGAAAGTTACAAATGAGATCCAAGACACTAGTATTTATTGGCAGGGTATTCCGCACGAAATAGTTCATGCGAAATCAACATTGCTATTTCGTACGAAATGACAAAGTCATTTCGTGCGAAATAGACACTGTTCTATTTCGTGCGAAATAGCCTTCACACTCATTTTTGACATTTTATCGTATATCGTGCCCTGATCTATCTAAGTTAATACAAGACTCGATACAAGACGAAGTCGACATACATATGTACCAACAATATGTATGATGAACATGTATGTATTATTATGAGTATCTCGACTGTGATTATGTCTAACATATGATTTGAAGTGTTATGGGTTAAAGTGTAGCCTAGGGTTTGTGGAAATCAAGTAATGATGCGTAATATTATCGAATATGTTCGTATAGGTCTGTGAATATGATTAGGGTCATATCTTCGATGTTTGTGTCACACCCTAACCACGTAAAACAACAAAACATGGCGGAAATGTCGGGGAGTGTCGTAACAGAATCATTGTTTCATAACACTTGGAAATTGAAATATTGTTTTATTGAATAAAAGAGTTACAATGTCTTGACAATCAAAGAAACATAACATAAATAACTAGTCTTGCATCTTTTATTGTCACTAAGGCCCAAGTCCGCCTAAGTGTATCTTGATAACTCCTATGCATCATATCCTGAAACACATGTGAAAATAGGTACGTCAGCATAAAAATGCGTGTGAGATACATAGGTTTTGTGAAAATAGGATTCATGACTTGTAAGTTTAGAAAAAGTTGTTTAGCAAAAGTCAGTCATGAACCTTGTAAATTGATTTGTTTTGTAAATCGTTTGAAAAACAATAAGTTCAGATGATATGTATAAATAAGAGAATAATGTATGGTTAAATGAATAACCAAGTAAATTGAGTTTGTATAAGATAAGTTGTTTGTAAAACAATGTCTTGTGAAAAGTATGTTATTTATATAAAATGTTATATGTCTCAAATTGAAATGATTCAAGAAACGCTACGATATGTAATACCATACAAACACTTATATATAGGAAGTACCAGCGGCGTATCCACCATGCTTGTATCATATTACACACGCCTCGTTACTTAAATCACTTACTCAAACCAAACCACCAAACTAAAATGTTTATATATAATCAAATGTCAAAATGTTGATGTGAAAACCCTGTCTAATGTCTATGTCTAATGTTTATGTCTAATGTAAATCATGAATTGTGTATGTAAATGTCAAAATGTTTATGTATGGTAAGTGAAATATATAAACTAAACCATATGTAAAATGCACAAAAACAAGGTATTGAAGTAAAAGATGGTTTAAATCAAAGTTATGTTTTGTGTAATAAATGCATGCTACACTGATATAAACAATTATGCGGTATTGTGAAAATTCATACATCCAAGCCTTGCGACAGTTGGATAACCCTTTTAGTAAAGGTTATCAAAAGAAATGTATTCGGATTCGGTCATTCCTTATGTCCAAACAAACCCGAGATTTCAGGAATGGGATTTGTCAAGTCCTATGGTACCACTACCTACTACCGAGCGGCATGATCGGTGTTAATGAATGTACATTGTCCCATTTAAACAAACCAAATGTCATACCAAAATGTAAGCATGTTATGAATAAAATAATGTACTAAGTATGCACACAATGGGCATACATAGCATAGAATGTAATGTAAAATAATGTACTAAGTACGCACACAATGGACATACATAGCATAAAATGTAATGTAAAATAATGTACTAAGTACGCACACAATGGGCATACATAGCATAAAATGTAATGTAAAATAATGTACTAAGTACGCACACAATGGGCATACATAGCATAAAATGTAATGTAAAATAATGTACTAAGTACGTACACAATGGTCATACATAGCATAAAATGTAATGTAAAATAGTGTACTAAGTACGCACACAATGGGCATACATAGCATAAAATGTAATGTAAAATAATGTACTAAGTACGCACACAACGGGCATACATAGCATAAAACACAATGAAATCATGTACTATAAATGTACTAATGAACATAGCAGGTATATGATGTGAAAGCAGGAAAGCATGAAAGTAACAAGTAGGCACATGTGTTTCACCCCAAAATGTTTGGAAAACAGTAAAAGAGGGGTCTATGTACTCACTTGAGTTTGCTTAGTAGTCATTGAGTAACAACCAAACAATGCTAGAGATCACGGATATCAAACGACACCTAATATAGGTAACTATGTTAATATACCGGACCTAAATCGGAAGATCGGATAGAATGAGGGCTTGTAAACCAAATGAGTATGAGAACTCATGTAATATGGTTTAACAAAGCCTACATACTAAATGAAACCTAACCTAAGTGCTTACGACCCATTACGACCCGTTTAGGTAGCTTATGCTACTTTAACGCGTCGTTCGCGTGAAACGCGTTCGGACCGCTTAACTAGTCATATGACAAGTAATATATGCCTTAACATGTCTAATATTGTTGCCAAATCAGTTTAGATGTCAATAGTTACGTTACATATGTTCAAAATGAATTTTGGCGTCAAAGGGGTATTTTGGTAATTTACCTAAGGCATATAAACTACCTATCATACAACTAACTAAACGTCGTGACCATAAGGTATAACTTCGGAAGGTTATTCCCTATATACTATGGTCACCTAATGTGTTTAGTCAGATCCTAATGATCGACCAAGCGGGTCGGGTTCGAAAGTATAAGCGATTGTTTAGATCGCTTACCTTACGACCCTATATAAGCACTAAACTAAATGTGACGAGCTAAGCATGCTAAAACATGCTTAACTAAGTTTAGAAAACAGGTTTGGTATCAAAACAAACGGTTTTGATACCTAAGAGTAGTTTGGTTACAAAACACGCAAGAATGCGCATTTTGGCTGAAACTACGGCTCGTCACTGAGCCTAGATAACGTGGTAATCAGTAGGTATAGTCACTAGGGACTATAACCATCGTGATTACGCTCACGTTATGAAGTTCAAACGAACTTCGCATTGACCATAAACTGGTCAATGCAGAAAGTCAAAAAAAGTTTGACTTTAACGCTAAAAGAATAAAAGAACGAAGGAACACTTATAAAGGGTCCAAGAATGGAAGGTTTGAATCCGAACACTCTCAGGTATGAAGTGTTAAACACAACAACTTAGAGAGCAAGTTCAGATTTCAAAGGTGTGGGTTTTTTGGGGTTGGGATGGATGGGTATTTATAGGATATACAAGACCGTTAGGATCGTTTATCGAATAACGTGCTTTGATCACATCCCTACACTTGTTGGCAAGCTCATGTACATCAAATTGGCCCCCCATAAGCAGGAAACAACACTTGGAATTGGATTGGGAGTGCTAAACAACTGTTAAAAATGGCTTTTGCTGATCAGAAGGGGCCTCGCGTGACGCCAAGGGGGCTAGGTGTCACGCTAAGGTCCTTCTGATCAGCAACCAGTTTCCAAAGTTTCCAATTCAGTCCCCGTTGTGTATTAAGGCCATTTCCGACATGTTTAAGGCTCGTTAAGCCATTTTCAAGGCCCTAAAATGATACCTAAACATTGTAGACATGAAACATGCTCAAAAATATCCCGGATGTCGGTTAGTTTGGTCGTACGATCGCGATGTTCGCTTAATTACGACGGAATGCGCATAAGCGCGAAAAACGATCCAAATTGCACGACGAATGGATTTTTCTCTTGCCAAACACTAAAATAAAATATTTTAGTGCTTACATAAATTTTTGGAAGTCCGGATGTATTCAGAACGTAAGTTATGCGCTAAAATGCAAACTTGTGTACTTTTTGACGCTTTTAGTCCCTGGATGAGCATAAAGTTTATTTTAGCATACCGAACCCCTCAAAGCCTATTTCTAAGATATGTAAAGGATATTTATGGTATGTTTAACTTATGGTCACGTTCCGGAATGTCTGTTACAGTTCGAATTGGCATACTTTCGCAGTTTGTCAAATTTAGTCCCTGTAAGCGAATTAACTCGATTTTGCCATACCAAAGCCTTCAAAACTTAGTTCTAAGTTATTTAAAGGTTATTTAAGGTATGTGAAGCCTATTTCACTATTCCATAGTGTTCGTTGCATTAAACTAGTTATATTTACGCATCAGTGCGCGTATAACCTTCCAGAAAGCGATTTAGAGCTCGAAATCGAACAAGAGTTGATATGTGCAAATGATACACATATTTGTACAAATCCCAAGTATGAAATAAAATATTTCATTGGTTTGGTATTTGTTTGATGGTCACAGTGACCCAGGTGTCACAGTCTCCCCTACTTTAGGAAATTTCATCCCGAAATTTTTTAGAGGAAACTTGTGAGAGCTTGAAACATGAAGTTGAAAAGACCAAACAACACTGGTTGGAGTTCTTGAACTTCTAGTAACTTTAAATAACATCATTCTTGCAATGTGAGAGGGACACTTATATACAAGTATATAAAGTGTTATTGGTGCGTCCACCGTACCTCTATTACATCGTTCTCATTTTGTTATTGTTGTCACTATTGGTTCTTACACATAATAAATCTTACTGGGTTTCTGTGCACCAAATTTCATAATTATGTACGCGTCCATAATTACACAATTCCTTGCATAGTTCACTCAGTTTTTTTTATAATGTGTAGGGGAAAAAACCAAATGAATAAACCCTGTGATGAATGTGACTAGACCACCATAAGGTCCCTTTTATTAAATCAATAAATGATTTTAATAGACAAACAAGGAGTCTTTTCAGCTTATATCATTACATGTCATTCTTAACCAGATTTTTGAATCAATCTTTTTTACTAGACCCCTAAAAGGGTCTCTTATGAATCATGGAGTGGTACTATATAATCCAAGGGTCTTAACTATTACATAGAAGCCCATTAAGGATTTAAGGTAGTACCTTTTGAATATCCTGCTACGAACCCCTCATATGAAAATATGAAAGATTCTACGAGGATTTGGATAACGAATATCCAGCGTATACAAAAACACAGAATGAATAAAAGAAAACACAAGATGCATAAACACATAGTCGTATAACCACAAAGATTTGTTTATCTAGATCTTTAATTTGTTAATTTGTTAATTTGTTTTGCTAACAGAGCACATGTATTTAAAGCACACTAGGAATCCATCTCGTGGATTTCATTTGGTACTTTAAACATTTTCAAGAATCTAACTATAAAGATAGAAAGATTTTTAAAAGAAAAATTCGATTTCGATTATAAGGAACCGAAATGTTCGAATTTAGGTACATAAGGAATCCAATTAAGGACTCTGATTTGAATGATAATCCTCCACAAATGTGAAGATAAAAAGATCCCCTATGGATTTTAGAAGTTGAAGATGTTTTGAAACCTTGCACTGGATGTGTTTATGTCAAAACATGAAGTAAAAATGCTTATGAAGTTGAAATGATAGATATGCCAAGGTGACATATGAAGCAGAATTTGAAAGTTAAGTTAATGTATGAAGAAAATATTTTTGAAAACTATGCATGGGGTTCTTAAAAAAATGTGTTCAATGTTTTTGAAACCTTATATATAATACTTTTGAAATCATAAAGTAGGTGTACTAGGTAAGTATATTTATAAATTTTTTTTTTAAAATCATGCGAGATGAATGTATAAGGTTTTTGAAAACATGAATGATGCTTTTCGAAATCATGCACTTGATAAGAAAATATATTGTATTAATATTGTTTTCAGGCTATATGAGACATTTTGAAATCATGAAGGTTGTTTTTGAAAATACAGACAAAGCTTTGTGCATTTGTTATGTTAAGTAAATACACTATATTAAAATGTTTTCGAACTATATATAGAATGTTTTGAAATCATGTAGGTTGTTTTGAAAACTTATGTTATGCATGTTGAAAAATCAGAACATAATGGGTATGAGATTTGAAAATATCCTTAGTTATCTAACCAAGGATTCAAAGGCACGGATGTGCAAAAAGCACGATTACTCGTAATGTCACTTTATTTCGTGTACTTTGTTTCTTAGAATGAAACGAGTACTTAAAATTTTTCGAGGACAACATGAGCGATCACTTGAAAGGGAGAAATCACAAGAGTAGTTTGTAAGGTACATAGTTTCTTGATGTAGGTATCATAGGAAAAGTCATACACACATGTAACTACACTCGTATATCAGAATTGTGAACCATAATTTATTTATAAACAAAACAGATTGTTTCACATTACAAGAAAACAAAAGAACAAAAGCATAAGACAGCAACATCTTCTAGTCAGCCAACTGCTCATCCATGGGTTGGATTTGCATTAGCAAGCTTTGGGCAACCCCTTAGGAAATGGCCCATCTCGCCACAGTTGTAGCAAGACCCTGGTGAGAAACGAGCTTGAGTAGAGTTGGCTTGTGGTTGGTTTGGACCACCTTGGTTCGGGTTACATCGACAAGCACTTTCCAGGTGACCAACTCGCCCACATGTTACACACAGACGACACGATAAGTGAGCTTGGTGATGCCCATTACATTTGTCGCATATTGGTGCCGTTCCCTTGTATGGCTTCCTAGCAGGGGGTTGAGCTGGTTGGTTGGGGATGGCTTGACCATTGTGGCGACCACGACGAAGTTCTGAGAAGCTTTTCGCTTCTTTGACTTCTTAGGGGATCGCTCATCCATGGTCTTTGATTCCTCGATTGGTTTCTTGGCTGGTGGTGCTGTCACTTGGCTAGGTCCCGCTTGATTAGGTGTAACTGCTGCAGGTTTCCTGGAAGCCTTACGCTTCCTTGATTTTGGTGAAGGCTTGGCCTCTGTCTCCTTTGGTGACTCTTGAGTGGCTTCATCCTGGAGACGATACATGGCAATGCCTAAATCCACAGTCTTCAGAATCACTTCGCCTAATCGCTAGGCAAATTTGGCTGTTCGCTCGGACATTTGACCGTTGCTGAGAGGAAGAGACATTCTAGAAGAAAATGAAAGATATAGGAAGAAACAAGTGAAACCTCATCGGATAAACAATGCAGAATGGCGATGCATAAGAATTTGCGATCATTTGTTTGTTACCTAAGGCAAACAAATGAGACGGTGACAAATCAAAGTAAACGGATCATATTAATGTATTACTGAAGACAGCCTATAAGTGAACACTCACCCCAAGAGTTCCCAGGTAAGAGTGACTGGTCCGATAATGCGGATTTGTACGAACACTCTAGCCTTCGACAGAAAAATCAGGGTACAGGCATTCACTCTTCCAGTTTGCACGTGTTCACATTATAAGACCCAAACTTTGACGAGATTTTGAATTCAAAGGGGTTCAAAACCGTACAACAGAGGGTTCAAAACCTAGTAATCAATCATCCTAGAACAGATGATTAGTTTTCAAAGCGGTTTTGAAATTTGTGTTCTTGTTGTGGTTGTCGCCTAAGGATAGGTGACGGTATTGTTTTATGACTAAACGCAAGTAAACTCGGGTCAGGGTCCTAGGAAGGTTATAGACTAGGTCAAAGTATTACTAATAACCTAATTCCCTATAACCATGAGCTCTGATACCAACTTTTCTGCCACACCCCGACCACGTAAAACAACAAAACGTGGCGGAAATGTCAGGGAGTGTTGTAACAGAATCATTGTTTCATAACACTTGGAAATTGAAATATTGTTTTATTGAATAAAAGAGTTACAATGTCTTGACAATCAAAGAAACATAACATAAATAACTAGTCTTGCATCTTTCATTGTCACTAAGGCCCAAGTCCGACTAAGTGTATCTTGATAACTCCTATGCATCATATCCTGAAACACATGTGAAAATAGGCACGTCAGCATAAAAATGCCTGTGAGATACATAGGTTTTGTGAAAATAGGATTCATGACTTGTAAGTTTAGAAAAAGTTGTTTAGCAAAAGTCAGTCATGAACCTTGTAAATTGATTTGTTTTGTAAATCGTTTGAAAAACAATAAGTTCAGATGATATGTAAAAATAAGAGAATAATGTATGGTTAAATGAATAACCAAGAAAAATGAGTTTGTATAAGATAAGTTGTTTGTAAAACAATGTCTTGTGAAAAGTATGTTATTTGTATAAAATGTTATATGTCTCAAATTGAAATGATTCAAGAAACGCTACGATATGTAATACCATACAAACACTTATATATAGGAAGTACCAGCGGCGTATCCACCATGCTTGTATCATATTACACACGCCTCGTTACTTAAATCACTTACTCAAACCAAACCACCAAAGTAAAATGTTTATGTATAATCAAATGTCAAAATGTTGATGTGAAAACCATGTCTAATGTCTATGTCTAATGTTTATGTCTAATGTAAATCATGAATTGTGTATGTAAATGTCAAAATGTTTATGTATGGTAAGTGAAATATATAAACTAAAACATATGTAAAATGCACAAAAACAAGGTATTGAAGTAAAACATGGTTTAAATCAAAGTTATGTTTTGTCTAATAAATGCATGCTATACTGATATAAACATTTATGCGGTATTGTGAAAATTCATACATCCAAGCCTTGCGACAGTCGGATAACCCTTTTAGTAAAGGTTATCAAAAGAAATGTATTCGGATTCGGTCATTCCTTACGTCCAAACAAACCCGAGATTTCAGGAATGGGATTTGTCAAGTCCTATGGTACCACTACCTACTACCGAGCGACATGATCGGTGTTAATGAATGTACATTGTCCCATTAAAACAAACCAAATGTCATACCAAAATGTAAGCATGTGATGAATAAAATAATGTACTAAGTATGCACACCATGGGCATACATAGCATAGAATGTAATGTAAAATAATGTACTAAGTACGCACACAATGGGCATACATAGCATAAAATGTAATGTAAAATAATGTACTAAGTACGCACACAATGGGCATACATAGCATAAAATGTAATGTAAAATAAAGTACTAAGTACGCACACAATGGGCATACATAGCATAAAATGTAATGTAAAATAATGTACTAAGTACGCACACAATGGGCATACATAGCATAAAATGTAATGTAAAATAGTGTACTAAGTACGCACACAATGGGCATACATAGCATAAAATGTAATGTAATGTAAAATAGTGTACTAAGTACGCACACAATGGACATACATAGCATAAAATGTAATGTAAAATAATGTACTAAGTACGCACACAAGGGGCATACATAGCATAAAACACAATGAAATCATGTACTATAAATGTACTAATGAACATAGCAGGTATATGATGTGAAAGCAGGAAAACATGAAAGTAACAAGTAGGCACATGTGTTTCACCCCAAAATGTTTGGAAAACAATAAAAGAGGGGTCTATGTACTCACTTGAGATTGCTTAGTAGTCCTTGAGTAACAACCAAACAATGCTAGAGATCACTGATATCAAACGACACCTAATATAGGTAACTATGTTAATATACCGGACCTAAATCGGAAGATCAGATAGAATGAGGGCTTGTAAATCAAATGAGTATGAGAACTCATGTAATATGGTTTAACAAAGCCTACATACTAAATGAAACCTAACCTAAGTGCTTACGACCCATTACGACCCGTTTAGGTAGCTTATGCTACTTTAACGCGTCGTTCGCGTGAAACGCGTTCGGACCACTTAACTAGTCCCATGACAAGTAATATATGCCTTAACATGTCTAATATTGTTGCCAAATCAGTTTAGATGTCAAAAGTTACGTTACATATGTTCAAAATGAATTTTGGCGTCAAAGAGGTATTTTGGTAATTTACCTAAGGCATATAAACTACCTATCATACAACTAACTAAACGTCGTGACCATAAGGAATAACTTCGGAAGGTTATTACCTATATACTATGGTCACCTAATGTGTTTGGTCGGATCCTAATGATAGACCAAGCGGGTCGGGTTCGAAAGTATAAGCGATTGTTTAGATCGCTTACCTTACGACCTTATATAAGCACTAAACTAAAAGTGACGAGCTAAGCATGTTAAAACAAGCTTAACTAAGTTTAGAAAACAGGTTTGGTATCAAAATAAATGGTTTTGATACCTAAGAGTAGTTTGGTTACAAAACACGCAAGAATGCGCATTTTGGCCGAAACTACGGCTCGTCACTGAGCCTAGATAACGTGGTAATCAGTAGGTATAGTCACTAGGGACTATAACTGTAACACCTGTGCCTTCACGGCCATCAAACAAATACCAAACCATTGAAATATTATATTTCATACTTGGGATTTGTAAAAATATGTGTATAGTTTACACATATCAACTCTTGTTCAATTTCAAGCTTTAAATCGCTTTCTGGAAGGCTATACGCGCACTGATGCGTAAATATAACCAGTTTAATCCAACAAACACTCCGGAATAGTGAAATAGGCTTAACATACCTTAAATAACCTTTACATAACTTAGATATAAGTTTTGGAAGGTTTGGTGTGGTGAAATCAAAGTTTAATCGCTTACAGGGACTAAAGTTGACAAACTGCGAAAGTATGCCAATTTGAACTGTAACAGACCTTCCGAAACATGACCATAAGTTAAACATACCATAAATATCCTTTACATAGCTTAGAAATAGGCTTTGAGGTGTTCGGTATGCTAAAATAAACTTTTGTGGCATTCAGGGACTAAAAGCGTCAAAAAGTGCACAAGTTTGCATTTTTACGCGTAACTTACGTTCTGAATACATCCGGACATCCAAAAATTTATGTAAGCACTAAAATATTTTATTTTAGTGTTCGGCATAAGAAAAATCCATTCGTCGCGTCATTTGGATCGTTTTTCGCGCTTATGCGCATTCCGTCGTAATTAAGCGAACATCGCGTTCGTACGACCAAACGAACTGACATCCGACATATTTTTGAGCATGTTTCATGTCCACAATGTTTAGGCAACATTTTAGGGCCTTAAAGTTGGCTTTACGGGCCTTAGAAGTGTCGGGAATGGCCTTAAACACGTGCAGGGGCTGAAACTGTCATTTTTGAAACTTATTTTCGGATCAGAAGCCCCAAGCGGCCCGCATTAGATTTGTCTAATGCTGAAGCGGGCCGCCTCAGCCTCTGCAGACCAGATTCATTGTTTTTACAGCTGGTTGCAGCTGTTTAGCACCTCCAATCCCTCTTCCACATGTCAATTCCCTATGGTGAGTGGCCATTTGACACACCACAACATTCCAACACATGTACGGCCTTGATCGTGCCCTCTTTTCCATGAAACGATCTCAACGGTTACCCGAAAACTATATATACCCATCCACCCCCATTGCATTTTCTCACAAGAATCTTGATTTGAGAGCTCTAAGTTGAAACCATTGTTTCATACCTGAGTTCTTGAATCGAGATTAGCATTCGGGGACCCTGGGTAAGTATTCTTTCGTTCTTTTCCTTATTTTACTGCTTTTCGAGTCAGAAAGTCAAACTTTGTTTGACTTTTAGCGTTGACCAGTAATGGTCAATGCGAAGTTCGTTTGAACTTCGCAACGTGAGTGTAATCACGTTGGTCATAGTCCCTTGGGACTATGCCCACTGATTACCACGTTGTCTAGGGTCGTAGGGTAGGCGATCTAATAAATCGCCTATACCTTCGAACCCGACCCAGTTTGGTCGATCATTAGGATCCGACCAAATACATTAGGTGACCATAGTAGGTAGGGAATAACCTTCCGAGGTTATACCCTATGGTCACATCGTTTAAGTAGTTGTATGATAGGTAGTTTATATGCCTTAGGTAAATTACCAGAATACCCTTTTCATGTATAATTGGTAATTAAGCATATGTAACCTAAACTTTTGTCACATAACTGATTATGTAACATGTTTAGGCATATAACACTTGTCATAGGACTAGTTAGGCGGTCCGAACGCGTTTCACGCGAACGACGCGTTAAAGTAGCATAAGCTACCTAAACGGGTCGTAATGGGTCGTAAGCAGTTAGGTTAAGTTTCATTTAGTATGTAGGCTTTGTTAAACCATATCACATGAGTCTCCACACTCGTTTGGTTTACAAACCCTAATGCTACCCAGTCTTCCGATTTAGGTCCGGTTATTTAACATAGTTACCTATATTAGGTGCCGTTTGATTCCGAGATCTCTAGCACTGTTTGGTGGTTATCTTTAGACAACTGAGCAATCTCAAGTGAGTACATAGACCCCTCTTTTACTGTTTTCCAAACTGTTTTGGGGTGGAACACATGTGCCTACTTGTTACTTTCCTGCTTTCCTGTTTTCACATCATATACCGACTATGTTTGTTAGTACATTATAGTACATGATTTCATTACTTTTCTGCTATGTATGTTGACTGATAACATGCTAAGCACATTGATTTACATGACTTTTCTGCTATGTATGTTGACTGATAACATGCTAAGCACATTGATTTACATGACTTTTTTGCTTTGTATGTTAACTTAGCATACTTAGTACATCATTTTACATTGCATCTCTGTTGCATATGTTCCAGTAACATATGGACACATTGTTTTACAACTCTACCTTGTATGTTTACTCTAGCATACTAGGTACATTATCTTCATCTCATGCTTACATTTTGGTATGACATTTGGTTTGTTTAACGGGTCTATATAACATTCATTAACATTTGCTACGCCGCTCGGTAGTAAGTAGTGGTACCATAGGACTTGACAAATCCCATTCCTGACATCCCGGGTTTGTTTGGATGTAAGGAATGACTGAATCCGAATACAATTCTTTTGATAACCTTGACTGAAAGGGTTATCCGACTGTCTCAAGGCTTGAATGTTTGCGTTTAACATACTGTATAAGTGTTTGTATCAGTAAAGCATGCATTATTCTACAAAACATAACTTTGATTTAAACCAAGTTTTACTTCAATACTTTGTTTTGTTCATTTTTACTTATGGTTTAAGTAGTCTAAATTTTACTTACCATACATATCATTTTGGTTATACATTACTTGACTACTTTTGGACTATCAACATTTGACATGGTTTATACAAGGACTTTTGACTATTGGTTTAAACATAGACATTTGACATGGATATTTGACATAGACATTTGACTTGGATATTTGACATAGACATTTTGACATGATTTACATCTTGACATGAACATTTTACATTGTTTGGTTTGGTTTGATTAAGTGATTAAGTAACGATGCGTGTGTAATATGATACAAGCATGGTGGATACGCCGCTGGTACTTCCTATATATAAGTGTTTGTATGGTATTACATGTCGTCACGTTATTTGAATCATTTCAGTTTGAGACATAGAACATTTCATACAAATAACATACTTTTCACAAGACATTGATTTATAAACAACTTATCTTATACAAACACATTTTACTTGGTTATCCATTTAACCTTACATTTATTTATACTTATCATCTGATCTTATCGTTTTTCAAATGATTTAAAGACAAAGCAAATAACAAGGTTCATGACTAAACATTTTCTCAAACATAAGTCATGAAACCTATTTTCACAAAACCTATGTATCTCACCGGCATTTTTATGCTGACGTACCATATTTTCACATGTGTTTTTCAGGAAATGAAGCATAGGATTGATCAAGATACACTTAGGCGGACATGGGCCTTAGTGACAATAAAAGATGCAGACTAGTTAATTATGTTGTATTTCCTTGTTTGTTAAGACATTGTAACACTTCTAATGAATAAAACGAAATTTCAATTGCCATGGATTTGAAACATTAATTCTGTTACAACACTCCCCGATGTTTCCGCCACGTTTTGTATGTTCCACGTGGTCGGGGTGTGACAGAAAAGATGGTATCAGAGCCAATGGTTATAGGGAATTAGGTTATTAGTAATGCTTTGACCTAGTCTATAACCTTCTTAGGACCCTAACGCGAGTTTACTTGCGTTTAGTCATAAAACAATACCGTCGCCTATCCTTAGGCGACGACCACAACAAGAACATAAATTTCAAAACCGCTTTGAAAACTAATCATCTGTTCTAGGATGATTAATTACTAGGTTTTGAACTCTCTATTATATGGTTTTGAAACCCTTTGAATTTTCAAAATTTCGTCAAGGTTTTGGGTTTTAAATAATGTGAACACGTGCAAACTGGAAGGGTGAATGCCTGTATTCTGGGTTTTCTGTCTAGGCAAGCACTTCGTATACATCTCATCAGACGCGAGACCAGTTGTGCTTACCTGGGAATTCTTGGGATGAGTGTTCACTTATAGGCAAGCATGTCTTCGCGATACATTATTTTTGACCCATTTACTTTGATCAGTCACTGTGTGTCGTTTGTTGCTTTGTAGTAACAAACAAATGACCACTATCCTTGCTTTCATCAGATTTGTTTCATCTCATTCTTTTCGTCTAATTCTCTCTCTCGTTTCCTTTAATGTTTCCTCTTTCAGAATGCCTCCTCGACGCGAAAGCCAGATAGAGACTGCCGAATTGGCAGAAATCATTGCGCAGCAAATGGCTGCTCAATTCCCAAACCTCTTTGCTCAATGGAACCAAGCCAACAACAACAACAATGTACTATGCAAATACAAGGATTTCAACCAGGCTAAACCACTCAAGTTTAGTGGTTCTGAAGGAGCGACTGGGCTTCTTCAATGGTTCGAGAGCATTGAGAATACTTTCCGCCACGTGCAGTGTCCTGACAATCGCAAGGTCGAGTTTTCTTCAAGTGTGTTTCAGAAGAGGGCTCTCACATGGTGGAACGGGATTATGAGGGATCGTGGTGCAGAAGTTGCTCTAGCACAGACATGGGCTGAACTCAGGGTTCTGATGATGAGGGAATTCTGTCCTCGTCATGAGCAGCGAGCTTTGGAGAAGGAATTTGATGAGTTGAAGCAAGATAGTGGTGAGCACAGGGCGTATACTGATAGGTTTGAGGAGTTGAGTCTGCTTTGCCCGACAATGGTTACCCCACTTGACATAGCTATCGAAAGGTACATCGACGGCCTACCTGACTCGGTACAAGACATCCTTACTGGTAGTAACCCTGCCACACTCCGTCAGGCGATCGAGTTATCAGCGACATTGACTGAGTCGCAGATTCGGAAGAATAAATTACACAGGAAGGGTGACAAGGGCGAGAAACAGTCGTCTGACAAGGAGGATAGCAAGAAAGGTCAAAACAGGAATGGGAAGGATTCTAGTTCATCCAAGAGGGCAAGGAAGCGTAAGGTTTCCCAAAACAATGCCATTACTGCACAGGCCCAAGCTGCATCAAATCAGCCTGCGCAACCACTAGCCAAGAAGCCTTATTTTGGCAATGCACCTTTGTGCAACAGGTGTAACGGCCATCATCAACCACACCTCCAGTGTCGTCAGTGCACCAACTGCGGAAGATCCGGTCATCTTGCTAACACCTGCCGCATCCCTGCTAATCCGAATCGCCCAGTTCAGAACCCGGCTCAACAAGTTGCTCAGCCTCTTGCTCAGCAACAGGGTCAAGCTGCACGACCACACTACCCACCTGGTGCCTGTTACAATTGTGGGGATCTGACCCACTACAGAAACCGATGCCCAAAGCTTGCTAATGCAAATCCGACCCACGGATGAGCATTCAGCTGAACAAAGGATGTTGCTGTCTTATGCCTTTGTTTCTTTTGTTTTCGTGTATTGTGAAACAATATGTCTCGTTCATAAATAAAAGTTGTTGTTCACAATTCTGATATACAAGTATAATTACATGTGTGTATGACTTTTCCTATGATACCTACATCAAGGAACTATGTTCCTTACAAACTACTCTTGTGATTCTCTCTTTCAAATGATCGCTCGTGATTCCCTCGAACATTTTAAGTACTCGTTTCATTCTAAGAAACAAAGTACAGAAGATAAAGTGACATTATGAGTGATCATGCTTCTGCACATCAGTGCCTTTGAATCCTTGGTTAGATAACTAAGGGTGTTTTCAAATCTCATACCCATTACGTTTTAATTTTTCAACATACACAGTACCAGTATTTCAAAACAATCTTCATGATCTCAAAACATTTCATATAGTTTGAAAACAATTTTTCTAGATGCATTGTCTATGTTATTTCAAAAACATTGGCCATGTTATCAAAACCAACCTTTCTAATTTCAAAATATTTCATATAGTCTGAAGACAATATTAACACAATACATTTTCTGATCAAGTGCATGATTTCGAAAAGCATCATTCATGTCTTTCAAAAAACCTTATACATAATTTCAAAATTCATCTCGCATGATTTTAAAACATTTTTGTAAATATATCTACCTAATACACCTACTTTATGATTTCAAAAAGTATTATATATAAGGTTTCAAAAACGTTAAACACATTTTTCTTAAAAGAACCCCATGCATAGTTTTCAAAAATATTTTCCTCATACATTGACTTAACCTTCAAAATTCTGCTTCATATGTCGCCTTGACATATCAAGCATCTCAACTTCTTAAGCATTTTACATCATGTTTTGACCTAAGCACGTCCAGTGCAAGGTTTCAAAACATCTCCAACTTTTAAATCCATATGGGATCTTTTTATCCTCACAATTAGATCCTTGTGGATGATTATTATTCAAATCAGAGTCCTTAATTGGATTCCTTATGTACCTTAATTCGAACACTTCGGTTCCAAATAATCGAAGTCGAATTTTCTTTTTGAATCTTTCTATCTTTATAGTTGGATTCTTGATAACGTTTAAAGTACCAAATGAAATCCACGGAATGGATTCCTAGTGTGCTTTAAATGCATGTACGCAATTTACAAGACAAATTAACAAACAATTTTGTGGTTATGTGACTATGTGTTTACTCATCTTATGTTTTCTTTTTTGCATTTTTGGTGTTTTTACTACTCTGGATATTCTTTATCCAAATCCTTGCAGGATCTTTCATATCTTCATATGAGGGATTCGTAGCAGGATATTCAAAAGGTACTACCTTTAATCCTTAAATGGGCTTCTATGTAATAGTTAAGACCCTTGGATTATATAGTACCACTCCAAGATTCATAAGAGACCCTTTAGTGGTCTAGTCAAAAAGATTGATTCACAATTTGGTTAAAAAAAAATGACATCTAGTGATGTAGCTGAACAGACTCCTTGATAGTCTATTTAAATCATTTATTGATTTAGTCTAAAGGACTCTATGGCGGTCTAAGTCACGCTCATCACAGGATTGTTCATTTGGTTTTACCCTACACATTATAAAATAGACTGTGTGAACTGTGCAAGGAATTCTCTAATTATGGATGCGCACATAATTATGAAATTTAGTGCACAGAAATCCAGTAAGATTTATTATGTGAAGGAACCAATAGCGACAACAATAACAAAATGAGGACGATGTAATGGAGGTACGGTGGACGCACCAATGACGCTTTATATACTTGTATATATAGGTATCCCTCTTACGTTGCAATCATGATGATTATTAAAGTTACTAGAAGTTCAGAAATCTAGCCAATATTGTTCGATCTTTTCAACTTCATGTTTTAAACTCTTACAAGTTTCCTCTAAATAAATTTCGGGACGAAATTTCCTAAAGTAGGGGAGACTGTAACACCTGTGCCTTCACGGCCATCAAACAAATACCAAACCAATGAAATATTATATTTCATACTTGGGATTTGTAAAAATATGTGTATAGTTTACACATATCAACTCTTGTTCAATTTCAAGCTTTAAATCGCTTTCTGGAAGGCTATACGCGCACTGATGCGTAAATATAACCAGTTTAATCCAACAAACACTCCGGAATAGTGAAATAGGCTTAACATACCTTAAATAACCTTTACATAACTTAGATATAAGTTTTGGAAGGTTTGGTGTGGTGAAATCAAAGTTTAATCGCTTACAGGGACTAAAGTTGACAAACTGCGAAAGTATGCCAATTTGAACTGTAACAGACCTTCCGAAACATGACCATAAGTTAAACATACCATAAATATCCTTTACATAGCTTAGAAATAGGCTTTGAGGTGTTCGGTATGCTAAAATAAACTTTTGTGGCATTCAGGGACTAAAAGCGTCAAAAAGTGCACAAGTTTGCATTTTTACGCGTAACTTACGTTCTGAATACATCCGGACATCCAAAAATTTATGTAAGCACTAAAATATTTTATTTTAGTGTTCGGCATAAGAAAAATCCATTCGTCGCGTCATTTGGATCGTTTTTCGCGCTTATGCGCATTCCGTCGTAATTAAGCGAACATCGCGTTCGTACGACCAAACGAACTGACATCCGACATATTTTTGAGCATGTTTCATGTCCACAATGTTTAGGCAACATTTTAGGGCCTTAAAGTTGGCTTTACGGGCCTTAGAAGTGTCGGGAATGGCCTTAAACACGTGCAGGGGCTGAAACTGTCATTTTTGAAACTTATTTTCGGATCAGAAGCCCCAAGCGGCCCGCATTAGATTTGTCTAATGCTGAAGCGGGCCGCCTCAGCCTCTGCAGACCAGATTCATTGTTTTTACAGCTGGTTGCAGCTGTTTAGCACCTCCAATCCCTCTTCCACATGTCAATTCCCTATGGTGAGTGGCCATTTGACACACCACAACATTCCAACACATGTACGGCCTTGATCGTGCCCTCTTTTCCATGAAACGATCTCAACGGTTACCCGAAAACTATATATACCCATCCACCCCCATTGCATTTTCTCACAAGAATCTTGATTTGAGAGCTCTAAGTTGAAACCATTGTTTCATACCTGAGTTCTTGAATCGAGATTAGCATTCGGGGACCCTGGGTAAGTATTCTTTCGTTCTTTTCCTTATTTTACTGCTTTTCGAGTCAGAAAGTCAAACTTTGTTTGACTTTCAGCGTTGACCAGTAATGGTCAATGCGAAGTTCGTTTGAACTTCGCAACGTGAGTGTAATCACGTTGGTCATAGTCCCTTGGGACTATGCCCACTGATTACCACGTTGTCTAGGGTCGTAGGGTAGGCGATCTAATAAATCGCCTATACCTTCGAACCCGACCCAGTTTGGTCGATCATTAGGATCCGACCAAATACATTAGGTGACCATAGTAGGTAGGGAATAACCTTCCGAGGTTATACCCTATGGTCACATCGTTTAAGTAGTTGTATGATAGGTAGTTTATATGCCTTAGGTAAATTACCAGAATACCCTTTTCATGTATAATTGGTAATTAAGCATATGTAACCTAAACTTTTGTCACATAACTGATTATGTAACATGTTTAGGCATATAACACTTGTCATAGGACTAGTTAGGCGGTCCGAACGCGTTTCACGCGAACGACGCGTTAAAGTAGCATAAGCTACCTAAACGGGTCGTAATGGGTCGTAAGCAGTTAGGTTAAGTTTCATTTAGTATGTAGGCTTTGTTAAACCATATCACATGAGTCTCCACACTCGTTTGGTTTACAAACCCTAATGCTACCCAGTCTTCCGATTTAGGTCCGGTTATTTAACATAGTTACCTATATTAGGTGCCGTTTGATTCCGAGATCTCTAGCACTGTTTGGTGGTTATCTTTAGACAACTGAGCAATCTCAAGTGAGTACATAGACCCCTCTTTTACTGTTTTCCAAACTGTTTTGGGGTGGAACACATGTGCCTACTTGTTACTTTCCTGCTTTCCTGTTTTCACATCATATACCGACTATGTTTGTTAGTACATTATAGTACATGATTTCATTACTTTTCTGCTATGTATGTTGACTGATAACATGCTAAGCACATTGATTTACATGACTTTTCTGCTATGTATGTTGACTGATAACATGCTAAGCACATTGATTTACATGACTTTTTTGCTTTGTATGTTAACTTAGCATACTTAGTACATCATTTTACATTGCATCTCTGTTGCATATGTTCCAGTAACATATGGACACATTGTTTTACAACTCTACCTTGTATGTTTACTCTAGCATACTAGGTACATTATCTTCATCTCATGCTTACATTTTGGTATGACATTTGGTTTGTTTAACGGGTCTATATAACATTCATTAACATTTGCTACGCCGCTCGGTAGTAAGTAGTGGTACCATAGGACTTGACAAATCCCATTCCTGACATCCCGGGTTTGTTTGGATGTAAGGAATGACTGAATCCGAATACAATTCTTTTGATAACCTTGACTGAAAGGGTTATCCGACTGTCTCAAGGCTTGAATGTTTGCGTTTAACATACTGTATAAGTGTTTGTATCAGTAAAGCATGCATTATTCTACAAAACATAACTTTGATTTAAACCAAGTTTTACTTCAATACTTTGTTTTGTTCATTTTTACTTATGGTTTAAGTAGTCTAAATTTTACTTACCATACATATCATTTTGGTTATACATTACTTGACTACTTTTGGACTATCAACATTTGACATGGTTTATACAAGGACTTTTGACTATTGGTTTAAACATAGACATTTGACATGGATATTTGACATAGACATTTGACTTGGATATTTGACATAGACATTTTGACATGATTTACATCTTGACATGAACATTTTACATTGTTTGGTTTGGTTTGATTAAGTGATTAAGTAACGATGCGTGTGTAATATGATACAAGCATGGTGGATACGCCGCTGGTACTTCCTATATATAAGTGTTTGTATGGTATTACATGTCGTCACGTTATTTGAATCATTTCAGTTTGAGACATAGAACATTTCATACAAATAACATACTTTTCACAAGACATTGATTTATAAACAACTTATCTTATACAAACACATTTTACTTGGTTATCCATTTAACCTTACATTTATTTATACTTATCATCTGATCTTATCGTTTTTCAAATGATTTAAAGACAAAGCAAATAACAAGGTTCATGACTAAACATTTTCTCAAACATAAGTCATGAAACCTATTTTCACAAAACCTATGTATCTCACCGGCATTTTTATGCTGACGTACCATATTTTCACATGTGTTTTTCAGGAAATGAAGCATAGGATTGATCAAGATACACTTAGGCGGACATGGGCCTTAGTGACAATAAAAGATGCAGACTAGTTAATTATGTTGTATTTCCTTGTTTGTTAAGACATTGTAACACTTCTAATGAATAAAACGAAATTTCAATTGCCATGGATTTGAAACATTAATTCTGTTACAACACTCCCCGATGTTTCCGCCACGTTTTGTATGTTCCACGTGGTCGGGGTGTGACAGAAAAGATGGTATCAGAGCCAATGGTTATAGGGAATTAGGTTATTAGTAATGCTTTGACCTAGTCTATAACCTTCTTAGGACCCTAACGCGAGTTTACTTGCGTTTAGTCATAAAACAATACCGTCGCCTATCCTTAGGCGACGACCACAACAAGAACATAAATTTCAAAACCGCTTTGAAAACTAATCATCTGTTCTAGGATGATTAATTACTAGGTTTTGAACTCTCTATTATATGGTTTTGAAACCCTTTGAATTTTCAAAATTTCGTCAAGGTTTTGGGTTTTAAATAATGTGAACACGTGCAAACTGGAAGGGTGAATGCCTGTATTCTGGGTTTTCTGTCTAGGCAAGCACTTCGTATACATCTCATCAGACGCGAGACCAGTTGTGCTTACCTGGGAATTCTTGGGATGAGTGTTCACTTATAGGCAAGCATGTCTTCGCGATACATTATTTTTGACCCATTTACTTTGATCAGTCACTGTGTGTCGTTTGTTGCTTTGTAGTAACAAACAAATGACCACTATCCTTGCTTTCATCAGATTTGTTTCATCTCATTCTTTTCGTCTAATTCTCTCTCTCGTTTCCTTTAATGTTTCCTCTTTCAGAATGCCTCCTCGACGCGAAAGCCAGATAGAGACTGCCGAATTGGCAGAAATCATTGCGCAGCAAATGGCTGCTCAATTCCCAAACCTCTTTGCTCAATGGAACCAAGCCAACAACAACAACAATGTACTATGCAAATACAAGGATTTCAACCAGGCTAAACCACTCAAGTTTAGTGGTTCTGAAGGAGCGACTGGGCTTCTTCAATGGTTCGAGAGCATTGAGAATACTTTCCGCCACGTGCAGTGTCCTGACAATCGCAAGGTCGAGTTTTCTTCAAGTGTGTTTCAGAAGAGGGCTCTCACATGGTGGAACGGGATTATGAGGGATCGTGGTGCAGAAGTTGCTCTAGCACAGACATGGGCTGAACTCAGGGTTCTGATGATGAGGGAATTCTGTCCTCGTCATGAGCAGCGAGCTTTGGAGAAGGAATTTGATGAGTTGAAGCAAGATAGTGGTGAGCACAGGGCGTATACTGATAGGTTTGAGGAGTTGAGTCTGCTTTGCCCGACAATGGTTACCCCACTTGACATAGCTATCGAAAGGTACATCGACGGCCTACCTGACTCGGTACAAGACATCCTTACTGGTAGTAACCCTGCCACACTCCGTCAGGCGATCGAGTTATCAGCGACATTGACTGAGTCGCAGATTCGGAAGAATAAATTACACAGGAAGGGTGACAAGGGCGAGAAACAGTCGTCTGACAAGGAGGATAGCAAGAAAGGTCAAAACAAGAATGGGAAGGATTCTAGTTCATCCAAGAGGGCAAGGAAGCGTAAGGTTTCCCAAAACAATGCCATTACTGCACAGGCCCAAGCTGCATCAAATCAGCCTGCGCAACCACTAGCCAAGAAGCCTTATTTTGGCAATGCACCTTTGTGCAACAGGTGTAACGGCCATCATCAACCACACCTCCAGTGTCGTCAGTGCACCAACTGCGGAAGATCCGGTCATCTTGCTAACACCTGCCGCATCCCTGCTAATCCGAATCGCCCAGTTCAGAACCCGGCTCAACAAGTTGCTCAGCCTCTTGCTCAGCAACAGGGTCAAGCTGCACGACCACACTACCCACCTGGTGCCTGTTACAATTGTGGGGATCTGACCCACTACAGAAACCGATGCCCAAAGCTTGCTAATGCAAATCCGACCCACGGATGAGCATTCAGCTGAACAAAGGATGTTGCTGTCTTATGCCTTTGTTTCTTTTGTTTTCGTGTATTGTGAAACAATATGTCTCGTTCATAAATAAAAGTTGTTGTTCACAATTCTGATATACAAGTATAATTACATGTGTGTATGACTTTTCCTATGATACCTACATCAAGGAACTATGTTCCTTACAAACTACTCTTGTGATTCTCTCTTTCAAATGATCGCTCGTGATTCCCTCGAACATTTTAAGTACTCGTTTCATTCTAAGAAACAAAGTACAGAAGATAAAGTGACATTATGAGTGATCATGCTTCTGCACATCAGTGCCTTTGAATCCTTGGTTAGATAACTAAGGGTGTTTTCAAATCTCATACCCATTACGTTTTAATTTTTCAACATACACAGTACCAGTATTTCAAAACAATCTTCATGATCTCAAAACATTTCATATAGTTTGAAAACAATTTTTCTAGATGCATTGTCTATGTTATTTCAAAAACATTGGCCATGTTATCAAAACCAACCTTTCTAATTTCAAAATATTTCATATAGTCTGAAGACAATATTAACACAATACATTTTCTGATCAAGTGCATGATTTCGAAAAGCATCATTCATGTCTTTCAAAAAACCTTATACATAATTTCAAAATTCATCTCGCATGATTTTAAAACATTTTTGTAAATATATCTACCTAATACACCTACTTTATGATTTCAAAAAGTATTATATATAAGGTTTCAAAAACGTTAAACACATTTTTCTTAAAAGAACCCCATGCATAGTTTTCAAAAATATTTTCCTCATACATTGACTTAACCTTCAAAATTCTGCTTCATATGTCGCCTTGACATATCAAGCATCTCAACTTCTTAAGCATTTTACATCATGTTTTGACCTAAGCACGTCCAGTGCAAGGTTTCAAAACATCTCCAACTTTTAAATCCATATGGGATCTTTTTATCCTCACAATTAGATCCTTGTGGATGATTATTATTCAAATCAGAGTCCTTAATTGGATTCCTTATGTACCTTAATTCGAACACTTCGGTTCCAAATAATCGAAGTCGAATTTTCTTTTTGAATCTTTCTATCTTTATAGTTGGATTCTTGATAACGTTTAAAGTACCAAATGAAATCCACGGAATGGATTCCTAGTGTGCTTTAAATGCATGTACGCAATTTACAAGACAAATTAACAAACAATTTTGTGGTTATGTGACTATGTGTTTACTCATCTTATGTTTTCTTTTTTGCATTTTTGGTGTTTTTACTACTCTGGATATTCTTTATCCAAATCCTTGCAGGATCTTTCATATCTTCATATGAGGGATTCGTAGCAGGATATTCAAAAGGTACTACCTTTAATCCTTAAATGGGCTTCTATGTAATAGTTAAGACCCTTGGATTATATAGTACCACTCCAAGATTCATAAGAGACCCTTTAGTGGTCTAGTCAAAAAGATTGATTCACAATTTGGTTAAAAAAAAAATGACATCTAGTGATGTAGCTGAACAGACTCCTTGATAGTCTATTTAAATCATTTATTGATTTAGTCTAAAGGACTCTATGGCGGTCTAAGTCACGCTCATCACAGGATTGTTCATTTGGTTTTACCCTACACATTATAAAATAGACTGTGTGAACTGTGCAAGGAATTCTCTAATTATGGATGCGCACATAATTATGAAATTTAGTGCACAGAAATCCAGTAAGATTTATTATGTGAAGGAACCAATAGCGACAACAATAACAAAATGAGGACGATGTAATGGAGGTACGGTGGACGCACCAATGACGCTTTATATACTTGTATATATAGGTATCCCTCTTACGTTGCAATCATGATGATTATTAAAGTTACTAGAAGTTCAGAAATCTAGCCAATATTGTTCGATCTTTTCAACTTCATGTTTTAAACTCTTACAAGTTTCCTCTAAATAAATTTCGGGACGAAATTTCCTAAAGTAGGGGAGACTGTAACACCTGTGCCTTCACGGCCATCAAACAAATACCAAACCAATGAAATATTATATTTCATACTTGGGATTTGTAAAAATATGTGTATAGTTTACACATATCAACTCTTGTTCAATTTCAAGCTTTAAATCGCTTTCTGGAAGGCTATACGCGCACTGATGCGTAAATATAACCAGTTTAATCCAACAAACACTCCGGAATAGTGAAATAGGCTTAACATACCTTAAATAACCTTTACATAACTTAGATATAAGTTTTGGAAGGTTTGGTGTGGTGAAATCAAAGTTTAATCGCTTACAGGGACTAAAGTTGACAAACTGCGAAAGTATGCCAATTTGAACTGTAACAGACCTTCCGAAACATGACCATAAGTTAAACATACCATAAATATCCTTTACATAGCTTAGAAATAGGCTTTGAGGTGTTCGGTATGCTAAAATAAACTTTTGTGGCATTCAGGGACTAAAAGCGTCAAAAAGTGCACAAGTTTGCATTTTTACGCGTAACTTACGTTCTGAATACATCCGGACATCCAAAAATTTATGTAAGCACTAAAATATTTTATTTTAGTGTTCGGCATAAGAAAAATCCATTCGTCGCGTCATTTGGATCGTTTTTCGCGCTTATGCGCATTCCGTCGTAATTAAGCGAACATCGCGTTCGTACGACCAAACGAACTGACATCCGACATATTTTTGAGCATGTTTCATGTCCACAATGTTTAGGAAACATTTTAGGGCCTTAAAGTTGGCTTTACGGGCCTTAGAAGTGTCGGGAATGGCCTTAAACACGTGCAGGGGCTGAAACTGTCATTTTTGAAACTTATTTTCGGATCAGAAGCCCCAAGCGGCCCGCATTAGATTTGTCTAATGCTGAAGCGGGCCGCCTCAGCCTCTGCAGACCAGATTCATTGTTTTTACAGCTGGTTGCAGCTGTTTAGCACCTCCAATCCCTCTTCCACATGTCAATTCCCTATGGTGAGTGGCCATTTGACACACCACAACATTCCAACACATGTACGGCCTTGATCGTGCCCTCTTTTCCATGAAACGATCTCAACGGTTACCCGAAAACTATATATACCCATCCACCCCCATTGCATTTTCTCACAAGAATCTTGATTTGAGAGCTCTAAGTTGAAACCATTGTTTCATACCTGAGTTCTTGAATCGAGATTAGCATTCGGGGACCCTGGGTAAGTATTCTTTCGTTCTTTTCCTTATTTTACTGCTTTTCGAGTCAGAAAGTCAAACTTTGTTTGACTTTCAGCGTTGACCAGTAATGGTCAATGCGAAGTTCGTTTGAACTTCGCAACGTGAGTGTAATCACGTTGGTCATAGTCCCTTGGGACTATGCCCACTGATTACCACGTTGTCTAGGGTCGTAGGGTAGGCGATCTAATAAATCGCCTATACCTTCGAACCCGACCCAGTTTGGTCGATCATTAGGATCCGACCAAATACATTAGGTGACCATAGTAGGTAGGGAATAACCTTCCGAGGTTATACCCTATGGTCACATCGTTTAAGTAGTTGTATGATAGGTAGTTTATATGCCTTAGGTAAATTACCAGAATACCCTTTTCATGTATAATTGGTAATTAAGCATATGTAACCTAAACTTTTGTCACATAACTGATTATGTAACATGTTTAGGCATATAACACTTGTCATAGGACTAGTTAGGCGGTCCGAACGCGTTTCACGCGAACGACGCGTTAAAGTAGCATAAGCTACCTAAACGGGTCGTAATGGGTCGTAAGCAGTTAGGTTAAGTTTCATTTAGTATGTAGGCTTTGTTAAACCATATCACATGAGTCTCCACACTCGTTTGGTTTACAAACCCTAATGCTACCCAGTCTTCCGATTTAGGTCCGGTTATTTAACATAGTTACCTATATTAGGTGCCGTTTGATTCCGAGATCTCTAGCACTGTTTGGTGGTTATCTTTAGACAACTGAGCAATCTCAAGTGAGTACATAGACCCCTCTTTTACTGTTTTCCAAACTGTTTTGGGGTGGAACACATGTGCCTACTTGTTACTTTCCTGCTTTCCTGTTTTCACATCATATACCGACTATGTTTGTTAGTACATTATAGTACATGATTTCATTACTTTTCTGCTATGTATGTTGACTGATAACATGCTAAGCACATTGATTTACATGACTTTTCTGCTATGTATGTTGACTGATAACATGCTAAGCACATTGATTTACATGACTTTTTTGCTTTGTATGTTAACTTAGCATACTTAGTACATCATTTTACATTGCATCTCTGTTGCATATGTTCCAGTAACATATGGACACATTGTTTTACAACTCTACCTTGTATGTTTACTCTAGCATACTAGGTACATTATCTTCATCTCATGCTTACATTTTGGTATGACATTTGGTTTGTTTAACGGGTCTATATAACATTCATTAACATTTGCTACGCCGCTCGGTAGTAAGTAGTGGTACCATAGGACTTGACAAATCCCATTCCTGACATCCCGGGTTTGTTTGGATGTAAGGAATGACTGAATCCGAATACAATTCTTTTGATAACCTTGACTGAAAGGGTTATCCGACTGTCTCAAGGCTTGAATGTTTGCGTTTAACATACTGTATAAGTGTTTGTATCAGTAAAGCATGCATTATTCTACAAAACATAACTTTGATTTAAACCAAGTTTTACTTCAATACTTTGTTTTGTTCATTTTTACTTATGGTTTAAGTAGTCTAAATTTTACTTACCATACATATCATTTTGGTTATACATTACTTGACTACTTTTGGACTATCAACATTTGACATGGTTTATACAAGGACTTTTGACTATTGGTTTAAACATAGACATTTGACATGGATATTTGACATAGACATTTGACTTGGATATTTGACATAGACATTTTGACATGATTTACATCTTGACATGAACATTTTACATTGTTTGGTTTGGTTTGATTAAGTGATTAAGTAACGATGCGTGTGTAATATGATACAAGCATGGTGGATACGCCGCTGGTACTTCCTATATATAAGTGTTTGTATGGTATTACATGTCGTCACGTTATTTGAATCATTTCAGTTTGAGACATAGAACATTTCATACAAATAACATACTTTTCACAAGACATTGATTTATAAACAACTTATCTTATACAAACACATTTTACTTGGTTATCCATTTAACCTTACATTTATTTATACTTATCATCTGATCTTATCGTTTTTCAAATGATTTAAAGACAAAGCAAATAACAAGGTTCATGACTAAACATTTTCTCAAACATAAGTCATGAAACCTATTTTCACAAAACCTATGTATCTCACCGGCATTTTTATGCTGACGTACCATATTTTCACATCTGTTTTTCAGGAAATGAAGCATAGGATTGATCAAGATACACTTAGGCGGACATGGGCCTTAGTGACAATAAAAGATGCAGACTAGTTAATTATGTTGTATTTCCTTGTTTGTTAAGACATTGTAACACTTCTAATGAATAAAACGAAATTTCAATTGCCATGGATTTGAAACATTAATTCTGTTACAACACTCCCCGATGTTTCCGCCACGTTTTGTATGTTCCACGTGGTCGGGGTGTGACAATAACCATCGTGATTACGCTCACGTTATGAAGTTCAAACGAACTTCGCATTGACCACAAACTGGTCAATGCAGAAATTCAAACAAAGTTTGACTTTAACGCTAAAAGAATAAAAGAACGAAGGAACACTTACAAAGGGTCCAAGAATGGAAGGTTTGAATCCGAACACTCTCAGGTATGAAGTATTAAACACAACAACTTAGAGAGCAAGTTCAAATTTAAAAGGTGTGGGTTTTTTGGGGTTGGGATGGATGGGTATTTATAGGATATGCAAGACTGTTAGGATCGTTTATCGAATAACGTGCTTTGATCACATCCCTACACTTGTTGGCAAGCTCACGTACATCAAATTGGCCCCCCATAAGCAGGAAACAACACTTGGAATTGGATTGGGAGTGCTAAACAACTATTAAAAATGGCTTTTGCTGATCAGAAGGGGCCTCGCGTGAGGCCAAGGGGGCTAGGTGTCACGCTAAGGTCCATCTGATCAGCAACCAGTTTCCAAAGTTTCCAATTCAGTCCCCGTTGTGTATTAAGGCTATTTCCGACATGGTTAAGGCTTGTTAAGCCATTTTCAAGGCCCTAAAATGATGCCTAAACATTTTGGACATGAAACATGCTCAAAAATGTCCCGGATGTCGGTTCGTTTGGTCGTACGATCGCGATGTTCGCTTAATTACGACGGAATGCGCATAAGCGCGAAAAAACGATCCAAATTGCGCGACGAATGGATTTTTCTCTTGCCAAACACTAAAATAAAATATTTTAGTGCTTACATAAATTTTTGGAAGTCCGGATGTATTCAGAACGTAAGTTATGCGCGAAAATGCAAACTTATGCACTTTTTGACGCTTTTAGTCCCTGAATGAACATAAAGTTTATTTTAGCATACCGAACCCCTCAAAGCCTATTTCTAAGCTATGTATAGGATATTTATGGTATGTTTAACTTATGGTCATGTTCCGGAATGTCTGTTACAGTTTGAATTGGCATACTTTCGCAGTTTGTCAAATTTAGTCCCTGTAAATGAATTAACTCGATTTTGCCATACCAAAGCCTTCAAAACTTATTTCTAAGTTATTTAAAGGTTATTTAAGGTATGTGAAGCCTATTTCACTATTCCATAGTGTTTGTTGCATTAAACTGGTTATATTTACGCATCAGTGCGCGTATAACCTTCTAGAAAGCGATTTAGAGCTCGAAATCGAACAAGAGTTGATATGTGCAAATGATACACATATTTGTACAAATCCCAAGTATGAAATACAATATTTCATTGGTTTGGTATTTGTTTGATGGTCGTAGTGACCCAGGTGTCACAGTTTGAGCATGGCATACGTGATATAAATAACTTACAATCTGCTGTGATTAAAGTATACCTGCCATGGGTCTGTTAGATAGTCAATATAACTAAGTGTCATGGTCGTTTAAACTCGTTCTAGTATTATAAAGTCAAAAACAGAAAGTTGATTTACATTTACAGCTTGGCTATAAACAGGTCGTTAAATATCGAAAAACTGTTTTTTCTGAAGTCTAAATCGTACGTTTTTTAAAAACGCTTCAAATGGCGCTGGAATCGCATTTTTCTGAGGTCGTTTACTATTTTTCAAGGACTGTTTTGTACAACAGAAAAAGCTGTATTTTTCTGTAGAAAATTCATGTTACACTTTTCATTATAACTTCTAATCTGGATAGAGTTAGGCTGTGAATTTCGTACAGTAGCTGGGCACGGATGTTGCTGAAAATATCCCACTGGAATTTTGCCATTCGGACAGACGATGATTTTTAAATAATTTTTTCCGTGGACTACAGTCAGAAAGGGACGAATCTGACTACAGCCTATTAGATGATTTTTAATAAATAATTGGTAATGGTTTAGGTCTTGAGCTTTTTACACAAAGTGACGCGTACCACTTGGAACGTTTTGTAAATTATTTAGATATTTGGAATAGGACAACTATTTTATAAAAATACCCGAAAACAACCCGGTTCTGGACGTCAAAGCTGAAACGTAATAAGTTGTTATATGCGTATCTAAATGTTGTTTATGCTATCTGAGAATGATAAAACTTGCTTAATGTCAACGAAAGTGTTATGTGAATTATTGTGTGCTTTGATCACGAGTAATTATATGTGGAATATGTATATGTACGTAAGTTGTCAAAGTGAGTGCATGGTACATGTTAGATACGTGTAGGAGCTTTGTGCCTTACTTGAACACACTAATAAACTAAATGGTAATCGTATTAGGACGTGATTGACCTACCTCGACTCCTAAACATTTTAAGAGACCAACCGAGCAATAGAAGGTGAGTTCACACTTTTCTTAAAAGCATGTGATTCCCGGTGGTTTGGGAATGGGTTAGACAACGACAACCATCCCCCTTGGGTGGGATGCAACCTGCGTATTCTCCTTAGGTCGAATACATACTACCGTCCTCCTGGGTGAAGGACGACAACCGTTATAATACATGTCTTAAGCATACTAGACAACAACTCTATCTTAAAGTCCCCACTCATTTTATATCGACTTAATCGCCGGGCCAATGGCGAACGGGTTATTAGTTAAATAGCGCTATTAGGTTTGACAAGTCTCACACCGTGCTGTAGAGTACGGAAGTGGACTAATATACCTGGGCCCTTAGTCAATGATGATAGACATTGACTTGGGGCACTCAACATAACTTCAGTCAGTAGTCGATATGGTACGGGTCTAGTGGTTTAAAACAGTGTGGTAGCTCCCCATGGCATGTTTTTATAAAGAACAAGGAACTTAACAACTTATGGTTTTTGGAACAACATTAAAATGGACAACCAACTGTGAACTCGCCAAATTTTTGTTGACACACTACTGTATGCTTTGCAGGTCGTTAGGTACGTGGCTGGAGTTTCCACGAGGAGTGGACGTTGTGGCAAGGAACCAACTGTTGGGTTCCTAATAATAAACATTATGCTTTTGAACTACTAATGGGTTTTAAACTTTATGCTTCCGCTAACACTTAAACTTGGTTTTGGAATATTGTTTTGTGAACACTAAACGTTTGGATTGTGATGGTTTTACTTTACTTTATTTATTGTTCAGTATGATTGGTGGTATGATCCTGGTCAGTCACACGCCTCGCGGTATTACTCCGCTTGTGGATTTCTAAGGGTGTGACAGATTGGTATCATAGACATTGGTTATAGTGAACTTGGTTTTAAAATGGGGAAAAATCTTTTTGACAAAACCAGACTATAACCTGCTTAGTGCTCAACGATCCACAACGACGCTTCGCTCCACGTGCAAGACACAACACTTTAGGTGGTACGATCTATGTTTATATTGCCTACTTGATAGTTACTTGGTATGTTGCTTATGGTATACTTAGTTCTTAGAGTTTACTTGGAACTTTATATGCTTATGTCGAACCCTCTTTTGTTGTTCATTTCCACACTCTTGCGTCAACGTTCTCACTTGGTGTTTTGTGAATGTGTATTCTTTTTGTTTAACGTGTATGTTACATCACTAACTTGACAGGCATGTCTACCTCAACATCATCCTTATCATCAGATCAGCCACGGGCTAGGGAAGGCACCCGCAGTTACACACTCACCTCCGCGTCAAGTAGAGACGTGCTCAGGGCGGGGAGTCATCTTCCCGACCTACCCATGTGGTACCAGTTAATCCAATTAGCACCCAGACCGAGTCTGCAGTGATGAAAGCCCTTAGGGAATATAATCAATTTTTGATAGAACAAAATCAGACCTTGTTAGAACAGAATCACTTCTTGCTGAAACAAGTTACTACCCTGGAAGGGCGGGTCGAATCCCAAGGAGAGCAGCTTCAGGTGCTCTTTAAGAGAACCGGTGAGTTTAAGTAGGAAGCCTTAAAAGGGTGTGAAGTACGAGGTCTAATTATGGGAGATGCTCGTGTGGATAGGAAAAGGATTGATTTGCATGATGGAAGCTTTAGATGAGTTGGCATGGAGGGTTCTTCAGTTAGAAAACCCAAGGAGAATGCCACCATCACCTGCACCAGAACCAGCTCTAGCCCCGACACCTCTCGAGCCGAAGGAAGATCCCGACGAGGAGCCGAAAGGAATACCGGTAGAAGAACCTGAAGAGGATCCTGAAGAAGAACCTGAGGAGGAACCTGATGAAGAACTAGAAGAAGAGCCGGAGGAGGCACCGGCGGATGAAGACTCGGACGGGGGATACATCAGAGTCGACGACTGACCCGCTTTCCACTTGCTTATCTATCTATTTCTTTTGTTTTGTATAAACAATCGTGATGTTTTAAATGTTTGCGGAAATACATTGTAGAGACTTTTACGGTTTATTTTGATGATATTTTTTTTAAAAGTATTTCTTGTGCTGAGTTGTTACCCTACCCTAAATTTGTTAGTTCATACGTCTGTAGCTTCCGTTAACATTTAGTTGTATTTTGTATGTTTATGTCCTTTGTGAACAATTATGTATGTATGTATGTACATAGTATGCCAACTCAGGAAATGGGATTAGATTGTAAAAGTGTTGACTTTTAGTTGACGTGTGTCACCCGATCGGATGGGCCATCCGATCGGACAACACTTAGTAGTCTCCTGAGTTGCCTATAAATACCCGGTCAGGGTATGTCATTTAGAACTTTTGCTGATTCTGTGGGGTGTACTTTGTGAAGTCTGACTTCTACCGGCACTTGTGTACTTTCAAAGCATCTTAATAGAAAGATCAGACTATGTTTAAACGTTGAATACTTTTTCGTACTTCTGTGACTTGATCCAATGGATTCCGCACATTGATCAAGGTCGATTCGTCTACATTTGCGTCAATCAGATCCTGTGGAAAGGGACCTAACAAGTGGTATCAGAGCTTCCAGGAGACTGAATCAAGATCTACGACAACGAATTCACCAGAATTCATGCGTTTCTTGCTGATTAGAGTCAAATTTCAGCGGAAATTTGACAAATTCTCTCACTTTCTACTCACTTCTTACTGAATTTTTCACTTTCATACACTAAAACCAGAAAAACATAAAATTGAACAGGAAATTACGGTTAAAATTTGACAAATTTGTTATCAATCTATTCGCAATCAATCATAGTACAATCATTCAAGTTTTCATAAGAAAATTCCTTCAAAATCTAAATCATCAAAAACCATGTTGAAGTGTTCTTACATGCTGACGTCATCTATCCACACGGACAGCTGTATGGACGGTTTGGCTTAGCTCTTCTTAGATATTATTTGCTGACGTCATTCGCTCGTTCGAACAGGTGTACGAACGACTTGTCATAGATTGTTCTTAGATACCTGGTTGCTGACATCATCAGTGTGACAACTCGAGTTTCCAAGATTCCACCTTCGCATCAATTGCACGTAAATTGTTTAAGTTGTTTGTTTACACGACTTGTTTGTTTCGCATGTACATGTTTGTAATATGTTAAATCATATTGTGATTGATGTGTTATATATGGTGTGCAATTACATTTGAGTGTATGTAATAATATGTTTCCTGTTAATGGTGGGATATGTGTATTTCAAAAATGGAACCTTGCCAAAGACCCCCCCTACGAAAACACCCAATGACCGAAAACACCTCATGTGTTTTCGTCCATTATGTGGCCGGCGAAAAGCATATGGGCTTCGGCCCAGTAGTTGTTGATTTTGGAGTTTAGTTATTTAATCTTCACGCATACAAAAACTAGGAAAAACCCTACTCCCACATCTCTTGTGCGACGGCAAGTAGGTCCCCTCCTTCCAATCGATAACTTTGAGGTAAATCTCTTTTTGACTATTATGGATGTTTAGCATGTGCAGCAAATAAATAAAGATTATATGGTCGGCTTCTGGGTTATTTTTGCATGTGGGTTTGTCAGGGAATTGTGATGTTTCATATGTGGGTGCAATTTATAAAATATCATGCATGTATAATTAGTTTGAAGGTAAACAGTTAGGTACTCACGTGAATCGATAATCTCATGATTTTGTTTATTAATTGATTTCAGAATATGTTGTTTGAATATGTAGATGATTAGCAGGTAATGGTTTTATTGTATGCATACATTGAATGATCATATCGACTTGCTAATATTGAATACTGGATAATTTCAACGACTTGCTAATGATTGATCGATGATTAAATGACAATCTGTTAATCTAAGATGTGGCGCTATAGTTGTTGGTTTGATTGTTGAGCAATAGTTTGATGTAGTTAGGTAACTGTTAGATATATTATTAGAGTTTTAGGCTATGTAACTGTTGTCGATGATGATGATTAGGGTTACCAGATGATCTTGCTTAACTGTTACCTCATCTAACGAAAACACAGGGACCAACGAAAACACATAACCGGACGAAAACACTAAGTGTTTTTGTCACACTCTAAGCCCGACGAAAACCCTTGGATTTCGTCGCCTGGGGTTTTCGTCCAAATTGATTTCATCGATTTGTTTTGATACAGTAAACTCTGTTAGTATGTAACTCTGTGAAAGTTGTGCATTTAACCCTGTTGGGAATGTTATCTCAGTTAAGTTAACTCTGTTAAGCCTAGCAACTCTGTTAAGTATGTTAAGCTTATTAACTTAGTTAATAAATACATTAACTCTGTTGAGCATGATAACTTAGTTAAGGAACTTGCAAGTAACTTTGAACCTTGTATGATTGACAAACTGTTTATGTGTTACTTGATGTTAACGGCCAAATCACTCTGTAATACTGATTGTACGTGAAACTTTACGAACTTGAACTGATTGGATATACGTGCATAACTATAGGACTTGACTGATTACTTGTGAGCATAGTTAAGCATACCGAGCAAACCAAGGTGAGTTCACACTCTTACCAAGGCATGGGATTCCCCGGTGGGTTGGGAATGGGATTGAATGATTACTTGTACTTACATCACTACTAGACCACTTACCACGGTCCTCGGATTGGGAAGGATGCCTGTGCCAAAATCTACGTAAAACCTAGGTACTGTCCTCGGTTTGGGAAGGACACTAGTGTTAAAACCTACGTAAATCCTACGTACCATTGTCCTTGGATGGGGAAGGACACCAGCGCTAAACGTACGTACTGTCCTCGGTTGGGAAGGGCACTTACGTAAAACCTACGTAAACTTATACTTACTACTATCCTCGGATTGGGAAGGATACTTATGGATACAACTAGTCTAGTAACTTACAACATGGGAAGCCCCCACTAATTGAACTTACAACATGGGAAGCCCCCACTAGATGAACATACAAATGGCCTAGTAATACACGACATGGTTATAAACGAACTTACGATTTGTTAAACGAACTTATTACTGAACAACCAACTGTGAACTCGCTCAACTTTGTTGTTGACTCTCTGTTACATGCCTTGCAGGTCGTTAGGTATCTATGGAGCTTGCATGGGAGTGGAGAGGAGTCGTTGTGGGACATGGACAGCTGTGTGCCATGCTAAACATTTCAAACATTTAAACTTATGTTGGGTTTACATATTTATGCTTCCGCTAAATGCTTAACTATGTTATGGTTTTGAACACCTTTCGTATTGATGAATAACTTTTATTTATTACTTACAATGTTCAATATGATTGGTTGCTTGATCCTGGTCATGTCACGCCTCCAAGCGGTGATACTCCGCCTGTGGATTTTGGGGGTGTGACAAGTTGGTATCAGAGCCATTGGTTATAGTGAACTTGGTTTTAATAAGGGAAAAAGTTTTGTTAAAACCAGACTATAACCTGAACAGTGCTCAAACGATCCACAACGACGCTTCGCTCCACGTGCAAGACTCGACATTCTAGGTGATATGATTTATGTTTACATTGCCTACTTGCTAGATTACATAGAACTTTGCTCATGGTATGCTTAGATAAACGTAACAACTATTGATTGAAACACTTGTGTGCTTACTCTCTTCTGTCATCGCACTTTTGCGAACCTGTCTCACTCATGTTCTCTTTGATATCAAGATCATCAGTGGACGCGTTAACCTTACTCAAGCCCAGTTGGCAGCTTTGATCACTGAACAAGTTACTGCAGCGCTCGCAGCTGCACAGACAGGAGGTATAACCTGCCATCACAATTTACTCTAGGATCTTTAGATCCTACTCTCGTAAACCAACACTCGTGCTTTTACTCTTACGCGCACGACAGGTCAACACGCTCAGCCACCTGTGTACACGTTCAAAACTTTCATGGACTGTCGTCCTAGTACTTTTAGTGGCACTGAAGGGGCCGTTGGACTCCTCCACTGGTTCGAGAAGCTCGAATCGGTCTTCGAAATGTGTGAATGCCCTGAGGCTCGTAGGGTGAAGTACGCCACTGGTACTCTCGAAGGCACTGCGCTAACTTGGTGGAACGCGCAAGTTCAGATGCTGGGGCTGCGGCTGCTAATGCCACCCCATGGAATGATTTTAAGGAACTGATCAAACGTGAATACTATAGTCGTGATGACATCCACAAGCTGGAAGTGGAGTTCTTTAACCTGAAGATGACGGGGTCAAAGATAGAAGCGTACATGAAACGATCCAACGAACTGGCAGTGTTATATCCAACTATGGTGGATCCTCCCATCAAGCGCATTGAGTTATACCTCAAAGGCTTAGTAGCTGAGATTCAAAGCCATGTGACTTCTGCTAACCTTGCTACTATTCAAGATGTTACTCGTCTTGCTCATCGTCTCACAGACCAGGCAGTGGAACAGAACAAATTGCCTAAGCGTATTGGTGCTGCTACTACTGTTACTACTTCTGCTATTCCCAGTGACAACAAACGAAAATGGGATGGAACCTCTAGCAAGGGTTCGACTTCAGTTCAGTCCCAGGCACAGCAGCGAAGGATTGATGACTACTAGAGCCCTGGTCAGCAATCTCCTGGTAGTCAGGGGCAGGGTGGATATCGAGGAAACCTCCCAAAGTGCAACAAGTGCAACAGACACCACAATGGTCAGTGCAACAGGGGTCGTTGTCAGAGGTGTCTCAATATGGGTCATAAAGCTAAGGATTGCTGGAGCTCACGACCTGCGAATCAGAACCAACAGCAACAACCACCAGCTCCACAGAACCAGCAGCGACAGCAAGGTAACAGGGGATGCTTTCAGTGTGGTGCTGAAGGCCACTTCAAGCAGGACTACCCTCAGTTAAACCAGAATCAGAACAACAACAACAATAATCAGGGCAACGGGAATAACAACGGGGGTAATAACGACGGCAATGGTGCCAGGGGTCGAGTGTTCGTGATTGGTCAGGGTGATGCTAGGAATGACCCCAATGTTGTGATGGTTTCGACATCGTTATTGGTATGGATTGGCTACCTCAACATCGAGCCAAGATTCTGTGCAAAGAAAAGATCGTCCGCATTCCTCGTACTGGTGAAGAACCTTTGGTAATGCATGGCGACAAGAGTGGTGCTGAAGTGGGCATCATGTCCTTCCTTAAGGCCCATAAGTGTTTGCGAAAGGGTCACACTGCTATTTAGCACTCGTTACTGATGCATCGACGAAAGAGAAGAAGAAAAAGGATATTCCAGTTGTACACGACTTTCCTCAAGTGTTTCCTGAGGAATTACCTGGGCTACCGCCTCATCGCCAGGTCGAATTCCAAATCGAGCTAGCTCCTGGAGCAGCGCCCATAGCTCGAGCACTTTATCGCTTAGCTCCAACTGAACTAGAAGAACTGTCTAAGCAATTGCAAGAACTCTTGAGTAAGGGTTTCATTCGTCCTAGCTCTTCGCCCTGGGGAGCTCCAGTATTATTTGTGAAGAAGAAAGACGGTACCTTCCGCATGTGCATAGATTGCCGCGAACTTAACAAGGTGACCGTGAAGAATCGTTATCCTCTTCCACGCATCGATGACTTTTTCGACCAGTTGCAAGGGTCGAGCTATTACTCGAAGATTGACCTGAGGTCAAGCTACCATCAACTGAGAGTCCGGGATGAGGACGTCTCCAAAACAGCATTCAGAACTCGCTACGGCCACTTCGAGTTTCTGGTCATGCCATTCGGGTTAACCAACGCGCCTGCAGTCTTCATGGATCTTATGAACAGAGTGTGCAAACCTTATCTTGACAAGTTCGTTATTGTTTTCATCGACGACATCCTGATCTATTCGAAGAGTCAGGAGGAACACGAGCAGCATTTACGACTCATTTTGGAGCTCCTTCGAGCAGAACAGCTGTACGCCAAGTTTTCAAAATGCGACTTCTGGCTTCGTGAAGTCCACTTTCTAGGCCACGTGGTAAACAAGGATGGGATACACGTTGATCCATCCAAGGTAGACTCGATTAAGAACTGGCCTGCACCTCGTACACCAACAGAAATCCGCTAGTTCTTGGGTTTGGCGGGCTATTATAGAAGGTTCATCAAAGACTTCTCCAAGATTGCACAACCCCTCACCTCACTAACTCAGAAAGGCGTTATCTACCATTGGGGTAATACACAGGAATCAGCATTTCAGCATTTAAAGGATAGGCTCTGTAGCGCACCTATTCTCTCATTGCCAGAGGGCACAGACGATTTTGTGGTCTATTGCGACACATCCATTCAGGGTCTTGGTTGTGTGTTGATGCAACATGACAAAGTCATAGCCTACGCATCGCGCCAACTTAAGATTCACGAAAGGAACTACACTATACATGATCTGGAGCTGGGAGCTGTTTTTTTTTTCGCACTTAAGATATGGAGACATTACCTGTACGGTACCAAGTGCACCATCTACACCGAACACAGGAGCCTCGAGCATATCTTCAAGCAAAAGGAATTGAACATGCGACAACGTCGATGGGTCGAGTTACTGAATGATTACGAATGTGCCATCCAGTACCATCCGGGCAAGGCAAATGTTGTGGTCGATGCCCTCAGTCGAAAAGATACCACACCTAGGCGTGTGCGAGCACCACAACTTACCATCCAGTCTAGCTTTCCTGCACAGATACGAGATGCTCAGGTAGAAGCATTGAAACCAGAAAACGTCAGGGCTGAAGCTCTACGCGGCTCAAGGAAACGGTTAGAACAAAAGGAAGATGGCGCCTACTACGTGACGGGACGCATCTGGGTCCCACACTATGGAAACTTACGCGAGCTTGTAATGGATGAAGCGCATAAGTCTCGTTACTCGGTACACCCTGGTTCAGATAAGATGTACCACGATCTCAGAACTACGTATTGGTGGCCTAGCATGAAAGCTCATATAGCAACTTACGTTAGCAAATGTTTGACTTGTGTGAGAGTCAAAACTGAATATCAGAAACCGTCGGGCCTACTCCAACAACCAGAGATACCATAATGGAAATGGGAGCAAATTTCCATGGATTTCGTTACTGGCCTGCCTAGATCTCAAAGTGGAAATGATACTATTTGGGTGATCGTGGATCGACTCACAAAGTCTGCACACTTCTTGGCTATCAAGGAAACGGATAAGTTCTCCACTTTAGCAGACGTTTATTTAAAGGAAGTGGTTTCGAGGCACGAGGTGCCGACCTCTATTATATCATATCGTGATGCACGATTTACTTCAGAACTGTGGCAGGCAATGCACAAATCTTTTGGCTCTCGTTTAGACATGAGCACAGCTTATCACCCTCAGACGGATGGCCAGTCTGAACACACCATCCAAACTCAAGAAGACATGCTTCGTGCATGTGTAATCGACTTTAGCAACGGCTGGGAAAAACATCTCCCATTAGTGGAGTTTTCGTATAACAACAGTTACCACACCAGCATTCAAGCCGCTCCCTTTGAGGCATTGTACGGGCGTAAATGCCGATCACCTCTTTGTTGGGCAGAGGTGGGTGACAGTCAGATCACGGGTCCAGAACTTGTGGTAGACACAACAGAAAGAATTGCTCAAATACGACAACGAATGGCGGCAGCTCGTGACCGTCAGAAAAGCTACGCTGATAAGGGCAGGAAACCACTCGAGTTCCAGGTTGGGGATCGAGTGCTACTCAAAGTTTCACCCTGGAAGGGTGTGGTTCATTTTGGTAAACGAGGCAAGCTCAATCCGCGATATTTCGGACCGTTCGAAATCATTGAGAAAATAGGCAAGGTGGCCTACAAACTAAACCTGCCCGCAGAAATCAGTACAGTTCACAATGTATTTCACGTGTCAAATCTGAAGAAATTTCTGTTAGATGAGACCCTCATAGTTCCTTTGAAGGAGCTCACTATCGACTATCAGTTGCAATTCGTCTAGGAACCAGTTGAAATCACGGACCGAGACGTTAAGGTCCTCAAGCACACCAGAATACCTCTTGTTCGAGTTCGTTGGAACTCCCGTCGTGGCCCAGAGTTCACCTGGGAACGAGAAGACCAAATGAAACTCAAGTATCCCCAGTTGTTCGGAAACAATGCAACTACTTCTGAGGCTGAAGCTACTGCAGAATTTCAGGACGAAATTCCAAATCAACTGGGGGATGATGTGACACCCCAGGAAAACCAGTAAACAACACAACACAACTAGCTTCCTCAGTAACCGCATGCTAAATTTCGGGATGAAATTTCTTTCAAGTTGGGGATAATGTGACAACTCGAGTTTCCAAGATTCCACCTTCGCATCAATTGCAAGTAAATTGTTTAAGTTGATTGTTTACACGACTTGTTTGTTTCGCATGTACATGTTTGTAATATGTTAAATCGTATTGTGATTGATGTGTTATATATGGTGTGCAATTACATTTGAGTGTATGTAATAATATGTTTCCTATTAATGGTGGGATATGCGTATTTCAAAAATGGAACCTTGCCAAACACCCCCCCTACGAAAACACCCAATGACCGAAAACACCTCATGTGTTTTCGTCCATTATGTGGCCGGCGAAAAGCATATGGGCTTCGGACCAGTAGTTGTTGATTTTGGAGTTTAGTTATTTAATCTTCACGCATACAAAAACTAGGAAAAACCCTACTCCCACATCTCTTGTGCGACGACAAGTAGGTCCCCTCCTTCCAATCGATAACGTTGAGGTAAATCTCTTTTTGACTATTATGGATGTTTAGCATGTGCAGCAAATAAATAAAGATTATATGGTCGGCTTCTGGGTTATTTTTGCATGTGGGTTTGTCAGGGAATTGTGATGTTTCATATGTGGGTGCAATTTATAAAATATCATGCATGTATAATTAGTTTGAAGGTAAACATTTAGGTACTCACGTGAATCGATAATCTCATGATTTTGTTTATTAATTGATTTCAGAATATGTTGTTTGAATATGTAGATGATTAGCAGGTAATGGTTTTATTGTATGCATACATTGAATGATCATATCGACTTGCTAATATTGAATACTGGATGATTTCAACGACTTGCTAATGATTGATCGATGATTAAATGACAATCTGTTAATCTAAGATGTGGCGCTATAGTTGTTGGTTTGATTGTTGAGCAATAGTTTGATGTAGTTAGGTAGGTAACTGTTTGATATATTATTAGAGTTTTAGGCTATGTAACTGTTGTCGATGATGATGATTAGGGTTACCAGATGATCTTACTTAACTGTTACCTCATCTAACGAAAATACAGGGACCAACGAAAACACAGAACTGGACGAAAACACTAAGTGTTTTCGTCACACTCTAAGCCTGACGAAAACCCTTGGATTTCTTCGCCTGGGGTTTTCGTCCAAAGTGATTTCGTCGATTTGTTTTGGTATTGTAAACTCTGTTAGTATGTAACTCTGTGAAAGTTGTGCATTTAACCCTGTTGAGAATGTTATCTCAGTTAAGTTAACTCTGTTAAGCCTAGAAACTCTGTTAAGTATGTTAAATCTGTTAAGCTTATTAACTTAGTTAATAAATACATTAACTCTGTTGAGCATGATAACTTAGTTAAGGAACTTGCAAGTAACTTTGAACCTTTTATGATTGATAAACTGTTTATGTGTTACTTGATGTTAACTGCCAAATCACTCTATATTACTGATTGTACGTGAAACTTTACGAACTTGAACTAATTGGATATACGTGCATAACTATAGGACTTGACTGATTACTTGTGAGCATAGTTAAGCATACTGAGCAAACCAAGGTGAGTTCACACTCTTACCAAGGCATGGGATTCCCCGGTGGGTTGGGAATGGGATTGAATGATTACTTGTACTTACATCACTACTAGACTACTTACCACGGTCCTCGGATTGGGAAGGATGCCTGTGCCAAAATCTACGTAAAACCTACGTACTGTCCTCGGTTTGGGAAGGACACTAGTGTTAAAACCTACGTAAATCCTACGTACCATTGTCCTCGGATGGGGAAGGACACCAGCGCTAAACCTACGTACTCGCTACGTACTGTCCTCGGTTGGGAAGGGCACTTACGTAAAACCTACGTAAACTTATACTTACTACTATCCTCGGATTGGGAAGGATACTTATGGATACAACTAGTTTAGTAACTTACAACATGGGAAGCCCCCACTAATTGAACTTACAACATGGGAAGCCCCCACTAGATGAACATACAAATGGCCTAGTAATACACGGCATGGTTATAAACGAACTTACGATTTGTTAAACGAACTTATTACTGAACAACCAACTGTGAACTCGCTCAACTTTGTTGTTGACTCTCTGTTACATGCCTTGCAGGTCGTTAGGTATCTATGGAGCCTGCATGGGAGTGGAGAGGAGTCGTTGTGGGAAATGGACAGCTGTCTGCCATGCTAAACATTTGAAACATTTAAACTTATGTTGGGTTTACATATTTATGCTTCCGCTAAACGCTTAACTATGTTATGGTTTTGAACACCTTTCGTATTGATGAATAACTCTTATTTATTACTTACAATGTTCAATATGATTGGTGGCTTGATCCTCGTCATGTCACGCCTCCAAGCGGTGATACTCTGCGTGTGGATTTTGGGGGTGTGACAATCAGTGTTACCCGATCGAACAGCAGCTCGATCGGAAAACATTGTTATTCTTGTCTTCTAGTGCTTACGTCATCCTGTCATGTCACACCCCGACCACGTATAACATACAAAACGCGGCGGAAACGTCGGGGAGTGTTGTAACAGAATTATTGTTTCACAACCATGGCATACAAAGTTATATTTTATTTATTAAACAAGAGTGTTATATTGTCTTAAACAGGAAACAAAGAGTTCATAACATAATTAAACTAGTCTATCTTCATTTTTAGTCTCTAAGGCACAGGTCCGCCCTAGTGTCACGATCATCATCCTAAGCAAAAGCTCCTGAAAACACATGTGAAAATAGGTACGTCAGCATAAAAATGCCTATGAGATACATAGGATTTGTGAAAAGAGGATTCATGACTTATAAGTTTAGAAAAAGTTGTTTAACAAAAGTCAGTCATGAACCTTGTAAATTGTTTTGTTTTGTAAATCATTCAAAAAGCGATGATATGTATAAATAAGAGAACAATGTAAGGTTAAATGAATAACCAAGTAAAATAAGTTTGTACAAGATAAGTTATTTTGTAAATCATTGCCTTGTGAAAATAAGTTGTTTATGTAAAACGTAATATGTCAAATATTGAAATGATTTAAGTAACGCTACGACATGTAATATCATACAAACACTTGTTTATAGGAAGTACCAGCGGCGTATCCACCATGCTTGTATCATATTACACACGCCTCTTTACTCATATCACTTACTCAAACCAACCACCAATGTAAATTGTTTATGTATAAATGAATTGTCATGTGTTAATGTGTAAACCATATCGAAATGTCTATGTTCAATGTAAACCACCAAATGTGTATATCAATGTCAAAATGTTTATGTTTAATGTAGATCATGTAATGTGTACCCAAAAATATCATGTATGGTAAGTGAAATATATCAACTAAACCATATGTAAAATGCACAAAAACATGGTATTGAAGTAAAACATGGTTTAAATCAAAGTTATGTTTTGTGGAACAAATGCATGCTATACTGATACAAACATTTATGCGGTATTGTGAAAATGCATACATCCAAGCCTTGAGACTGTGGCGATAAACCCTTAAACAAATTAAAGGTTTATCTAAGTTATGTGTATCGAAGTCGGTCATTCCTTCCAATCCAAACAAACACAGGATTTCAGGAACGAGAGTTGACAATTCCTATGGTACCACTACCTACTAACGAACGGCGTAGCTAATGTTAATGAACGTATTGTTCCATTGTAAACAACCCAAATGTCATACCAAAATGTAAACATGTGATGAAAGCAACTGTACTAAGTATGCACACAATGGGCATACATAGCATGAGATGTAATGTGAAACAATGTACTAAGTATGCACACAATGGGCATATATAACATGAAATGTAATGTGAAACAATGTACTAAGTATGCACACAATGGACATACATAGCATGAACACAATGAAATCATGTACTATAAATGTACTAATGAACATAGCAAGTATATGATGTGAAAGCAGGAAAGCACGAAAGTAACAAGTAGGCACATGTGTTTCACCCCAAAACAGTTTGGAAAATAGTAAAAGAGGGGTCTATGTACTCACTTGATATTGCTCAGAAGTCCTAAGATAACCACCAAGCAATGCTAGAGATCACGGAATCAAACGATACCTAATATAGGTAACTATGTTAATAAACCGGACCTATATCGGAGGATCGGATAGAATGAGGGCTCATAAACCAAATGAGTATGGGAACTCATGTAGTATGGTTTAATAAAGCCTTCATACTAAATGAAACCTAACCTAAGTGCTTACGATCCATTACGACCCGTTTAGGAAGCTTATGCTACTTTAACGCGTCGTTCGCGTGAAACACGTTCGGAATGCCTAACTAGTCCTATGATAAGTAAAATATGCCTTAACATGTCTAATATTGCTACCAAATCAGTTTAGATACCAAAATTTATGTTACATATGCTTAAAATGAATTTTGGCGTCAAAAGGGCATTTTGGTAATTTACCTAAGGCATATAAACTACCTATCATACAACTACTTAAACGAAGCGACCATAAGGTATAACCTCGGAAGGTTATTCCCTATATACTATGGTCACCTAATGTTCTTGGTCGGATCCTAATGATCGACCAAAAGGGTCGGGTTCGAAAGTATAAGCGATTGTTTAGATCGCTTACCTTACGACCCTATACAAGCACTAAACTAAAAGTGACGAGCTAAGCATGTTAAAACATGCTTAACTATGTTTAGAAACAGGTTTGGTATCAAAACAAACGGTTTTGATACCCATAAGTAGTTTGGTTACAAAATACGCAAGAATACGTATTCTGGCCGAAACTACGGCTCGTCACTGAGCCTAGATAACGTGGTAATCAGTAGGTATAGTCACTAGGGACTATAACCATCGTGATTACGCTCACGTTATGAAGTTCAAACGAACTTCGCATTGACCATAAACTGGTCAACGCAGAAAGTCAAACAAAGTTTGACTTTCGGACTCGAAAAGCAATAAAAGAACGAAGGAACACTTACAAAGGGTCCCCGCAAGCAATCTAGACCCAAATAGTTCAGGTATGAAGCAAAGGCTTCAACTTAGAACACTTTAGATCAGATTTTGTGAGGAATCAGTGAAGGTGGGGTGGGGGGTATTTATAGTTTTTGGTTCACCGTTAGGATCGTTTCTTGGAAAAGGGGGCACGATCTAAGCCGTACACTTGTTGTAATGTTGTGGTATGTCATTTGCCCCCACCATAAGTGTTTAACACGTGTAATTGGCCTTTGGAGGCTGAAAGGTCGCAAATCAGCAGAAAAAAATCGAGTTGCTGCATCTGGAGACCCCTTACGGACCGTAAGGGTCATGGCTTACGGTCCGTAAGCCATGAACTTTGGTAGAATTGCAGTTTTGGTCCCTGTTGTGTTTTAAGGCCATTTCTGATGCGTTTAAGGCCCGTTAACCCCATTTCAAAGCTCTAAAATGAAGTTAAAGTATAGGGAACTCAAAATGTGCTCAAAATATCTCGGATGTCGGTTCGTTTGGCCGTACAATCGCGTTGTTCGGTTAATTACGACGGAATGCGCATAAGCGCGAAAAACGATCCAAATTGCGTGACGAATGGATTTTTCTAATGCCAAACACTAAAATAAATTATTTTAGTGCTTACATAAATTTTTGGATGTCCGGATGTATTCAGAACGTGAGTTATGCGCGAAAGTGCAAACTTGTGCACTTTTTGACGCTTTTAGTCCCTGAATGACCCAAAAGTTTATTTTAGCACACCGAACCCCTTAAAGCCTATTTCTAAGCTATGTAAAGGATATTTAAGGTATGTTAAGTATATGTTGATATTCCGGAGTATTTGTCGCGTTAAACTGGTTACGTTTACGCACCAGTTTGCGTATAACTCTCCAGAAAGCGATATAGAGTTTGAAATTGAATAAAAGTCAAAACATGAAAAATGTAAAACACAACCAAACAAACATTGGGATCAAATAACATTGTTTTATTGATAACTGAACTGTTCACAATGATTACAAGCACAGATGTTACAGTCTCCCCTACTTGTGGAAATTTCGGCCCAAAATTTTTTTAGAGGAAACTCGTGGAAAAAGATGCGGATATTTCGCCTTCATTTGATCTTCGCGTTCCCAAGTAAACTCGGGCCCACGTTTAGCTTCCTAGCGAACTTTGACCAAAGGAATGCGCTTGCGTTTGAGCCATTTGACTTCACGTTCCATGATTTCCACTGGCTTCTCAACAAATTTCAGTGTTTTGTCAACACGAATTTCGTTAAGCGGTATGTGGAGGTTCTCATCAGCTAAACACCTCTTGAGATTGGACACGCGAAAATTTGGATGAACATTTCCAAGTTCAGGAGGTAACTCAAGTCTGTAGGCTACCTTACCGATTCTTTCGACGATCTTGAATGGTCAAACCTATCTAGGTGCAAGTCTTCCTTTCTTTCCAAATCTGATCACACCTTTCCAAGGTGAGACCTTAAGTAATACTCGATCACCGACTTGAAATTCCAAGGGCTTGCGTTTTGGGTCCGCGTAACTCTTTTGACGGCTTCTAGCTGTCTGAAGGTTATCACGAACTTTCTTAATCTTGTCAGATGTCTCTAAAATGAGAGCAGGTCCAGTAAGCTGAGCCTCGCCGATCTCATTCCAGCAGACTGGTGAACAACATTTTCGACCATAGAGAGCTTCGAAAGGAGCCATTTTGATGCTGGTGTGATAACTGTTGTTGTAGGAGAATTCAATTAACGGAAGATGTGAATCCCAACTACCACCAAAATCGATCACACAAGCTCTAAGCATATCCTCCAGAGTCTGGATTGTTGTTTCAGATTGACCATCCGTTTGCGGATGATAAGCTGTGCTCAGGTTAAGTTGGGTCCCCATAGCAGATTGCATGGTTCTCCAAAAATGAGAAGTGAAACGAGCATCTCTGTCAGAAATGATGTTCAAAGGAACACCATGTCGAGCTACAATTTCATCCACATAGATTTTTGCAAGTTTGTCAGCATGAAAATCCTCACGGATTGGCAAGAAATGCGCTGACTTAGTAAGACGATCAACAACTACCCAGATGGCATCATGACCCTTCTTTGTGCGCGGAAGTTTAGTAATGAGATCCATAGTAATGTTTTCCCATTTCCAAACTGGGATCTCTGGTTGCACCAATAAACCAGAAGGACGATGATGTTCAGCCTTAACCTTTAGACAAGTAAGGCATTTTGATACGTATAAGGCAATGTCTTTCTTCATACCAGGCCACCAACAGTGAATACGAAGATCCTTATACATCTTATCTGAGCCAGGATGAACAGAATAACGTGACTTATGGGCTTCATCCATAAGCAAGGTGTGAAGGTTATCTTGGCTTGAGACCCACAAACGGTCCATGAAGTAATACGATCCATTGTCCTTCAGTTCCAGATCAGGTGTTATGTGATAGGGAAATTCCTTATCCATTAAACCTTGTGAAACACAAGATTGTTGAGCCTGAGAAATGCGTGCTTGGATATCGGATCGAGCTTGAATAACAGATTGAACACGTACACAATGAAGCTTAGTACGTTCCTTACGACTCAATGCATCAGCTACGACATTCGCCTTACCAGGATGGTAGCGAATTTCGCAGTCATAGTCGTTTAAAAGCTCAACCCAACGTCGTTGCCTCATGTTGAGTTCTTTCTGATTGAAGATATGCTGAAGACTTTTGTGGTCTGTGAAAACCACACATTTTGTACCGTACAAATAGTGTCTCCAGATCTTTAGAGCGAAAACAACTGCACCCAACTCAAGATCATGAGTGGTGTAGTTCTTCTCATGTATCTTCAACTGCCTCGATGCATATGCTTTGACTTTATTCCTTTGCATCAGAACACAGCCAAGACCCAGTTTAGATGCATCGCAATAAACGACGAAATCATCATTGCCCTCAGGCAAAGTCAGAAAAGGCGCGTCGCAAAGCTTCTGCTTCAAGTTTTGAAAAGCTTCCTCTTGTTTGTATCCCCAATCAAAGGGCTTGTTCTTCTGAGTTAAAGCAGTTAGAGGAACTGCAATCTTCGAGAAATTTTCAATGAAGCGGCGATAATAACCTGCTAGACCAAGAAAAGAACGAACCTCAGTAGGAGTAGTAGGCGTATCCCAATCCTTAATTGCACTGATCTTGGAGGGATCTACATGGATACCTTGTTCGTTGATAACATGTCCTAAGAATTGAACTTCTTTAAGCCAGAATTCACACTTGGAGAATTTGGCGAAAAGTTGCTCTTTCTTTAGGAGTTCCAGAGTAAGACGAAGATGTTGCTCGTGATCAGCTCGCGTCTTAGAATAAATCAAGATGTCGTCGATAAAAACAATGACGAACTGATCCAAATAAGGCTTGCAGACCCTATTCATTAAGTCCATGAAAACAGCAGGAGCATTAGTCAAACCGAATGGCATGACTGTGAATTCATAATGCCCATAACGAGTACGGAACACTGTCTTAGGAATATCTTCTTCATGCACCCGAAGTTGATGATACCCGGAACGTAGATCAATCTTTGAAAAATAAGAAGCGCCCTGTAACTGATCAAATAGATCGTCTATGCGCGGTAGGGGATATCGATTCTTGATGGTAAGCTTGTTAAGCTCACGATAATCGATACACATCCTAAAGGATCCATCCTTCTTCTTGATAAAAAGAACGGGTGCACCCCAGGGTGAAAAGCTAGGACGTATAAAACCTTTGTCAGAGAGCTCCTGAAGCTGCTTAGATAACTCTTGCATCTCAGTTGGTGCAAGACGATATGGAGCTCTGGCAATGGGATTTGCACCAGGTACGAGATCAATGCGGAACTCGACTTGGCGTGCTGGGGGTAGACCAGGTTACTCTTCAGGGAAAACTTCAGAATAATCCCGAATGACAGGAATATCTGATATGGACTTACCCTTGCCTTTATCTGCTGTAACATGTGCTAAGAAGGCCACATAATTCTTTCGCAGATACTTCCGATCTTTAAAACAAGACATGAGTTTGAGACCATCGGCAGGCTTCTCACCACGAACCTGTAGGATCTCGCCTGTCGAAAGCGGCACACGAACAACCTTCTCAGAACAAACTATTTATGCGTGATGCTTAGATAACCAATCCATACCCACTATAATGTCGAAGCTTCCAAGTTGCATTGGCGTGAGGTCAATAGGAAAAAGATGGTCGTTAAGGTTTAACTGGCAGTTGCGAAGAACAGAATCAAGAGCAATGGGTTCACCACTAGCAACTTCTACTGTCAAAGGTTTACCTAGTTTCGTTCTAGACACGCGAAGCATTGGCTCAAAAGACAATGACACAAAACTCTTATCGGCACCCGAATCAAAGAGAACAGATGCAGGCTGATTATTAATAAAGAACGTACCGTTCACCACTTCATTGTTTGCTTGTGCCTCTTGAGCATTCATGTTGAAAACTCGCCCTCGAGCGGGAGCCTGATTCTGATTCTGGTTCTGGTTTGCTAGCCTTGGGCACCGGTTTCTGTAGTGGGTCAGATCCCCACAATTGTAGCACGAACCAGGAGGAAAATGAGGTCGTGCAGCTTGACCTTGTTGCTGAGCAAGATGCTGAGCAACTTGTTGAGCCGAGTTCTGAACTGCGCGATTCTGAGCAAACCAACAAACATCGGCAAGATGACCTGACTTCCCACAGTTAGTACAGAAATGGCACTGATGTTGCGGCTGATGGTGACTGTTGCATCTATTGCACAAAGGTGCATTTCCTGAATAGGGCTTCTTCGCTGGAGGCTGTGCGGGTTGGTTGGGAGCCGCCTGGTTAGCTTGGGCAGTGACAGCATAGTTTTGGGAAGCCTTACGCTTCCTTTCCCTTTTCGATGAACCAGAATCCTTTCCATTCTTGTTTTGACCTTTCTTGCTATCTTCCTTGTCAGACGACTGTTTCTTGCCCTTGTCACCCTTCCTGTGTGTCACACCCCGACCACGTAGAACATACAAAACGTGGTGGAAACGTCGGGGAGTGTTGTAACATAATTAATTGTTTCAAATCCATGGCAATTGAAGTTTCGTTTTATTAATCAAACATGAAAGTTTACATTGTTTTAAACAAGAACCAAAGAGTACATAACATAAATTAACTAGTTCTTGTCTCGTTTTAAGTCACTAAGGCACAGGTCCGCCTAAGTATGTCTTGATAAGTCCTATGCAACATCTCCTGAAAACACATGTGAAAATAGGTACGTCAGCATAAAAATGCCTGTGAGATACATAGGTTTTGTGAAAATAGAATTCATGACTTATGTTTGAGAAAATGTTTAGTCATGAACCTTGTAATTTGCTTTGTCTTGTAAATCATTTGAAAAACGATAAGATCAGATGATATGTATAAATAAGAGAATAATGTATGGTTAAATGAATAACCATGTAAAATGAGTTTGTATAAGATCAGTTGTTTGTAAATCAATGTCTTGTGAAAAGTATGTTATTTGTATAAAATGTTATATGTCTCAAATTGAAATGATTCAAATAACGCTACAATATGTGATACCATACAAACACTTATATATAGGAAGTACCAGCGGCGTATCCACCGTGCTTGTATCATATTACATACGCCTCGTTACTTAAATCACTTACTCAAACCAAACCATCAAGATGAAATGTTTAACAATTGTAGAAATGTTTATGTATAGTCAAATGTCTATTGTCAAATGTAAATCATGTCAACAGATACAACTGGTTCACACGGTTCAATATTTACAAATGGTTCATATAATCAAAGGGTTACGACGGTTCACATAGTCAAAGGGTTACAACGGTTCAAAATGTAGTATAATGTGTTCATATGCTGGATGAGCATATGCAACAGAAATGCAATGTAAAACAATGTACTAAGTATGCACGTAATGGAAATACATAGCATAAGTGTAATGTAAAACAATGTGCTAAGTATGCACACAATGGGCGTACATAGCATAAGTGTAATGTAAAACAATGTACTGAGTATGCACACAATGGGCGTACATAGCATGAAATGTATTGTAAAGTCATGTACTAAGTATGCACACAATGGGCATACATAGCATAAAATGTATTGTAAAGTGATGTACTAAGTATGCACACAATAGGCATACATAGCATAAAATGTATTGAAATCATGTACTATAAATGTACTAATAAACATAGCAAGTATATGATGTGAAAACAGGAAAGCATGAAAGTAACAAGTAGGCACTTGTGTTTCACCCCAAAACAGTTTGGAAAACAGTAAAAGAGGGGTCTATGTACTCACTTGAGATTGCTCAGAAGTCCTAAGATAACCACCAAGCAATGCTAGAGATCACGGAATCAAACGGCACCTAATATAGGTAACTACGTTAATAAACCAGACCTATATCGGAGGATTGGATAGAATGAGGGCTCGTAAACCAAATGAGTATAGAAACTCATGTAGTATGGTTTAACAAAGCCCACATACTAAAATGAAACCTAACCTAAATGCTTACGACCCGTTTAGGTAGCTTATGCTACTTTAACGCGTCGTTCGCGTGAAACGCGTTCGGACCGCCTAACTAGTCCTATGATAAGTAAAATATGCCTTAACATGTCTAATATTGTTACCAAATCAGTTTAGATACCAAAAGTTATGTTACATATGTTTAAAATGAATTTTGGCGTAAAAAGGGCATTTTGGTAATTTACCTAAGGCATATAAACTACCTATCATACAACTACTTAAACGAAGCGACTATAAGGTATAACCTCGGAAGGTTAGTCCCTATATACTATGATCACCTAATGTGTTTGGTCGGATCCTAATGATCGACCAAATGGGTCGGGTTCGAAGGTATAAGCGATTTATTAGATCGCTTACCCTTACGACCCTAGACAACGTGGTAATCAGTAGGCATAGTCACAAGGGACTATAACCATCGTGATTACGCTCACGTTGCGACGTTCAAACGAACTTCGCATTGACCATAAACTGGTCAATGCAGAAAGTCAAACAAAGTTTGACTTTCGGACTCGAAAAGCAATAAAAGAACGAAGGAATACTTACAAAGGGTCTCCGAAAGCTAATCTTGATTCAAGTAGCTCAGGTATGAAACAATGGTTTCAACTTAGAGCTTCTCAAATCAGATTCTTGTGGGTTTTACAATGGGGATGGATGGGTATTTATAGATTTCGGTTCACCGTTAGGATCGTTTCTTGGATAACGTGCCTTGATCTCGCCCGTACACTTGTCGGAGTGTTCTGGTAACTCATTTTGCCCCCACCACAAGAGTTTGACACATTGCATTGGCCTTTGGGGGGTTTAAAGGCTGGAAACAGGCTGTTAAAAACAAGTTTCTGCATCTGAACCCTGCTTGCGTACCGTAACGTTTTAAGTGTTGAGGTGCGCAAGGACCTGCAGACCAGAAAGTTTGAAAAATGGCAGAACAGGCCCCTGAAGCTCCAAACTTGCTATTTGATGCATTTTTGACACGTTTAAGCCCCGTTAACCCCATTTCAAAGCTCTAAAATGAAGTTAAAGTATAGGGAATTTAAAATGTGCTCAAAAATATCTCGGATGTCGGTTCGTTTGGCCGTACGATTGCGTTGTTCGGTTAATTACGACAGAATGCGCATAAGCGCGAAAAACGATCCAAATGACGCGACGAATCGATTTTTCTTATGCCAAACACTAAAATAAAATATTTTAGTGTTTACATAAATTTTTGGATGTCTGGATATATTCAGAACGTAAGTTATGCGCGAAAGAGCAAACTTATGCACTTTTCGACGCTTTTAGTCCCTGAATGACCCAGAAGTTTATTTTAGCATACCGAACCCCTCAAAGCCTATTTCTAAGCTATGTAAAGGATATTTAGGGTGTGTTTAACTTATGGTCATGTTCCGGAATGTTCGTTACAGTTCAAATTAGCATACTTTCGCAGTTTGTCAAGTTTAGTCCCTGTAAGCGATTTAACTTGATTTTGCCATACCAAAGCCTTCAAAACTTATTTCTAATTTTTGTAAAGGTTATTTAAGGTATGTTAAGCCTATTTCACTATTCCGGAGTGTTCGTTGCATTAAACTGGTTATATTTACGCATAAGTGCGCGTATAACCTTCTAGAAAGCGATTTAGAGCTTGAAATTGAACAAGAATTGATATGTGCAAAAGATACACATATTTATACAGATCCCAAGTATGAAATACAATATTTCGTTGGCTTGGTATTTTTTTGATGGTCGCAGTGACCCAGGTGTCACACTGTGTAATTTATTTTTCCGAATCTGCGACTCAGTCAATGTCGCTGATAACTCGATCGCCTGACGGAGTGTGGCAGGGTTACTACCAGTAATGATGTCTTGCACTGAGTCAGGTAGGCCGTCGATGTACCTTTCGATAGCCTTGTCGAGTGGGGTAACCATAGTCGGGCAAAGCAGACTCAACTCCTCAAACCTATCAGTATATGCCCTGTGCTCGCCACTATCTTGTTTCAAGTCATCAAACTCCTTCTCCAACGCTCATTGTTCATGACGAGGACAAAACTCCCTCATCATAAGAGCTCTAAGTTCAGCCCATGTCTGTGCTAGAGCAACTTCTGCACCACGGTCTCTCATTACCCCATTCCACCATGTGAGAGCCCTCTTCTGAAACACACTCGAAGAAAACTCGACCTTGCGATTGTCAGGACACTGCACGTGGCGGAAAGTATTCTCAATGCTCTCGAACCATTGAAGAAGCCCAGTCGCTCCCTCAGAACCACTAAACTTGAGTGGTTTAGCCGAGTTAAAATCCTTGAATTTGCATGGAGCATTGTTGTTGTTGTTGGCTTGGTGCCATTGAGCAAAGAGATTTGGGAATTGAGCAGCCATTTGCTGCGCAATAATTTCTGCCAGTTCGGCAGTCGCTATCTGGTTTTCGCGTCGAGGAGGCATTCTAAAAGAGGAAACATGAAAGGGAATGAGTGAGATGAATGGATGAAGAGAATGAGATGAAACAAAATTAACAAAAGAAAAGATGGTGGTCATTTGTCCGTATTACCAAGCAAACAAACGACACACAGTGACTAATCAAAGTAAATAGATCAAAAATAATGTATCGCGAAGACATGCTCGCCTATAAGTGAACACTCATCCCAAGAATTCCCAGGTAAGCACAACTGGTCTCTCGTCTGATGAGATATATACGAAGTGCTTGCCTAGACAGAAAACCCAGAATACAGGCATTCACCCTTCCAGTTTGCACGTGTTCACATTATTTAAAACCCAAAACCTTGACGAGATTTTTGAAAATTCAAAGGCATAAAGCCAAAAATTTAGTCAAACTGGAAAGGTTCAAAACCTTACAAAAGAGGGTTCAAAACCTTGTAATAAATCATTCAAAAACAGAAGATTGTTTTTTCAAAAATCGTTTCGGAAAATTGGGTTCTTGTTTTGATAGTCACCTAAGGATAGGTGATGTGCATGTTTTAAGATCTAAACACAAGATAACTTGTGTTAGGGACCTAGAAAGGTTATAGTCTAGGTCAAAGCATTACTAATAACCTAATTCCCTATAACCATTGGCTCTGATACCAACTCTTCTGTCACACCCCGACCACGTATAACATACAAAACGCGGCGGAAACGTTGGGGAGTGTTGTAACAGAATTATTGTTTCACAACCATGGCATACAAAGTTATATTTTATTTATTAAACAAGAGTGTTATATTGTCTTAAACAGGAAACAAAGAGTTCATAACATAATTAAACTAGTCTATCTTCATTTTTAGTCTCTAAGGCACAGGTCCGCCCTAGTGTCACGATCATCATCCTACGCAAAAGCTCCTGAAAACACATGTGAAAATAGGTACGTCAGCATAAAAATGCCTGTGAGATACATAGGATTTGTGAAAAGAAGATTCATGACTTATAAGTTTAGAAAAAGTTGTTTAACAAAAGCCAGTCATGAACCTTGTAAATTGTTTTGTTTTGTAAATCATTCAAAAAGCGATGATATGTAATGTAAGGTTAAATGAATAACCAAGTAAAATGAGTTTGTACAAGATAAGTTGTTTTGTAAATCAATGTCTTGTGAAAATAAGTTGTTTATGTAAAACGTAATATGTCAAATATTGAAATGATTTAAGTAACGCTACGACATGTAATATCATACAAACACTTGTTTATAGGAAGTACCAGCGGCGTATCCACCATGCTTGTATCATATTACACACACCTCGTTACTCAAATCACTTACTCAAACCAACCACCAATGTAAATTGTTTATGTATAAATGAATTGTCATGTGTTAATGTGTAAACCATATCGAAATGACTATGTTCAATGTAAACCACCAAATGTGTATATCAATGTCAAACTGTTTATGTTTAATGTAGATCATGTAATGTGTACCCAAAAATATCGTGTATGGTAAGTGAAATATATCAACTAAACCATATGTAAAATGCACAAAAACAAGGTATTGAAGTAAAACATGGTTTAAATCAAAGTTATGTTTTGTGGAACAAATGCATGCTATACTGATACAAACATTTATGCGGTATTGTGAAAATGCATACATCCAAGCCTTGAGACTGTGGCGATAAACCCTTAAACAAATTAAAGGTTTATCTAAGTTATGTGTATCGAATTCGGTCATTCCTTCCAATCCAAACAAACCCAGGATTTCAGGAACGGGAGTTGTCAATTCCTATGGTACCACTACCTACTAACGAATGGCGTAGCTAATGTTAATGAATGTATTGTTCCATTGTAAACAACCCAAATGTCATACCAAAATGTAAACATGTGATGAAAGCAACTGTACTAAGTATGCACTCAATGGGCATACATAGCATGAGATGTAATGTGAAATAATGTACTAAGTATGCACACAATGGGCATATATAGCATGAAATGTAATGTGAAACAATGTACTAAGTATGCACACAATGGACATACATTGCATGAACACAATGAAATCATGTACTATAAATATACTAATGAACATAGCAAGTATATGATGTGAAAGCAGGAAAGCACGAAAGTAACAAGTAGGCACATGTGTTTCACCCCAAAACAGTTTGGAAAACAGTAAAAGAGGGGTCTATGTACTCACTTGAGATTGCTTAGAAGTCCTAAGATAACCACCAAGCAATGCTAGAGATCACGGAATCAAACGACACCTAATATAGGTAACTATGTTAATAAACCGGACCAATATCGGAGGATCGGATATAATGAGGGCTCGTAAACCAAATGAGTATGGGAACTCATGTAGTATGGTTTAATAAAGCCTTCATACTAAATGAAACCTAACTTAAGTGATTACGACCCATTACGACCCGTTTAGGTAACTTATGCTACTTTAACGCGTCGTTCGCGTGAAACGCGTTCGGAATGCCTAACTAGTCCTATGATAAGTAAAATATGCCTTAACATGTCTAATATTGTTACCAAATCAGTTTAGATACCAAAATTTATGTTACATATGCTTAAAATGAATTTTGGCGTCAAAAGGGCATTTTGGTAATTTACCCAAGGCATATAAACTACCTATCATACAACTACTTAAACGAAGCGACCATAAGGTATAACCTCGAAAGGTTATTCCCTATATACTATGGTCACCTAATGTGCTTGGTCGGATCCTAATGATCGACCAAACGGGTCGGGTTCGAAAGTATAAGCGATTGTTTAGATCGCTTACCTTACGACCCTATACAAGCACTAAACTAAAAGTGACGAGCTAAGCATGTTAAAACATGCTTAACTAAGTTTAGAAACAGGGCTGGTATCAAAACAAACGGTTTTGATACCCATAAGTAGTTTGGTTTCAAAATACGCAAGAATACGTATTCTGGCCGAAACTACGGCTCGTCACTGAGCCTAGATAACGTGGTAATCAGTAGGTATAGTCACTAGGGACTATAACCATCGTGATTACGCTCACGTTATGAAGTTCAAACGAACTTCGCATTACCATAAACTGGTCAACGCAGAAAGTCAAACAAAGTTTGACTTTCGGACTCGAAAAGCAATAAAAGAACGAAGGAACACTTACAAAGGGTCCCCGCAAGCAATCTAGACCCAAATAGTTCAGGTATGAAGCAAAGGCTTCAACTTAGAACACTTTAGATCAGATTTTGTGAGGAATGAGTGAAGGTGGGGGGGTATTTATAGTTTTCGGTTCACCCTTAGGATCGTTTCTTGGAATAGGGGGCACGATCTAAGCCGTACACTTGTTGTAATGTTGTGGTATGTCATTTGCCCCCACCATAAGTGTTTAACACGTGTAATTGGCCTTTGGAGGCTGAAAGGTCGCTAATCAGCAGAAAAAATAGAGTTGCTGCATCTGGAGACCCCTTACGGACCGTAAGGGTCATGGCTTACGGTCCGTAAGCCATGAACTTTGGCAGAATTGCATTTTTGGTCCCTGTTGTGTTTTAAGGCCATTTCTGATGCATTTAAGGCCCGTTAACCCCATTTCAAAGCTCTAAAATGAAGTTAAAGTATAGGGAACTCAAAATGTGCTCAAAATATCTCGGATGTCGGTTCGTTTGGCCGTACAATCGCGTTGTTCGGTTAATTACGACGGAAAGCGCATAAGCGCGAAAAACGATCCAAATTGCATGACGAATGGATTTTTCTAATGCCAAACACTAAAATAAAATATTTTAGTGCTTACATAAATTTTTGGATGTCCGGATGTATTCAGAACGTGAGTTATGCACGAAAGTGCAAACTTGTGCACTTTTTGATATTCCGGAGTATTTGTCGCGTTAAACTGGTTACGTTTACGCACCAGTTTGCGTATAACTCTCCAGAAAGCGATATAGAGTTTGAAATTGAATAAAAGTCAAAACATGAAAAATGTAAAACACAACCAAACAAACATTGGGATCAATTAACATTGGTTTATTGATAACTGAACTGTTCACAATGATTACAAGCACAGATGTTACATGTCACTCGACCGGACAACCATCCGATTCGTGTACACTTGTGTGAAACTTTTGAAAATCACAAAAATTTGTCTAAGTGTTTGTAAACTGTTTCAGGTACTCTAAAAATGGGGGACGATTTTCTAAACCCATTTAGCGATATATTTGCTTACACCAGCAACACTGGAGACGCCACGTCAAGCAGCACAAACAACACTACTCCAAACCCGAACCCTAAGAAAGCCATTGCTGACTCACTAAGCGTGGATAATGCATATGTCACCTACAACAAACCACCCAAGCTCATGGCTATCGAAGAATATAATAGATGGGCACCTAGGTTCGAAGACTGGTTGAAGGCTTTCGCCTACCAAAGTTGGAAGTGTTTGAGAAATGGTTTCAATATTGGGAGAAGTGACTATGAAAACCTGATCGATACTGAACAGGAAAGTTTTATTGCTGAAAAGAAATGTCTTGCATTGCTACTTCAATTAGTGAGGGATGACATCATATCTTTAATCGATTACAAAGATTCCAGAGATTTGTGGGCAAAACTGGAAAAGAAATGTGTGGGACGAGAAGAAATTGTTAAAAACAAGAAAAAATTGTTGAAAAAAGAATTTGATCTGTTCGGTTGTATGAAAAATGAATCAGTTTCAAAGATGATAGAACGGTTTTGTCACTTAATGATTCAGCTTACTAGACATGGGTTTAAGTTTACCGAAGAAGAATTGGTTGATAAGTTGTTGGATTCACTGCCCGACGAAAAGGATTGGATATATTTTGCTCTGCTGTTGAGGAACACAGTACAGATGAAGGATCTGATAGTTGATTTGCTGATTGAGAGGCTTGAAAGCCACGAGCTTGAGATTAGAAAGACAAACAAAGTCAACAGTACCAGTATCAACAAAATTTTGATCTGTACTATCGGGGAAGCATGATTCCAAAGACTGTATCTCCAAAGACTGCGTTCTCAGCCGAAAAATCAAGCATACCGAATCAAGAAAATCAAAACAAAAGTTATGCTCCAAGCAGCGGATACCATGGAGGATCGTCTTCATCTGCCCCAAACCAACAGCAAAAATCTGTTTCGAAAAACATTTTCCAGTGCAACATTGCTGTAATTCTCAACAATGCACAAAACTTCAGTGAAGAAGCAGCCAAACAGCAGATGGTATTTCTGGCATCGATCTTTGAATCTTACGAAATTTTAGTAGCCGGAAAAATCGGGAACAGTAACCTTACCAAAGAAGACTATGATCAGATTGACCCCGAGGAAATGGAGTTGATTGACATTAGATGGTGTATGGCAAGTGTTGTTCGAAGGGCTCAGAGGTTCATGGAAATAACCGGCAGACATTCCATTGGTGGAACTTTAACGAAATTAGGTTTTAATAAATTGAAGGTTACATGTTTTAAGTGCAAGCAAAAGGGGCACTTTAAACGAGAATGCTGAAATGCAGCTTCTGATGAAACGGCGAATCCATTCCATGATGATTATTATAAAAAGGCCATCTATGATCAAAACAAAGCAGAACCTCCAAGAATGAAGCATTTAGAAGAAGCTCCTAAAGAAAAGTCAAGAGACTTGGCAGTTATCCATGATGATGAGGGATTTGACTGGAGTGATCTGTTACCTGAAGAAGATGTTGTGGGTTATGCCTTCATGGTGAAAATAGTTCCATTCAAAGACACAAGAACAGAAGAAGAAAAATATGTAAATAGAAAGATGTTAGCACAAAACATGAAAGATAAAATTTATCGAACCTGGAAAGAGGCAAAAAGTGCAAAAAGATGGGATGCTGATCGGGAATGCTATTTGGATCCAAAAGGAAACATAGTTGTTGAACCATCGTCAATCAGTGTTGAGACTCTCATTGAACAAATAGCACAACAGGAAGAAGAAAGACAGAGAGAGTGGGCACGGCAAGAAGAATAAGAAAAGCAAAAGTCAAAGAAAGTCGATGATGGGATTATCGACACAACGAAAGAGATGACTGAAGAGAACCTAAAGAAAATGGCAGATAAAGTGCTCGCAGCAAAGGAATTAGAGGTAGATTCTAAGTCCGGATCTGAGTCAAAGAGCAAGGTCAGTTCTAATTGTTAGGAAACTTTATTTGTAAGTATTGAAGAAAATCACAATCAACTGGATATATGAAGATATCATAGTCCTGAAGATCACAAACAAGAAGAAGAAGATCAGATATGACAACTGAAATGCATAACATCTACTTCAAAGAATCACAAGTTGATCAAGAGCTGAATTGGATTATCAGAGAAGGTCATTTCTGATGGATCTGATGATATTTCCGATGAAATATCATCAGTTTCTGACGATTCTGATCATCAGGATTTTTCTGATGATTTGTTCACCAGAATTTCTGATGAAGTGGTTTATCAGAAATTCTGATGAAGTACCCCACTTGTCTGAAATCAGCTCTATCCTACCACAATTACCGAAGCAAGTTGACATTATTGGATATCATGATGAAAAAGGCAACTTGAACGTTGGATTCAATGAATATGTCAATTGGCCACTTTTTGCAGGACTTATTGCATGAATAAACTATTGTTTATTCATGCACCCAGCCTTCTATAAATAGAAGGCCCAACCAGCAGAAGACAATTGAGTTTGAAGCTTAGCATTCACACATACATCAAAACTCCATTGCCCTCTCACCCACAGAATTCAAGATTTATTTGTACTAGATAATAATCTTACAATCACCTTGTAAACCATTTTGTTTCAAAGTGATATAAACTTGATAATTCTGTAGGTCTTGTTTCTGAAAGTCTGATTTCCATTTCCGCACATCTTTTTTACATCTACTGAAATGACTTGCCATATTACGTGAAAAGAAGTTGTTAAGGCCATACTGGGTCCAACAATTGGTATCAGAGCAGATTGAATAAACTATTTTCAAATGATCAATCGCTCATCTTCTTTTCTCTAAATATGGCTAGCTTTCAATCCTGGAAAAATGCTTTTAACATTTGTTCTATGTCCAAACCTCCGACTTTGGTCAAAGAGGAATACCCCCAATGGAAAATCAGGATGGTCAATTTCCTTAATGGTCATGACCGAGCTCTGTTTCAATCCATTGAAAGGGGTCCACATATACCAATGACTGTAATACCAGCTATTCCAGCAACTGAGCAATCACCTGCTATCCCTGCCTCCCAAGCTCCCAAAAGTGAAATACTTTGGAGTGAGGAAGACAAGGAAAATGTGGCTGGGGATGAAAGGGCAAAGTCACTTTTAATTATGGCCATCCCCAATGACATATTTTCACAAGTTGATGCATGTGCATCAGCCAAGAAAATATGGGATCAGCTGGAAAATCTTTGTGAATGAGGAGAAAGGATGAGAAGAAACAAGACAACAAACAATGTCTCATCTTATGAAAGGTTTAAAAGTTTTCCAAATGAAAGCTTAAATGATACATATCAAAGATTAACAAAACTTTTAAACGAGCTAAAGAAATTTGGAATAACAAAGTCAAATGATGAAAGAAACATAAAATTTCTTGATGCCCTTCCTAGAGATTGGAGAAGTCTAACCATGACTTTGTCCTCAACTTTAGAACTAGGAAACATGAGTCTCCATGACTTATACAGCATCTTGGTCCCAAGAGAGGAAGAAATATTTGAAGAAACCATTCAAAGAGGGGGATCTTTAGCTCTTATCTCAAACTCACAAAGATCAACAACTACCAATGATCCACAACCATCAAACAACCAAAATCTTGAAATTTCTGATACATCATCAGACTTTTCAGCTTTTGCTGAAGCAATAGCACTGCTCACCAAAACATTTGAGCAGAGGTTGAGGGGAGGAAGCCAGAGATATCAGAGAAGTGACAGAGGAAGGATGGATGGGAGATATAAAGAGGAAATTAGATCTAAGGATAAAGGGAAGGCTGAAGTTGTGTGTTACAAGTGCAAGCAGAGAGGTCACTATGCATCAGAATGCAAGACCAAAAAGCTTAAAGATGTTGCTTACTATGAGAAAAAGCTTGAAGAAACAAAGAAGCAGCAACAAGTCAGCTTAATTGAAGGAACAGATACATGGTTATCTGATGATTCTTCTGATGATGAAGAAGAAGAATTAGCAAATTTCTACCTCATGGCACTTTCTGAAGGTCTACCAGAAACTTCAGAACAAAAGGTAAATTTAGACAATCTTGATCTTGAACACAAGCTAAACAAGCTCATGTCAGATTTTCTAAATCTGCAAGAAAAACATCAATCAGATATTAGAAAATCTGATGAGTTGCAAAGGACCTTGAATAAAATCATTCTTGAAAACCAACTTCTTATAGAGGAAAGTTTACATCAAAGAGCTAAAATTGAGTTTTATGAAAATGAAAGAAAAGATCTTTACAAGAAAATCAATGATAAAGAAATCAATGTAAGAGGTTTTCAACAAGCCAAAGAATTCATAAATTTCATTGAGTCCACACCTAAGAACAAAGGAGAGGGTTTAGGATATAAAAACTCAAGAGGAAGTAAACCCACTGTCTTTGTAAAAGCAACTCATCAGATTTCTGATATATTTTCATCAGAATCTGAATCAGAATCTTGCAAGACAACCTGTTCTGAATACTCTTTTGAAAAACCAAACTTCAAAACAAACATAAGTGAATGCAGTCAAGAATCTATAAAGAATCTAGAAGCAGTTCACTCATCTTTTCAAAATTATCCACTCATTCCATCACAAGAAAAAATATCAGAAAATTCTGATAAATCTTGTATGTGTGTTGACATACTGAAGCTTGTTCAACACCATCTTCAAAAGAAAAATGTAAAATCTGTTAATGGCTTAGCATATAACAGAGTTTCTGATGCAAAACCAAGAAGAAAAAATAAAATGATTAAAATCCCATCAGAAACAGTACCTAAGCATGCCTGGGTACCAAAAACCCTCTAATCATTCCATTTCAGGACCATCATGTGCAGCAGATCTGGTACTGCTACTCAGGAAGCTCCAAGCACATGACTGGGGACAGGAGTTTACTCAGCAACTTTGTTTCAAAGCTGGGTAGAATGGTAACTTTTGGAAATTGAGTGAAAGGGAGGATCATGGGATATGGATGCATAAGGTATGGATGTTTGACCATAGAGAAAGTAGCCTTTGTTGAAGGCTTAACAAATAATCTGCTATCTTATGGTCGGTTATATGATAAAAATCTCTCAGATAATCTTATCACCATAAAAATGCTTGATAAATTGCTTTAGTGATAATCAAAGAAAAATCATATTTTTATGATAAATCACTAGAAAATCTGATACAACATCAGAACACCTGATAAATCATCAGAAATTCTGGTGAATCATCAGAAAAATATGCTGGATAATCAGTATTATCATAGATCATTAAAACAAATTCCTGCATGTCATCATCCTTATTCATATCTCTTGACATCATATTCATAAACTGTACATTGGCATTTTTTTTCATTCTTTAAAAAAAGGAATTATATAAAAATATTTGTTTAACAAAAATTTGTTAGTGCTGGCAACATCATTTAACAGAAAATTTCTAGGAACTCGTTAATATGGAACTTTCTCTCTCCTTCATTAATTACACCCCATCATGTGCTAAGAAGGTTGAAGTGACATATTGGTAGGCTATCATGATATATTACAAGAAATTTGCCGCCTAAACCATTTAATGCAAGTGAAGTGGAGAAGAAGTTTATCTCTGTTACACTTTATGTCCTCCGGAAAACAATTAAATAACAGAGATTGCGGGGAAGAAAATCTGCAAGTAGGTACATTCCATTTATGGCAAATGTTAAGTTTACTATAAATGTTCACCACTTTGTGTTGAAAATCTGTCATTCTCACACAAAAAAAAGGTGCACTCTAAATCTTCTTCTTCACCTTCACCTCATACTCTTCTACACACACAAAATGGATACCATCAAAGCTGAATGCTTCCTACTTGTTCTTCATCCATATCACAATCTAAGATTGAGGACCAATCTGGAAGGTCCTCAATGGGAAGGGTGTCAAGTTGTGCTTAAAATGATCATGAGTAGTAACTTGAGCTATGCCCTCACTGCTCATATAACTGTTCATCCAGAGATTCTTCAAATCTTCTGAAAAAATGCAACACTATCTGAGTATGAGAACAGAGAACAGATGGCCATCAAGAGTATGGTGCTAAATCAAAAAATTCTGTTAAATGAAGCCACCATCAGGACGACTCTTCAACTCGATGATGATAATGATGTCCTGATGTTCTCAAGGCCTCAAAAGGATGATGTTCAGAGGCAAATGGGTTACCATACGGAAACCCAACAACAAGCAATCAACAAACATGGCTTTATCAAGCCATGGCAATATCTGGTCACACAAATGGGTGCATGCTTTTCAAACAAGGTCATCAATCATCATGAAATATCTCTTAGATTGATGGACCCTATATGTGCACTTGTACTCAAAGTACCTTACAACTTCTCTTATTATCTAATGAGAGATTTTGCAAGTAACATGTGGGTTGGCAAGCCGTTCTTGATGTATCCTCGTTTTCTGACGAAGATAATCACAAGCCAGCTAGACTTTGCAGGTATCCCTGCAAGTTATCCAAGAGCAGACATGAGACTTCAAGAAAACATGGGTCTCAGCATGCTTGTACCCACCAACCAGAATTATGGGTTGATAACTGACCTATTGTTGCTTCTTGAAATGGAACACGGAGAAGGCATAGATATTGATTAGGTTTTTCTTTGCTTTGTTTGTGTAAATCTTTTTGTGTTAATTTGTTTATATTAGGTGCTTGCTTTATTGCTTTGTTGTCTGATTTATGGTTAATATTTACGGAAATGGGTAAATATGAAAAATGATCATCAGAAATCAAAACTTTGACTCAAAACTCTAAGTTTATGATGACAGGAGACAAAATCTGGTAATGAAAAAAATGGATCTAAATTTTTTCTGGTAAAACTTTAATAATAAAATGTTTTAGAAAATATCAGAAAATGCCAAGAGACATGGATACCACTAGAAAAACAAATGTGAGTCTTCTGATCTTATCTCATTCCCTCTCATCTCAAAAAAAAAAATAAAAAAATAAATAAAAAATAATCTCGGTCAAGAAAACTTCAAAATCTGTTGAATAGGATCACAAGTTTAGGGGGAAAACTCAACCAAGAAATTCTGTTGAAAATTCGGTTGACTTCTGTTGACGAAATCTAAAAGGTCAACAGAAGACAGAACAAAAGACAATACATATGTTCAACAGAATTTATGTTGAATTTCTGATGACATCATCAGAATGGGACTTTTGACTTGCAAAGAAAAGAGGATGCATATGAAGGAAGGTAATTGGACCTCCTATCTAATGGGGTCCACAAAGATGAAAAGGTGTCATAAAACCGATAGTTTTCTCCAATCAAAAATCAGTTCAACACTTTCGTGAAGAAATGATTGAAGAAACTACAAATTGAAAGTACAAGTTGAAAAGGCATAACCACGATTACATGATAAACCATCTCATTAATGTCTTGATACCCACGATCCAACGGTTACATTCTGAACCAATAACTCACGTTACACGATCTAACGGTTATAAAGACATTAAATGAGCTCTTAACCACCATTACATGCCACATTCTAAACCTCCTCAACTCCATACACCCACAATCCTCTACTGAAACACTCCAATATAACACATACTTAGCAGAAATTCAAATTTCACTCACCTTCCTCACAAAAACTTCAACCCTGAAAATCCCCTGTTTCTTATTCATAATTCAAAAAATCCCTAAATTTCAAACCCTAACTCACAAAGATCAACAATGGTAGAAGTAAACCTCAACATCCCAATTGTTCAACATGAAGTACCTTTTGTTGAAGATGCAGAATTTCTACCAATGAAGGAAAACAATCTGCTGATGAATATAGAGCATTCGGAGTATGATATAAGATGTTAACTTCTGGTAGAATATCTCACAAAATGTCCAATCTCAGGAGCACTAACAAAAGGAAGAAAGGTACCAGAAAGGCTACTACAGTAATTTGTTCGCACTTTTAATGAAGTTGAAGAAAATCAGGTCTCTGCTCATGTATGGGGAAGTGTTTATGTAACATTAACCCCTGTAAGAGTAAGAGAATGGCTTGAACTGCCTATTCTTGATAGTTACATTGAAGCTCCAAGCAGAGAAGAATTAATAAGCTTCATCATTGGGCTTGGCTACAAGAAAAAGGATATCAACAAAATTGGAGCAATTAGAAGAAGTGAATTGCCAGCCATCTGGCAAGTGATGATGGAAGTGCTAAACAAATGTCTCACCTCAAAGATAGGTGGAACTGATCAAATCAGTCAAGCTATTCTGACAATCATGTATGGACTCATAACTGGGTTCAAAATTGATCATGGGTCAGAAATTTTCAACCTACTCAAAAGGTCAATCATCACCAGAAATGGAAGAATAATCTCACATCCTCACATCTGCCATATCCAAGGTTAATCTCTATTTTCATCTCTGAAACATTTACTACAAGGAACATGGAAATTCCAATTTTGGAAGATGTTTGGAGTTCAAATACCATGAAGGCCTGGAGTTCCAATCATGGATGGGAATCAGACAAAGATATCCTTGTGTTACCAGAAAGCATGTTATGCCTCATTGCACCAGACTCACAATACAGAATACAACATGAAGAACTTCTGACAAAATCTGATTCTCCAACAGAAGAGCCCAGCAGAGAAGTTGTGATCTGTTCTTCATCAACAGAAAAAGGAGATGATGAGAAGTCCTCGCCATCAGAAAAAGAGGGTGCAGGAGGAAAAAGAATTCTGGAGATAGCTAACTCACCAGAAAATAAGACACAACATGCTGAAAGCCAACAGATTCATGAAGCAGGAATTCCTCATGAATTTGAGATTCATCAAAAGGAAGTATATGAACATTATGCAGAATCACATGTTGCTGGAAAAACTCACTTTGATGCTGCTACAATTGAAGCCACTGAAGTCGTACACTATGATGAATCTCAGATTGCTGGTACATCTCTTTTAAACACTGTCTTAGTTGACTCTCACATAGAAGACAGGGTGAAAATGAGTTCAGTTAATGTTTCTTACAAGTTAGAATACAGAACAACTAATGTTGATGAGGAGGTTACTAGTTCCATTAATCTCAACTCTGAATCAGAAAATGAGGAAGAGGATGAGATCCCAACAGATAGAGATTAGGAAACTGATCAAGGAAATCTGGCTAAAGGTAATCCGTTTACCTCAAAAACTTGTGGAGAATCATATGTTGATATGATTCAAGGACATAAGGAAATCCAGGTTGAAAATGAGTTTTTCATCACTGGTGGAGATGATTCTGGTAAACTTAAAGCTGCACCAAAATCTGGTAAAGCCAAAAGTGACCCTATCATCTCCAAAACAGCAACGAATGTGTTTGCAGCTGGAAAGTTACAAGGAACATCTGTTGTTCCCAATATACATGAAACACCCATGAACCAAGAAAATTTAGAAACAATGTTGGAAAATGTTTACAAAGTCTGCAAAAGAAATCCAGTTGAAGAAAAACTTGATATGTTGCTGTTAGAAATACAAGGTCAAAGGGCTGATATGAAGACTTTGTCAGAATCAGTGGAGGCAATAAAGAAACAAACTGAAGAAAACACTGAAGCACTAAAGTCTCTTCAAAAGATGAAAGAAAAGGCACCAGAATCCAACATCTCTGTATCAGAAATCCAGAAGATTCTCACATAAATTGAAAAGATCAAGGCACAAGTTGCAAATGCGGTGGAATCAAGGCAGTCGGGCAGTTCAAACAGAGCTTTGGAGGAAGTTACCATGCTAAGGGCAAGCAATAACAGTATCACAGATGCCCTTGAGAAGCTGTCAAAAGAATGGGCTGTAATTCAGACTAAAGCTCAAACTGAATTCACCAAGGTTCAGAAAAACATAACCAGCAACTCAAAACAGGTAAAAGAGGTGCAACAACTAATGGAGAAGATGCAATTCAACATTGCAAGATTGGCCAAAGTGGATCCCCAAGAACTCATGAATGAAATTCCTGCTGAAAGATCACATCAAGAAGCTCCAAAGTCAACTCCTCAACAATCTTCAGCTACACCAAGCATCAAAGCTGGAACCATTCCAATGGGTCCTCCTCCAAGTATCCCAAGAGATGAAATGCTGAAAAGGTTAGCAACTGCAAAACCTCAAGTTATTACAAATTTGAAATTGCTAGCATCTGTCTCAAACCCAACAGTGTCTGATGACTCAGCCATAAGTAAATTTATGAATATACAAGCAATGAATGAATGGGAACAAGAAGGTGATTCATCTGAAAAATCAAAGATTGTTAAAAGAAAAATCTCTGAAACTAAGTCTGTCATGGTTAAAGAGATTGTCAGGGATGTAATGATATTTCCTGAGTACAATCTAGTGAGCTATTATTTAACAAAAGAAGATGAACAACCAAGATCACTGTCTCCTGTCAGATTGGGTTTAAGAGAAGAAAGAATAAAAAGAGGTTCAAGTAGCATTCACTCCAAGAATGAGAATCCAGTAAAGAAAATTTTAAAGGTGGATGAAGTGAAAGCTGCAACCGATGATGTTGGAGGAACTCATGTGCAAAACAGATACACACTTCTGAGAAAAAATGGGGAAGAACAAAAGGTGATTGATGAAGAAATAGCTAACAAATTGCATCCTATAGACGTTCTGTTTATGAAGGATCATTATGAAAAGGAAAAGAAAAATAATCAAGAAGTCAGAAGGGCGTTGAATAGCATATCAAAGGCTGGAATATTGCTGTTTGAAAGAATTGCTTTTTCAGACTTTGATCTATGCATCAATTATGAGCATGTACACAACAAAAAGGTGTATGTCAGATCTCCAAAGACAAAAGTTCCCTCAGAAATATTGGAAGATGCAAGATCTGGAGACATCATTATGCTGAAAAGTGCTCAAATCAAACTTTGAACAAAGCTCTGTTCAGAAGCGTTGATATCTGCAAGTACTAAAATCAAACTTTGAAGTATATCCTGAAAACCATGAACAAAAGACAAGAACATCTTAAGAAGATAGGAAAGAACTTAGAGGAACACAAGAAAGAAATTGAGCAAATGATTGAAGAATGGATCCAAGCACGAGAATGGTACAAAGACATGTATGTCAGCTGCAACAAATATATCTCCTACAAAAAGCAGTTAAAGGAAGGAGATATGTACAAGAGAGTGAAACTGAATTGAAGAACCTGTTTATTTGATTTTTCATCTTTTATGTAATTTGTTTTTTCAAAAACATCAGTAACTGATTTAATTTTGCAAGTGTTTTGTTTCCACTGTTTGGAAATTTTCTGTTCATAAGGTACATTTTCTTACAATACTTAGGGGGAAACTGTTAGGAAACTTTATTTGTAAGTATTGAAGAAAATCACAATCAACTGGATCTATGAAGATATCACAGTCCTAAAGATCACAAACAAGAAGAAGAAGATCAGATAGGACAACTGAAATGCACAGCATCTACTTCAAAGAATCACAAGTTGATCAAGAGCTGAATTGGATTATCAGAGAAGCTCATTTCTGATGGATCTGATGATATTTCTGATGAAATATCATCAGTTTCTGACGATTCTGATCATCAGGATTTTTCTGATGATTTGTTCACCAGAATTTCTGATGAAGTGGTTTATCAGAAATTCTGATGAAGTACCCCACTTATCTGAAATCAGCTCTATCCTGCCACAATTACCGAAGCAAGTTGACATTATTGGATATCATGATGAAAAAGGCAACTTGAATGTTAGATTCAATGAATATGTCAATTGGCCACTTGTTGCATTACTTATTGCATGAATAAACTATTGTTTATTCATGCACCCAGCCTTCTATAAATAGAAGGCCCAACCAGCAGAAGACAATTGACTTTGAAGCTTAGCATTCACACATACATCAAAACTCCATTGCCCTCTCACCCACAGAATTCAAGATTCATTTGTACTAGATAATAATCTTACAATCACCTTGTAAACCTTTCTGTTTCAAAGTGATATAAACTTGATAATTCTGTAGGTCTTGTTTCTGAAAGTCTGATTTCCATTTCCGCACATCTTTTTCACATCTACTGAAATCACTTGCCATATTACGTGAAAAGAAGTTATTAAGGCCATACTGGGTCCAACACTAATGATTCTACAAATGGGTCAAGTAAGACTGATAAGGCCAAAATTGAAAGTGACTGCAAAAATTACATGAAAGACTGCAAGGTTTGTAGTACACTTACATATCTCAATGCTAAAAAGACTGAAGAACTGACTGAAAGAGTCAGAGAAGTTGAAAATCAAATCATAAGTCGTGACAAAATGGTGAAAGCTTCAAATGATCGAATTAAGGAATTAACTGAGAAAATTGAAAAAGAGAAAATTGATGTAGATCAATTTAGGAAAGAAAATGAAAAGTTAATTCATGAAAACCGTCAACTTTTTGAAAATCATGAGAAGCTAAAAAGAACGATAAAAGATTCTGATGAGAGAAACAGTAAAACAACCAAAGAAAATCTTCAACTGTCAGGAGTACTTTAGTCGAAAGAAAGGCAAATCAACCAATAGTTGGATGAGATTGCTAATCTGAAGCTTCAGTTTCAGGAAGCTAAGATTGAAAACGAACAAATCAATCTGAAACTAACTAGCTACAACTCTGCAAGCTTTGTTCTTCAACACATAGTTCCCAAACCCATCGGGAAGAACAAAGCTGGTGAAGATGTATATTCAGACGGAACATGGATTGGGTATCATCAAGTTCCACCGCCAGTGTTGAATAATTTTTCAAAGAAAAAGTCTGAGTTGGTTAATGATGATGAAACAAATGAGATTAAACTTCCAGAAACAATCGATATCATATTCTCTTCATCATCTGATGAAGCCAGTGTTCAGTCCGAAGTTGTTAAAAATGTGGTTGAAAATGTTTTGAAATTTGACAGTGACTCAACTGAGGATGAAGAGTGCTTTTTGGATAAATACATTCCGAAATCAAAATCGAAAAACAACTTAAGTGAAGAACCTACTCTTATGATGTACAAGATGACGGGTTCAGATACGTTGTATTTGGATCTTGAGTTTCCTCTGAAGAATGTGAATGTCGACAAATTGAAAAATGTGTTTAAACTGGTTGAGATTGATGTTTGTGAAATCGAAGGTTTGAAACGTTCTGAAAGGCAATTGAACTTTGAAAAGGATAAATCTTACTACAAAAAACCTATTGTACCACCACGTTTTTCTAACAACAACCTAAACATATGGTCGGGTGGTTATCAGGGTGGTAAAAATAATCAAAGAAGGAACTTTCAAAACAAGAAATTTGTTGAGAAAAAGGTGTTTGTGAAAAGCTCGAGTTCTGATTCCGAGCAAGAATTTGAGATCTTTTCAAAATCAAATGAAGAATTCTTTGAAAAGAAGGCCTCACAACCTCAGACCGAAGGCACAAGTCGGGTAGTTGACACCCGAACATATTTCAAATGTAATCAAGTTGGACACATTGCACGAAAGTGCACCAACTCGAAGCCTAAGTCTGTGATTATCGAGAGTCCGAAAAAGAAAGACGATGTAAAAGGCAAAGCTCCAATGGTTGTTGAGAAGAAAGTTTTGAAAAATGACAACACCAAAATCAAAACTGAACCCGTAAAGAAGTTGGTAACTAAAACTGATAAATTTTACAAACGGGCCGCTTCATCTCAACAAACTTGGAAACCCAAAAATCTGTTGAAAAGAAATCAAGTTCTCCAAAACCAAAGGATTCTGAATCAGAAAAACAATCATCCTCTACCACACCGGTAAAGATGAATGTTCCTTTGGATTACAATGAGAAACTTGAGAAACAAACTTCTACCCCACCAGGGAAGAAGTATGTTCCAAAGAAAGACCAACCATCTGGTCAACCTCAGAAAAACAAATTTTTCTTATACAACGAGGTTGAGGTTGGATCTGAAGAAAGTTTAAAAATGAATGACAAGAATTTCCCGCCATTGTACACCAAAACCACCCGCATCAATGTCAAGCTAACTGAATCAAAAGAGGCTTGGGTTGCTTCAAAATCTCACTAAATGTTTTTGAAATGTGCAGTAGCTTCCAAGATCCATCTCACGTTGGATAATGGATAGTGGAGCTTCTCAGCACATGACGGGGAAGAAAACCCTACTGTATGATGTTCGAGGGTTTAATGGAGGATATGTGGGATTTGCAGGCAATCAGGGAGGTCGTATAGTTGGCGAGGGAACTTTATTGAATGGTATTGTCACGTTTGAAAGAGTGAACTACATCACCGAGCTGGAAAACAATCTTCTGAGCATATCTCAAATTTGTGATCGAATGTATTTGACGCACTTCACGGACAAAGAATGTTTGATATTGAAGCCGGGGTTTGTTGTCCCCGAAGAGTGGGTTATCATGAGAGCACCAAGAGTCGACGATCTGTACGTGTTGGACATGAGCGTAGCCACTACTACCATGGGTCAGACTCACTACTTCATGTCAAGAGCACTTGAAAAGGAGTCGCAATTACGGCATCGAAAGATGGGCCACATTCACATGCGAAAGATGAACTACCTGGTACACAATGATTTAGTAAATGGTGTTCACTTGAAGGGTTTCTATCTTGAGGGGGAGTGTATTAGTTGTATCAAAGGTAAACAGCGAAAGAAATCTCACCCTGGAAAGAAGATGAACTCTGTCTCGAGGCCGTTGGAGAGACTTCACATGGATCTTTTTGGTCCTGTGAATGTCAAAAGCATAACTGGTGATCTCTACTGCTTAGTAGTCACAGACGACTTTTTGAGATTTTCGTGGGTAACGTTCCTGAAAACAAAAGATGAGACATTTGAGAGTTTGATGACACTTTTTAGAAAGATTGAGAACTTGTACCAAATTCGAATCAGAAGAATAAGAAGTGATAACGGTACAGAGTTTAAGAATAATAAAATGGAAGAATATTGTGATGAAAGAGGTATACTGCAAGAATTCAGTGTGCCTTATACTCTGCAACAAAATGGAGTCGCAAAAAGAAAGAATAGGACGCTGATTGAAACGGCCAGGACAATGCTTGCAGATTCGAAGTTACCTGTTAATTTCTGGGCAGAAGCAGTGTCAGCCACTTGCTATACACTCAACAGGGTTCTTACGGTGAAAAAATTCAATAAGACGTGTTTCGAGCTAATTAACAACCACAAACCTAACATGAAATATTTGGAACCGTTCGGGTCTCCATGCATTGTTCTAGAACCTTATGGTAAATTTGGTCCAAAGAGCATTGAAGGTATCTTCGTAGGTTATGCAAGTCCAATGAAAAGAGTCTTTGTTCCAAGCTTGAAGCGGATCGTCGACGCACATAATGTTGAGTGTCAAGGTTATACAATGCCACCTCAGAAACCCGCCGACTCATGGCGTTTCAATTACGATACTCTGTGGGACTCATTCGACATAGAGGAAGAACCAGAGTTCTTTGACGAGTTGGATATTCTAAGAGAATATGAAGCATCACAAGAAAGATTCCCAGCAGAATCTCCAAGACGTCAACGACAAACTTCGAACGATGATGAGGCTGGTCCAAGCAATGCTGGAAAGAATGATGATGTTCAACAAACTCCGACATCTTCGGAACGTGAACAAGCTCCTAACAATCAGACGGCAGAAAATGATAATTCAGAATCTGATGAAAGGCCAACATTCGATCGTGGTGATTCAGAGTCCGAGGGAGAGCAAATCCAGTCTCAAGATCAGACAATTCCAGTTAGTGAACAAGTTGCAAATCAGAACATTACAAATTTAGAAAGTGAGGTAGATGTTCCAGGCGAGGTGATGCCAAGAACTCTTTCATACCATCCAGAAGAGCTGATAATTGGAGAGCTACAATCAGGCGTCCGCACAAGATGACAAATTGACCAGGGCCTTACTTGCTTTTATACAAAAGTTGCTCCTTTACAAACAGAGTTTTCAGTTAGTTGTTTCATTTCGCAGATTGAGTCGCGAACGTACAAGGAAGCACTAACTGAAGATTCCTCGGTCAACGCCATGTAGGAGGAGCTCAATCAGTTTGAGAAGTTGGGAGTATGGAAACTAGTGGACTTGCCTGATGGGCATAGGAAGATAAACACTAAGTGGGTGTTTAAGTGCAAGAAGGATGATCGAGGGGTTATTATTCACAACAAAGCTCGACTCGTAGTCCAGGGTTTCAGTCAGCAGGAGGGTATAGATTTCACTGAAGTATATGCTCCAGTTGCTCGACTTGAAGCGATCAGAATCTTCCTAGCATTTGCATCTTGGAAAGGATTTAAAGTGTATCAGTTAGATGTAAAGTTGCCATTTCTCTATGGTAAAGTAAAGGAGGAGGTATATGTCGGACAGCCACCGGGCTTCACCGACCCAATCCAAAAAGGATAAAGTTTATCTCTTGGATAAGGCGTTATACGGCTTACATCAGGCCCCGAGAGCCTGGTACGAGACCCTGTCTCAACATCTGATAGCCAACAACTTCATCCGAGGAAAGATAGACGCCACCCTCTTCACAAAAGATGTCGACAACCATCTTCTGATTGTCCAGATTTACGTGGATGACATAATTTTCGGGTCAACAAATGAACAACTCTACAAAGATTTTGAAAAAGTGATGAAGCAGAAGTTTAAAATGTCATCAATGGGTGAGATGAAGTTCTTCTTAGGGCTTCAAGTTGATCAACTGCCCGAGGGAACGTTCATACATCAGACGAAGTATGTTGACGATGTCTTAGAGAAATTTGGGATGTCTGGGACTGCTCCAACTTCCACCCCGTTAGCGACGAACCATGGAATAAACCCTGATCTCACCGAAGAGAAGGTGGATGAAACGTTGTATCTCTCCATGATCGGATCGCTGATGTATTTGACGGCATCAACACCTGATATCATGTATCCAACCTGCCTTGCAACCCGGTTCAGTTAAGCCCCAAAGCCTCGCATATGGTAATTGTGAAAAGGATACTACGCTACCTGAAAGGAACTCCATCACTGGGGTTGTGGTATCCAAAGGATGGCGATTTCACGCTTGAGGGATATTCTGATTTCAATTTCGGATGCTGCAAAGTAAACGCTAAGTCAACAACTGTGGGATGCCAGTTTTTCGGACCACGGTTGGTCACCTGGCAATGTAAGAAGCAGACCTCTATCGCTTTGTCCACATGTGAAGCCGAGTATGTATCTTCTAACAGCTGCTGCTCTCAGATCCTGTGAATCCAGCACCAGATGCGAGACTACCGTTTGCAATTTCTTAACTCCCCTATCTTTGTTGATAATGAGGCAACCATTAATATAACAAAAAATCCTGTTCATCACGCTAAAACCAAACACATTGAAATTCGTCATCACTTCATTCGAGACTGTTTTGAAAAGAAGTTGATACGAATAGAAAAAAACCACACCGATGAACAAAAGGCTGACATACATACCAAAGCATTTGACAAAACTCGTTTTTAATATCTTTTGAAACTTAATGGTATGAAGTTACCATCGGTTGCGGAGGGGATTCTTGGCGTAGATGAAGGTACCGCTATAGATGATGTTGAAAAGCAATCTGCAATGGTTTGTCGATTTTTTACTTGTTTTGGTATTTAGGGGGAGATAGGTTATATATTCAGAAAATACAAAAACAATAAAAAATTCAAAAACCCCAAAACATGAGATATTTCAAAATCCAAAAACATTAGAAAATCCGAAAAAGAGCTTGTGTAGAAAGGGGATATTGTGACACCTGTGTCACTTCAACCATCAAACAAATTCCAAACCAATGAAATATTGTATTTCATACTTTGGACTTGTATAAATATGTGTATCGTTTGCACATATCAACTCTTGTTCGATTTCAAGCTCTAAATCGCTTTCTGGAAGGTTATACGCGCACTAATACGTAAATATAACCAGTTTAATGCAACGAACACTTCGGAATAGTGAAATAGGTTTAACATACCTTAAATAACCTTTACATAACTTAGAAATAAGTTTTAAAGGCTTTGGTATGGCAAAAACAAGTTAATTCGCTTACAGGGACTAAATTTGACAAACTGCGAAAGTATGCCAATTTGGACTGTAACAGACATTCTGGAACATTACCATAAGTTAAAAATACCATAAATATCATTTACATAGCTTAGAAATAGGCTTTAAGGGGTTCGGTGTGCTAAAATAAACTTTTGGGTCATTCAGGGACTAAAAGCGTCAAAAAGTGCACAAGTTTGCACTTTCGCGCATAACTTACGTTCTGAATACATCCGGACATCCAAAAATTTATGTAAGCACTAAAATATTTTATTTTAGTGTTTGGCATAAGAAAAATCCATTCGTCACGCAATTTAGATCGTTTTTCGCGCTTATGCGCATTCCGGTCGTAATTAAGCGAACATCGCGATCGTACGACCAAACGAACTGACATCCGGCATATTTTTGAGCATGTTTCATGTCCACAATGTTTAGGCATCCTTGTGGAGCCTTTAAAATGATTTAAAAAGCCTTAAACATGTCGGAAATGGCCTTCATACGCAACGGGGACTGAAAGGTGAACATTTGAAAGTGTTTGCTGATCAGGGGGACCCTAGCGTGACACCTAGCCCCCTTAGCGTCACGCTAGGCCTCTTCTGATCAGAAAAAGCCATTTTAAACACATATTAAACAACCCTTGACCCCTGCAAAGGCCAAGTGCCACATGTTAATCTCTTATGGTAGCCAAAATCAGTTACCACAACATTCCAACAAGTGTAGGGATGTGATCATTCCCTCTTCTCCAAGAAACAATCCTAACGGTGAACCGAAAACTATAAATACCCACCTTCACCCTTCACTTTTCCTCACAAGAATATGATCTAATGTGCTCTAAGTTGAAACCTTTGTTTCATACCTGAGCTATTTTGATCTAGATTAGCATTCGGGGACCCTTTGTAAGTGTTCCTTCGTTCTTTTATTGCTTTTCGAGTCCGAAAGTCAAATTTTGTTTGACTTTCTGCATTGACCAGTGTATGGTCGATGCGAAGTTCGTTTGAACTTCATAACGTGAGCGTGATCACGATGGTTATAGTCCCTAGTGACTATACCTATTGATTACCACGTTATCTAGGCTCAGTGACGAGCCGTAGTTTCGGTCAGAATACGTATTCTTGCGTATTTTGTAACCGAACTACTTATGGGTATCAAAACCGTTTTTTTTTATACCAAACCTGTTTTCTAAACTTAGTTAAGCATGTTTTAGCATGCTTAGCTCGTCACTTTTAGTTTAGTGCTTATATAGGGTCGTAAGGTAAGCGATCTAAACAATCGCTTATACTTTCGAACCCGACCCATTTGGTCGATCATTAGGATCCGACCAAACACATTAGGTGACCATAGTATGTAGGGAATAACCTTCTGAGGTTATACCTTATGGTCGCTTCGTTTAAGTAGTTGTATGATAGATAGTTTATATGCCTTAGGTAAATTACCAAAATACCCCTTTGATGCCAAAATTCATTTTAAACATATGTAACATAACTTTTGACATCTAAAGTGATTTGACAACAATATTAGACATGTTAAGGCATATGTTACTTCTCATAGGACTAGTTAGGCAGTCCGAACGCGTTTCACGCGAACGACGCGTTAAAGTAGCATAAGCTACCTAAACGGGTCGTGATGGGTCGTAAGCACTTAGGCTCGGTTTCATTTAGTATGTAGGCTTTGTTAAACCATACTACATGAGTTCCCATACTCATTTGGTTTACGAACCCTCATTCTATCCGATCCTCCGATTTAGGTCCGGTTTATTAACGTAGTTACCTATATTAGGTGTCGTTTGATTCCGTGATCTCTAGCATTGCTTGGTGGTTATCTTGGGACTTCTGAGCAATCTCAAGTGAGTACATAGACCCCTCTTTTACGGTTTTCCAAACGTTTTGGGGTGGAACACATGTGCCTACTTGTTACTTTCATGCTTTCCCATCATATACCTGCTACGTTCATTAGTACATTATAGTAGATGATTTCATTACATTTCATGCTATGTATGCCCATTGTGTGCGTACTTAGTACATTGTTTTACATTACATTTTATGCTATGTATGCCCATTGTGTGCGTACTTAGTACATTGTTTTACATTACATTACATGCTATGTATGCCCATTGTGTGCGTACTTAGTACATTGCCTTACATTACATGCTATGTATGCCCATTGTGTGCGTACTTAGTACATTGCTTTACATTACATGCTATGTATGCCCATGGTGTGCGTGCTTAGTACATTGCTTTACATTACATGCTATGTATGCCCATTGTGTGCGTACTTAGTACATTGCTTTACATTACATGCTATGTATGCCCATTGTATGCGTACTTAGTACATTGCTTTACATTACATGCTATGTATGCCCATTGTGTGCGTACTTAGTACATTGCCTTACATTACATGCTATGTATGCCCATTGTGTACGTACTTGGTACATTGTTTTACATTACATTTTATGCTATGCATGTTCATCATACTTAGTACATTTGTTACTCATCACATGCTTACATTTTTGGATACACATTACATGATTTACATCAGACATGAACATTTTACTTTGGTAGTTCGGTTGAGTAAGTGATTAAGTAACGAGGCGTGTGTAATATGATACAAGCATGGTGGATACGCCGCTGGTACTTCCTATATATAAGTGTTTGTATGGTATTACATATCGTAGCGTTATTTGAATCATTTCAATTTGAGACATATGACATTTTATACAAATAACATACTTTTCACAAGACATTGTTTTACAAACAACTTATCTTATACAAACTCATTCTACATGGTTATTCATTTAACCATACATTATTCTCTTATTTATACATATCATCTGATCTTATCGTTTTTCAAATGATTTACAAGACAAAGCAAATTACAAGGTTCATGACTAAACATTTCCTTAAACATAAGTCATGAATCTCATTTTCACAAAACCTATGTATCTCACAGGCATTTTTATGCTGACGTACCTATTTTCAAATGTGTTTTCAGGAGATGATGCATAGGACTTATCAAGACATACTTAGGCGGACTTGTGCCTTAGTGACTTAAAACGAAACAAGAACTAGTTAATTTTTGTTATGTACTCTTTGTTTCTTGTTTAAAACAATGTAAACTCTCATGTTTGATTAATAAAACGAAACTTTAATTTTCCATGGTTGTGAAACATTAATTCTGTTACAACACTCCCCGACGTTTCCGCCACGTTTTGTATGTTCTACGTGGTCGGGGTGTAACAGAAAAGATGGTATCAGAGCCAATGGTTATAGGGAATTAGGTTATTAGTAATGCTTTGACCTAGTCTATAACCTTCTTAGGACCCTAACGCGAGTTTACTTGCGTTTAGTCATAAAACAATACCGTCACCTATCCTTAGGCGACGACCACAACAAGAACATAAATTTCAAAACCGCTTTGAAAACTAATCATCTGTTCTAGGATGATTGATTACTAGGTTTTGAACCCTCTATTGTAAGGTATTGAACCCTCTGTTATAAGGTTTTGAACCCTTTGAGTTTTCAAAACTCTCGTCAAAGTTTTGGGTCCTAAATAGTGGGAACACGTGCAAACTGGAAGAGTGAATGCCTGTACCCTGGGTTTTCTGTCTTAGGCTAGAGTGTTCGTACAAATCCACATAATCGGACCAGTCACTCTTACCTGGGAACTCTTGGGGTGAGTGTCCACTTATAGGCGAGCATGTCTTCGCGATACACTATGAGGATCTATTTGCTTTGATTCAGCCTTGGTGTTGTTTGTTTGCTTCGTGGTTCAAACAAATGACCATCAACCATGATTATGGTCGGTAATTGTAACATCCTTTTCTTACCCAATTCCATTTCATTTGTTTCTTTCTTGTTTCTCTTTTAGAATGCCTCCTCGACATGAAAACCAGATAGCGACTGCCGAACTGGCATAAATCATTGCACAACAAATGGCTGCTCAATTCCCAAACCTCTTTGCTCAATGGAACCAAGCCAACAACAACAACAATGGTCCATGCAATTTCAAGAGTTTTAACTCGGCTAAACCACTCAAGTTTAGTGGTTCTGAGGGAGCGACTGGGCTTCTTCAGTGGTTCGAGAGCATTGAGAATACTTTCCGCCAAGTGCAGTGTCCTGACAATCGCAAGGTCGAGTTTGCTTCGAGTGTATTCCAGAAGAGGGCCCTTACGTGGTGGAACGGGGTTATGAGAGATCGTGGTGCAGACGTTGCTCTAGCACAGACATGGGCTGAACTTAGGGCCCTTATGATGAAGGAATTCTGTCCTCGTCACGAGATCAGGGCCTTGGAAAGGGAATTCGACAATCTTGAGCAAGACAGCGGTGAGCATCGAGCCTACACGGACCGTTATGAGGAGTTAAGTCTGTTAGGCCCAAACATGGTCACACCTTTGGATAAGGCAATCGAAAAGTACATTGATGGCCTCCCTGACTCAATACAAGACATTGTGACTGGTAGCAACCCTACTACAGTTAGACAGGCCATTGAGCTATCTGCAACCTTGACTGAATCAAAGATCAGGAAAGGTAAACTTTTCCGAAAAGGTGACAAGAAACCGGTCGAGGAATCGAAACCAATCGAGGAATCAAAGACCATGGATGAACAGACTGGATCCCCTAAGAAGTCAAAGAAGCGAAAGGCTTCTCAGAACTTTGCCATGGTTACTCACAATGATCAAGCCGACCCCAACCAACCGGCTCAACCCCCTGCTAGGAAGCCATACAATGGAACTTCACCCTTGTGCAACCAATGTAACCTTCATCATCATGCTAATGTGAAGTGCCGCGAATGCCAAATTTGTGGACTTAAAGGTCATACAGCAAAAGTTTGCCGAGCTGCGGTTGCACCAAATCAAGTTGGCAACAATCCTGCTCAAGCTCGCTTTACACCAGGTTCTTGCTACAATTGTGGCGAGATGGGTCATTTCCGAAGAAATTGCCCAAAGCTTGCTAATGCTAATCCAGCACAGGGATGAGCATCTGACCGACTAGAAGACAACACCCTTTAGAAATAATCATGTCTTGCGTATTATTTTCTTTTGTTGTCAAGGTCTGTGAAACAGTTGTTATCATTGTTTATAAATAAATCCTTTATTTACATTGCAATGTATTTATGTGGTTGTATGTATAAACAACATATCCCTTACAATACCGACAATCAAGGAATCGTATTCCTTGAAAAGCAAACTACCCCCCCCCCCCCAAGATTTTTCTATTTTATGATCTCTTGCGTTGTCCACAAAATTCCTAAGTACCCGTTTCTTCCAAGGAAACGAAGTACAAGGCGCGAGTTACAACACTAGACGAATACCCAAAGTACCACTATAAATCCTTAATAGGGTACCTAAGGGTATTTCCGTAAATCCTAAAATTGATGTGTTCCTTAATTCGAATATTACGTTTCATTGAAAACAAAAATCGAATTTTTGGGAGATCTTCCTATCTTTTCAGATAGATCCCAGAGGACATTGAAGTCTATCAACTGGTTTCCATATCCATTTTCAATCGATAACAAGTTAATAACAAATTAATAATCAAGTTAAACAACTATGTGATTATGTGCTTATGTGTTCCTTTTTATGTTTTTGTGTGATCCAAGTTTTGTTATCCAAATCCTCGTAGAACCTTTCGTATCTTCATATGAGAGATTCGTAGTAGGATACCCAAAGGTACTACATAAAATACTTAATGGACTACTACGTTGTAGTAAGTCCCTAGGATTATAAAGTACTACTCCATAATTAGACCCCTTGAGTGGTCTAGTTAAACAGATTGATCCAAAAATCTTGTTAGGAACATCATGTGATGATATAGCTGAAAGGACTCCTTGGTGGCCTAATTAATAAGATCATCTGTCGATCTAATTAAAAGGACCCCATGGTAGTCTAGTCACACTCATCATAGGTTTGATTTTCCTCCCCTAAACATTACAAGACAAAACTGTGCGGACTATGCAAGGAATTATGTAATTATGGATGCATACATAATTATGGAATTCAGTGCACAGAAACCACAACGAGTTTTGTCATGTGTCTAGAGTTCATTCCGTTCATTTTCGTTTCTGAAGAAATTTGGGAAAATGACTCATTCCGTTCATTTTCGTTTCTAAAGAGGTTGTGGAAAATGACTCATTCCGTTCATTTTTGTTTCTGAAGAAATTGTGAAAAATGACTCATTCCGTTCATTTTTGTTTCTGAAGAAATTGTGAAAAATGACTCATTCCGTTCATTTTTGTTTCTGAAGAGGTTGTGGAAAATGACTCATTCCGTTCATTTTCGTTCCTGAAGAAATTGTGGAAAATGACTCATTCCGTTCATTTTCGTTTCTGAAGAAATTGTGTGATCCAAGTTTTGTTATCCAAATCCTCGTAGATCCTTTCGTATCTTCATATGAGAGATTCGTAGTAGGATACCCAAAGGTACTACATAAAATACTTAATGGACTACTACGTTGTAGTAAGTCCCTAGGATTATAAAGTACTACTCCATAATTAGACCCCTTGAGTGGTCTAGTTAAACAGATTGATCCAAAAATCTTGTTAGGAACATCATGTGATGATATAGCTGAAAGGACTCCTTGGTGGCCTAATTAATAAGATCATCTGTCGATCTAATTAAAAGGACCCCATGGTAGTCTAGTCACACTCATCATAGGTTTGATTTTCCTCCCCTAAACATTACAAGACAAAACTGTGCGGACTATGCAAGGAATTATGTAATTATGGATGCATACATAATTATGGAATTCAGTGCACAGAAACCACAACGAGTTTTGTCATGTGTCTAGAGTTCATTCCGTTCATTTTCGTTTCTGAAGAAATTTGGGAAAATGACTCATTCCGTTCATTTTCGTTTCTAAAGAGGTTGTGGAAAATGACTCATTCCGTTCATTTTCGTTTCTGAAGAAATTGTGAAAAATGACTCATTCCGTTCATTTTCGTTTCTGAAGAAATTGTGAAAAATGACTCATTCCGTTCATTTTTGTTTCTGAAGAAATTGTGAAAAATGACTCATTCCGTTCATTTTTGTTTCTGAAGAGGTTGTGGAAAATGACTCATTCCGTTCATTTTCGTTCCTGAAGAAATTGTGGAAAATGACTCATTCCGTTCATTTTCGTTTCTGAAGAAATCATGGAAAATGACTCATTCCGTTCATTTTCGTTCCTAAAGAAATCATGGAAAATGACTCATTCCGTTCATTTTCGTTCCTGAAGAAATTGTAGAAAATGACTCATTCCGTTCATTTTCGTTCCTGAAGAAATCGTGGAACATGACTCATTCCGTTCATTTTCGTTTCTGAAGAAATTGTGGAAAATGACTCATTCTGTTCATCTTCGTTTCTGAAGAAATTGTGGAAAATGACTCATTCTGTTCATCTTCGTTCCTGAAGAAATTGTAGAAAATGACTCATTCCGTTCATTTTCGTTTCTGAAGAAATTGTGGAAAATGACTCATTCCGTTCATTTTCGTTTCTGAAGAATGTCCGTTAAGGAAATGTCAGGATTATGCCTTTCTTATCTCTGGTGGTTATTTAACACAAAGTCACAGATAGACTCCTACGAATAAATTTCGGGACGAAATTTCCTAAAGTAGGGGAGACTGTGACACCTGTGTCACTTCAACCATCAAACAAATGCCAAACCAATGAAATATTGTATTTCATACTTTGGACTTGTATAAATATGTGTATCGTTTGCACATATCAACTCTTGTTCGATTTCAAGCTCTAAATCGCTTTCTGGAAGGTTATACGCGCACTAATGCGTAAATATAACCAGTTTAATGCAACGAACACTCCGGAATAGTGAAATAGGCTTAACGTACCTTAAATAACCTTTACATAACTTAGAAATAAGTTTTAAAGGCTTTGGTATGGCAAAAACAAGTTAATTCGCTTATAGGGACTAAATTTGACAAACTGTGAAAGTATGCCAATTTGGACTGTAACAGACATTCCAGAACATGACCATAAGTTAAACATGCCATAAATATCCTTTACATAGCTTAGAAATAGGCTTTAAGGGGTTCGGTGTGCTAAAATAAACTTTTGGGTCATTTAGGGACTAAAAGCGTCAAAAAGTGCACAACTTTGCACTTTCGCGCAAAACTTACATTCTGAATACATCCGGACATCCAAAAATTTATGTAAGCACTAATATATTTTATTTTAGTTTTTGGCATAAGAAAAATCCATTCGTCAGGTAATTTAGATCGTTTTTCGCGCTTATGCGCATTCCGGTCGTAATTAAGCGAACATCGCGATCGTACGACCAAACGAACTGACATCCGGCATATTTTTGAGCATGTTTCATGTCCACAATGTTTAAGCATCCTTGTGGAGCCTTTAAAATTATTTAACGAGCCTTAAACATGTCGGAAATGGCCTTAATACGCAACGGGGACTGAAAGGTGAACATTTGAAAGTGTTTGCTGATCAGGGGGACCCTAGCGTGACACCTAGCCCCCTTGGCGTCACGCTAGGCCTCTTCTGATCAGCAAAAGCCATTTTAAACACATATTAAACAACCCTTGACCCCTCCAAAGGCCAAGTGCCACATGTTAATCTCTTATGGTAGCCAAAATCAGTTACCACAACATTCCAACAAGTGTAGCGATGTGATCATTCCCTCTTCTCCAAGAAACAATCCTAACGGTGAACTGAAAACTATAAATACCCACCTCCACCCTTCACTTTTCCTCACAAGAATCTAATCTAATGTGCTCTAAGTTGAAACCTTTGTTTCATACCTGAGCTATTTTGATCTAGATTAGCATTCGGGGACCCTTTGTAAGTGTTCCTTCGTTCTTTTATTGCTTTTCGAGTCTGAAAGTCAAACTTTGTTTGACTTTCTGCATTGAGCAGTTTATGGTCGATGCGAAGTTCGTTTGAACTTCATAACGTGAGCGTGATCACGATGGTTATAGTCCCTAGTGACTATACCTACTGATTACCACGTTATCTAGGCTCAGTGACGAGCCGTAGTTTCGGTCAGAATACGTATTCTTGCGTATTTTGTAACCGAACTAATTATGGGTATCAAAACCGTTTGTTTTGATACCAAACCTGTTTTCTAAACTTAGGTAAGCATGTTTAACATGCTTAGCTCGTCACTTTTAGTTTAGTGCTTATATAGGGTCATAAGGTAAGCGATCTAAACAATCGCTTATACTTTCGAACCCGACCCATTTGGTCGATCATTAGGATCCGACCAAACACATTAGGTGACCATAGTATGTAGGGAAGAACCTTCCGAGGTTATACCATATGGTCTCTTCGTTTAAGTAGTTGTATGATAGATAGTTTATATGCCTTAGGTAAATTACCAAAATACCCCTTTGATGCCAAAATTCATTTTAAACATATGTAACATAACTTTTGACATCTAAACTGATTTGACAACAATATTAGACATGTTAAGGCATATGTTACTTGTCATAGGACTAGTTAGGCGGTCCGAATGCGTTTCACGCGAACGACGCGTTAAAGTAGCATAAGCTACCTAAACGGGTCGTAATGGGTCGTAAGCACTTAGGCTAGGTTTCATTTAGTATGTAGGCTTTGTTAAACCATACTACATGAGTTCCCATACTCATTTGGTTTACGAACCCTCATTCTATCCGATCCTCCGATTTAGGTCCGGTTTATTAACGTAGTTACCTATATTAGGTGCCGTTTGATTCCGTGATCTCTAGCATTGCTTGGTGGTTATCTTAGGACTTCTGAGCAATCTCAAGTGAGTCCATAGACCCCTCTTTTACGGTTTTCCAAACGTTTTGGGGTGGAACACATGTGCCTACTTGTTACTTTCATGCTTTCCCATCATATACCTGCTACGTTCATTAGTACATTATAGTAGATGATTTCATTACATTTCATGCTATGTATGCCCATTGTGTGCGTACTTAGTACATTGTTTTACATTACATTTTATGCTATGTATTCCCATTGTGTGCATACTTAGTACATTGTTTTACATTACATTACATGCTATGTATGCCCATTGTGTGCGTACTTAGTACATTGCCTTACATTACATGCTATGTATGCCCATTGTGTGCGTACTTAGTACATTGCTTTACATTACATGCTATGTATGCCCATTGTGTGTGTGCTTAGTACATTTCTTTACATTACATGCTATGTATGCCCATTGTGTGCGTACTTAGTATATTGCTTTACATTACATGCTATGTATGCCCATTGTGTGCGTACTTAGTACATTGCTTTACATTACATGCTATGTATGCCCATTGTGTGCGTACTTAGTACATTGCCTTACATTACATGTTATGTATGTCCATTGTGTGCGTACTTGGTACATTGTTTTACATTACATTTTATGCTATGCATGTTCATCATACTTAGTACATTTGTTACTCATCACATGCTTACATTTTTGGATACACATTACATGATTTACATCAGACATGAACATTTTACTTTGGTAGTTCGGTTGAGTAAGTGATTAAGTAACGAGGCGTGTGTAATATGATACAAGCATGGTGGATACGCCGCTGGTACTTCCTATATATAAGTGTTTGTGTGGTATTACATATCGTAGGGTTATTTGAATCATTTCAATTTGAGACATATGACATTTTATACAAATAACATACCTTTCACAAGACATTGTTTTACAAACAACTTATCTTATACAAACTCATTCTACAAGGTTATTCATTTAACCATACATTATTCTCTTATTTATACATATCATCTGATCTTATCGTTTTTCAAATGATTTACAAGACAAAGCAAATTACAAGGTTCATGACTAAACATTTCCTTAAACATAAGTCATGAATCTCATTTTCACAAAACCTATGTATCTCACAGGCATTTTTATGCTGACGTACCTATTTTCACATGTGTTTTCAGGAGATGATGCATAGGACTTATCAAGACATACTTAGGCGGACTTGTGCCTTAGTGACTTAAAACGAAACAAGAACTAGTTAATTTTTGTTATGTACTCTTTGTTTCTTGTTTAAAACAATGTAAACTCTCATGTTTGATTAATAAAACGAAACTTTAATTTTCCATGGTTGTGAAACATTAATTCTGTTACAACACTCCCCGACGTTTCCGCCACGTTTTGTATGTTCTACGTGGTCGGGGTGTGACAGATATGATAGTACATCAGCTAGACAGTTGCAGTACGCTAAACAAATGTAAAGTTTAAAAGTGTTAAGCAGTCTCGCTGATGATATGCCGATAGGTTTTTACACATTTAGTAAGTTTGTTCGGGATATAAACCTAAATCATTTCTTGCTTATATGTGGGGAACATCTCTCGGATATATTGGTAACCCCTGAAATCCTGTTTGAAGGACTCTATTTCTGACATACTAGGTCTTTGTACGTGATGATATCTGGGGTATTATACCAGGACTTCTGATTTTGCGGGAGCAATAGCCTAGTCCACATATAATACTCTGCACTGATTTATTCATAAAGCCCACCCTCAACATAAAAAATGATGAAACATTGAAAATTGCTAATCATGTGTTGTTGAAGAAAAGATCCCCAAACGGGACACATCGAAAGTCGAGCCATCATCTCTCTGTCTGAAACGGAAGTTCTAACCTGAGCTCTCATGGCCTCGCATTTACCCGTTTACAGATATCATTAGTGTACACTCACCTGTAAGACTGAATATAGAAAGTCTGGATACGGGAGTATATTCTGAGGTGGGACACTCGTATAAGTGAATGCATTAAAACACTAATTCTTATCCTAAACAGATTGAAAATTGTGTGAAAATTTAAATTGGATCAGTATATCGGCAATCACTGTGAATTGTTTAATGCTTAGTATGAAATCAAACTTAACGGTACTAGTAGCTTGTCGGCAGCTGATATGATCCCCTAACACGCTCACCAAAATATTTGTAAATAAGTTTACGTTTACTGCATTTCATTTATGTTTAACATTCAAAACCCAAAAAGATTTCATAGCTTTCTAGTCTAGAAACTTTCTAAATCCAAAAAGATTTTACATTTCTGCTTTGTTTTCATCGACAAACCAAAGTGGAAAGCTGATCTTCAGACTCTCAGTTTGAGGCAAATGCAGGAAGTTTCTAAGCTGGACAGATGGGTTGGGAGATTATCATGTTAAACCTGATAAAATGAAAAGTCAAAGCAAGTTCATTAAGTTGAAACTTGTATTTTTCAGAAAAATGTTTGAAAAAGTTGAACAAAATGTCAGTGTGCTTTGCTTCGGGTCAACCATGGTCATTAAGTTGGACTTGGTAGGCAAATTAAGTAACCAGGGTCATTAACTTGGACCTGGATACTTAAGTGGATTCTTAAAACTGTTAAAAACAACAAAAAGTCAAACGGTCAAAAGGTCAAAGATTAAAAGAGAGGTGAACTTGGCTCGGGCGGCAACCCGACCGAGCGGCTGTTCGATGAACAGCTCTCCGATTCAAGTAACATTATAAATAGGGAGTCAACATGTCAGTCAAACTTTTCACTCGTTCGACCGACCGACCACCCTATTCTCTCTCAAACTTTCTCATTCTGATCTTTGATTTTCACACTCTCTTTGCACAAGATCGTTGGATTGTTGGTTAGCACACCTTTTACAATGGTAAAGGTAAGTTTTTCATGCTTAAATCTGATTAAACTTGATGTTTATTGTCTGTTCTTGTTCAACGTCACTGTTCGGACCTTCAATGTTAGATCTAGGGATTGTTAACCTATTTTGATGAGATTTAATCATTAGGTTTTGCTCACGAGGGTTACATCTACAGATTTACCGGCTCAATTTGTATCATAACATGATTAACTCTAGCAGATCTGAGATTAGAACGCGTCGACAGTCGGAGAGGTTTTTGTGAAATTAAACTGTTTTTAGACCGAATTAGAACATGATGAACATAGGGTTTTGATCGCGATAAGATTCTCTACGTAGATCTATGTTCAATTTGATGTTTAGTCTTAGGAAATTTTTGGGTGTTCATGAGTGTTCTTGATTGTTCTTGGAACGAGGTGCAAGTCGATCGGACAGCAGTCCGATCGGGCGACCACCAAATTCAATACATGATTCATGATTAAATTTTTTCTAAGTATATGTGCCTAAGAATTTGTGCCTAAACTGTTAGAATGTTTGATGCTTTGAAACGTGTGCCTTTGTCTATCGATTATGTTTTGGATAATATGGCAATCCGATCGGATAGAACTCCGATCGGGTGACAGTTTGTTCCATTACATTTTGTCACTTTTCATCACATGCCATGAATAGGATGGCAATTCGTTCGAACAGCATTTACAATCCAATCGGACAACCATCTTATCCACAACACTATGTTGAAATTTGTGCACTCATGTCAAATTGGGAATCCGATTGGACAACATTTTCAATCCGATCGGACAACCACTAAATGACAAAATCTTTCATCAGAGTGGCAATTCGTTCGGAAAGCATTGTCATCCGATCGGACAGCCCTCTTATTCACATTGCCATGTCTTAAAATCTGAGCAACTGTTGTTATTGATCGGGTGGCAATCCGATCGGACAGACACTAAATGTCAAAATCTGTCAAACTGTTCATAAATGCCAAGATCAAAGTGGCAACTCGATCGGGTGGCAATCCGATCGAGTGGGCATCCAATTCAAATGATGTTGATTAGTTGACTTTCTTCATTGCACAAGATAGGCCATCTGATCGGACAACCATCCGATTCTCAGAACTTGCACACATAGAGTGTTCCAGAGTTAGAAAAATTTTTGAATCTTCATGACTCATCCTTATGTCCTGAACCTTATGCAAATGATTAAACAAAGAATATTATTGCAGGGAAAAGGTTCAGACTGGGACAGAGGTCACAATGTATATTGTCTATTAGATGAAGATCATATAAAAGAAACTGTGGTAGAGGAAATAGCTAAGTTCTTAAGAGAGAGCAGAATTGGTAAAGCGTTAACTAACAAAACCATAGTATACGAATCTCATGTGAGAAGGTTCTGGAACTTAGCTAGATATGATGAAGAAGATAAAATGATACACTCAGCTGTAAGAAAGAAGGATGAGAAAGGCCAGGATGTGGATCTGGAATTTAAGTTTAGTGTTGAAGATCTTAGAAGAGTTTTAGAATTGGGTGGTTCTGACAATGATCCAACCATCAGTCCCGAACGTGTAGCTAAATGTCTATGGTGCAGAATGGGATTCACTGGTAGTATAAATGGAAAGATGATAAAAACAAGTTTCTCTAGTGCTTACAGGTTCATGATGCACTGTGTGGTACATTCTTTATCTCACAGGAAGGGAGCATATGATGAAACATCCGAATACATCATGAACATTATCACAAGTTTGGTGCTGAATAGAGGTTACAATATTTCATAAGTGATTTTTGAGTATTTGAAAGAAAATATTAGAGCTGGAAGCACTACATACATCATGTATCCACGATTCATCATGATGATGATTAATGATCAGTTCAAGGATATTCCGAAGAATAGTGGTGATATTATGGATCTAAGGAATATGACATCTGAAACCTTTACTAGAGTGACCAAAGGAACTGAGGAAGGAGCTAAGAGAATGATTTGCAGGATCAACAATCCAGCCTACGTTGCTCCAGAAAACGATAGGTGGAGACATGGGGATAGTAGTTCAGATGATGAAGAGGAAAGGATGAGTGTGTTGGCTAAAAATAAAACTAGATGGTGGTTTGTAAGAGATGGAAAAAAGAAAAGAACGCCGAAGACGTCCCCTGCAGTTTCTATTCCTAAAGAGCCTGTACCAAAGATCATAGTAAAGGGTATAGTGAAAGGGGGAGTTATAAGGTAGTTAGAACTTTAAATTGTTATATGTTTCTAATAATTTTGTTAATGATTGTTTTGCAGTACCTTTGTTAGTGCATTATCTGTCTATCACCTTCGTCAATCTAGTACATAGCAGAAACCGAAGAAGTCTAAGCTTTTATTGTAATATCTAGTTGAAAGGGCAAGGTGGCAAACTTGTAAATAAGGAGAAATCCTTATATTCCTTGTGCCTATAAATAGGGAGTTATAGTGTTAGGTTGAAGACTTTTGGCTCATTTGGAGTTTTAGAGATTTAATCCTAGAGAGAGAGAAAGTCTAGAGAGAGAAAGTCTCTCCACGTGATTCACGGCTTTGTACACGACATCATATCAATAGAATCATGTTATTTGTACGTTCTTGTGTGTTCGGTCACGCACGTTCACGGATTTCGCACGTCGAACGTTCGTTACGCAATCGTACGGTGTCAAAACCAATCCAACAAGTGGTATCAGAGCTAGGAGCTCGATTGCACTTCTCAAACAACAAGATTCATACCGGATTTCATCATTTTCAGATCTGAATTTCATCTAATTCTACATCTTTTTCACTTTTATCACGGTTTTCACTGAAAAACGTCAAATTGAACGGGATTTTACGGTCCAAATCGGCGGATTTTTTGATATGTTGTGCGAAAACACCTGATCTATAACCCTACCAAGTTTCAGATCCAAATTCCTAGTCGTTTAGGAGAAATTTCAGTTTTTTGTTCCGATTTTACGTTATCAGATATGTGGTTTCGCTCATAGTGCAATCACCTAGTTTCGCTCATAGGGACATCTAGTGATTTCGCTTATACAGACACATTTGATTTCGCTCATACGTCAACCTGATTTCGCTTTTGTGACACTGATATTTCGCTTATCTGTCACATATACTGATTTCGCTTATTTGTCATATTGGTGATTTCGCTTTTGTGTCATCAAGATGCTTGATTTCGCTTGATCAGTCATCATTGTGTCTGAACATTTAAAGATTGTCGGGCATTTAATTAGTTGCATGTGATTAATGAATAGCGGCCAAATGAGAAGGATGTTGTGTGTTGAGTATTCAGAATTGCTTTAAAGTTGTCGGCTCCTTAATTGATGTTGTCTGATGGTTTGCATGTGAAAAGGTAATGAGTAAATTGAAAGGCCCAATGAGAATAAATCGGATATAAAAGTGATGTCGGCCCTATAGGAGTTGTCTGATCAATATTTTCGGTTCAATGAATTAAAAGAACTACATCACCGGCCCAATCATAAGTGTTTGTTTTTTTCATTAAATCAGAATTGCAGGCCCAATCATTGTTCGGTATAACAGATTGTTGTCGGGTTAGTGGTTATCTTGATCAAATCAAGTGTGGTGATTTCATTATTGTTGTCAAACCACTATCATTTGAGGCCCAATCAGTAATTGTACACATTTAAAACAACCCATTAATTGTTTGATTTCATCGAGTTGTGTTAAAAGTGTTGTCAGCCCATTTATTTGTCCAAGTAATTTGCACCTTCAATACAAGTTAAGGCCCAATACTTAGTTGTTTGTTTGTTTGCAGGAGATTTGAGGTGATTTACAAGGTGCAAATTCCAAGAAGTTGAAATTTTGTGGAATTTGAGCTAAAAACAATTTTTTAACCAAGTCATTTAACAAAGAAATTGTGGATAAAATGTTTGACGAACAGGAAAACGATAACCTTGAAAGATTGAATGATTGGTATGATAGGTTTTGGTTTAACAAGAGAGAGAATGGGAATAAGCATGTTTGGGTTAATAGACTTGAAAATTTTTTGTGCAAGAAACATGAACCGTTGGATGAGTTGGTAACACGGTATGATCAATTACTTGAAAATTTAAAAAGGAATGAGATAAGAATGTCAGATGTTGAACAGATATCAAAATTTGCAGATGTATTACCAGCTGAATGGAATGAATTCTTGATTAACCTGAAAAAGGATTTTAGATTCTCAAATTTGTGTTTAAAAGAATTCATCAGTAAGATTAAAACACACGATTATGAAAATGAAAAGAAAAAGAAGGAGTTGATAAATGAAATAGAAAAGAACTTAAGAAAAATAAGTTTGGATGTGATTCTTGAAATAAGAAGAAGAATAAATATGTGTCTTGAAGCAAAAAATGTTATGAAATACGATATTAAGAGGGGTTGTTATATTGATGAATATTTGAATCCTCTTGATTTTGTTAAAATTTTTTGTGCAGGTACATACAAGACAGAGACACAGGATATTTCAAAGATTGAAGAATCCAAGAAGGATAAAACTTCAAAATATGAAGTGGTGTGCTCAAAATGCGAAAAATCCGAAGCAGAAAATGTCAATCTCTTGAAAGATGTGGAGAATTTGACATTGGAAAACAAAGCTTTGAAAGACGAGAAGAAAGCTGATGATGAACAGATTTTGGAGTTGCGCTTGAATTGTGAAAAACTGAGATCTGAAAATGACAAACTTTTGAAGAATGTTGAAAGTTTGTCACTAGAAAACAAAAATTTTAAAGAAAAAGAAAAAGATTTTGATAATGAAAAATTAAAGATTGAAAAAGATTTTCAAAGTCAAATGAAGGTTTTAGAAGATGAAAAATCTGTTATTTTTAAAAATAATCTTGAAAAACAGATTGAAATAAATTCTCATCTTCAGAAAATCATTCGGCTTGAAAATGAAGCTGAAATTGCTCGAAATAAAATTAACGAGCTTGAGAATAAATTGAAAGGTTTTGTGACTTCTGCACCATATGTGTGTCCAAAACCAATCAATACTGTTCCAATAAGTGACAATGTCACAAATTTTGACAAAGTCAAAATTGAAGATTGCGATGACAGAGCTGATGATGAAAAAGAAAAAGAAAAGAAAAGAAAAATACTTTTAGATTTACAAGAAAAATTTAAAAATACTGTTTTGCAATCTACTGAAACAGGTGAATGTTCTAAGCAAAAACCTGTTAAGAAGAATGCAGAACAGAAACAAAAAGATAAAAATTTGAAAAATCCTAAAAGTGAAAATAAAAGCTCATCAGATAAGTCATCCAATCATTATCAAAAATCACAATAATCTAAAAATGAAAACTCACAAAATGTTGGTAATAAGTGGTGCAGGTTTGACCATAGTACTTAAAAGCCAAATCCAGCATTGAGGAGGAGAAATGACTATAACCAAGCCAAACAATGTTATGATCTGAAGGTTTGGAGTGACAGAAGTGGATGGTACGATAACAGAGTGTGCTACACCTGTGGTGTGAGAGGACACATTGCTGTTAACTGCCAGAATTGGAAATATGAAACAAGAAGATGCTATAATTGTCATATCAGAGGACATATTGCCAGAGATTGTCCAAGGAGATCAATGGGAAGATCTAGGGTTGAATCTCAAAGAATGGCAAAGAAATCAGTCAACGTCAAGCCCAAAGAACAGAAGGTTCAAGAACCTAAAGTTTAAGAAAAGAAAGTGAAGCTTTCTCAGGGGCAGAAAGACAGACTGAGGAAGAAGAGGAAGAAGGCAAGAGAATATCTGGAGATAATTTTGTCTTCGGGTTCACTGGACAGACTAAATAAGAGTTCTGATGAATCAAATAACTCGATTGCAAAGTCAAGCAAGACGAATTCATCGGATACAAATCTGAGGACGAAAGAAGAAAAGAAGAAGAAGAAAATGGTAGGCGATGAATCTGACGTCTCAAAGTCAGACAAGCCACCATCAGGCAATGAATCGGACAGGTCAAAGTCAGACAAGCCATGTGCAGGCAATGATTCTTGCTCGTCAAAGCCAGAGGAGCCTAGTGTTGAGGTAAAATCTGAGAATTCAGGTTTAACAATGGATGATGAAAATTTTCCATCATTGTTGAACAAGAATTCAAAATCACTCAAAGCTGGTCAGGCTTGGGTGAATTTGTTTAAATGAAAAACCTGACTTGCCGGAGTTCCCAGGTTGGTAAGTGTGGAACAGGAATCGGCATATTTCTTGAGAAATTCACAGGTTGGTAACTGTGATATTTCGAATAAAAAAAGACTAATCAAGGACATTAAGGTGTACTTGATTTATCTTTCCGATGAGAGGTTAAAGGTAAACAATGTGATGAAAGAACCCCGAATTTGTGAAATCACACACAAAACTAATTTTCTGGAAAAACCATTTTGATTAAAACAAACTTAAGTGTTTTGAAATCTAAATGGGAAAATAGTTTGTTGTCAGGGGGAGTTCTGATTGTTTATGCCGAGTGAATGTCGAATTGAAGCGATTTGATATCAGTTTGTCAAGTTTCTTGTAAAGTTGGTTTTCAAATTTTCCCAGAAAATCAAAATTGAAACATATTTTGATTGTAGGGGGAGAAAAATTAAAAAAAAAATTAGAAAAGTTGAAAATTTCAAAAACATTGAAAAAGCAAAAATGAGTTTTGTTGTGAAAAAGAGGAAATGATAGTAAATCAGTGAACTATCACAGCATGCTAAAGATATGAAATGTCAAATGTGATAAACGGATTCACTGATGATGTGCCAGTAGGTTTTTGCACATTCAGTAGATTGTGACGAGATATAAACCTAAATTCAAACTTGCTTATATCGTGGGTAACATCTCTCGGATATATGGGTAACCCCCGAAATCTCGTTTGAAAGATTACTTTTTTCTGATATACTAGGTCTTTATACTCAGTGATATCTGGGGTATTATTCCAGGACTTCTGCTGAACGGTAGTTCTGACCTAGTCCCCGAATAATACTTTCCGCAAATGCTTGAAACATAGCATCACCCTCAGCATAAATGATAAGACAATAAAATTGCTTAGCAATGCTGTTGTAAAAAAGATCCTCTAAAGGGGACACACCCACAAGTTGAGTCATGATCTCTCTGCTGAACGATGGTTCTGACCTGAGCTCTCATGATTCTTCATAAATTATTAACCCCTTACAGATATCATTTGTGTTATAATTACCTGTAAGACTGAATATTGGGATCTGGATACGAGAGTATATTCTGAGGTGGGACACGCGATTAAGTTTAAGTATCTAAGACATTAAACTTGTATCTCGAAGCAATTGAACTTTGTGTGAAAATTTAAGTGGACCAGTATACTGACAATCAACGTGAATCGTTTAGAACTTAAAATGATTAAAGCTTAACGGTGCTTGTGATGTGTCTCATAAACTGATATGATCCTCTTACACAAACTCACAAAAAATATTGTTTGTATATATTTGTTTACTGCATTTTATTCAAAAACAAAATTCAAAAAGATTTTCGACAACTGATGTTGAAGAGCTGATATTCAAAATTCCAAGTGCTAAACATGATGAATTGGGTTGGAAGAATATGTTGAAAACTTTGAATGTCATATACAAATGTTTTGTAAGATTGTATGCTTAGTTAATCAAGGTCATTCATTTGAACTTGATGTAACTATACAGATTGATGAATTAATGATTTCTACCAGTAAGTTTCTTAAATCTAACTGTTATAAATTTGTGAAACTTATGTTGAGGTAGAGGATGTGCAGGTTAACCAGGTTTCAAATCCTGAGCAGATGCAGAACAAAGCCAGGAATTGATCCTGAACTTGTGAACCAATGAAAGCCAGACTACGATCCCGACAGCTGAGTTAAAGGGGGAGTCTGAAGACGAGCTCAACGCAAGAGGAAGCGTGGATTCAAAGAGCCAGATAACTATCTTGGAGGAGCTTGTATTCAGAAAGGCAGGTGACGATCCCAAAAGCACGGAAGCTTGTCGACAGGGGGAGCCTGAAGAAAGAGTCTACCGAGAGGGGGAGCAACGGAAGCTCGTAGACAGATCCACGGAGATTTTGTTCGAAAGAGAGAAAGACAGGATGCTACGAGATTGACTATGGCAATATCCAAGGGGGAGTCTGTTAGTGCATTATCTGTTTATCGCCTTCGTCAATCTAGTACGTAGCAGAAACCGAAGAAGTCTAAGCTTTTATTGTAATATCTAGTTAAAAGGGCAAGGTGGCAAACTTGTAAATAAGGAGAAATCCTTATATTCCTTGTGCCTATAAATAGGGAGTTATAGTGTTAGGTTGAAGACTTTTGGCTCATTTGGAGTTTTAGAGATTTAATCCTAGAGAGAGAAAGTCTAGAGAGAGAAAGTCTCTCCACGTGATTCACGGCTTTGTACACGACATCATATCAATAGAATCACGTTATTTGTACGTTCTTGTGTGTTCGGTCACGCATGTTCACGGATTCCACACGTCGAACGTTCGTTACGCAATCGTACGGTGTTAAAACCGATCCTACAACCTTCGAAAGAACCACAACAGAGATTGGTGGATGAGCCAGTCCTAGATCCATCAAGCATTCCACAAGAGGGAATTGATCTGGCAAAAGTGACGTTTGAACATTTCGCTGAACTCAATGAAGCTGCTAAAAAGAATCAAGGATCAAGTGTTCAAGCTAAAGGTGTGGTTCAAGATGATTCAAGTGAAGAAGCAGATTCTGAGGCTACTGAGTTAGAATCAGAACTAGATCCTACAACACTTGGAAGAGGTAAAGCTCAGTTGAAGAAAAAGCCAACAAAGAAGCAAAAAGGATCTGATGAAGAAGACTCTATGTATGCTCCACCTGAGAAAACAAAGAAGCTAAGAGTCAAGCGAAAGGCAGTTCAAGCTGGAGCTCTTCCGAGAAAAGTTCTTGCAAGAAAAGGCAGTGCTTCTGTACCTGAAAGTCAAATTGGAAAGAAAGAAAAGCATGTGGCAACGTCAAAAGTTACTGAAGCAGAGAATATTCAAAGTGTTGAGATTCCGAAGGAACCAGAGGTGCAAAATGTTGAAGTACCTGAGGTTGAGGTTCAAAAGAAGACAGGTGGTGCTGATTATGTTGAAATCACAGGGTACAAAGCAGCTTTACCCCCACCACCACCTCCACCAAAAGATCAACTTATTCATGAAGCTCCTGAATCATCTCAACAAAAGAATACAGCTTTTGATAATCTATTTCGAGATCTTCCTCCTGCAACTGGAGTATACAGAGAAGATATTCCAGATGAAGATTACGATATGTTCAACAAAGAAGCTGTAAAAGAATTGACAAAGAAAGTTGCTAAACTAGAAAAAGAGAAAGAGAAAGCTAAAGCTGAAGCTGAGCGTGATGCTTTAAAGAAGCAGATTGAAGAGCTGATGAAATAAGTGATCAAATTAGAATGGTCCTGATAGATCAAGAGAAAAGTTAAAGAAGATGGAAAATGATGTTGAAGACAACACAAAGCTATTTGATGTCATGCAAGAAGAAATTTCTGATTTGAATAAAAAGCTAGCAAAGATGAACGATATCAATCAGACATTGAATCAGTTGATTAGTGAACTTCATGAAGCATCAGCAAATGAAATGAAAGCAATGAAGCTGGAGATGGAAGCCATGAAAGCTGATAAAGTGATGAAGGATAATCAGCTCAACATGTTATATGCTGTCATGGAAAGTCATCTGAAAATAGATGTTCATGCTGCCTTTAATGAGATTGAGGTTAAAAGAGCTGAGGAATGGAGAATTGAAAGAGAAAGGCGACTGGCTGAAGAAGCCACTCAGAAGAACAAAAGTGTTATTGAGGAAACTCAAGAAGCTGGTGGTTCTTCAAGCCAAGTAGATGTTGAAATGACTGAAGCTGAAGCAGATCCTCAGGGATTCGTGTTCGTTGGTGAGTCTTCTACTTTGTCCCTCGATCTTGATGATATCCTTCGCCGAGTTTGTGTTATTCAAAGGAAAAAGAAGGCGAAAGAAGTGTTGTTGTTGAAATGGAAAGATGAGGAAGAAGTAGAGGAAGAGATACACAATTTTGTTCTTATTGGTAAAGTGGTTTCAGTTCCTTACAATATTAAGGAGATTGTTTGCCAAATCAAAGTTAAAGAAAGGAGAAAAAAAGCTAAGATAGCTCGAGGAGAGACTGTTGATGATGATTCTGACAAAGAATTGTTTGGTGATGAAGAAGAAGATGAAGATGAAAATGACGATGATGACAAGTCTGATAAGAAAGATGATAAAGCCGATAAGAAGAATGTCACACCCCCAAAATCCACATGCGGAGTACCACCGCTTGGAGGCGTGACTGACCAGGATCCAGCCACCAATTATACTGAGCATTGATCAATGGTAAAAATATTCACCAGCCACGTTGGTGAATAAACATCACAGTTTAAAGTCTTAAATGTTTCAATTTGAATATTAGTTTAAGTAAGCAGCGGAAGCACAAACCAAACAGTTTTCAAAACAAGGTTCATAGTTTAAGGACTATTTAAAACCCAACACACGGGTTAAGACGACCACTACACATCCCCAAGCTGCAAGCTCCTGATTCACTGGTTACCTGCAAAGCATGCAGTAGGGTGTCAACAAAAATGTTGGCGAGTTCACAAGATGTCCAGTTTTAGCTTTTCAAAAGAAAATGTAGGTTGTTTAGGTAAAGCATTTATAATCACGTCATGGGGAGCTACCCCATATGAAAGCTACTAAACTTGAATTACCGAAACTATTGACGAGAAGATTTGATGCCCCAGGTCAATGTCTATCGTCATTGACCAAGATGCAAGGTCTACTAGTTCACGCCCGATCTCCCCCGGTCACGGTGTGAGGTTGTCAAACCTAATAGCGCTATCAACTAATAACCCGTTCGCCCCTGGCGATTAATCGGTACTATAAGCAGGGACTTTACATGATAGAGATTTGTTTAGTGTTGCTAGTTGTGATTTATAAATAATACCCAAATGTATCTCCCCCGGATGTAGTAGTACAAGAGTACCATTTGCATATTCCCCCAGAAATTATTAGTTTGAAAACATTCTTTAGTTTGTTCGTGTCCCTCCCTGGGACGCATGCTTTTAGTGTGTGAACTCACCTTGGGTTGCTCGGCAGTTTAGTTTACTCGGTTAAGTGTGCTGGTCACCAAGTCCTAATATGGTTATCGGTATAAGTCAGGCTCGGACACAAGTAATCACGTATATGGTACACGTATCTAACACATAGCACATAAATCATACTAGGGTATTGGGTCTGCCTTAATACTTGGGCAGTCAATCAGTAACATTCAATCCAGATAAGCAGTAACAGGGAAAACATGTAGCCCAAACGTTTAGATGCGGCCCAATAACGACAACAAGTACCCTGCTTGAGACAAGGTAGTCTCGAGTCGAGACCGAGAGGTCTCGAGTCGCAACCGAATGGTCTCGGTTTGTAGTGGGGTGGTTTCGAGTCACACAAGCTTGAGTCGCAACCTCAAATGTCTCGGATTTAGTCTCGAGTCGAGATCATGGGTTCTCGAGTCGAGACCTAGATGGTTTTGAGTCCTGGGATTCTGCTTTGAGTACTTGGACATGATCTCGAGTCGTGACTGCTGTGGTCTCGAGTTGTCATGAGTTGGTTTCGAGTCGTGACTGGCGGTCTCGACTTGCACACCTGATGACCGAGACCTTCTAGAACCTATCCGATTGTACTATCCAATAGAATTTCATATGCATGGTCTAGTGTACTATCCAATAGAAATTCCCTAAACATGTTTCTTTGTCTAACATTTGATTAAAATGGATCAAACACACAATATTTCAAATATTCATGTCATATTCAAACTGTTCTTCATATATTCAAGTTATCCATCATGCACATTCATTCAAAACAGACCCAAATTTCCTCATCCTAAATCTAGCACACTTGTAACTTTGAAAACATATCAGCAGGCTCACAATATTCTTGTGTCACATATGAATATCACCAAATCCTACACTATTTCATTCATCCAAAGCCATCAAGATTCATTCTTATTATCTTAAAGACTCAATGCAATATTTATCAACAAGTTCTATGTTAGCAATAACACCATAGATCATACAACTCCTACTCAATTTCATCCGAGGTTCATTTATTATCACACATTATCATACATCTAAACATTCACACAAGTAAACACTTTTAGCATGCGTTGTCATCTCATTTCGAGGGGAACCAACTAACCGATTGTTATATGACACAAAGGCGTGTAAGAAGGTGATGTAGTGAAGCCTCCGAGTGATGATCACAAGCTTGAACCGAGATCCTTGCTGTCGTCGGTTTGGTCCGAGAGGAAAGGAGAGGGGATGATATAGTTAGGGTTTTCTATAGAGAGAAAGGATGAGAGGGGAGAGAGAATGGATAAGGGAATGTTTGGGATTTGAGATGATGATTGTTCTTGCCAAAAGAGGAGATATCGGCTACATATGTGGGGTTTTATACCCATTCCGAACATGTGCACCCTAAGGGTTTCCGAGTGGGCTTAATGGGGGTGCAGCCCAACTATTTCGGGTCAGTCGAGGCCGGGTGGTCTCGAGTCGAGACCTTGCAGTCTCGGTTCTCCCATATTTATATTTATATATAATAACACACATGACACAATCAAAAGATCACATAACGCACAACAATAATTAACAGGTTCTCATTTAATATCATATATATATACACATAACACTCATTTAAGGAAGAAAGTTGGCTCGGGAAAACCCGAAGTGTCATATTATCCCCAAGTTTTAAGAACTTTCGTCCCGAAAGTTAAGGCAGCCACTGACAAGCTAGAATGAGCGAGAGCGTTTCAACGGGGTGTCACATCATCCCCCCGTTAGTTTGGAATTTCGTCCTGAAATTCGGTTGTAGCTTCAGTGCTGGGGGTTTTATTAGGGAACAGCTGGGGATACTTGTGCTTCATCTGGTCTTCCCGCTCCCAGGTAAACTCTGGGCCACGTCGCGGGTTCCAACGAACTCGTACGAGAGGTATCTGGCTACGCTTGAGGGTTTTGATCTCTCGATCCGTGATCTCAATCGGTTCCTCAGTAAAGTGTAGCTGTTCGTCAATAGTAAGTTCCTTGAAGGGAATGATGAGTGTTTCATCTGACAGACACTTCTTCAGATTAGACACGTGGAAGACGTTGTGCACAGCACTTAGTTCTTCGGGCAGATTCAATCTGTAAGCGACCTTACCGATCTTTTCGGTAATTTTGAATGGTCCGACATATCGTGGATTAAACTTGCCCCGTTTTCCAAAAGGAACCACACCCTTCCAGGGTGAGACTTTAAGTAGAGCCCGGTCACCAACCTAGAACTCTAGCGGTTTCCTATCCTTATCAGCGTAGCTCTTTTGACGGTCACGAGCTGCCGCCATGCGTTGCCTAATCTGGGCAATCTTTTCTGTAGTGTCTACTACATGTTCCGGGCCTGTGATCTGGCTGTCACCAACCTCCGCCCAGCAGAGAGGCGATCGGCATTTACGACCGTACAATGCCTCAAAGGGTACTACCTGAATGCTGGCGTGGTAGCTGTTGTTGTAGGAAAATTCCACTAACGGTAGGTGCTTCTCCCAATTCTTACCAAAATCGATCACACATGCCCTAAGCATGTCTTCGAGGGTTTGGATGGTGCGTTCAGATTGCCCATCCGTTTACGGATGGTAGGCGGTGCTCATGTCTAAACGTGAGCCAAAAGATTTGTGCATAGCTTGCCACAACTCAGAAGTAAAACGCGCGTCTCGATCGGAAATAATAGAGGTTGGCACTCCGTGCTTCGAAACCACTTCCTTTAAGTATACATCTGCTAAGGTAGAGAACTTGTCTGTTTCTTTAATAGCCAAAAAGTGGGCAGATTTAGTTAATCGATCCACTATCACCCAGATGGTGTCATTTCCGCGTTGAGACCTAGGCAAGCCGGTAACAAAATCCATGGAAATTTGCTCCCATTTCCACTGTGGGATCTCTGGTTGTTGGAGTAGGCCTGATGGTTTCTGATACTCTGCCTTGACTCTTGCACAAGTTAAACATTTTCTGACATAGGTTGCTATGTGGGCTTTCATGCCAGGCCACCAATAGGTAGTCCTTAAGTCGTGGTACATCTTATCTGAACCCGGATGTACTGAGTAACGGGACTTATGGGCTTCATCCATCACAAGCTCGCGCAAATTCCCATAAAGTGGGACCCATATACGCCCGTTTACGTAGTAAGCACCATCTTCTTTTTGTTCTAAACGTTGTTTCGATCCTCGTAGGGACTCAGCCCTGATGTTCTCGGCTTTCAATGCTTCAGCCTGAGCATTTCAGATCTAATTGGGGAGGTTCGAGTGGATGGTGAGCTGTAAGGCACGAACATGCTTGGGTTTTGTCTCTTTTCTGCTGAGGGCATCGGCTACCACATTAGCCTTTCCTGGATGATATTTAATTGCACACTCATAGTCATTTAGGAGTTCCACCCATCGGTGTTGCCGCATATTCAACTCCTTTTGTTCCATTATGTGCTGGAGACTCTTGTGATCAGTGTAAATCGTGCACTTGGTGCCGTACAAGTAGTGTCTCCAAAGCTTGAGCGCGAAGACCACAGCTCCAAATTCTAAGTCATGCATCGTGTAGTTCCGTTCATGGATCTTGAGTTGTCGCGAAGCGTAAGCAATAACCTTCTCGCGTTGCATCAACACGCAACCAAGCCCTTGAATAGAAGCATCGCAGTAAACAACAAAGTCGTCGGTACCTTCAGGTAAGGAAAGAATAGGAGCACTACAAAGGTTCTTCTTTAGTTCCTGGAAAGCAGATTCCTGAGCATCACTCCACTTGTAAGCAACACCCTTCTGAGTGAGGGTCGTAAGTGGTTGAGCGATCTTAGAAAATCCCTTGATAAATCTTCGATAGTATCCTGCCAATCCCAAGAATCGGCGGACTTCGGTCGGAGTCTTAGGTACAGGCCAATTCTTAATGGATTCGACCTTAGCGGGGTAAACATGAATCCCTTCCTGATTGACGATGTGCCCAAGGAAATGGACTTCTCTAAGCCATAAATCACATTTCGAGAATTTGGCGTACAGTTGCTCATTGCGAAGGAGTTCGAGAATGAGACGAAGGTGTTGTTCATGCTCCTCTTGACTCTTCGAGTAGATTAAGATGTCGTCGATAAACACAATTACGAACTTGTCGAGGTAGGGTTTGCATACTCGGTTCATGAGATCCATGAAGATCGCAGGTGTGTTGGTCATTCCGAAAGGCATAACAAGGAATTCGTAGTGACCATAGCGGGTTCTGAAAGCAGTCTTAGAGATGTCCTTATCACGGACTCTCAGCTGGTGATAGCCCGATCGTAGATCGATCTTGGAATAGTAGCTCGACCCTTGCAGCTGGTCGAACAGATCGTCGATACGGGGAAGTGGTAACGATTCTTGATGGTAACCTTGTTCAGTTCACGGTAATCAATGCACATTCGGAATGTGCCATCCTTCTTCTTGACAAAGAGCACTGGAGCTCCCCAGGGTGATGAGCTAGGACGGATAAAACCTTTGTCCAAGAGCTCTTGTAGTTGAGTAGAAAGTTCCTTGAGTTCCGCGGGGGCTAGTCGATAAGGTGCACGAGCTATAGGTGCTGCTCCGGGAGCTAGTTCGATTTGAAATTCGACCTGACAGTGAGGAGGGAGTCCAGGTAGTTCCTCCGGGAATACCTCAGGATAGTCGCGTACAACTGGAAAATCTTCAATCCTGTTTTCCTTTTTCTGTGAGTCGGCAACGAGTGCTAAGATAGCGGTGTGCCCCTTTCGTAGACACTTCTGGGCCTTTAAGAATGAAATGATGCCTGTGACTTCTCCGCTCTTGTCGCCTTGAACTATAAGAGGTTTGCCAGGGGGACGGGGAATACGAATAGCTTTCTCTTGGCAGAGGATTTCAGCTCGATGTTTGGATAACCAATCCATACCAATGATGACGTCGAAGCTTCCAAGAATGATGGGGAAGAGATCGATACGGAAGGTCTGACCAGACAATTCTAATTTGCAGTTACGTATTACGTGTGAGGCCTCGAGGTTTCTACCATTAGCTATTTCAACGATGTGCTTAGAGCTTAGCGGCGTAAGAGTGGACTTAAGTTTCTTACTAATACGTAGGGATACATAACTAGCATCTGCTCCAGAATCAAACAATACAGAAACATAACGATCATTAAGTAGGAACTTACCCGCTACAACGTTGGGGTCATTCCTCGCTTCTCCAGCTCCAATCACAAAAGCCCTTCCTCTTGCACCATTCCCAGCATTGTTGGCGTTGTTGTTGTTATTCCCCGCACCCTGATTGGGGTTATTCTGGTTTAACTGGGGACAATTCTTCTTAATGTTCCCCTCGGCTCCGCACTGGAAACAACCCTTGATGTTCCCATGATGCTGCTGTTGCTGTGATTGATTCTGCCTTGCGGGATGAGGGCTCCTACAATCCTTGGCCTCATGTCCCATCTTGTTGCACCGCTGGCACTTGTTCTTCGCACAGGGCCCATTGTGATGTCGATTGCACTTGTTACATTTGGGAGATGGCCCTGATAGCCGCCCTGCTGCTGAGGGCCCTTGTAGTTTTCAGTTTTCCTTTGCTGAGCCGGGGCCTGAGTAGAGTTAGCATCCTTACCCTGGTTTCCGTCCCACTTTCTTTTGTTGTCATTAGAAGTTCCAGCAGTAGCACTGATCCTTTTGGGCAGCTTGCCCTCCTCCACAGCCTGATTGGTGAGTTTGTGAGCAAGACGGACCACGGGCTGTATGGTATTGAGGTTGGCTGAGGTTACATGGATCCGGATTTCTGGGACCAAACCTTTGATGTACAATTCGATCCTTCGATACATAGGTCGGGACATGTTTGGGCAAAGTGCAGCATAGTCGTTGGACTGCTTGGTGTAGGTCTCAATCTCTGATCCAACCATCTTGAGCTCATAGTACTCGTTCTCGAGTTTGTGGATGTCATCCCTGTGACAGTACTCCTCTTTGATCATGTCTTTGAAATCTTCCCATGCAGTTCCAGACCAAGCATCTGAATCTGTGCTTTCCACCATGAAAGCGCGTTTCCTTCAAGCGTACCAGTCGCGAACTTAACCCAGTTAGCAGGGGGACACTCGCAGATAGCAAAGACAGCTTCGGCCTTTTCAATCCAGTGGAGAAGGCCTATGGCACCCTAAGTGCCGTTGAAAGGGAGAGGCTTGCCATCCATGAAAGTTTTGAAAGTACAAACACGTGGCTGTGCAGGCGCAGGCTGACCTGTTGTGAGAAGTGGAGCGAATAGGTTTAGAGGTGAAAAGACGATGTGGGGGGTAGGATCTAAACATCCTAAAGTAACGAGCTTACCTCCAGGGTGAGCTGCGAAAGCTGCAGCCACCGTGTTGAGCAAGTTGGTGAACTGAGCCTGAGTCATGTTAACGTTTCCCCTTCCGCGTCCACTCATTGTCTTCATAACCAGAAAACACAGTATGAGTGTGATGTAGTAATGTAGCGAGAATGAGATAGAAGAGAAATGTGTATCTATCTAATTAGGCACACTAGCATGTATAGTAGGGCAGTCAACATAAGATAAACAAGCAAGTAAACATAAGCCCGAGCTATGAGGTCTAATATGCTGAGTCTTGCCCTTGGAGTGTAGTGTCGTCACGAGTCACGGGTTATAGTCTGGTTTTCTCAAAAAGACCCTTCTTTTTAAAACCAAGTTCACTATAACCAATGGCTCTGATACCAATCTGTCACACCCCCAAAATCCACATGCGGAGTACCACCGCTTGGAGGCGTGACTGACCAGGATCCAGCCACCAATTATACTGAGCATTGATCAATGATAAAAATATTCACCAGCCACGTTGGTGAATAAACATCACAGTTTAAAGTCTTAAATGTTTCAATTTGAATATTAGTTTAAGTAAGCAGCGGAAGCACAAACCAAACAGTTTTCAAAACAAGGTTCATAGTTTAAGGATTATTTAAAACCCAACACACGGGTTAAGACGACCACTACACATCCCCAAGCTGCAAGCTCCTGATTCACTGGTTACCTGCAAAGCATGCAGTAGGGTGTCAACAAAAATGTTGGCGAGTTCACAAGATGTCCAGTTTTAGCTTTTCAAAAGAAAATGTAGGTTGTTTAGGTAAAGCATTTATAATCACGTCATGGGGAGCTACCCCATATGAAAGCTACTAAACTTGAATTACCGAAACTATTGATGAGAAGATTTGGTGCCCCAGGTCAATGTCTATCGTCATTGACCAAGATGCAAGGTCTACTAGTTCACGCCCGATCTCCCCCGGTCACGGTGTGAGGTTGTCAAACCTAATAGCGCTATCAACTAATAACCCGTTCGCCCCCGGCGATTAATCGGTACTATAAGCAGGGACTTTACATGATAGAGATTTGTTTAGTGTTGCTAGTTGTGATTTATAAATAATACCCAAATGTATCTCCCCCGGATGTAGTAGTACAAGAGTACCATTTGCATATTCCCCCGGAAATTATTAGTTTGAAAACATTCTTTAGTTTGTTCGTGTCCCTCCCTGGGACGCATGCTTTTAGTGTGTGAACTCACCTTGGGTTGCTCGGCAGTTTAGTTTACTCGGTTAAGTGTGCTGGTCACCAAGTCCTAATATGGTTATCGGTATAAGTCAGGCTCGGACACAAGTAATCACGTATATGGTACACGTATCTAACACATAGCACACAAATCATACAAGGGTATTGGGTCTGCCTTAATACTTGGGTAGTCAATCAGTAACATTCAATCCAGATAAACAGTAACAGGGAAAACATGTAGCCCAAACGTTTAGATGCGGCCCAATAACGACAACAAGTACCCTGCTTGAGACAAGGTGGTCTCGAGTCGAGACCGAGAGGTCTCGAGTCGCAACCGAATGGTCTCGGTTTGTAGTGGGGTGGTTTCGAGTCACACAAGCTTGAGTCGCAACCTCAAATGTCTCGGATTTAGTCTCGAGTCGTGATCATGGGTTCTCGAGTCGAGACCTAGATGGTCTCGAGTCCTGGGAGTCTGCTTTGAGTACTTGGACATGATCTCGAGTCGTGACTACTGTGGTCTCGAGTTGTCATGAGTTGGTTTCGAGTCGAGACTGGCGGTCTCGACTTGCACAGCTGATGACCGAGACCTTCTAGAACCTATCCGATTGTACTATCCAATAGAATTTCATATGCATGGTCTAGTGTACTATCCAATAGAAATTCCCTAAACATGTTTCTTTGTCTAACATTTGATTAAAATGGATCAAACACACAATATTTCAAATATTCATGTCATATTCAAACTGTTCTTCATATATTCAAGTTATCCATCATGCACATTCATTCAAAACAGACCCAAATTTCCTCATCCTAAATCTAGCACACTTGTAACTTTGAAAACATATCAGCAGGCTCACAATATTCTTGTGTCACATATGAATATCACCAAATCCTACACTATTTCATTCATCCAAAGCCATCAAGATTCATTCTTATTATCTTAAAGACTCAATGCAATATTTATCAACAAGTTCTATGTTAGCAATAACACCATAGATCATACAACTCCTACTCAATTTCATCCGAGGTTCATTTATTATCACACATTATCATACATCTAAACATTCACACAAGTAAACACTTTTTGCATGCGTTGTCATCTCATTTCGAGGGGAACCAACTAACCGATTGTTATGTGACACAAAGGCGTGTAAGAAGGTGATGTAATGAAGCCTCCGAGTGATGATCACAAGCTTGAACCGAGATCCTTGCTGTCGTTGGTTTGGTCCGAGAGGAAAGGAGAGGGGATGATATAGTTAGGGTTTTCTAGAGAGATAAAGGATGAGAGTGGAGAGAGAATGGATAAGGGAATGTTTGGGATTTGAGATGATGATTGTTCTTGCCAAAAGAGGAGATATCGGCTACATATGTGGGGTTTTATACCCATTCCGAACATGTGCACCCTAAGGGTTTCCGAGTGGGCTTAATGGGGGTGCAGCCCAACTATTTCGGGTCAGTCGAGGCCGGGTGGTCTCGAGTCGAGACCTTGCAGTCTCGGTTCTCCCATATTTATATTTATATATAATAACACACATGACACAATCAAAAGATCACATAACGCACAACAATAATTAACAGGTTCTCATTTAATATCATATATATATACACATAACACTCATTTAAGGAAGAAAGTTGGCTCGGGAAAACCCGAAGTGTCACATTATCCCCAAGTTTTAAGAACTTTCGTCCCGAAAGTTAAGGCAGCCACTGACAAGCTAGAATGAGCGAGAGCGTTTCAACGGGGTGTCACAAAGAATGATGATGATGATTAAGGTTCTTCTGGGTTGCTGGTTGAGAATCCTAATGTTGAGAAGAGAATTGAAGATTTTCTGAATGATGAGATAAACGAACAAGAGGATGATGATCATCAAGAAGCCTCTACATCTAGAAAGCAACATGCCGACCATGTATTCCTAACTCAACTGACTGTCATTTATTTGAATGATCAAAATACGGGGGAGATAGAGGTGCCACGATCAAGGGCGGAAATGTTGGAAGAACTGGGGTTAGATGATGGGAAGTTCAAGTTTGACATTGAAGATGAAATCCCTGCATCTACAGAAATAGAATTTGAGTCTAGGTATGCTCAGGAAGCTGATATCTACAATAATGTGATTGTTGAAGATGCTTCAGACTCATCTGATGAAGAAACTGATTATCATTATTCTGGAATTGATGAAACATTTCCTTCTTTGGCGGAAATGTTCAAGGATCGAAATGAAGATGAGATCAGAAGAAAGATAGTGGAGAAGGTTTCAACTGAAGGTGCTCCAAAGACAATCCCAAGAGAAAATCTGGCTGATGAGAGAAAAAAGTGGTTTAAAGTAATGCCGAAGGAGAGAAAGTCTCTTAGGGCACTTCAGTACTTCACGCACAACAAAGACATCTCATGGGGTGACATCTTATCATGGGGATATCTAGAAGATCTACAGGTTTATGAAATCCGACGTGAGCAAGGTGTTTAGTATTTTGAATTTCTGTCGAATATCAAAACACTTCCATGGTGGGATGTTGATAAACTCGTGCAGACGAAGAATATAAAGCAATTTTATTATGGTTTGGAAGTGAAAGTGCATGATCAACATTTGTGGGATTATATAAAGCAGCAGGCCAAGGTTGGATATCCTGACTGGAAGCCTCAACGACCAAAGCAAATTGTCACAATGTTGGAGAACGGAGAAAAAGATATAACGCTAGATATCAAGCCTCCAAGATGTTTGAAGAATATGCCTCTTAGAGCTATTGAGCAAGATTTTCATGATTTATTTGAAGGCTGGCTGTACAATGAAACAACAGCTGAGGCAGTAATATCATTGTTCGACAAGTCCACCGGAAAGTCACGAAGAATCAGCATTCTGGATCCTATGTGGCTTGTTAACTGCTCGAAGAAAGACATCGACTACTTGTTCTATAACAAGATAGTGTATGAGAAAAGAGACAAAGAACAAGCGTTGCAGTATCAAAGGATCGTGGATGTGTGTTTTGCTCAAGACATCAACTCAGGAAGGTATTGGAAGACGAAATGGAGAGATCTTTAGATTGATGAACTCCTGAAAAAGTACAAGCGCAACCAAAAGTTTAAAGAGATTGTTGAGAGAGCAGCTGTACTGGGCAAGCGCAAGATGGGAATGCCACCACCAACGAATCAAACGCCAATCGAGAAAGAAGAAAACAAGATTCCCAAGTGGGACCGGAAGCGTGATGGTGATCCGGTATACAGGAAATGGTGGATCGAGGAAGGAAAGCTCATAAGGCAAAGAATGTTAGAAGAAAGAGCCGAAAAGAGAAGACAGAGGGCCAAAGATCGAAGGCGTAACAGGAAAGAATGAATACTATGCTGGAAGGACCTGCAGCTACATCCGAGCGGGAGTCTGTTAGTTCATACGTCTGTAGCTTCCGTCATTATTTAGTCGTATTTTGTATGTTTATGTCCTTTGTGAACAATTATGTATGTATGTATGTACGTAGTATGATAACTCAGGAAATGGGATTGGATTGTAAAAGTGTTGACTTTTAGTTGACGTGTGTCACTCGATCGGATGGGCCATCCGATCGGACAGCACTGTCATCCGATCAGACAGCAGCCCTGCCATCCGATAGGACAACACTTAGTAGTCTCCTGAGTTGCCTATAAATACCCGGTCAGGGTATGTCATTTAGAACTTTTGCTGATTCTGTGGGTGTACTCTGTCAAGTCTGACTTCTACCGGCACTTGTGTACTTTCAGAGCATCTTAATAGAAAAATCAGACTATGTTTAAATGTTGAATACTTTGTCGTACTTCTGTGACTTGATCCAATGGATTCCGTACATTGATCAAGGTTGATTCGTCTACGTTTGCGTCAATCAGATCCTGTGCAAAGGGACCTAACAAAATTGCATTTTTTGAAAACATGTATAATGACTGTATGATACCTTTCTCGTATAATCGTGCGTATGTCAAACAGAATGTCTCGTCCTAATGATGAACCTCTCACTATTCATGGTGGCAAGAGTGGTGATGTTGTGGGCATCATCTTGTTCATTAAGGGCCAGAAGTCTTTGCGAAAGGGCCACACTGCCATTCTAGCCCCCGTCACCAACACTCAAGTTGAAGATAAGAAGATTGAAGACATCCCGATTGTACACAACTTTCCTGAGGTATTTCCTGAGGAATTACCTGGTCTTCCGCCTCATCGTCAAATCGAATTTCAAATCGAGCTAACTCCTAGAGTGGTACCTAAAGCTCGTGCACCATACCGTCTAGCCCCATCTTAATTGGGAGAATTGTCCACACAACCACATGAGTTACTGGACAAGGGTTTTACTCATCCTAGCTCATCGCCCTAAGGAGCCCCCGTATTGTTTGTTAAGAAGAAAGACGGTACCTTCCGTATGTGCATAGACTACCGCGAACGCAACAAGGTGACCGAGAAGAATCGTTATCCACTTCCACATATCAATGACTTGTTCGACCAGTTGCAAGGGTCGAGCTTCTATTCTAAGATTGATCTGAGATTAGGCTATCATCAGCTGAGAGTCCGAGACGAAGACATCTCTAAGACAACATTCATGACTCATTACAGACACTATGAGTTTCTGGTAATGCCTTTGGGGTTGACAAACGCACCTGCGGTTTTCATGGATCTCATGAACCGAGTGTGCAAACCATACTTGGACAAGTTCATTATTGCTTTCATTGACGACATCCTGATTTATTTTAAGAGTTAGGAGGAACATGAGCAGAATCTGCGCCTTATTCTGGAACTCCTACGAAACGAGCAACTCTATGCTAAATTCTCGAAATGTGACTTCTAGCTTCATGAAGTCCATTTCCTAGGCCCCATAGTCAATAAAGATGGGATTCACGTCGAACCATCCAAGATTGGCTCGGTCAAGAACTAGCCTGCACCTCGAACTCCAACGGAAATCCGTCAATTCTTGGGATTGGTGGGCTACTACCGAAGGTTTATCAAGGATTTCTCGAAGATTACGCAGCCTCTTACTTCACTAACTCAGAAGGGTGTCACCTACCGGTGGGGTGATGCTCAGGAATCCATGTTTCAACAATTGAAGGTGAAACTTTGTAGTGCACCCATTCTTTCATTATCTGAGGGCACAGAAGACTTCGTTGTTTATTGTGACGCGTCAATCCAAGGACTTGGTGGTGTATTGATGCAACGTGGGAAAGTTATTGCTTACGCATCACGCCAACTCAAGGTACACAAAAAGAACTACACTACCTACGATCTGGAGTTGGGGGCAGTAGTGTTTGCACTCAAAGATATGGAGACAATACTTGAATGGTACCAAGTGCACCATCTACACCGATCACAAGAGTCTACGGCATATCTTCGATCAGAAGGAGTTGAACATGCGACATCGTTGATGGGTCAAACTCCTAAACGACTACGAGCACAGAATCAAGTATCATCCAGGCAAGGCCAACGTTGTGGCCGATGCCCTCAGTCGTAAGGAAACCAAACCTAAGTGTGTACGTGCATTGCAGCTTACAATTCACTCCAGTCTTCCTACCCAGATTCGTGACGCTCAGATTGAAGCACTAAAGGAAGAAAACCTCAAAGTTGAGTCCCTACGGGGAATGGAAAAGAAACTTGTACGCAAGGAAGGTGGTACCTATTACTTCATGGAATGAATTTGGGTTCTGTCCTATGGAAACCTATGAGAGCTAGTGATGGATGAAGCACACAAGTCTCGTTACTCGGTGCACCTTGGTTCTGACAAGATATACCAAGATCTCAAGACTCTGTACTGGTGGCCCCACATGAAAGCTAACATAGCGACCAATGTTAGTAAATGCTTGACCTGTGCTAGGGTTAAGGTTGAATACCAGAAGCCATCAAGACTACTCCAACAACCAGAGATCCCAACATGGAAATGGGAGCAAATTTCCATGGATTTCGTCACTGGCTTACCTAGATCTCAGCGAGGATACGGCACCATCTGGGTGATCGTGGATCAACTAACCAAGTCTGCACACTTTCTGGCAATCAAGGAAACTGACAAGGTTTCTGCACTCGCAGAAATCCATTTGAAGGAAGCAGTTGCTAGGCACGGAGTGCCAACTTCTATCATTTCTGATCGAGACCTACGCTTTGCATCTGATTTGTGGCAGGCGATGCACATACCTCGACTCCTAACCATTTTAAGAGACCAACTGAGCAATCGAAGGTGAGTTCACACTTTTCTTAAAAGCATGTGATTCCAAGTGGTTTGGGAATGGGTTAGACAACGACAACCATCTCCCTTGGGTGGGATACAACCTGTGTACTCTCCTTGGGTAGAATACATACTACTGTCCTCCTAGGTGAAGGACGACAACCGTTATAATACATGTCTTAAGCATACTAGACAACAACTCTATCTTAAAGTCGCCAGTCATTTTATATCGACTTAGTCATCGGGCCAATGGCGAACGGGTTATTAGTTAAATAGCGCTATTAGGTTTGACAAGCCTTACACCGTGCCGCAGAGGACGGGAGTGGACTAATATACTTGGGCACTTAGTCAATGATGATAGACATTGACATGGGCCACTCAACATAACTTCAGTCAGTAGTCGATATGGTACGGGTCAAGTGGTTTAAACAGTGGGGTAGCTCCCCATGGCATGTTTTATAAAGAACAAGGAGCTTAACAACTTATGGTTTTTGGAACAACATTAAAACAGACAACCAACTGTGAACTCGCCAACTTTTTGTTGACACACTACTGTATGCTTTGCAGGTCGTTAGGTACATGGCTGGAGCTTGCACGAGGAGTGGATGTTGTGGCAAGGAACCAACTGTTGGGTTCCTAATAATAAACTTTATGCTTCCGCTAACACTTAAACTTGGTTTTGGAATATTGTTTTGTGAACACTATTCAGTATGATTGGTGGTATGATCCTGGTCAGTCACACACCTCGTGGTATTAATCCGCTTGTGGATTTCTAAGGGTGTGACATTACCACTAGCTCTTGTGGCGAGGGATGTGGCAAGAACAAGAAGAAGATGAAGAAGAATGGGTGGATAAAAGCTCCTAGTGAAGGTCCTTCCACTTCTTTTGCTTCAAGCCTTATTAGATCATCTTCTATCACCTTTGTAACACCTTAGATTTGCTTGAATGATGAAGAAAATGGTGGATGTGTGTGTGTGTAAGTGTGGCTGAGAGTTGGGAGAGGAGGGAGGAAAGAGAGAGTTTTGAAAATGTTGAAACGATAATGTGTTCTTCAACCTTTAGATTGTGTTTCTTATATCCACCAACACACTTTTAACCACAAGGTTTCATGTCCCATATCTTGCACACATTTGAATATTTTAATGGGGAAAGGGTGTGGGCCACCCTTGGGGCCGGTTAGAAGGGGGGTTAAGTGTAAAATTTGGGAAAGTTGTGGGTTAAAGATGTAACTTAGAAGGTTAAATGTGAAGTTAAGTGTGTTTAAGTGTTTTTATGATTTTAAGGTGTTATATCACCATAACTAGCTTTAAAACATAAAAACTAGGTTTCTAGTCTATTTTTGATGTTTTGGGTAGTGTTCGGTTAATCGTTTGGTTGTCGGTTCGTTAAAGTGCCAAGTTGTGAATTTTACAAGGTATGAGGTACCTTTTGTGACAGTTTTCATTCCCAACACCTTACAAATTATTCTGGACACTTAAACATTAATTCTGCATGTTATTTTGGTGTTAAAATACTGATTTTTTTGTTGAATTTTGTAGAATTCTGCATTTAAAGGGCGTTTCAGGCAGTTTTTATAGCTTATTTTAGCTTCCGGAAAGTGTTTAGGTTAACCCTTGTTCACATACTTGGGTTTTAATGTATTTTTTATGTTGGACCTACATCTAGGCCCTAAATCTATCGTTTAACTGCATGCTGAAGCTGTGCGGTCACAGCTATCTTTCCGGTGAGTTTACTAATCGTTTCGACGCAACGCTTAATGTATTACACAATGCGATAAATAAGGTATGAAACATGCATGAATTCATATGTAAAACAAGTAAGCATATAATGTTAACGTTTAAACACATAATTGCAGGAAATAAATAATTATTCAAATAGTACGAAAATTACCGGTTTTGTGCCAGTTGTCACAATCGCTAACAACCCAGGTGGCACCAATATCTTCTTGCTGCTGTCTGATGACTCATTGTTTTTTTCGATCTGGTTTATTGTTTTGGGTCGTGTCTCATACGCGTACCACTTTTCTACATACAAACGTATAGGCTCATGAACTAATTATGTATATACTGTCTATATATATGCATTTCAAATCATGATGTATTAAAATGAAGAATTGTCACACCCCGACCGCGTTAAAACAACGAAACCGTGGCGGAAACGTCGGGGAGTGTTGTAACAGAATCATCATTTCACAACCATGGATTCAAAAGGTTTCGTTTTATTGACTCATTAAGTAATTTACATTGTCTTAACATAAACAAATAAGTTACATATCAACTATCATTGTTATTATGTCACTAAGGCCTCGTCCAGATCCTACGTAAACATGCATCCTAGCATTCAACATCATTCAATCACCACCTGAAACATATGTAAAAACAAAGTCAACAAAGAAATGCTGGCGAGCACATAGGTTTTATAAGAGTGTCAGATTCATGGCTCGTTTATATGTTGCAATACTTCTTTAAAACCTTGTTTTTGAAAAGTGTATAGTATCGCAACATAATTAACCAGCTCAAATCAAGTGGGTTATAATTTATAAAATCTCGTAGCCATGACTCTTAAACCCAAAACATTTGTTTTAGTAAACCAAATTGTAAAACATCTCATAAAAACTCGTTAATAAAACTCGTATGGTTTATATCCTTTCGAAAACATCGTTGTGTGACATCGTTTCAAAATCGTTTACCCAAGTGAACTAAATAACGCCACGGTTTGTAACATGATGAAAACACTTATATTTAAGAAGTACCAACGGCGTATCTACCATGTTTTCACCACATTACACCCGTCCCATTATCTAAACACTAACCAAAAACCAATCGTTTGTTCAATTCGTTTAACTCGTTTTAAGTCGTTCCAAAATCGTTTAACTCGTTTTAATTGTGAAAACTACTTTTAGTCGTCTCGATAATAACATCCAAACCTTCGTGACTCGACTATCTTGCTTCTCGTATTAACAAACCAACAAAGGGTAAGTTAACTATCACAGATTCAGTCGTTACCCACATAACCCCCACACATAACCATGGGTGTAGTCTGATAACGGGATTTGTCAGATCCTATGGTACCATAACCTAATACTGGTCGGCTTGATCAATGATAATGAATGTCATTCGTTATGTAAATACGTCCAACAAGTTTGTTCACATTATCGAAATCGTTATTAATTTTGTATAAACCATATCAATCGTTTTTGAAACCATCGTTAAAACCTCGAAAACATTTAGCACATATGAATCACTCCAAAACAATTGAAAATAGTAAAATAGGGGATCTATGTACTCACATGAAGTGCAAAGTATCCTCAATCTAAAGAACTCAACAAGCTCAAACAAGGAAATCAAGCAACACCTAGAAATTGGATCACTAGATAGATAAATCGACACCTAAATCGGAAGATCGGATAGAATGAAGGTTCGTAAACCAAATGAGTATTGAAACTCATGGGATATGGTTTAACAAAGCCTACATCCTAAATCGGAACCTAACCCAAGTGCTTTTGACCCATTACGACCCATTAAGGTAGCTTACGCTACTTTAACGCATCATGCATGCAAATGCGCGTTCGAGACGCCTAACTAGTCCTATGACAAGTATTATATGCCTAAACATGGTTAAATAAGTTGTATAATTAGTTAACGACAAAAGTTTAGGTTACATATGCTTAAAATCCAATTATGCATAAAAAGGGCATTTTGGTCATTTACCTAAGGCATATAAACTACCTATCATACAACTAATTAAACTAACTGACCATAAGGTATAACCTCAGAAGGTTATTCCCTATACAACTATGGTCACTAAACATGCTTGGTCGGATCCTAAAGATCGACCAAACGGGTCTAGTTCGAAAGTCTAAGCGGTTGTTTAGACCGCTTGACTTACGACTCTACACAAGCATTAAACTAAAAGTGACGAGCTAAACATGTTAAAACATGTTTAGTTAGGTTAGAAAACAGATTTTGACATCAAAACAAGGTGTTTTGATACCCAAGAGTAGTTTGGTTACAAAATACGCATAAATACGTATTTTGACCGAAACTACGACTCGTCACTACGCCTAGTCAACGTGGTAATCAGTAGGTATAGTCACAAGGGACTATAACCATCGTGATTACGCTCACGTTGCAAAGTTCAAACAAACTTTGTGTTGACCGTTGACTGGTCAAAGCTGAAAGTTAAACGCTGTGTGACTTTCATGCTTGAAATACAAGAACAAGCATGAAGAAGACTTACAAAGGGTCCAAGCAAGGATGTTTTGATTCAAAATTACTCAGGTATGAGGTGTTAAACCTCAACTTAGAGCTGAAATTGAATCAAAGTGTGAAGAACCCAAATGAGAAACCTTTCTATTTATAGGAAGTTAGGATCAATTGGATCATTCCAAGTGTTAGGAGGGTGTAATCTTGGCCAGACATGTGGGAATATGGTATTAGAATACAATGGGAGTCGAAAACCAGCTCCAGGTATTGAAAACATTGCATAAACAACCCTGAATTTCGACCAGAATGCTGAAACTAAACTTTCTGTCTGATCTGTTGTCATGCCCCGAGTAAGGATAGGCCTCACCTTACGGGGCCCGCCTAGCAATCTTTCCAGAAATGTAAAAACAGGCCCCTGCACTTGTAAAACTTGCATTTTGACTCATTTTGACACTTTCAAGCCCTGTTAACCCCATTTCAAGGCTCTAAAATGAGGTTAAAGTATAGGTAACTCAAAAAATGCTCAAAAACATCTCGGATGTCGGCTCGTTTGGTCGTACGGTTGCGTTATTCAGTTAATTACGACGAAAGTCATAACGGACGCAAAAACGATCCAAATTAAGCGACAAATGGAATTTTATCATGCCAATCACTAAAATAAAATATTTTAATGATTACATAAATTTTTGGATGTCCGGATATATTCAGAACGTAAGATATGCGCGAAAATGCAAACTTATGCACTTTTTAACGCTTTTAGTCCCTATCGATCAATAAAGTTTATTTTTGCGCACCAAACACCTCAAAGCCTATATCTAAGCTATGTGAAGGATATTTAGGGCATGTTTAACTTATAATCAAGTTCTGGAATGTTCGTTACTATACAAATCAGTATAGTTTCGCAGTTTGACACAAATAGTCCCTTCGATCGAACAAACTCGATTTCAACACACCAAACCATCCATAACTTATTTCTAAGTTATCTAAAGGTTATTTAAGGTATGTTAAGCCTATGTCACAATTCCAGAGTGTTTGTCGCGTTAAACTGACTGCGTTTACGCACCAGTTTGCGTATAACCTTCCAGAAAGCGATTTAAAGCTTGAAATCAGAATCGAATCAAATCGTAAAATCATCAAACACAAAAGTACACTTAATAACACCAAAACACATATAATAACACCCAAAAACATTGCTTTATTAATAATCAACATTGTTTTACATTATACATCGATTACAGAACACAGTTGTCACAGTCTCCCCTACTTTAGGAAATTTCGTCCCGAAATTTTATTTAGAGGAAAGTTGTGAAAACAAATGCGGATATTTCTCCTTCATTTGGTCCTCACATTCCCAAGTAAACTCTGGGCCACGTTTGGACTCCCAACGAACTTTGACCAATCGAATCCGTTTGTTCTTCAACTGTTTGACTGCACGGTCCATTATCTCCATAGGTTTCTCGACAAAGTGCATCGTTTCGTCGATTTGAATCTCGTAGAGAGGAATGTGAAGATCAGCATCAGCTAAACACTTTCGCAAATTGGACACGTGAAAATTCGGATGAATATTTCCAAGCTCTGGAGGTAGCTCTAGTCGGTAGGCAACCTTTCCAATTCTTTCAACAATCTTAAATGGTCCAACATATAGTGGTGCAAGTTTTCCTTTCTTTCCAAATCTCACCACCCCCTTCCAAGGAGATACCTTGAGTAGGACACGGTCTCCTACTTGAAATTCTAAGGGTTTGCATCGCATATCCGCATAACTCTTTTGCCGGCTTCTAGCTGTCACAAGATTATCGCGAATTTTCTTGATTTTGTTTGTTGTTTCCAGAATGAGCTCAGGTCCAGTAAGCTGAGCTTCACCGATATCATTCCAATAGACAGGTGAATGACATTTTGATCGTATAAAGCTTCGAACGGTGCCATATTAATGCTAGCATGATAACTATTGTTGTAAGAGAACTCTATCAATGGCAGATGAGAATCCTAATTACCGCCAAAGTCTATCACGCATGCTCTAAGCATATCCTCCAAAGTTTGAATCTTCCTCTCAGATTGTCCATCTGTTTGGGGATGATAAGCAGTGCTTAGATTTAGTTGGGTTCCCAAAGCTGATTGCATGGTCTTCCAAAAATGAGATGAAAATCGAGCATCACGATCAGATATGATATCCAAAGGAACACCATGTCGAGATACAATATCATCAACATAAATCTTTGCAAGTTTATCAGCAAATAGATCCTCGCGAATCGGAATAAAATGAGCTGACTTCGTTAATCGATCGATAATAACCCATATAGCATCGTGACCTTTAGATGTACGTGGTAAATTAGTGATGAGATCCATAGCAATGTTCTCCCACTTCCAAACCGGTATCTCTGGTTGTACAAGCAAACCAGAAGGTCGTTGATGTTCAGCCTTGACTTTGAGACAAGTTAAGCATTTTGATACATGCAAGGCAACATCCTTTTTCATACCAGGCCACAAGTACTGAGTACGAAGATCCTTGTACATTTTATCAGCACCAGGATGGATAGAATATCGAGACTTGTGAGATTCATCCATTACTAAGGTGCGGAGATTGTCTTGCTTCGGAATCCACAAGTGGTCCTTGAAATAGAGTAACCCATCGCCATTCGCTTCGAGTTTAAGTTCGAGTTGAAGTGGTAGCTCATATTTCAATAAGCCTTTGATCACACAAGATCATTGAGCTTGAAGGACACGAGATTGAATATCAGATAGAGTTCGAACAGAATGAAGCTTGACTCGTTCTTTTCGACTAAACGCAGGATGGTAGTGAATTTTGCAATCATAGTCGTTTAAGAGTTCAACCCAACGTCGTTGCCTGATGTTCAGCTCCTTCTGATTAAGAATATGCTGGAGAATTTTGTGGTCTGTGAAAACCACACACTTCGTGCCATAAAGATAGTGTCTCCAGATTTTAAGAGCGAAAACCACAACACCTAACTCAAGATCATGAGTCGTGTAGTTCTTATCGTGAACTTTCAGCTGTCTTGACGCATAAGCTATCACTTTGCCTTGTTGCATAAGGACACAACCAGGGCCTAGATTCGACGCGTCACAATAAACAACGAAATCATCGTTTCCCTCGGGTAGAGATAGAACAGGAGCATCACAGAGCTTCTGTTTCAGCGTTTGGAACACTTCTTCTTGTTTGGGTCCCCACTCAAAAGGCTTATTCTTCTGAGTCAAAGAAGTTGTAGAATCGTTTTTCAGACCCAAACGAGTCGATCAGAAGAGATCTCGTCCGATACAAAAGGCGGAAACAGATGTATCAGAGTTATTTCAGCTGAATTGCATGAGAAATCACTTTAAACTGTCTCTATATTGATATCAGATCGAATTACAAGCCTGGAGACACTTCGGCAGCACTTCGTTGCCGGAATCAGAACCTTACAAATGACAAGGCACATTAGGTATTTATAGATGAGCTGGTTTCACACGAAATGCTTCAAACGAAAGCAAGTTCACACGAAATCACTATTTCGTGCGAAATACCAACTTGATTTCGTACGAAATGACATACAGGTGATTTCGTGTGAAATACCCACAAACACTCATATCTCGATTTCCGTGCCCTGATCTATCTAATACAATACAAGACGAAGTCGACAGACGTATGCACTAACAGACTCCCCCTCGGATGTTGAAGAAGTCTTCGGTGTCGAGTCTTCGGTTGTCAAACCTTCAGTCTTTATCAGTCTTCTCAATCTCTCCAAAAATTCTCCATTGTAAGCATCCTCAATCAACCTCTTTCTCTTTCTCTCAGAATCTCAACCTTGCTATATACTCCTCTTGATCAGGTCTCTTGATTCCTTAAGATCATCAGCATCAGCAGCTTACAACTTCAGACTCCTTCTTGATATCATCAGACTCCCCCTTTCGATAAACTGGGATAGCAGTCTGGAATTCACTTCTCACAAATTCTAAGATCGTAATATGGCTTTTCTCAAACTTCATTCCTGCACAATCTCTACCACAAACATAAGTTTCACAAATTCAAGATTTGTCAAAATTTATATCACTTGCAGGTGTCATTCATAATGATTTAACATTTAAAAATTTCTGATGACTACTTATAGGCAAACATTAAAATTTTTTTTTTCTCATTTTAAACAGACTCTCCCAAACCTGTTCATCATGTTTAGCACTTGAAATTTTGAAATTTAGCTCTTCAACATCAGTTGTCGAAAATCTTTTTGAATTTTTCAAAATTTTATGCTAAAACACACTTAAAATCTTTTTGGACTTTTGAACATAGAATGAAATGCAGTAAAGAAATATTTACAGACAATATTTTTGTGAGTTTGTGTAAGAGGATCATATCGCAACGTGAGTGTAATCACGTTGGTCATAGTCCCTTGGGACTATGCCCACTGATTACCACGTTGTCTAGGGTCGTAGGGTAGGCGATCTAATAAATCGCCTATACCTTCGAACCCGACCTAGTTTGGTCGATCATTAGGATCCGACCAAACACATTAGGTGACCATAGTAGGTAGGGAATAACCTTCCGAGGTTATACCCTATGGTCACATCGTTTAAGTAGTTGTATGATAGGTAGTTTATATGCCTTAGGTAAATTACCAGAATACCCTTTTCATGTATAATTGGTAATTAAGTATATGTAACCTAAACCTTTGTCACATAACTGATTATGTAATATGTTTAGGCATATAACACTTGTCATAGGGCTAGTTAGGCGGTCCAAACGCGTTTCACGCGAACGACGCGTTAAAGTAGCATAAGCTACCTAAACGGGTCGTAATGGGTCGTAGACACTTAGGTTAAGTTTCATTTAGTATGTAGGCTTTGTTAAACCAAATGACACGAGTCTCTACACTCGTTTGGTTTACAAACCCTAATGCTACCCGATCTTCCGATTTAGGTCCGGTTTATTAACATAGTTACCTATACTAGGTGCCGTTTGATATCCGCGATCTCTAGCATTATTTAGTTGTCACTCCAGAACTACTGAGCAATCTCAGGTGAGTACATAGACCCCTCTTTTACTGTTTTCCAAACTGTTTTGGGGTGGAACACATGTGCCTACTTGTTACTTTCATGCTTTCCTGTTTTCACATCATATACTGCTATGTTCGTTAGTACATTATAGTACATGATTTTATGACATTTCATGCTAGGTGTGCCCAATTGTGTGCATTACTTAGTACATTGTTTTACATGACATTTTGACATAGACATTTGACATAGACATTTCGGCATAGACATTTTAACATGATTGACATTTGATCATGCATTTCCCACAAAACATAACTTTGATTTAAACCAAGTTTTACTTCAATACTTTGTTTTTGTGCATATGGTTTAGTTGAGACATTTCACTTGCCATACATGACATTTTGACATAGACATTTGACATGGATATTTGACATAGACATTTTGATATGATTTACATCTTGACATGAACACTTTGACATATTACCCAATACATTTGACAATTGATTTAAACATAGACTTCTTACATTGGTTAGTTTGGTTTGATTAAGTGATTAAGTAACGATGCGTGTGTAATATGATACAAGCATGGTGGATACGCCGCTGGTACTTCCTATATATAAATGTTTGTATGGTGTTACATATCGTAGCGTTATTTGAATCATTTCAGTTTGATACATATAACATTTTATACAAATAACATACTTTTCACAATACATTGTTTTACAAACAACTTATCTTATACAAACTCAGTTTACAATGGTTATTCATTTAACCATACATTATTCTCTTATTTATATCATCTGATCTTATCGATTTTCAAATGATTTACAAAACAAAGCAAATAACAAGGTTCATGACTAAACATTTTCTCAAATATAAGTCATGAAACCTATTTTCACAAAACCTATGTATCTCACAGGCATTTTTATGCTGACGTACCTATTTTCACATGTGTTTTTCAGGAGTTGTTGCATAAGATGATCAAGATACACATAGGCAGACTTGGGCTTTAGTGACAATAAAAGATGCAAGATTAGTTAATTATGTTGTATTTCCTTGTTTGTTAAGACATTGTAACACTTTTAATCAATAAAACGAAACTTAAATTGCCATGGATTTGAAACGATTAATTCTGTTACAACACTCCCCGATGTTTCCGCCACGTTTTGTATGTTCTACGTGGTCGGGGTGTGACAGAAAAGATGGTATCAGAGCCAATGGTTATAGGGAATTAGGTTATTAGTAATGCTTTGACCTAGTCTATAACTTTCTTAGGACCCTAACGCGAGTTTACTTGCGTTTAGTCATAAAACAATACCGTCACCTATCCTTAGGCGACGACCACAACAAGAACATAAATTTCAAAACCGCTTTGAAAACTAATCATCTGTTCTAGGATGATTGATTACTAGGTTTTGAACCCTCTATTGTAAGGTTTTGAACCCTCTGTTATATGGTTTTGAACCCCTTTGAGTTTTCAAATTCTCGTCAAGGTTTTGGGTTTTAAATAATGTGAACACGTGCAAACTGGAAGGGTGAATGCCTGTATTCTGGGTTTTCTGGCTAGGCAAGCACTTCGTATACATCTCATCAGACGCGAGACCAGTTGTGCTTACCTGGGAATTCTTGGGATGAGTGTTCACTTATAGGCGAGCATGTCTTCGCGATACATTATATTGACCCATTTACTTTGATTAGTCACTCTCTCATTTGTTTGCCTTTGGTAACAAACAAATGGTCATAATCTACATACCTTATCATTTTCTTTTGACTATCTTTCGCTTGTTTCCTCCTATGCCTTTCGTTATCTTCAAGATGCTTCTTCATCGCAACAACAATGTCCGAACCAGGTGCTGCAATTACCCAGCGAATAGGCGACTTACTCCAGAGGACCGTTGACTTAGCTATCACCATGACTCGCCTCAGGGATGAAGCTGTATAAGGGAACTGCTCCTTGGTGCAATCAATGCCATCGTCATTATTCAAATCAAATACCTTGTTTCAAATGTACCCACGGTGGACGATGGAGACATTTGGTTAACATATGCCGCTTTGCAATCCAAAGCAAAGCTGTTACAAATCCTGCTGCTGCTCAACCTTCAAACTCTGCTTCATATGTCGCTTGGCATATCTGGCGCCTCAACCTCATGAACTTTCTACCTTGTGTATCGACTTAAGCACGCCTAGTGCAAGGTGTCGAAACACCTCTCGTTACACAAACTCCAAAATCCATGTAGGATCTTTCTATCCTCATAATTAGATCCTTGTGGATGGGTATCATTCATCGGAGTCCTTAATTGAATTCTTTGTATGATTCAATATGTACATCACAATTCAATAAGGACAAAGCCGAATTCCTATTAAAGATCTTTCTATCTTCATAGTTAGATTCTTGCTAATGTTTAAAGTACCAAATGAAATCCATGAAATGGATTCCTAGTGTGCTTTAAATGCATGTACGTAATTAACAAAACAAAACTTACAAATTAAAGATCTAGATAAACAATTTTGTGGTTATGTGACTATGTGTTTATGCATTTTTGTGTTTTTGTATACTCTAGATATTCGTTATCCAAATCCTCATAGAATCTTTCTTACCTTCATATGAAGGATTCGTAGTAGGATATTCAAAAAGGTACTATCTTAAATCCTTAATGGACTTCCACGTTGTAGTTAAGTCCCTTGGATTATAAAGTACTATTCCAAAGTTTAAGGGCAACATGTGTTGATTAGTTAAATGTTTCTCTTAGGTAGTTGAGTTAAATAGATCCTACGTCGATCTAAAGTTAAATAGATCCTACGTCGATCTAAAGTTAAATAGATCCTCCGTCGATCTAAAGTTAAATACATCCTACGTCGGTGTAGTTAAATGTTTCTCTTAGGTAGTTGAGTTAAATAGATCCTACGTCGATCTAAAGTTAAATAGATCCTCCGTCGATCTAAAGTTAAATACATCCTACGTCGGTGTAGTTAAATATTCCCCGTAGGTAGTTAGTTAAAGAGATCCTACGTCGATCTAAGTTAAATAGATTGGTCCGACAATCTAGTTAAATACATCCTACGTCGATGTGGTTAAATTTTCCCCGTGGATAGTTTAGTTAAAGAGATCCTACGTCGATCTAAGTTAAATAGATTGGTCCGACAATCTAGTTAAATACATCCTACGTCGATGTGGTTAAATTTTCCCCGTGGATAGTTTAGTTAAAGAGATCCTACGTCGATCTAAGTTAAATAGATTGGTCCGACAATCTAGTTAAATACATCCTACGTCGATGTGGTTAAATTCTCCCCGTGGGTAGTTTAGTTAAAGAGATCCTACGTCGATCTAAGTTAAATAGATTGGTTCGACAATCTAGTTAAATATGTCATGTATTTATGTAGTTAAATAGGCCCTCGGGTGGTCTAAATCAAGAGATTGTTCGTTAATCTAATCCTTTGGTGACCTAGTTAAAGAGACTCTATTGCAGTCAAGATTAATTCACCACAGGATTATTCGTTTGATTTTTCCCCATACGCATTATGAAATAAACTGTGCGGACTGTGCAAGGAACTACGTAATTATGGAGGCCTACATAATTATGGAGTTCAGTGCATAGGAACCACAGGAAGTTTTGTCATGTGTTAAGACCAACAGTGGCAAGAGTAATGATACGGGAGAAGTCTTGGACTTTGACCAATGTCATTTATTCTCACACTACCCAATTCTGATTTCAAGCACACACAAGTTTCCTATGATAATTCTTCACGGGAACTGTTCTCCTGTCTATAGTTCAAAACTCCATGTTTTGTTACTACAATGACTTCAATTTGAGGGTTGACATCTTTGCTAAGAATCCTAACATGGCCTAGAGTTTTACTTAAGGGCTCAATGGATTTGTCTGAAGGCAAAAAAACCGTCACAGCTGTCTCCACAAGTTTCCTCTAAAACTAAATTTCGGGACGAAATTTCCTAAAGTAGGGGAGACTGTAACACCTGTGTCATTTCAACCATCAAACAAATGCCAAACCAATGAAATATTGTATTTCGTACTTTGGACTTGTATAAATATGTGTATCTTTTGCACATATCAACTCTTGTTCGATTTCAAGCTCTAAATCGCTTTCTGGAAGGTTATACGCGCGCTGATGCGTAAATATAACCGGTTTAATGCAACGAACACTCCGGAATAGTGAAATAGGCTTAACATACCTTATATAACCTTTACATAACTTAGATATAAGTTTTGGAAGGTTTGGTGTGGTGAAATCAAGTTAAATCGCTTACAGGGACTAAAGTTGACAAACTGCGAAAGTATGCCAATTTGAACTGTAACAGACATTCCGGAACATGAACATAAGTTAAACAAACCATAAATATCCTTTACATAGCTTAGAAATAGGCTTTAATGGGTTCGGTGTGCTAAAATAAACTTTTGGGTCATTCAGGGACTAAAAGTGTCAAAAAGTGCACAAGTTTGCATTTTCGCGCATAACTTACGTTCTGAATACATCCGGACATCCAAAAAATTTATGTAAGCACTAAAATATTTTATTTTAGTGTTCGCCATAAGAAAAATCCATTCGTCGCGTCATTTGGTTCGTTTTTCGCATTCGTGACCAGATTCGATGTATTAGCCGTTGTTTAATTCACAACCACACATTCTAAACTTGCTTAGTCAGCGGATAAGGATGGAATTTTGGCACCATGACTTTGCAACACATGTATGGATGGAATTTAAACACCTAAACACCATAACTTTGCAACACATGTATGGATGGAATTTAAACACCTAAACACCATAACTTTGCAACACATGTACGGATGGGATTAAGGCACGTTTTCCATGAAACGATCTTAACGGTTCGGGTATTCCTATAAATACCCCATACCCCCCATTGCTAAAATCACTAGAAACTTGATTTGAGAAACTCTAAGTTGAAACATTTGTTTCATACCTGAGATTTTTGAATCGAGTTTAGCATTCGGGGACCCTTCGTAAGTATTCTTTCGTTCTTTTCCTTATTTTACTGCTTTTCGAGTCAGAAAGTCAAACTTTGTTTGACTTTCAGCGTTGACCAGTAATGGTCAATGCGAAGTTCGTTTGAACTTCGCAACGTGAGTGTAATCACGTTGGTCATAGTCCCTTGGGACTATGCCCACTGATTACCACGTTGTCTAGGGTCGTAGGGTAGGCGATCTAATAAATCGCCTATACCTTCGAACCCGACCTAGTTTGGTCGATCATTAGGATCCGACCAAACACATTAGGTGACCATAGTAGGTAGGGAATAACCTTCCGAGGTTATACCCTATGGTCACATCGTTTAAGTAGTTGTATGATAGGTAGTTTATATGCCTTAGGTAAATTACCAGAATACCCTTTTCATGTATAATTGGTAATTAAGTATATGTAACCTAAACCTTTGTCACATAACTGATTATGTAATATGTTTAGGCATATAACACTTGTCATAGGGCTAGTTAGGCGGTCCAAACGCGTTTCACGCGAACGACGCGTTAAAGTAGCATAAGCTACCTAAACGGGTCGTAATGGGTCGTAGACACTTAGGTTAAGTTTCATTTAGTATGTAGGCTTTGTTAAACCAAATGACACGAGTCTCTACACTCGTTTGGTTTACAAACCCTAATGCTACCCGATCTTCCGATTTAGGTCCGGTTTATTAACATAGTTACCTATACTAGGTGCCGTTTGATATCCGCGATCTCTAGCATTATTTAGTTGTCACTCCAGAACTACTGAGCAATCTCAGGTGAGTACATAGACCCCTCTTTTACTGTTTTCCAAACTGTTTTGGGGTGGAACACATGTGCCTACTTGTTACTTTCATGCTTTCCTGTTTTCACATCATATACTGCTATGTTCGTTAGTACATTATAGTACATGATTTTATGACATTTCATGCTAGGTGTGCCCAATTGTGTGCATTACTTAGTACATTGTTTTACATGACATTTTGACATAGACATTTGACATAGACATTTCGGCATAGACATTTTAACATGATTGACATTTGATCATGCATTTCCCACAAAACATAACTTTGATTTAAACCAAGTTTTACTTCAATACTTTGTTTTTGTGCATATGGTTTAGTTGAGACATTTCACTTGCCATACATGACATTTTGACATAGACATTTGACATGGATATTTGACATAGACATTTTGATATGATTTACATCTTGACATGAACACTTTGACATATTACCCAATACATTTGACAATTGATTTAAACATAGACTTCTTACATTGGTTAGTTTGGTTTGATTAAGTGATTAAGTAACGATGCGTGTGTAATATGATACAAGCATGGTGGATACGCCGCTGGTACTTCCTATATATAAATGTTTGTATGGTGTTACATATCGTAGCGTTATTTGAATCATTTCAGTTTGATACATATAACATTTTATACAAATAACATACTTTTCACAATACATTGTTTTACAAACAACTTATCTTATACAAACTCAGTTTACAATGGTTATTCATTTAACCATACATTATTCTCTTATTTATATCATCTGATCTTATCGATTTTCAAATGATTTACAAAACAAAGCAAATAACAAGGTTCATGACTAAACATTTTCTCAAATATAAGTCATGAAACCTATTTTCACAAAACCTATGTATCTCACAGGCATTTTTATGCTGACGTACCTATTTTCACATGTGTTTTTCAGGAGTTGTTGCATAAGATGATCAAGATACACATAGGCAGACTTGGGCTTTAGTGACAATAAAAGATGCAAGATTAGTTAATTATGTTGTATTTCCTTGTTTGTTAAGACATTGTAACACTTTTAATCAATAAAACGAAACTTAAATTGCCATGGATTTGAAACGATTAATTCTGTTACAACACTCCCCGATGTTTCCGCCACGTTTTGTATGTTCTACGTGGTCGGGGTGTGACACGATTCACTTAGATTGTCAGTATACTGATCCTCTTAATTTTTCACACAAAGTTCAACTGTTTCGAGATACGAGATTAATATTTTAGAGACTTAAACTTATTCGCGTGTCCCACCTCAGAATATACTCCCATATCCAGATCCCAATATTCAGTCTTACAGGTGAGTATACCTAGATGATATCTGTAAAGGGTTAAATGCGAGGGCCATGAGAGCTCAGGCTATTGCTTCCGCAAAATAAGAGAGATGATGGCTTCGACTTTTAGGTGTGTTCCCTTTAGAGAATCTTTTCTTCAACAGCACATGATTAGCATTTTGCAATGTTTCATCATTTTTATGCTGAGGGGGGTGCTATATTTCAAGCAAGCAGAAAGTATTATACGGGGACTAGGCCATTACTTCCGCAAAATCAGAAGTCCCGGGATAATACCCTAGATATCACTAAGCATAAAGACCTAGTATCTCAGAAAGAGGGACCTTTCAAACAAGATTTCTGGGGTTACCCATATATCCAAGAGATGTTCCCCACGAGATAAGTAAGTTTGAAATTTAGGTTTATATCACGACACAATTTACTAAATGTGCAAAAACCTACTGGCACATCATAGTTAGATCGTTTCTCACATTTGAACTTCCAATTCTTTAGCGTGCTGTGATAGTCCACTGATGTACTATCATTTCCTCTTTTTGCCAACAAAACTCATTTTTGATTTTATCATGTTTTTGACTTTTTCAAATTTTCAATGTTTTTGGATTTTCTAAAATTTCTTACTCCCCCTAAAATGCAAATACATTTAAAAGAAATTTGAAAACAAACTGTACACATAAAATGACAACTGTTGTGAATTGCTTCAATTCGCCATTCAATTGGCATAAACAATCAAAACTCCCCCTTAAAACAAACTATTCTCCCATTATGATTTCAAAACACTTAAGTTTGTTTTAATCAAATGGTTTTTCCGGAAAATTAGTTTTGTTGATTTCATAAACCATTGGTAGGTTAGGGGATTCATTCATCACTTTGTTTTTCAAATATACCACTTGTAGAAAGATTACATTAGGTTCAATTTAATGACCTTGATGAAACACTTGTAAGAATAACCAATAACCACTTGTAGGTTTTCATAAACACCCAAAATTCAAGAATGATGCCGATTCATGCTCCACACTTACCAACCTGGAAGCTCCGGCAAGTCAGGTTTTTCAGTTAAAGAGATTCTCCCAAGCCTGACGGTCCTTGGGAGATTCCGAGTTATCAACTCTCGGTTGCTTACCTTCCATCTTCTTCTCATAGAATTCCTTTACCCCTTTGACTTTTCCATCAATCATTTTTCCAAAAATATGTTTTACTTTGGAGTTAAAGGCCTTTTCAATGTCAAATTCTTTCTTTTCAGAAAAAAATTTATTTGATATTTCAACTTTTCCAACTTTTATTTTAAAATTTTCAGCCCACAATGGTGGAAAATTTGCATCATCCATTGGAGGAACTGATTTCTCATCTTTTAGAACAACATGTGGCTCATCTGACTTTGTGGAATCAGATTCATCACCAGAATTATCACTTGAATTCTTAACAACCCATTTTTTATTGTTAAGTTTCTCCTTTTTGTTGTAAACATTTTTCGAACATTCTCCAACATCAAAAGTTGAATTTTCAAAAACTTTAAATATGTTCGTTGATGATTCGGTTTTCTCAACAATCTTTTCTTTCAGTTTACCAGAGACTCCCTGTTTTGTTTGTATTGCCTTTGGACAATTCCTAGCAACGTGACCAACTGTTTTACATTGAAAACAGGTTGTCGTCTCTATCTTTTTCTGAGCAACACTTTTCTTCATTTCTTCTTGCTTCTTGACAAGGAATTCTTTGTTGGATTGCTTTCTGAACACTTTCTCTTTTTCTTCTTCAGATGATTTTCCTGTAACAAAAACAGTTTTTGGTTTATAATCTTTTTCATTTTTATGATTTTTTGGTGGAATAGAACCTAGACCTTTCTTTTTGAAATTACCGTTATGGTTTGGTTTCTTTCGATAACCTGAACCAGAACTGTAACCCTTTTTCTTGTTTAAACGTTGTTGAACTCTTGAGGTGTAAGGATTGGGTTTTTCAGAAAGATTTTCATCTTTTATTTTAGAAACATTAATTTCTATTAGTTTGAAAACCTTTTTTTATCAATTCTGGTTTAACACCTCTTATTCGAAATGCCTCATCAGAATATAATTTGTCAGAATCTTTCAAAGTATAGGCTACTTTGATCGGTTCGTCATTCAAATTAGATTTTGATAACAAAAATTCTTTATTATAAACCCGTTTGTCCTTTTTGACTGTTGAATTTGACGTGTTGGACTCAGACTTTGACTCTGATTTGGACTCCTCTGTTTCATCCTTATCCAACACCTGATCGACCACTTTCTTTATTAACTCGGACTCATGATCAGTGTCAGATGATGTGAATGTGACATCAATATTTTCTGGCAAATTATCTGAAGACTCAGACTCCCACTGTAAGTTGATTGCCTTTTTGACTCTTTCTGAATTTGGATTTCAGGGAGAATATCCATTTTCGACCGGGGGTGGACATTTGTTATAAACAACACTTGGTTTCTTACCAGATATCTTCACTTCATCATCTTCTTTTGTATCAGAATTCTTCACTTCAGAAGTTTTTTCTTCTTTAAACGTCTTCAATCCTTCCACTATCGGGTAAATCCTGTCAACCACAAAAGTAGAACATGAGTAACTTTTTAACAATCTATTAACTCTCTCGGTTTCAATTCTCTGTGTTTCTAACTTCAATTCAAGCTCAGCATACTTCTCAGTGTAATAGTTGACACTATCAAGCTGTCTCATGTATGCTCCTTTAAGTGTCTTCATTGCTATAGCTTGTTCACTGCTCGACTCGTTGTATTGATTCATGGCTTTGTTCAGAACATCATATGACTCTTTCATCCTGTTCAAGTTGTGAATCAATTCACTGTTTTACTTCTTCATAGTCTCACAGTTTTCACAACTTTCAGACACTTTTTCTGCAACAGCTTCCTTTTTAACCTCAAACACTGGAATTTCTTTATCTTGATTCTTTATCACACTAACCTCTTCTTAAACTTTTTTACCTTGCCTGGCTAAATATTTTGTTATTTTTCTGCCCAATAATCATCAGTATTATTGTCAACTTTTTTAGCAACAAAAGCTTTATGACCAGAAGTTTTGTTAGGATCATAATCATCCCAACTGAAATCTTTCCAACTGAAACCCTCTGGAAGCCTTTCGTCATCTTGATCTATCATTTTGTTCATCAAGCATGCTCTACTCTCTGCTGAAACATATTTATCCCAACTGTTTTCTTTTGATGAACTTCCATCATCTTGATTAACAAGACAAGCTTTCTTTGAATCTTCAATCACCTTTCTAGCATGTGCAGTTTGTTGCTGTTCTTGTTGATACGGCTGTTGAGCAACTTGATGATAAATCGCCTTTCGATAGTAGTCATTGTTTCCAAAAGGGTTTTGAGCTCCACTTGCTTCACGGTTTGTGCACTCTCGCTTAAAATGCCCTTTTTCCCTGCAACGAAAACAAGTAACTTTAGATTTATCAAATCCTAAAGTAGAAACATTTGCATCACGAAAATCATCTCTTCCCGTAATTTGTTTAAACTTTTCAGCTCTTCTCAACACACTTGCCAAACACCACTTTATATCCATCAATTCCATCTCCTCAGCATCGACCTGATCGTAATCCTCCTTAGTCAGCATTGGATTTCCAATCCTACCTACAACCAAACTTCCATACGACTCTAGCACAGTCACCAACAGAGACATATGACTTTTTGCAACTTCTTCCGAGTAGTTCTGATCATTCTCAAGATTTAAAGCAATGTTGAATTGAAGAACTTTGCCACTCTTTGTTGCAGAAAAATGTGGATAAAATGATGGAAATGAAGTAAATCCTATTTTGCTGCTCGATCCCTGAGATGAACTTTCAGAAGAACTTTTTGCATTGAAGGCAGTTTCAATCTTTTGAGAAATGTTAGTTTTATCACTAACACAACCTTTGTAATACAAACCAATGTCTTGTTCTCCATCATAGTTTTTCATTCTTGCTATCTTTCGTTGTTCCATCTCTTGAGCTTCAAGTTGTTTAATGAACTCGCTCAGCGTTAGCTCGTTAAAACCTGGTTTAGTTTTCAACATCATAAGATACGTGCCCCACTCATCATGTGGCAATGCATCAGCCAATTTTTCAATCAATTCGTCTTTATCTTTTTGAATGTTTAATCTATTCATATTCTTCAATAAATTGCAATATCTTTCAATAATCTGCTTGGTGTTTTCAGTTCTCAACCCTCGGAATAGATCAAATTCTTTCTTCAAAAGTGACTTTTTGTTTTTCATCATCTCATCACTACCAAGAAACTTTGATTCTAATTCTGTCCATATCGAATGTGCACTTCCGTTGTGTTGATGTAAAATCAAGATATCTTCTTTAATAGCTTGTTGCAATAGACTAACCATCATTTTTTCATCTTTATATTTCTTTTTCTGTTCAACACTCAGCTCTCTGATTGCAAGTTTCACTCTATTATCCCCAACTGGTCTACTATATTGAACTTCAGTATGTTCCCAAGCATCTAAATGATATGCTTGTACCCAATTTTCAAAACGTTCAGCCCATCCACTATACTCCTCGATACTCATGAGCTTAGGCGGTTTTTGTGTTGTCCCCGTTTCATTTTCAAGCAACGTACTCTGAGTAACAGTCATTGGACTAGCAAAGGCATTATAAAACTCGTTATCCATGATTTAGTTCTCAAAAATCTCCCAACACAGCTTTTCAAACGAAATCAATTGTTCACACGAAATAAAGTTTCAAACAAAATCTTCCAACACAGCTTTTCAAACGAAATTAATTGTTTACACGAAATAAAGTTTCAAACAAAATCAACCCTCTTTCAAGAGAAATGAGCTTTCGTGCAGACTTTCAAGCGAAATGAGCTTTCGTGCGAAATAAACCTCTGCTTCGTGCGAAATGAAAACTATGGTTCACATGAAATGCACTTTCGTACGAAATGAACTGCTATTTCGTACGGAATAACAATCTGATGTTCACTCTCAAGCGAAATAACCTTTGAAGCGAAATAAGATCTGATTTCGTACGAAATCAAAGCTACTGTTCAAACGAAATGATATCAACTTTCGTGCGAAATCAAACTTTCGGACAATTTTTGAACATTTTGATCAAGTTCTACTTAGAATTAGATTCTGAAACTTTCAAGGGTTTGTTAAAACAATGTTTTGCACCTTATATTTGAAAATCAAGCCATTTTGTCCATAAAAAATTGTTTAATTTTGAAAAGAAGGTGTAGAAATCAGAAATTGCAGCTGAAATGGTAAGAACTCTTCCTCCTGAGCTCTGATACCACTTGTAGGATCGTTTTCAGACCCAAACGAGTCGATCAAAAGAGATCCCGTCCGATACAAAAGGCGGAAATAGATGTATCAGAGTTATTTCAGCTGAATTGCATGAGAAATCACTTTAAACTGTCTCTATGTTGATATCAGATCGAATTACAAGCCTGGAGACACTTCGGCAGCACTTCGTTGCCGGAATCAGAACCTTACAAATGACAAGGCACATCAGGTATTTATAGATGAGCTGGTTTCACACGAAATACTTCAAACGAAAGCAAGTTCACACGAAATCACTATTTCGTGTGAAATACCAACTTGATTTTGTACGAAATGATATACAGGTCATTTCGTGCGAAATACCTACAAACACTCATATCTCGATTTCCCTGCCCTGATCTATCTAATACAATACAAGACTCGATACAAGACGAAGTCGACAAACGTATGCACCAACAGAAGTGAGTGGAACCGCGATCTTCGAGAAATTTGAAATGAATCGACGATAATAACCAGCAAGACCAAGAAAAGAATGAATTTTCGTAGGTGTATTCCAATCCTTAATTGCGGCAATTTTGGATGGATCCACATGGATACACTGTTCGTTGACTATATGACCCAAAAACTGAACTTCTTTAAGCCAAAATTCACACTTGGAGAATTTAGCATAAAGTTGTTCCTTCTTCAGGAGTTCTAATGTCAAACGAAGGTGTTGCTCGTGATCGGCTCGAGACTTTGAATAAATAAGAATATCGTCGATGAACACAATGATGAACTTGTCTAAATAAGGTTTACGGACCCTATTCATTAAGTCCATGAAGATAGCTGGGGCATTCGTCAAACCAAAAGGCATGACAGTGAAATCGTAATGCCCATATCTTGTACGGAAAGTAGTTTTGGGAATGTCTTCTTCGAATACACGAAGTTGATGATACCCAGAACGCAGATCAATCTTGGAAAACAGGTAGCACCTAGTAGCTGATCAAAGAGATCATCGATTCGAGGTAGGGGATATCGATTCTTGATGGTAAGCTTATTAAGCTCACGATAATCGATACACATTCGAAAAGATCCATATTTATTTTTCACAAAGAGGACAGGAGCACCCCAAGGCAAATAACTTGGACGGATAAATCCTTTATCAGATAACTCTTGAAGCTGTTTCGATAAATCTTGCATCTCAGACAGTGCAAGACGATAAGGTGCTTTCGCAATCGGGTTGGCATTGGGTACAAGGTCAATATGAAACTCGACTTGACGAACTAGAGGCAAACCAGGCAGTTCATCGGGAAACACCTCTGGGTAATCTCGGACAATCGAAATATCTTGAATAAGCTTGGTTTTGCCCTTCTCCTCAGTGACATGTGCCAGAAAAGCAACATATCCTTTTCACAAATAACTTTGGGCTTTCATACACGACATAAGCTTCAAACCAATAGATGGTTTCTCGCCACGAACTTCAAGGACTTCACCAGACGATAAAGGAATACGAACAATTTTGTCAAAACAAACCACCTTAGCATGGAGCGTAGTCAACCAATCCATCCACATGATAATATCGAAACTCCCAAGTTACATCGGCACGAGGTTAATAGGAAAAAGATGGTTATCGAGGTTCAACTGACAATCACGAATAACAGAATCGAGTACGAGCGGTTTACCAGTAGCAACTTCGACAGATAAGGGTTTCCTCAGTTTTGTCCTAGGTATCGCAAGTAAAGGCTCAAATGATAATGAAAGAAAACTTCTATCGGCACCAGAATCGAAAAGAACAGATGCAGGTCGATTGTTAACAAGGAACGTACCATTAACCACCTCGTTGTCAGCCCTTGTTTCGTTTGCATTCAAATTATACGCTCACCCACGAGCGGGATTTGCGTTTGCAATGGCATTCGGATTCGGATTTGCCAGCCTTGGACGATTGTTGCGGAAATGACCCATTTCACCGCAGTTGTAACACGAACCTGGTGGAAATCTCGCAGCATTCCCCTGAACCTGTGCTGGAACCTGAGCAACCTGATTCTGACCCAGACGACAAATGTTGGCCAGATGCCCAAGTTTACCACATGTAGTGCATTGCTTGCAAGCTTGTTGTGCAACATGATGACCGTTGCAGCGAGCACAATGAGGTGCGGTACCAGCATACACTTTCTTCGCAGGAGGTTGAGCCGGTGGGTTCTGAGCAGTGACAACAAAGTTTTGGGATGCCTTGCGCTTCCTTGATTTCCTTGACGACTCACCTTTCTTACCCTTACCCTTTTCCTTATCTTTAACAGAATCGGCCGACTTCTTCTTAGCAGACAACTTGATCGCTTGACGAACAGTAGTAGGATTACTGCCAGTTACAATGTCTTGCACAGAATCGGGTAGACCATCAATGTACCTCTCGATTGCCTTCTCCAACGAGGTAAACATAGTGGGACACAATAAACTCAGCTCTTCATAACGATCCGTATACGCACGGTGTTCACCCCCATCTTGCTTTAGATCGTCAAACTCTCGTTCCAATGCTCGAATCTCGTGATGGGGACAAAACTCTTTCATCATGAGAGCTCGAAGCTCTTGCCACGTATGTGCCAATGCCACTTCGGCACCCCTATCATGCATCACTCCGTTCCACCACGTAAGAGCACGCTTCTCGGACACACTTGATGCAAACTCAACCTTACGCTCATTCGGACACTGCACATGTCTGAATGTGCTCTCGATACTCTCGAACCATTGTAGGAGTGCAGTTGCTCCTTGAGACCCAGAAAACTTCAACGGTTTAGCAGAATTGAAATTCTTGAAATTACACTGAGCATTATTTTTATTAATGTTGTTGTATAATTGATGCATCTGGGTCACTACGCCTGGAAGCATAGCTGCCATTTGTTGAGCGACAAGGGCTGCGACTACTTCGTTATTTAAAGGTTGTGCATCACGTCGGGGAGGCATTGTCTAAAAAGAACAAGGAAACATGAGAAACGAGTGAGGTTGATAATTGGAAAAATAAAAGAGGCAATGAAAAACATCGACAAAACAAAAGGGAGGCGATCATTCGTTTGTTACCTCGAACAAACAAACGACACGCAGTGACTAATCAAAGTAAATGGGTTAATATAATGTATCGCCGAAGACATGCTCGCCTATAAGTGAACACTCACCCCAAGAGTTCCCAGGTAAGAGTGACTGGTCCGATTATGTGGATTTGTACGAACACTCTAGCCTTAGACAGAAAACTCAGGGTACAGGCATTCACTCTTCCAGTTTGCACGTGTTCACATTATTTAGACCCAAACTTTGACGAGATTTTGAAAACTCAGAAGGCACTAAGCCAAATATGAGTCAAACTGGAAGGGTTCAAAACCTAGTAATCAATCATCCTAGAACAGATGATTAATTTTCGAAGCAGATTCACAATTTGAGTTCTCATTGTGGTTATCACCTAATGATAGGAGACGGTTTTGTTTTAAAATCTAAACGCAAATCTTCTTGAGTTAGGGTCCTAGAAAGTTATAGTCTAGGTCAAAGCATTACTAATAACCTAATTCCCTATAACCATTGGCTCTGATACCAACTCTTCTGTCACACCCCGACCGCGTTAAAACAACGAAACCGCGGCGGAAACGTCGGGGAGTGTTGTAATAGAATCATCGTTTCACAACCATTGATTCAAAAGGTTTCGTTTTATTGATTCATTAAGTAATTTACATTATCTTAACATAAATAAACAAGTTACATATCAACTATCAGTGTTATTATGTCACTAAGGCCTCGTCCAGATCTTATGTAAACATGCATCCTAGCATTCAACATCATTCAATCACCACCTGAAACATATGTAAAAACAAAGTCAGCAAAGAAATGCTGGCGAGCACATAGGGTTTATAAGAGTGTCGGATTCATGGCTCGTTTATATGTTGCAATACTTCTTAAAAACCTTGTTTTGAAAAGTGTATAGTATCGCAACATAATTAACCAACTCAAATCAAGTGGGTTATAATTTATAAAATCTCACAGCCATGATTCTTAACCCCAAAACATTTGTTTTAGTAAACCAAATTGTAAAACATCTCGTAAAAACTCGTTAATAAAACTCGTATGGTTTATATCCTTTCGAAAACATCGTTGTGTGACATTGTTTCAAAATCGTTTACCCAAGTGAACTAAATAACGCCACAGTATGTAACATGATGAAAACACTTATATATAAGAAGTACCAGCGGCGTATCTACCATGTTTTCACCACATTACACCCGTCCTGTTATCTAAACACTAACCAAAAACCAATCGTTTGTTCAATTCGTTTAACTCGTTTTAAGTCGTTCCAAAATCGTTTAACTCGTTTTAGTTGTGAAAACTACTATTGGTCGTCTCGCAAATAACTTCCAAACCTTTGTGATTCGACTATCTATCTTCTCGTATTAACAAACCACCACAGGGTAAGTTAACTATCACATATTCAGTCGTTAGCCACATAACCCCCACACATAACCATGGGTGTAGTCTGATAACGGGATTTGTCAGAGCCTATGGTCCCATAACCTAATACTGGTCGGCTTGATCAATGCTAATGAATGTCATTCGTTATGTAAATACGTCCAACAAGTTTGTTCACATTATCGAAATTGTTATTAATTTTGTATAAACCATATCATTCGTTTTTAAAACCATCGTTAAAACCTCGAAAACATTTAGCACATATGAATCACCCCAAAACAATTGAAAACAGTAAGATAGGGGAACTATGTACTCACATGAAGTGCAAAGTATCATCAATCTAAAGAACTCAACAAGCTCAAACAAGGAAATCAAGCAGCACCTAGAAATCGGATCACTAGATAACTAAATCCACACCTAAATCGGAAGATCGGATAGAATGAAGGTTCGTAAACCAAATGAGTATTGGAACTCATGGGATATGGTTTAACAAAGCCTACATCCTAAATCAGAACCTAACCTAAGTGCTTTCGACCCATTACGACCCATTAAGGTAGCTTACGCTACTCTAACGCGTCGTGCGCGAAAATGCGCGTTCGAGACGCCTAACTAGTCCTATGACAAGTATTATATGCCTAAGCATGTTTAAATAAGTTAGATAATTAGTTAAGTGACAAAAGTTTAGGTTACATATGCTTAAAATCCAATTATGCATAAAAATGGCATTTTGGTCATTTACCGAAGGCATATAAACTACCTATCATACAACTAATTAAACTAAGTGACCATAAGGTATAACCTCGGAAGGTTATTCCCTATAAAACTATGGTCACTAAACATGCTTGGTCGGATCCTAAAGATTGAGCAAACGGGTCTAGTTCGAAAGTCTAAGCGGTTGTTTAGACCGCTTGACTTACGACTCTACACAAGCACTAAACTAAAAGTGACGAGCTAAACCTGTTTAGTTAAGTTAGAAAACAGGTTTTGATATCAAAACAAGGTGTTTTTGTCACACCCCCAAAATCCACACGCGGAGTACCACCGCTTGAAGGCGTGACATGACCAGGATCAAGCCACCAATCATATTGAACAATGTAAATAGCAAAGGTAACTCAACCAACCAATATGAAAGGTGTTCCAAAAAACAAAGTATAGTATCAATGTTTAGCGGAAGCATAAATGTAAAAACCAACATAAGTAATAAGTTTAAAGAGTCAATAAGTTTTTATCAAAATATCCACCATCCGTGCCCACAACGATCGCGCCTCCCGTGCAAGCTCCATATGTACCTAAGGTCCTGCAAGGCATGTAACAGAGAGTCAACAACTAGTTGAGCGAGTTCACAGTTGGTTGTTCAGTTATAGTAATCGTATTGTAACCCGTATGTTCGTTTAGTAACCCATATATCGTATGTACTTGAATCGCAGTCTCTTAGACATGTGTGCGAAGATTGTGGGGGTTTCCCATGTTTTCTAGACTAGATATATTTGTATCGCAGCCCACCCGGCATGTGTGCGAAGTGTAGAGTATGGTTCGCAGCCATTCCAGGCATGTGTGCAAAGATTAGTTCTATTATCGCAGCCATTCCCGGCGTGTGTGCGAAGAGAAGTATATGTATCACTAGTCTAGCAGTACCTACCAATAACCTTCCTCTCCCGAGGACTATGGTATGTAATTCCGATAACAATTTAAGCATAAGTAATCATCCAAACCCATTCCCAACCCCGGGAATCCCATGCCTTGGTAAGAGTGTGAACTCACCTTGGTTTGCTCGGTATGCTATACTATGTGCTCACAAGAAATCAGTCGAGTCCTATAGTGCACGTATACTCAATCAGTTCACATTCGTAAAGTTTCACATGTAACTAGCATCACAGTAATATCACAGAGTGTGTTTGGCAGTTAATCATCATGCAACACAAACAGTTAATTGCATCCATACAGTTCATGTACTACATCAATGTCTTTTGCAGTTTATTCTAACATAATTGTCCAATAACACTCTTAACCGAGTTAGTGACGTAACATAGTTAACAAGTTTAACAGGGTACATAAACTAACCAGAGTTAATAGATTTAACTGAGTTTACATTCTTAATATGCATAGCAGAGTTAACAAGTAAATAGCTTAACTGTGTCACTGACTTAATAAAGTTAACAACTAACAGCATTCAACAAACTAACAGGGTTTAACACTAACAGAATAAATAACTTAACGGAGTTACCAGACTTAGAAAGATCAACATGCTTAACAAGGTTAACATCTACCCGAATTTATAACTAACTGAGTTAAATAAACTAACAAAGTTACTAGGTCAGAAGTTAAACAAAATCATCCATATATGGCGAAAACACTTGTTCAGCGAAATCATTATGGGCCGAAATCCCTTTTTGGGCCGAAAACACTAGGGCCAAAAACCCCAAGGTGTTTTCGTTGAGAAAGGGTTTTCATTGGGTGAAGGGTTTTCGTCATATACATCATCATTAACAACAGCAGTTACATGAACACAGCAATTCCAATCTCATCTAACAGTTACATGACAAATCCACGGAATCATTTAATCAAATCATTTATGTGTAAACATATGAATTACCAAATGATTATACAATCCTGATCATCATTCGACTATTAATCAATCATCAACTATCAGCCAAGTTGTTGTGGTCATTCAGTTTTCATTATAACTTTTGACGTAAAAACCCAAATCTGTTAACCGTATTAGAACAACAATAACAAACATATATCATACGCATAACACAGCAGGTTTTTACATCAGTTTAAAGGAATCCCTATCACATCTATCTATTTAAATTGTATTGTATAGTTGTCGGCAATTAATCATTACATATCTCGAACTAATAGTTTGCATGTGATAACATGATGAGTGTCCATCCCATGTGACTGTCCAAATACCATTAAAACAACTGCAGGTAATCACGTGAATAACTTGAATAGATATGGGTCCAATCACAATATACAATCATTAGATCTTTCATAGAAAAGCATAACATAATTACACAACATCAATTGATTACTAACCTAAACAAAGGGGACAGCAAGTCGATCGGTGAATAAGACTTGAATGCTCACGTCTGCCGTCGGGTTTCAAAGAAAATGAGAGAGAGGATACGTGTTTTAGGGTTTGACAGTTATCCAATGTGTGCGTACATGTTAAACAAGTTCTATATTTATCCAATACTGGGCCAAAGCCATGTTCTATATTTATTCAATACTGGGCCAAAGCCCACTTTTGATTTCGTTGGCCTCATGTGACGAAAACACTTGTGTTTTCGGTCATGGAGTGTTTTCATAGGAGTGTTTTCGGCTAGAGAATTTTATTAAACCCCACAACACATTATTAACACAATACACATGCATAGACACTTATAATGCACATCACGTATATAACCAATGCTTTGCGAACGAGTATTAAGTTGAGTAGAAACCTTGGAAACTCGGGTTGTCACATTATCCCCAACTTGAAAGAAATTTCGTCCCGAAATTTAGCATGCGGTTACTGAGGAAGCTAAGTAAGTTGTATCGTTTACTGGTTTTCCTGGGGTGTCACATCATCCCCCCGTTGATTTGGAATTTCGTCCCGAAATTCTGTAGTAGCTTCAGCCTCAGTAGTGGTTGCACTGTTTCCGAATAACTGGAGATACTTGAGTTTCATTTGATCTTCTCGTTCCCAGGTGAACTCTGGGCCACGACGGGAGTTCCAACGAACTCGAACTAGAGGTATTCTAGTGTTCTTGAGGACCTTAACATCCCGGTCCGTGATTTCAACTGGTTCCTCGAAGAATCGTAACTGTTCGTCGATAGTGAGCTCCTTCAAAGGAACTATGAGGGTCTCATCTGACAGACACTTCTTCAGATTCACACGTGGAAAACATTGTGAACTACACTGAGTTCTGCTAGTAAGTTTAGTCTGTAGGCCACTTTTCCTATTTTCTCTATGACTTCGAATGGTCCAACGTATCATGGATTGAGCTTGCCTCGTTTGCCAAAACGAACCACACCCTTCCAGGGTGAAACTTTGAGTAGCACTCGATCCCCACCTGGAACTCGAGTGGTTTCCTGTCTTTATCGGCGTATGCTTTCTGACGGTCACGAGCTGCTGCCATGCGTTGTTGTATCTGAGCAATCTTTTCAGTAGTATCAACTACAAGTTCTGGGCCCGTGATCTGACTATCACCCACCTCTGCCCAACAAAGAGGTGACCGGCATTTACGCCCGTACAATGTCTCAAACGGAGCAGCTTTAATGCTGGTGTGGTAGCTGTTATTGTACGAAAATTCCACAAGTGGCAGATGCTTTTCCCAGCCGTTGCCAAAGTCAATTACACATGCACGAAGCATGTCTTCTAAAGTTTGAATAGTGCGCTCAGACTGCCCATCCGTCTGAGGGTGATAAGCTGTGCTCATGTCTAATCATGAGCCGAAAGATTTGTGCATCGCTTGCCAAAGTTCTGAAGTGAAACGTGCATCACGATCGGAAATAATAGAGGTGGGCACCCCGTGCCTCGAAACCACTTCCTTCAAGTAAACGTCTGCTAAAGTAGAGAACTTGTCTGTTTCCTTGATAGCCAAGAAGTGTGCAGATTTTGTGAGTCGGTCCACGATCACCCAAATAGTATCGTTACCACGTTGAGATCTAGGTAGGCCAGTAACGAAATCCATGGAAATTTGCTCCCATTTCCATTGTGGTATCTCTGGTTGTTGGAGTAGGCCCGATGGTTTCTGGTATTCGGCTTTGACTCTCGCACAAGTCAAACACTTGCTAACGTAAGTTGCTATGTGAGCTTTCATGCTAGGCCACCAATATGTAGTTTTCAAGTCGTGGTACATCTTATCCGAACCAGGATGTACTGAGTACCGAGACTTATGGGGTTCATCCATTACAAGCTTGCGTAAGTTACCATAGAGTGGGACCCAGATGCGTCCTGTTACATAGTAGGCGCCGTGTGCCTTTTGTTCTAACCGTTGCCTTGAGCCGCGTAGGGCTTCAGCCCTGAGGTTTTCTGGTTCAATGCTTCTACCTGAGCATCTCGTATCTGTGAGGGAAGACTAGACTGAATAGTGAGTTGCAACGCTCGTACACGCCTAGTTGTAGTATCCTTTCGACTAAGGGCGTCGGCCACCACATTGGCTTTGTCCGGATGGTACTTTATAGCACATTCGTAATCGTTCAGTAGCTCGACCCATCAACGCTGACGCATGTTTAATTCTTTCTGTTTGAAGATATGCTCGAGAATCTTGTGGTCGGTGTAGATGGTGCACTTGGTGCCATACAGGTAATGTCGCCATATCTTGAGCACAAAAACAACAACTCCCAGCTCTAAATCGTGCGTAGTGTAATTCCGTTCGTGAATCTTAAGTTGGCGCGAAGCATAAGCAATGACTCTATCCCATTGCATTAACACACATCCAAGACCCTAAATAGATGCGTCACAGTAGACTACAAAATCATCCGTGCCTTCAGGCAATGAGAGGATAGGTGAGCTACAAAGTCTATCCTTTAAGTGCTGAAACGCTGTTTCCTGTGTATTACCCCAATGGTAAGCAACACCTTTCTGTGTCAGTAATGTAAGCGGCTATGCAATCTTTGAGAAGTCTTTGATGAACCGTCTGTAATAACCCGCCAAACCCAAGAATTGGCGTATTTCAGTTGGTGTGCGAGGTGCAGGCCAGTTCTTGATCGAATCTACCTTGGATGGATCGACATGAATCCCATCCTTGTTCACCACATGGCCTAGAAAGTGGACTTCACGAAGCCAGAAGTCGCATTTTGAAAACTTGGCGTACAGCTGTTCTGCTCGAAGGAGTTCCAAAATGAGTCGTAAATGCTGCTCGTGTTCCTCCTGACTCTTCGAATAGATCAGGATGTCGTCAATGAAAACAATAACAAACTTGTCAAGATAAGGTTTGCACACCCTGTTCATAAGATCCATGAAAACCGCAGGCGCGTTCGTTAATCCGAATGGCATGACCAGAAATTCGTAGTGACCGTAGCGTGTTCTGAACGTTGTTTTGGAGACGTCCTCGTCCCGGACTCTCAATTGATGATAGTCTGACCTCAGGTCAATCTTCGAGTAATAGCTCGACCCTTGCAACTGGTCGAATAAGTCGTCGATGCGTGGAAGAGGATAGCGATTCTTCACGGTCACCTTGTTCAGTTCGCGGTAATCGATGCACATGCGGAAGGTACCGTCTTTCTTCTTCACAAATAATACAGGAGCTCCCCAGGGCGAAGAGCTAGGACGAATAGAACCCTTATCCAAGAGTTCTTGTAGTTGCGTAGAGAGTTCTTCCAACTCTGATGGGGCTAAGCGATAAGGTGCACGAGCTATAGGTGCCGCTCCAGGAGCTTGTCACCATGAATTACCAAAGGTTTTTAACCAGCACAAGGAATGCGGACGATCTTTTCTTTGCAAAAAATCCCTGCTCGATGTTGAGGTAGCCAATCCATACCAATAACGATGTCGAAACCATTACAACGTTGGGGTCATTCCTAGCATCATCCTGACCAATCACAAACACTCGACCCCTGGCACCATTGCCGTCGTTATTACCCCCGTTGTTGCCTCCATTATTATTCCCGTTTCCTTGGTTGTGGCTCTAATTCTGGTTCTGGTTCAACTGTGGGCAGTGTCTCTTGAAGTGACCTTCAGCACCACACTGATAACATCCCTTGTTACCCTGCTGTTGCTGCTGATTCTGTGGAGCTTATGGCTGCTGTTGTCGGTTCTGGTTTGTAGGACGTGAGCTTCTACACTCTTTGGCTCCATGACCAAGCTTGTTGCATCTCTGACAATGATCTTTGTTGCACGATCCGCTGTGGTGCAATTTACATCGATTGCACTTAGGGTGGTTTCCCCTGTATCCACCCTGACTTCGATTACCAAAAGACTGCTGACCAGGACTTTGGTTGTCATCGATCTTTCGCTGCTGTGCCTGGGACGGAACCGTAGTCGAACCCTTGCTAGGGGTTCCATCCCACTTTCGTTTGTTGTCACTGGGGTAGCAGAAGTAGTAGTAGTGGTAGTACCTATACGCTTAGGCAGTCTGTTCTGTTCCACTGCCTGGTCTGTGAGGCGTGTAACATCATGGATAGTAGCAAGGTTAGCAGCAGTCACATGGCTTCGAATCTCTGGTACAAAGCCTTTGAGGAACAGCTCGATGCGTTTGATGGGAGGACCCACCATAGTTGGGCATAACACTGCCAGTTCCTTGGATCGTTTAGCGTACGCTTCTATCTCTGACCCCGTCATCTTCAGGTTAAAGAACTCCACTTCCAACTAGTGGATGTCATCACGACTACAGTATTCACGTTTGATTCAGTTCCTTAGTATCACTTCATGGGGTGGCATTAGCAGCCGCCAGCCCCAGCATCTGAACTTGCACGTTCCACCAAGTTAGCGCAGTGCCTTCGAGAGTACCAGTGGCATATTGCTCCCTACGAGCCTCGGGGCATTCACACATTTTAAAGATTGATTCGAGCTTCCCGAACCAGTGGAGGAGTCCAACAGCTCCTTCAGTGCCGCTGAAAGTAGTAGGTCGGCAGTCCATAAAAGTTTTGAATGTGCACACAGGTGGCTGAGTGTTCTGACCTTGTTGTGCGAGGAAGAAAAGACTGGGTTAAGCGCGAGAGTTGGGTCATGAGAGTAGGATCTAACATCCTAGGATAGGTTCGGAATGGCAGGTTATACCTCCTGCCTGAGCGGCTGCGAGTGTTGCCGTAATTTGTTCAGTGATCAAAACCGCCAACTGGGCTTGAGTCATGTTGACACATCCACTCATGATCTTCATACCCAAGGAAACATGAGTGAGAGAGGTTCGCGAATAGTGCGACGACAGAAGGGAGTGAGCACACAAGTATTCTCAAGCAATAGGGGTTATGTGTATCTAAGCATACCATGAGCAAAGTTCTATGTAATTCTAGCAAGTAGGCAATAAAACATATACCATATTACCTAGAATGTTGAGTCTTGCACGTGGAGCGAAGCGTCGTTGTGGATCGTTGAGCACTGTATAGGTTATAGTCTGGTTTTAACAAAAACTTTTCCCCTTATTAAAACCGAGTTCTCTATAACCAATGGCTCTGATACCAATCTGTCACACCCCCAAAATCCACACGCGGAGTACCACCGCTTGAAGGCGTGACATGACCAGGATCAAGCCACCAATCATATTGAACAATGTAAATAGCAAAGGTAACTCAACCAACCAATATGAAAGGTGTTCCAAAAACCAAAGTATAGTATCAATGTTTAGCGGAAGCATAAATGTAAAAACCAACAAAAGTAATAAGTTTAAAGAGTCAATAAGTTTTTATCAAAATATCCACCATCCGTGCCCACAACGACCGCGCCTCCCGTGCAAGCTCCATATGTACCTAAGGTCCTGCAAGGCATGTAACAGAGAGTCAACAACTAGTTGAGCGAGTTCACAGTTGGTTGTTCAGTTATAGTAATCGTATTGTAACCCGTATGTTCGTTTAGTAACCCATATATCGTATGTACTTGAATCGCAGTCTCTTATACATGTGTGTGAAGATTGTGGGGGTTTCCCATGTTTTCTAGACTATGTATATTTGTATCGCAGCCCACCCGGCATGTGTGCGAAGTGTAGAGTATGGTTCGCAGCCATTCCAGGCATGTGTGCGAAGATTAGTTCTATTATCGCAGCCATTCCCGGCGTGTGTGCGAAGAGAAGTATATGTATTACTAGTCTAGCAGTACCTACCATTAACCTTCCTCTCCCGAGGACTATGGTATGTAATTCCGATAACAATTTAAGCATAAGTAATCATCCAAACCCATTCCCAACCCCGGGAATCCCATGCCTTGGTAAGAGTGTGAACTCACCTTGGTTTGCTCGGTATGCTATACTATGTGCTCACAAGAAATCAGTCGAGTCCTATAGTGCACGTATACTCAATCAGTTCACATTCGTAATGTTTCACATGTAACTAGCGTCACAGTAATATCACAGAGTGTGTTTGGCAGTTAATCATCATGCAACACAAACAGTTAATTGCATCCATACAGTTCATGTACTACATCAATGTCTTTTGCAGTTTATTCTAACATAATTGTCCAATAACACTCTTAACCGAGTTAGTGACGTAACATAGTTAACAAGTTTAACAGGGTACATAAACTAACCAGAGTTAATAGATTTAACTGAGTTTACATTCTTAATATGCATAGCAGAGTTACCAAGTAAATAGCTTAACTGTGTCACTGACTTAATAAAGTTAACAACTAACAGTATTCAACAAACTAACAGGGTTTAACACTAACAGAATCAATAACTTAACGGAGTTATCAGACTTAGCAAGATCAACATGCTTAACAAGGTTAACATCTACCCGAATTTATAACTAACTGAGTTAAATAAACTAACCAAGTTACTAGGTCAGAAGTTAAACAAAATCATCCATATATGGCGAAAACACTTGTTCAGCGAAATCACTATGGGCCGAAATCCCTTTTTGGGCCGAAAACACTTGGGCCGAAAACCCCAAGGTGTTTTCGTTGAGAAAGGGTTTTCATTGGGTGAAGGGTTTTCGTCATATACATCATCATTAACAACAGCAGTTACGTGAACACAGGAATTCCAATCTCATCTAACAGTTACATGACAAATCCACGGAATCATTTAATCAAATCATTTATGTGTAAACATATGAATTACCAAATGATTATACAATCCTGATCATCATTCGACTATTAATCAATCATCAACTATCAGCCAAGTTGTTGTGGTCATTCAGTTTTCATTATAACTTTTGACGTAAAAACCCAAATCTGTTAACCGTATTAGATCAACAATAACAAACATATATCATACGCATAACACAACAGGTTTTTACATCAGTTTGAAGGAATCCCTATCACTTCTATCTATTTAAATTGTATTGTATAGTTGTCGGCAATTAATCATTACATATCTCGAACTAATAGTTTGCATGTGATAATATGATGAGTGTCCATCCCATGTGACTGTCCAACTACCATTAAAACAACTGCAGGTAGTCACGTGAATAACTTGAATAGATATGGGTCCAATCACAATATACAATCATTAGATCTTTCATAGAAAAGCTTAACATAATTACACAACATCAATTGATTAGTAACCTAAACAAAGGGGACAGCAAGTCGATCGGTGAATAAGACTCGAATGCTCACGTCTGCCATCAGGTTTCAAAGAAAACGAGAGAGAGAGGAGACGTGTTTTAGGGTTTGACAGTTATCCAATGTGTGCGTACATGTTAAACAAGTTCTATATTTATCCAATACTGGGCCAAAGCCAAGTTCTATATTTATTCAATACTGGGCCAAAGCCCACTTTTGATTTCGTTGGCCTCATGTGACGAAAACACTTGTGTTTTCGGTCGTGGAGTGTTTTCATAGGAGTGTTTTCGGCTAGAGAATTTTATTAAACCCCACAACACATTATTAACACAATACACATGCATAGACACTTATAATGCACATCACGTATATAACCAATGCTTTGCGAACGAGTATTAAGTTGAGTAGAAACCTTGGAAACTCGGGTTGTCACAGTTTTGATACCCAAGAGTAGTTTGGTTACAAAATATGCATAAATACGTATTTTGACCAAAACTACGACTCGTCACTACGCCTAGTCCACGTGGTAATCAGTAGGTATAGTCACAAGGGACTATAACCACCGTGATTACGCTCACGTTGCAAAGTTCAAACGAACTTTGTGTTGACCATTGACTGGTCAAAGCTGAAAGTCAAACACTGTGTGACTTTCATGCTTGAAATACAAGAACAACCATGAAGGAGACTTACAAAGGGTCCAAGCAAGGGTGTTTTTATTCAAAATTACTCAGGTATGAGGTGTTAAACCTCAACTTAGAGCTGAAATTGAATCAAAGTGTGAAGAATCCAAATGAGAAACCTTTCTATTTATACGAAGTTAGGATCAATTGGATCATTCCAAGTGTTAGGAGGGTGTAATCTTGGCCATACAAGTGGGAACATGGTATTAGAATACAATGAGAGTCGAAAACCAGCTCCAGGTATTGCAAAAATTGCATAAACAACCCTGAATTTCGACCAGAATGCTGAAACTGAACTTTCTGTCTGATCTGTTGTCACGCCCCGCGTAAGGATAGGCCTCACCTTACGCGGCCCGCCTAGCAATCTTTCCAGAAATGTCAAAACAGGTCCCTGCACTTGTAAAACTTGTATTTTGACTAATTTTTGACACGTTCAACCCCCGTTAACCCCATTTCAAGGCTCTAAAATGAAGTTAAAGTATAGGGAACTCAAAAAATGCTCAAAAACATCTCGGATATCGGCTTGTTTGGTCGTACGGTTGCGTTATTCGGTTAATAACAACGAAAGTCGTAATAGACGCAAAAACAATCCAAATTAAGCGACGAATGGAATTTTATCATGCCAATCACTAAAATAAAATATTTTAATGATTACATAAATTTTTGGTTATCCGGATATATTCAGAACGTAAGATATGCGCGAAAATGCAAACTTATGCACTTTTTAACGCTTTCAGTCCCTATCGATCAATAAAGTTTATTTTTGCGCACCAAACCCCTCAAAGCCTATATCTAAGCTATGTGAAGGATATTTATGGCATGTTTAACTTATGATCAAGTTCCGGAATGTTCGTTACTATACAAATCGGCATAGTTTCGTAGTTTGACACAAATAGTCCCTACGATCGAACAAACTTGATTTCAACACACCAAACCATCCAAAACTTATTTCTAAGTTATGTAAAGGTTATTTAAGGTATTTTAAGCCTATGTCACTATTCCGGAGTGTTTGTCGCATTAAACTGACTGCGTTTACGCACCAGTTTGCGTATAACCTTTCAGAAAGCGATTTAAAGCTTGAAATCGGAATCGAATCAAATCGTAAAATCATCAAACACAAAAGTACACTTAATAACACCAAAACACATATAATAACACCCAAGCACATTGTTTTATTAATAATCAACATTGTTTTACATTATACATCGATTACAAAACACAGTTATCACAAGAATATTCTTCGCCGTTCAAAATGTGCTTTATTTCCGATTTTGTTATACTAAATTCCTAAATTACGGTCAGCTAGAAGCTATTAGGAATCTTTGGGCATTTGATGTTTCTATGTTACAGTCAGGTATCGAATATTGATATCTACCATGGATTTTACTGCTAAATATATACGTTTTAACCATTTCCCCATACATTCACAGTAAATCGGTAAGTAACCAAAATAAACCAACACAACATATGTTTCGTAAAAACTAACCCTATGCAGCTCCAGAGTGCCAGTTTTTCTGTTGGAATGGATTTTGTGGTTTAGTTTCCACGCCTATTGGTGAACTTCAACGATTTGTACAATCTCCTTAACCGAGTACTGCAATATCTACAACAATAAAAAAATCCACATTAAAAAATCACAAATCCTTGAATTGTAAAGAACAGGTTCTATTAAATTAAACAATAAAGAAACTAAGCAATCAAGAATTGCGATTGGAGACTGTTACTAACTTGTTCGAAAACGACTACCAAATTGTCACACCCTCAAAACACCACATGCGGAAACCCCCCGCGAGGCGTGTGATGTACCAGGATCTAGCCACCAATCACATTGAACTCATGGGTATAGTTAAATAAAACTTTCATTTATTAACATTAAGTGTTACAACGTTACAAATAATTCATAGTTTACAGCGGAAGCATAATTCATTCGTTAAGTGTTTATAAACCACATGTAAAAACCTTTGGTCTTGTGTTGCGATTCCATGTATCTCGACCCATGACCACTCCAGCCTCCCAGACAGCAAGTTCCAACAATATGCACCTAAAGACCTGCAAGGCATGTAACAACGAATCAACAACAAAGTTGAGCGAGTTCACAGTAGGTTGTCCATTTTAAAGTTGTTCCAAAAACCATAAGTTCTTTCGAAAACCAGTAGTTAATCAGCTCCTTGTTTCCCAAACCATAACCAGTGGGGGCTACCCCCATGTTGTAAACCACTTATAGGTTGTCATCCTTCCCAACCGAGGACGGAGGTACGTACTCTACCCAATCGAGAATACGCAGGTTAAATGTGGTCGTCCTTCCCAACCGAGAACGAAGATAAGTAAGTCGTCCTTCCCAACTGAGAACGAAGGTACATACTCTACCCAACCGAGAATACGTAGGTTAAGCGTAGTCGTCCTTCCCAACCGAGGACGATGGTACATATTCTGTTAGAGTTGAATATGTAGGTTTCGTTTTAGCTTCTTAACCCATTCCCAACCCACCGGGAATCCCATGCCTTATAAAAGTGTGAACTCACCTTGGTTTACTCGGTAAGATTAGTTACGTGTTCAAGTTGCTCAAACCGAATTCCTAACATAGTTACTATCGACAGTCAGTTTTCTTAAACACTTAACGTAAGTCTTGACACATATTACACAAGTATCATTCACATGTCATTATTCACATTGTAATAATTCATCATACAATCTAACAGTATTATTCATCATAATATTACGTGGTAGGTGTGGCATCCTCCAATACAGTTCGTTCGCATGCCCATACCCAAACATCATATAGCACGTAACGCATCACACATAGATGGCCATAACTAGATCATGTCACACAAGTATTCAAAAACCCAGTCACACATAACCCGTCTATTAACCGGCCCAGTTCATACAGCCCACTAATTTGTGCAACCAACTTAACTCATAATTGTGCGGCCCAGTTGATATTGGGCCCAGCCGCATTTGGTGACCTGTTACACTACCCAGCCCAATCATCACCATCATTATCAAACACTCTATAACCTAACCATTAACATCATGATTAATTTATGTTTTTGAATCATATCTTGGAATACCCGACTGTATAAACTCTACCTCTCAAACATCATACAATATCACACATTCACATGGACCACGTGATTGTTTTGAGAACAAATTAACTTGATTGGGCCGAGATATTGTAGTGTATTGACAATTTTCACCACATGCAATCTATTAAAAAGTTCTCACATTCAGATTATTAATGGCCGACAATTATCATTACATTTTATAACCTATTGGGCCAGTCAAGTAATGATCCTCAAAATGGCTTCACGTGATAACATCTGACAATCTTGGGCCAAGATATTCACATGACAAAACTGACAAACACCTAACCATTCATTACCATCTAAATCGGCTCAATCAATAAACTCACAACCTATTACATGTTCTTAATTGGCAACAACACTTAACATGATTAACGATCAATTACCTAGATCCTTATTATTATTATTTAATCCACAACCACATACCAACAAGTCAATTGATTAGTCCACTAAATTGTAGTTCATACTCATACGCAGAATCGTTTTAGAAGATACCAAACATGGATTCATAGTTGCAAGTCTCGCTTGGTTCGTTATTAATTTAGAAGGTTCCTCAAATACTAACATACACCTAAGTTCCACATCATAAATCAGGGTTGTAAACATTCATGCACAACAACGATAACCTACTAAATCATACACATAATAGGACATACGCACACTTTTTTTAATTAACCGGGAAAAACATGAACAAGATCACACAAGTAGGACTTAACGTAAATACAAGGTTACTAACCAAGATACTCGTTTCAAACGAGATAATGCTGCCTCGAAGGGGTGTATCCACCACCGTCGTGCTTTAGAGGAGTATAGGGTTTCCAAGGAGTTGAGAAACCCTATACAAGGTGTACGTATATAATGGGGAGGATAGGGTTTGTTTTTGGTTTAAAGATTATGTTAAACAACTACACTTGATCATGCTATACGTAATAATCTATGGGGCGGTTCCTGTTGACCGAAATGGGCTCAAGCCCATGCAAGTTGGCTATCAAAAATCATAAGGAGGTGAGATTGTTTCAAGTCTAGCTAGTATTTTAATAACTACACTGGTGTGAGGTGCGGCCCAAAACAATCGCGGCCCAATACACTAACATACTTGTTTATCACATACGGTTAACAGAATCACACAAGCATGGAACGTGTAACACGTTGGAAAGAAATAACGAGGAGTTACGGTCACAAGATTTAACGTTACTAACCTTGAAAGTTCCAGTTGTCACATCATCCCCAACTTGAAAGAAATTTCATCACGAAATTTAGCACGTAGTTACTGAGGAAGCTAGTTAGGTTGCGTGATTTCCTGGTTTTCCTTGGGTGTCACATCATCCCCCTGTTGGTTTGGAATTTCGTCCCGAAATTCCGCTGTAGCTTCAGCCTCAGTAGTGGTTTCATTGTTCTCGAACAACTGGGGATAATTGTGCTTCATTTGATCTTCTCGTTCCCAGGTAAACTCTGGGCCATGACGAGAGTTCCAACAAACTCGAACAATAGGTATCCTGGTGCGTTTGAGAATCTTGACCTCCCCGTCCAAGATTTCCACTGGTTCTTCGACAAATCACTACTAATCGTCGATGGTGAGCTCCTTGAAACGAACTATGAGGGTTTCATCTGACAGACATTTCTTCAGATTCGACACATGGAATACGTTGTGAACTCCACTGAGTTCTTCGGGTAGATTCAATCTGTAGGCCACCTTGCCAATTCGCTCAGTGATTTCGAAAGGACCAACATATCGCGGGTTGAGTTCGCCTCGTTTACCAAAATGAACTACACCTTTCCAAGGTGAGGCTTTAAGGAGTACTCGTTCCCCAACCTGGAACTCGAGTGGTTTCCTGCGCTTGTCAGCGTAGCTTTTCTAACGGTCATGAACTGCCACCATTCGTTGTCGTATCTGAGAAACCTTCTCTGTTGTGTCTACGACGAGTTCTGGGCCAGTGATTTGGCTGTCGCCAAACCTCTGCTCAACAAAGAGGTGATCGGCACTTCCGTCCATACAATGCCTCGAACGGAGCAGCCTGGGTGGTATGTTGTGCTCATGTCTAGATGTGAACCAAAGGATTTGTGCATCACTTGCCAAAAATCAGATGCAAATCATGGGTCGCGATCAGAGATAATGGAGGTTGGCACCCCGTGCCTAGCACCCATTTCTTTCAGGTAGATGACTGCAAGTGTAGAAAAGCTTATCCGTTTCCTTGATGGCTAGATAGTGTGCTGGTTACGTGAGACAATCAACGATCATCTAGGTGATATTGTTTCCGTTTTGAGTTGTAAGTAGACTAGCGACCAAATCCATGGCAGTCTGCTTTCGCTTTCCATATAGGTGTTTCTGGATGCTAACACATCACCTTGACTTTCCCACAAGTCAAACATCGTTCCCATACCTAGCTAGGTGTGTCACACCCCGACCACGTGGAACAACCAAACGTGGCGGAAACGTCGGGGAGTGTTGTAACAGAATTAATTGTCTCACAACCATGGCATACAAAGTTATATTTTATTTATCAAACAAGCGTGTTACATTGTCTTAAAACAGGAAATAAAGAGTTCAGAACATAATTAAACTAGTTCTATCTTTATTTTAAGTCTCTAAGGCACAGGTCCGCCCTAGTGTCACGATCATCATCCTACGCAAAAGCTCCTGAAAACACATGTGAAAATAGGTACGTCAGCATAAAAATGCCTATGAGATACATAGGTTTTGTGAAAATAGGATTCATGACTTAAGTTTTAGAAAATGTTTAATAAAATTTAGTCATGAACCTTGTAAATTGTTTTGTTTTGTAAATCATTTAAAAAAACGATAAGATCAGATGATAGGTATAGATAAAAGAATACATGGTTAATTGAATAACCAAGTAAAATGAGTTGTATAAAATAAGTTGTTTGTAAAGCAAAGTCTTGTGAAAGATATGTTATTTATATAAAATGTTATATGTCTAAATTGAAATGATTCAAATAACGCTACGACATGTAATACCATACAAACACTTGTATATAGGAAGTACCAGCGGCGTATCCACCATGCTTGTATCATATTACACACGTCTCGTTACTTAAGTCACTTAAACAAACCACCAATGTATAAAGTCCATGTTTAAACCAATTGTCAAAAAGTCCTTGTATAAGCCATGTCAAATGTTAAAAAGTCCAAATGTAGTCAAGTAATGTGTAACAAATGTTATGTATTGTAAGTAAAGTATTGTCACATAAACCAAATGTAGAAATGTACAAAACAAAGTATTTTGAATATATCAAAAAATTATGTTTCGCAAAGTAAATGCATGTTACATTGATACAAACATTTATGTGGTAAGTTAACGCATACATTCAAGCCTTGAGACAGTCGGATAACCCTTTTAGTCAAGGTTATCAAAAGAAATGTTTTCGGATTCAGTCATTCCTTACATCCAAACAAACCCGGGATGTCAGGAATGGGATTTGTCAAGTCCTATGGTACCACTACTTACTACCGAGCGGCGTAGCTAATGTTAATGAACGTATATAAGTCTCGTTTGTGCAAACCAAATGTTATAGCAATTGTATACATGTCATATGAAAACAATGTACTAAGTATGCTAAGTTAACATACAAAGCAGAAAAGTCATGTAAATCAATGTAATGTAAAACAGTGTACTAAGTATGCACACAATGGACATACATAGCATGAAATGTAATGTAAAACGATGTACTAAGTATGCACACAATGGACATACATAGCATAAAATGTAATGAAATCATGTACTATAATGTACTAATGAACATAACAAGCGTATAATATGAAAGCATGAAAAGCACGGAAGTAACAAGTAGGCACATGTGTTTCACCCCAAAACGTTTGGAAAACAGTAAAAGAGGGGTCTATGTACTCACTTGAGATTGCTTAGTAGTCCTTGAATAACAACCAAACAAAGCTAGAGATCACGAATATCAAGCGGCACCTAATATAGGTAACTATGTTAATATACCGGACCTAAATCAGAAGATCGGATAGAATGAGGGCTTGTAAACCAAATGAGTATGAGAACTCATGTAATATGGTTTAACAAATCCTACATACTAAATGAAACCTAACCTAAGTACTTACGACCCATTACGACCCGTTTAGGTAGCTTATGCTACTTTAACGCGTCGTTCGCGTGAAACACGTTCGGACCGCTTAACTAGTCCTATGACAAGTAATATATGCCTTAACATGTCTAATATTGTTTCCAAATCAGTTTAGATGTCAAAAGTTACGTTACATATGTTCAAAATGAATTTTGGCGTCAAAGGGGTATTTTGGTAATTTACCTATCATACAACTAACTAAACGTCGTGACCATAAGGTATAACCTCGGAAGGTTATTCCCTATATACTATGGTCTCCTAATGTGTTTGGTCGGATCCTAATGATCGACCAAACGGGTCGGGTTCGAAAGTATAAGCGATTGTTTAGATCGCTTACCTTACGACCCTATATAAGCACTAAACTAAAAGTGACGAGCTAAGCATGTTAAAACATGCTTAACTAAGTTTAGAAAACAGGTTTGGTACCAAAACAAGCGGTTTTGATACCTAAGAGTAGTTTGGTTACAAAATACGCAAGAATGCGCATTTTGGCCGAAACTACGACTCGTCACTGAGCCTAGATAACGTGGTAATCAGTAGGTATAGTCTCTAGGGACTATAACCATCGTAATTACGCTCACGTTATGAAGTTCAAACGAACTTCGCATTGACCATAAAATGGTCAATGCATAAAGTCAAACAAAGTTTGACTTTAACGCTAAAAGAATAAAAGAACGAAGGAACACTTACAAAGGGTCCAAGAATGGAAGGTTTGAATCCGAACACTCTCAGGTATGAAGTGTTAAACACAACAACTTAGAGAGCAAGTTCAGATTTCAAAGGTGTAGGTTTTTGGGGTTGGGATGGATGGGTATTTATAGGATATGCAAGATCGTTAGGATCGTTTATCGAATAACGTGCTTTGATCACATCCCTACACTTGTTGGCAAGCTCATGTACATCAAATTGGCCCCCCATAAGCAGGAAACAACACTTGGAATTGGATTGGGAGTGCTAAATAGCTGTTAAAAGCTGTTAAAAATGGCTTTTGCTGATCAAAAGGGTCCTCGCGTGACGCCATGGGGGCTAGGTGTCACGCTAAGGTCCTTCTGATCAGCAACCAGTTTCCAAAGTTTCCAATTCAGTCCCCGTTGTGTATTAAGGCCATTTCCGACATGTTTAAGGCTCGTGAAGCCATTTTCAAGGCCCTAAAATGATGCCTAAATATTGTGGACATGAAACATGCTCAAAAATATCCCGGATGTTGGTTCGTTTGGTCGTATGATTGCGACGTTCGCTTAATTACGACGGAATGCGCATAAGCGCGAAAAACTATCCAAATTGCGCGACGAATGGATTTTTCTTATGCCAAACACTAAAATAAAATATTTTAGTGCTTACATAAATTTTTGGATGTCCGGATGTATTCAGAACGTAAGTTATGCGCGAAAATGCAAACTTGTGCACTTTTTTACGCTTTTAGTCCCTGAATGACCCAAAAGTTTATTTTAGCACACCGAACCCTTCAAAGCATATTTCTAAGCTATGTAAAGGAAATTTATGGTATGTTTAACTTATGGTCATGTTTCGGAATGTCTGTTACAGTTTAAATTGGCATACTTTCGCAGCTTGTCAAATTTAGTCCCTGTAAGCGAATTAACTTGTTTTTGCCATACCAAAGCCTTTAAAACTTATTTCTAAGTTATGTAAAGGTTATTTAAGGTATGTTAAGTATATGTTGATGTTCCGGAGTATTTTTCGCATTAAACTGATTACGTTTACGCACCAGTTTGCGTATAACTCTCCAGAAAGCGATATAGAGTTTGAAATTGAACAAAAGTTAAAACATGAAAAATGTAAAACATAACCAAACAAACATTGGGATCAAATAACATTGTTTTATTGATAATTGAATTGTTCACAATGATTATAAGCACAGATGTTACAAGGTGGGCCTTCATACCCAATCACCTGTACAAAGTTTATAAATCCTAATGTCTCTCATCAAAACCCAGACGACTAGAATATATAAGCCGATGTGCTTTGCTCAATACGAGTTCCCTATAGTTGTCGTATAATGAGATTCACACTCATTCCATGAGGTAGAGAATATCGTCTGTCCTGCCAAGGTTGCTTCTCCATGCCCCGCATGGGTTCAACTTGAAAATCCCCTTCCTTCAGTTCTCTAGCTTGAACATAGCGAGTCTGATCAGGTAAGTTAGGGTCGATGGTAAGCTGCAAAGCTTGTGCACATTCAAGTTCACAGTCGTAACCATCCAAAAAGTTCCCTCCAGCGAGGCCATTAACTGATTTAGCTCTGACGAAGCCAAGGTACATGGGAGGCCCTTGTGATCGGTCTAAATAACGCATCTGGCATCGTCCAAGTAATGCCTCCACCAAAAATCCCAAGGCCACAGTTTTCACCGCCAGTTGTGTGTCGTGCAGTTCCTCTTTGCATCTCCATCACGTAAGTCATCACTCTCTCGTGTTGCGTCGGTGTGTAACTGGGACTCTGATTCAAAGCATCGTGGTATACCACTAGATCACCCGTACCCTTAGGTAAAGACAATGCGCAGCGCGTTGCAGAATTGGGATTCCCACTTCGTTGATTATATGACCCAAAAGGGTACCTCTCGAATCCAGAAGTTACATTTATCAAGACTTCGCGTGGTGTGGCTCCTCGCTCAGGAGCTCTCAAATAAGATACAAAGTTGTCCATGATGCTCCTTTCTCCTGGTCATGACTCAAAGCGTCGTCAATAAATACGGTCGATTCATGTGATCCATAAGGCTGCTGGTGTGTTGATCAACTCAATGATCATGGTGTACAAAGTTGAAATGGCTGCATTGCGTTCGACATGCTGTTCTAAGAGCATTCTTCTCTTGGACTTCCTTCTGATGATAGTTTGTTCGCTAGCCAATCCTCGAATGGAAGCTTGTTCCTCGCAACTGGTCGACAGGTGGCCAATACATGGTCGAGACAAGCGGTTCCTAGCTGTCACCTTGTTACGTTCTCGATAATTAGTACACATACAAAAAGGCTTATCTTCACTGGTATAGCTGGGGCTCCCCAAAGCGAAAAGATAGATCCGATAAAACTCATGTCCAATAGTTCCTGAAGTTGATTAGGCAGTTCCCTCAACCTTCCTGGTGTAGGAAAATAAGGAATACTAGTAACAAGGGCTGCTTCTGACATAATACTGATATGATATTCCTCCTGACGATGTGAAGGTAAACTTGATAGTTCTTCTGTAACACTTAGGGTGAAATCATGAATAATTGGTGGATCCTCGATCCTCTTTTCCTTAGCCTTGACATCAGTAACGAGTGCTATCATGGCGAGGTAATCCTTCCGTGGACACTTCTGGCCTTCACTGCTGAATTGATGCTAACCTCTGCACCACTCGGATACTTTATGACAGACGAAAACTTTCCCCTCACATGGTATAACTGCACGATGTCTGGTTAACCAACCCATACTGACTACTATATCAACACCATCGTGGGTAGTAGAAGGAAGATCGATGTTGAAAACTTGTCCCACATGGTTGAATTTGCATCCCTACAAACATACGAGGCTTCAATTGTCTTGCCATCAGCCGGTTCCACAACAGGTCTGGTCTCAGGAAGTATCAGGGTTGAACAGAACAGGACGAAACGATTAGCTTCCAAGAACGTGCTGGCCACCATGTTGTTGCTTACGCTGGGAGAATTTCCAGTACTACCGTCATTCCCTCGGTTGTTGTCGCCTTGATTTAGTAACAGCCAATCCATGTCGAAGTCACCTTCGTTTCCGCACTATAGGTTACGATTATGGGGGAGTACATTGGTGTCACCGTGACTATTGCCTCTAGTGTCGTTGCTTGCAACGGAGTCCTGTGACTCTTTACTCACAGAGTCCTCCCTTTCATATTCTGTGTTAAGTCCTAATGCACTACTCATTGTGCCGGCAGTTACACATTCCACGCTACATTCGATTGTCATTGCTTATGTCCCGATTGATTCGTAAGAGTTGACTCCCATGAGTCGCTGACAAGGGTTAAGGATTTGGTTGAAGTCAGCCTACTGGTGTCCGTTGCCGGTAGTCAAGGTCGTTCTAATACTAAGGTTGGTACGGCACTACACTCATCCTTTTGCAAGTTGGCCGAGTATTACACGATATATTTCCTGAGCGTTGCAGAAGTGTTCGTACTTCAGAGTCTAAGACGTTATCACGCTAGGTTCTAACAAACAAGGATAGGTGAGGAAGGTATAGACCAATCATTTGACGCGGAGACATCCATCTCAGGGACGCTCGTACAAGCACCTAACATTCTACACAGTTCGCTAGGCGTTTAGATGGGGGTTCAGGTAATACTCGATAGCATCGAGATTCGAAAGGATCCAGAGATGAATGAAAAGTTCACGTTCGAGTAGGGGACAATCACTGCTATGACCCCTATAGGTTTGTTATGTTTCACATCGATTAAATAACGGAACAGAACCCCTTTCCCACTTGTTAAGGCTCACTGGGACTCGCATGCACCCCACATTATTATTATGTGTGCACCCACAATAATATTGCGATTTGCATGCTCATCTCAGCTCCTCTTAACTCATGTCAAATGGTTACTCAAACTTGAGTAGCAAACAAAGAGCATCACGAAGCGTAAGTCATGAATGTTTAGGGAAATACCACCCTAACAGTCACATAACTCATGCAAGTAATACATGAATTCCTACTGTTGTGCTAAATGTGCAATCACATGCAATATCATATGTAAGTGTTTACTAGTTATGCAGTACAATGAGCATACAAGAGACAAACCTTGCAATCTGGAGCTGAGTGTCATGGTCGTATTCACGTTTCCAGAACTGTTCGGTTATAGTATGGTTTTACAAAAACGTTTTCCCCTTTTTTTTTAAAACCCTGTTCACTATAACCAATGGCTCTGGTACCAATCTGTCACACTCTCAAAACACCACATGCGGAAACCCCCGCAAGGCGTGTGACGTACCAGGATCTAGCCACCTATCACATTGAACTCATAGGTATATTTAAATAAAACATTCATTTATTAACATTAAGTGTTACAACGTTACAAATAATTCACAGTTTACAGCGGAAGCATAATTGATTCGTTAAGTGTTTATAAACCACATGTAAAAACCGTTGGTCTTGTGTTGCGATTCCATGTATCTCAGCCCATGACCACTCCAGCCTCCCAGACAACAAGTTCCAATATGCACCTAAAGACTTGCAAGGCATGTAACAACGAATCAACAACAAAGTTGAGCGAGTTCACAGTAGGTTGTCCATTTTTATAAAGTTGTTCCAAAAACCATAAGTTCATTCGAAAACCAGTAGTTAATTAGTTCCTTGTTTCCCAAACCATAACCAATGTGGGCTACCCCATGTTGTAAACCACTTATAGGTTGTCGTCCTTCCTAACCGAGGACGGAGGTACATACTCTACCCAACCGAGAATACGCAGGTTAAATGTAGTCGTCCTTCCTAACCGAGAACGAAGATACGTAAGTCGTCCTTCCCAACTGAGAGCGAAGGTACGTACTCTACCCAACCGAGAATACGTAGGTTAAGCGTAGTCATCCTTCCCAACCGAGGACGATGGTACATATTCTGTTACAGGTGAATATGTAGGTTTCGTTTTAGCTTCTTAACCCATTCCCAACCCACCGGGAATCCCATGCCTTATAAAAGTGTGAACTCACCTTGGTTTACTCGGTAATATTAGTTACATGTTCAAGTTGCTCAAACCGAATTCCTAACATAGTTACTATCGACAGTCAGTTTTCTTGAACACTTAACGTAAGTCTTAACACATATTACACAAGTATCATTCACATGTAATTATTCACATTGTAATAATTCATCATACAATCTAACAGTATTATTCATCATAATATTACGTGGTAGGTGTGGCATCCTCCAATACAGTTCGTTCGCATGTCCATACCCAAACATCATATAGCACGTAACGCATCACACATAGATAGCCATAACTAGATCATGTCACACAGGTATTCAAAAACCCAGTCACACATAACCCGTTTATTAACCGGCCCAGTTCATACAGCCCACTAATTTGTGCAACCAACTTAACTCATAACTGTGCGGCCTAGTTGATACTGGGCCCAGCCGCATTTGGTGACCTGTTACACTACCCAGCCCAATCATCATCATCATTATCAAACACTCTATAACCTAACCATTAACATCATGATTAATTTATGTTTTTGAATCATATCTAGGAATATCCGACTGTATTAACTCTACTTCTCAAACATCATATAATATCACACATTCACATGGACCACGTGATTGTTCAGAGAACAAATTAACTTGATTGGGCCGAGATATTGTAGTGTATTGACAATTATCACCACATGCAAACTATTAAAAAGTTCTCACATTCAGATTATTAATGGCCGACAATTATCATTACATTTCATAACCTATTGGGCCACTCAAGTAATGATCCTCAAAATGGCTTCACGTGATTACATCTGACAATCTTGGGCCAAGATATTCACATGACAAAACTGACAAACACCTAACCATTCATTACCATTTAAATCGGCTCAATCAACAAACTCACAACCTATTACATGTTCTTAATTGGCAACAACACTTAACATGATTAACGATCAATTACCTAGATCCTTATTATTATTTAATCCACAGCCAAATACCAACAAGTCAATTGATTAGTCCACTAAATTGAAGTTCATACTCATACGCAGAATCTTTTTAGAAGATACCAAACATGGATTCATAGTTGCAAGTCTCGCTTGGTTCGTTATTAATTTAGAGGGTTCCTCAAATACTAACATACACCTAAGCTCCACATCATAAACCAGGGTTGTAAACATTCATGCACAACAACGATAACCTACTAAATCATACACATAATAGGACACACGCACACCTTTTTTTGTTAACCGAGAACACACACGAACAAGATCACACAAGTAGAACTTAACGTAAATGCAAGGTTACTAACCAAGATACTCGTTTCAAATGAGATAATGCTGACTCAAAGAGGTGTATCCACTGCCGTCATACTTTAGAGGAGTATAGGGTTTGCAAGGAGTTGAGAAACCCTATACAAGGTGTACGTATATAATGGGGAGGATAGGATTTGTTTTTGGTTTAAAGTTTATGTTAAACAACTACACTTGATCATGCTATACGTAATAATCTTTGGGGCGGTTCCTGTTGACCGAAATGGGCTCAAGCCCATGCAAGTGGGCTATCAAAAATCAAAAGGAGGTGAGATTGTTTCAAGTCTAGCTAGTATTTTAATAACTACACTGGTGTGAGGTGCGGCCTAAAACAATCGTGGCCCAATACACTAGCATACTTGTTTATCACATACGGTTAACAGAATCACACAAGCATGGAACGTGTAACACGTTGGAAAGAAATAACGAGGAGTTACGGTCACAAGATTTAACGTTACTAACCTTGAAAGTTCGGGTTGTCACACAAACTGCAATTAAACCAAATTGGATGAGAAAAAATGATGAAAATTTGTTATTCCTGATCGATACATCTAATCACGATTTTGAACACATTAAATCAGGAATCGTGATTTCAAAACATTTAATCGCGATTTTTGAAAAAACCATAATCGATGAAGAAAGGAATTGTAGAATCTGAAACACAAATCACTAAAGATCTTACATTGATTAGATTTAAGATAGAAGAAAGTTGTGCCGGAGAATCTTGTGCGGCCGTGAGAGCTGATTACAAAGTGTATTAACAAATAGAAAAAGAATAGCAATCACCTGATGATCGATGATTGGTGAATCGGCGAGGAACTTGATCGGAGAAACCAGATTCGTCCACAGATTCATTACAATAAGATTTAGGGTATGAGAGAGTTGGAAATTTAGGGCAGCACATATCAGAGAAGCAGTAGGCGGAATGAGAGAAATTAGGGTTATGAAGTTTATATATGATACGTTATCACAAAGTTGGGTTGATAATATGGGTATGGATCCCGCTTTACAGTAGCGCCCCATCGTTTTCTCACCAAAAATGAATTTAGGAGGCTCTAAGAAACTGCCACATCAGTCCAAAACTTCTCATTTATTATATATAATAGATTGCAATAAAGGTTAAGCCCATTAGGACTGAAGTTACTAGGATTTAGTTTCATGATTAGGTTTTCTTGACCGTCTCTATATACAGACTTTATGGGCTTACTGCCACATAGTTAAATCCCTCCCGAGCACTCTTTCTCTTTCTAAAGCCCTTTAAGAATCCACAACGCTAAACTAAGTTTGAAATGCAGACCTTTCATCTCAGCACGTTACATCATTATAGACCAGTGGCGGACGCATAAATATTTTTTTTGTGAGGGTCGAAAATTTGTAAGGGTCTTTTAACAATCACTACATAATATTTTTTTATCTGGTTCGGGTCTGGTCGGTTCAGAAAAATCTACTTGCATAGCTCTTCAACATGGCTAAAAACCTTTGAAAAAGGTGGATGCAGTAATTTATTCTAATGTACTCATGATTTTTAGATGCCTATTTCATAGAACCGGATATAGAAATTTTCAGAGCAGTTAAACAGTTCAAGTTGGGTCAGATTAATCACAATAAAAACACCTTTCTGAATATGACACACTTATGAATATGCACTACAATTTTTTTATTTTTTATTTATTTATTCTTTTTAAATACAAACAATGTAATAAATTTATAACCATATCGATATATGATATTTTATATAATATAATAGACCATAGTATATTAAAAACACTGAATCAATTAAAGAGTCAACAAAAGTTAAAATTAGACAGGTTCTTGTAAATAATTAAATAGGGCAAAGTCCACCTATGATGTTTGCAGCTGTACACAAGCCTTGGAAAAGAAAAAACAATAAAACATTATATACTTTTTAAGATTAAAATAGGAAAACCCATTCGAAGCATAGTCTTCTTCTTTATCTAATTTACAGTATGATCGCTGCTTTTGTTGAAGGCTAGTGTCACCTCTCTGAGAAAAAAGTCTGGTCACATATATCATTTTTATAATTAAGGTGGGCGATTGCATACTTTCAAGCAGTGCGATCGAGATTTTAGCCTAAAAATAAACTATTTCTTAAGGGGGCGCCTGCCCACCCAACCTCTCACTTAGATCTGCCCCTGTTCGAGACCTCAATCTAAAAAATTATCTTTTTCCTACAACGCTAAACCAATCCAGACGTCCATCTCACACCTTAGTTTTATATGAAAATTATATTATAAAATAATGCGTGTGTGTGATTGGGGCCGACCAAACTCGCCCGGAACGAGTCAACTACAACGGACCAAACTACTCCAAACCTTATCCTCCAATGCATGCATGGAACCAGATATGGAGTCCGGAATTTCATACCCGTTTGATTATGTAGGATCGAATCGCTACCTGAATGAGTCGTTCGGAAGAGCTCGTATCTATACGAAAGGCGGAAACAGACGTATAAACTCGAAATAGCTTGAATATCACTTTAACCTTCTTGTATATTGAAATAACAGTAATTACAGTCACAAGAAATACCGGCAGCACCTCGGTATCAAATCTGAATTCCGTTACAAATGAGAAAACAACAAGCCTATTTATAGTACATGTGATTCCGTTTGAACATCACATGTCAGATTCAAACGGAAATACAAGTAACACTTCAAACGAAACTATCACATAATCTCAAACAAAATAACTTTTGTTTTGTCTCATGTGCATCATTTTTCATGTACTGTTGTAGAATGAAGATGCCTTATTGTGATGTCATCATTGTGATGTGACATGATGTCATTTTTGATGATGTCACGCTTGTTCAGATCCGCAACAAATCCAAGCCTCAATATAAGACGAATTCGACAGATGCATGCACCAACAGACTCCCCCTCAGATGTTGACGAGTCTTAAGTGTCGAGTCTGTTCAATCTTTAGTCTTTATCAGTCTTTGTGTACTTTCCATAATCTCGATTTGACTCTTGCCTCACTCTAATGATGTAACTCTCTCTTGTATTCTTCAGGATTGTAAGATCGCGTACTGACCCAAACGAGTCAATCAGAGGTGTTCTAATCCATTTCAGGTGCGGAAAACAAGAAATGAACACGGAAAACCGCTTGTTTCACTAAATATTGCCTTGTATATTGATTTCACAGCACTTCGGCAGCAGTTCAGTACCGGAAACTAGGACCTCTAATCTGATTTCGCTCATGAAGGTATTTATAGTTGAAGGGGTTCCGCTCCTAATGACATTGTGTCATTTCGGGTGGAATCACTAAATTGTGATTTCGCTACAAATGACATAATGTCATTTCGAGCGGAATCAACCTCCCGGGCGGAATCAGAACATTTACAAGCTAACTCAACCTATTTTCTCGTACAACGTGCCCTGATTTAACATTCTAAGTCTAAGACTCGATACAAGACGAAATCGACAAATGTATGCACAAACAGACTCCACCTCAGATGTTGACGAGTCGCAAGTGTCGAGTCTTCAATGTCTTCAGTCTTGATCAGTCTTCGGGCTTCTAATATCTCTATCTATCTCTTGCATCTTCAAATTCTTTCTCTAACAGACTCTCCCTCGACACTTGCTGGGATCGTAGTCTGACTTTTACAGAATCAGGATCGCAACTTGGCTCGCTACTCTCAATCAGAATCCAGCACTCGGTGTGTTTTCCTGCAAATCCTCTACCCAAAACATAAGTTTCATAAAAGATAAGATATAACAAATTTAGAAACTTTGCTAAACACTTGAAGACACAACCCTGAATACATCATTTTCAAGTATCAAAGAAAATGATTTATCATATTAATTTCTGATAAACCAATTGAAAAAATATCATATTCATTTCACACATCTTCAAACAAAATTTCCCAAACCTGTTCGTCATGTTTAGCACTCGGAATTTTAAAAATCAGCTTTTCAACATCCGTTGTCTAAAATCTTTTTGGATTTTTCAAAATTTATGCTAAAACACACCGAAACTCTTTTTGGAATTTTGATATAACCGAAATGAAATACAACAAAGAAATATATACAAACAATATTTTTTTTGTGAGTTTGCGTAAGAGGATCATATCAGTTTTTGAGACAAATCACCAACACCGTTAAGTTTATACATTTTAAGTTCTAAATGATTCACTTAGATTGTCAGTATACTGATCCACTTAAATTCTCACACAAAGTTCAATTATTTCGAGATACGAGATTAGAGTTTTAGAGACTTAAACTTAATCGCGTGTCCCACCTCAGAATATACTCCCGTATCCAGATCCCAATATTCAGTCTTACAGGTGAGTATACCTAGATGATATCTGTAAGGTGTTAAATTGCGAAGCCGTGAGAGCTCAAGTCAGAACTTCCGTTCAGCAGAGAGATGACGGCTCGACTTTTGGTGGGTCCCCTTTAGAGGATCTTTTTTACAATAGCATTGATTAGCAATTTTATTGTTTATCATTTATGCTGAGGACGGCGCTATTTTTCAAGCAAGCATAAAGTATTCTCCGGGGACTAGGCCATTGCTTCCGCATTATCAGAAGTCCCGGGATAATACCCCAGATATCACTAAGCATAAAGACCTAGTATCTCAGAAAGAGGGGTCCTTCAAACAAGATTTCGGGGGTTACCCATATATCCGAGAGATGTTACCCACGAATTAAGCAAGTTTGAATTTAGGTTTATATCTCGTCACAATCTATTAAATGTGCAAAAACCTACTGACACATCATCAGTGAGACCGTTTATCACTTTTTAACTTTCCATTTCTTTAGCATGCCGTGATCGTCCACTGATGTACTATCATTTCCTCTAACAAAACTCGATTTTTTTAAATTTATCATGTTTTTGACTTTTTCAAATTTTACAAATGTTTTTGGATTTTCTGAAAATTTTTACTCCCCCTAAAATGCAAACACATTTTAGGAAATTTGAGAACAAACTGTACAATAAAGTGACAACTGATATCAAATCACTTCAAATCGCCATCCACTTGGCATAGACAATCAGAACTCCCCCTTACAACAAACTATTTTCCCATTGTGATTTCAAAACACTTAAGTTTGTTTTAATCAAATGGTTTTTCCGGAAAATTAGTTTTGTTGATTTTAATAAACCGTTTGTAGGTTAGGGGTTCATCACATTGTTCTATAAAATACCACTTGTAAGTATGGTCCAATCAAGTTCAACTTAATGACCTTGATTAACCACTTGTCAATGAAAACCTCTTTCAAACACTTACAGGTTCACTCACCAATCATAATCACTTGTAAATCAAAATATAACAATTAAAATATACCACCTGTACTTTACCAACTATACCACTTGTAGGATCAATTGCTAAGAAAGATTCCAATTCCTACTCCACTCTTACCAACCTGGGAGCTCCGGCAAGTCAGGATTTCAATTAGGCAATACTTTCCCCCAAGCCTGACCAGCCTTGGGAGATTCTGGGACACATCTATCCCACCAACATTTTGATTTATAAAAATCTTTTGCAGTTTTAACCTTCCCATCAACCATCTTCCCGAAAATATGTTTGACTTTTCCATTGAAAGTCTTCTCAACATCAAATTCTCCCTTATCAGCGAATAATTGATTTGAGATCTCTACCTTTCCCACTTTCTTCATCAAATTTTCCTTTGACAATGGAGGAAATCCTCATCGTTCACCTCTGGAACGGAATTCACAACCTTTTTCTCAACCAAAGACTCCTCTGATTTTATGGAATCAGATTCATTGTCAGAATTACCCTCAGATTTAACAACCCACTTTTGTTTACTCAAATCACCTCTTCTTTTGTAAAACCGTTTTGAACTTTCTCCTTCCTCAGAAGTAGAATTTTCAAACTTTTTAACATTTTTTACAGGTTGTTCTTTCTTATCAACACAAGTCTTTCTCAAAACAGAGTTAGAAGAAACTTCTTGTTTTTGGTAGTTGGTCTTGGGGCAATTCCAAGCTATGTGTCCAACTTCTTGGCATTTGAAACAGGTTCTTCTGTCAACTCTTTGAGCAAACTTTCTCACATTCTTCTTTACTTCAGCAAGAAACTCTTGATTCGACTGCTTCCAGAACGGTTTCTTCTGTTCATCCTCTGAACTACCACCTGAAACAAATTTTGTTTTTGGTTTATAAGTTTTCCGATTTTTATAATTTTCTAAAGAATTGAAACCAAGACCTTTCTTTTTGAGATTACTGTTATGATTTGGTTTCTTTTGAAAACCATAACCAGAACCATAACCTATTTTCTTGTTCAATCTCTGTTGAATTCTTGAGGTGTAAAGTTTAGGTTTTGCAGAAAGATTTAAATCTTTTATTTCAGAAATATTAATTTATGTTAATTTGAAAACCTTATTGATCATTTCAGTTTTAACACTTCTTATTGGAAATTCATTATCAGAATATAATTTGTCTGAATCATTCAACATATAAGCCAAATTGATTGATTCATCATTCAAATTAGATTTTGATAATAAAAATTCCTTGTTGTAAACCCTCTTAACCGGTGAACCCGGACTCTTCTCAAATGAACTCGGAATATCAGACTTAGACTCCGACTTTGACTCTTCATCCGTATCTAACACCTGATCGACAACTTTCTTTACTAACTCAGACTCATGATCAGTGTCAAACGCTGTGAATGTAACATCAATATTATCTGGTAATTCATCAAAGATTTCAGACTTTAACTTGATGTTGACTGCCTTTTTTAGACGCTCTTCGTTTGGATTCCTGGGTGAATAACTTTCATGGATCGGGGGCGGACATCTGTTATACTTGACACTTGGTTTCTTACCAGTATCAGTATCTTCAGTCTTTTCTTTCTTGAAAGCTTCCAGTCCTGCAACAGTTGGATAAACACGATCAATCAAATAATCACAAGTAGTATAACTCAATAGTAATCGTTTAATCCTTTCACTCTCAATTTTCTCAAGTTCCAAATCCTGCTTCAGCTTAGCACAATCTTCAATATAATCATTGATGACGCTTTGCTTTGTCATTAATGTTGCGCTCATCTTTTCCATTGCATTTTTGATTTCTGAATTTGTCTTTTTCAGACGATCAACTGTGTTGTTCAGCACATCATAAGATTCCTTCACATACTTCACATCGGACAATAAATCTTCTTTAATCTTTTCTAAGTCAGCAATCTTTTTGTCTTTCTCTTCACAAACTTTACAACATTCTGAACATTTCAAACATGGTTTTTCAACTTCAACCACTTTTTCAACTATCTTCTCAACTTCGATAGTCTTTTCTACTTCAACAAGTTTCTCGACTTCGACTATTTTCTCTTTTGTATTCTTAGTTACTGCTTCAACTTTTGTTTCTCCAGCTTCTGTCTTCGCCTTTTCATCAGCTAGTAACTTTGCTTCTTCCAGCTCCCTCTTTAAGCTGGCAATCTTCTTCTGATTCAGCATCTCAACTTTATCTGCATAGAAAAAATTAAAACTGTCAGGATAAATGCTTTTTCTACATTTTTCAAGATATTCTTCCTCATCATCAGTATCAACATCACTTCCAAGATCTGGAAAAATCAGGATTCTTTTTTGACTAGCTTCATCTTCCAGAATTCTGGTAACAAGAGCCACATCAGGTATGTAATTGTCCCAGCTAAATCCCTCTGCAACAAACTCATCACCTTGATCTATTATCCCATAATAAGCTTTCTTATTTGCTTCTTCGATCATTTTCCCATGAGCAGTTTTCTGATCCTTTTGTTGAGGTTGTTGATCTATCTGATGAAAGATTGATTTCTGATAATAATTGCTCTTATCTTGACTCCCAGTTGACTCTTGGTTTTTACACTCCCGTTTAAAATGACCTTTTCCTTTACAACGAAAACGGGTAACCTTTGACTTGTCAAAACCCAGTGGAGAGGTAGCCATTCCTCGAAACTCATCTCTGCCTGTAATCTGTTGAAACTTCTCAGCTCTTCTACAAGCACTAGCCAAACACCACTTCACATCCATCAACTTAAGTTCTTCAGCATCTATTTGGTCGTAATCTTCTTTTGTGAGCATCAGATTACCAATTCGTCCTGCAATCAAGCTTTCATATGACTCTAACATGGCGACAAGAGATGCCATGTGTTGTTTAGTCACTTTAGGAGATAGATTTTGACCATTCTGAATGTTCAAGGTCACATTGCACTGCAGATTTGTAGAATTTTGCTTCTGAGGGCTAGGTGTGTTGTTGTTTGGATCAAAACTTGAGAATGATGAAGTATATCCACCACTTTGAGTTGTAGTGCTAGCATTTGGACTAGATGACCCATCAGCACTAAAAGCAGTATTAATCATTGGACTCTGACTAGGAGTAGCCTCAAACTTGTTCCTTCGGTAGTACAAACTGACATCTTGTTTAGCATTTGGATTTGTCATAATAGCTGTCTTTTGAATATCCAGCTCCTATTCTTCAATCTTCTGAATGAATTGTGCTAAATTCATACTCTCGGACTTTCTCATGAGTTTCACAACCATCAAATAAGTTCCCCACTTGTGCTGTGGCAAGGCTTCAGCTAACTTATCGACCCACTCATCATCCTCTTTCTGAATGTCTAATCTTCCCATTTCCAGAACCAGATGACAGTATCGATCAATCGTCTGCTTGGTTATTTCATGATCAAACGCAGTAAACATGTCAAATGATTTCTTCAATAAGGCCTTTTGTTTTTGATCATATCAGCACTCCCTCTAAATTTCTGAATTAAAGCCTTGCAGATGGATCTAGCTGTTCCGTTATGTTGAAGTAACACAAAAATATCTTCTTTAACAGCTTGTTGAAGAATGCTGATCATCATCTTTTCACTAGTATATTTCAACTTGTCAGCTTCTGTAAAATCATTAAAACCCTTTTCCAGCCCACGCTCATTCTTTGGTCTCTCGTAGTCTTTCAGCAATGAACACCATGCATCAAATCTGTAAGCTTGAACCCAGTTCTCAAATCGGTTTTTCCATCCCTGAAAATCTTCAATATACATGAGTTTCGGTGGTTTCTGATGAGTACCCATCTCATTCTCACTGTATAAAGTCTCAGCAGCAGTAACAGGTGCAACCGGTGTCGCGAATGCATTGTAGAATTCTTCAACCATGATTTGGTAACACGTATTTTAAAAACAGTAACTTTCGAGCGAAATTAACAAGTAAACTCCTTTCGAGCGAAATCACAACAGATAACTTTCGAGCGAAATCTGTTTTGTAATTTGGAACAGAATCTCAGATGTAACTTGGGGCAGAATCTGATTTTGGTTATCTGGAGCGGAATTAGAAATAAAGTTTGGAGCGGAATCTGAAACTTGGTTATCTGGAGCGGAATCAGCGACAAATTAGAAGCGGAATCTCAGAAATAGTACCCTGGAGCGAAATCAGCAGGCAGTTTGGAGCGGAATCAGACAATTTCAGGTGGAATCAAACAAACTCGAGCGGAATCAGACTATGTGTTTTCGAGCGAAATCACTTCACGAGTCCATTTTTGCTACTTTTAATGCAAATTTTGATCTGGTTCTTCAAGGTTTTGTCTACGTCCAATTTTAAACAATCTGTGAAAATTTGAACCGGTTTTGACCGTGAAATCTTCCTGAACGAATGAAAGAAGGTGTAGAAGATAAGAAATGAAATGAAAACAAGCTGATATATGCAGAACTCCTCCTCCTGAGCTCTGATACCACTTGTAAGATCGCGTACTGACCCAAACGAGTCAATCAGAGGTGTTCTAATCCATTTCAGGTGCGGAAAACAAGAAATGAACACGGAAAACAGCTTGTTTCACTAAATATTGCCTTGTATATTGATTTCACAGCTATTACAGATCAGACAGCACTTCGGCAGCAGTTCAGTACCGGAAACTAGGACCTCTAATTTGATTTCGCTCATGAAGGTATTTATAGTTGAAGGGGTTCCGCTCCTAATGACATTGTGTCATTTCGGGTGGAATCACTAAATTGTGATTTCGCTCCAAATGACATAATATCATTTCGAGCGGAATCAACCTCCCGGGCGGAATCAGAACATTTACAAGCTAACTCAACCTATTTTCTCGTACAACGTGCCCTGATTTAACATTCTAAGTCTAAGACTCGATACAAGACGAAATCGACAGATGTATGCACTAACAAGGATCAACAGCTGGCTCTAGCAACTTCCGACTTTCTTTCTCTAACAGGCTCCCCCTCAACTTGTACTGGGATCGTAGTCTGGCTCACATCTTCCTCAGGATTTACAGGTTCAGGTATCGTAACCTGACTCACCTGCATATTCTCTACCCAAAACATAAGTTTTATAAAAGATAAGATATAACAAATTTAGAAACTTTGCTAATTACTTGAAGACACAACCCTGAATACATCATTTTCAAGTATCGAACAAAAAGATTTATCATGTAAGTCACTGATGAACCACTTGAATGAATATTATTTTCATTTCAAATATCTTCAAACAAACTTTCCCAAACCTGTTCGTCATGTTTAGCACTCGGAATTTTGAAAATCAGCTTTTCAACATCAGTTGTCTAAAATCTTTTTGGATTTTTCAAAATTTATGCTAAAACACACTGAAAATCTATTTGAAAATTTTGAAATAACAGAAATGAGATGCAATAAAGAAATATTTACATACAATATTTTTGTGAGTTTGCGTAAGAGGATCATATCAGTTTTTCAGACAAATCACCAACACCGTTAAGCTTTAAACATTTTAAGTTCTAGACGATTCATTTAGATTGTCAGTATACTGATCCACTTAAATTTTCACACAAAGTTTAACTGTTTCGAGATATGAGATTAATGTTTTAAGCACTTAAACTTATTCGCGCGTCCCACCTCAGAATATACTCCCGTATCCAGATCCCAATATTCAGTCTTACAGGTGAGTATACTTAGATGATATCTGTAAGGGGTTAATTGCGAAACCGTGAGAGCTCAGGTCAGAACTTCCGTTCAGCAGAGAGATGACGGTTCGACTTTAGGTGGGTCCCCTTTAGAGGATCTTTTTTTACAACAATATTGATTAGCAATTTTATTGTCTCATCATTTATGCTGAGGGCGGCGCTATTTTTCAAGCAAGTAGTAAAGTATTCTCCGGGGACTAGGCCATTGCTTCGGCATTATCAGAAGTCCCGGGATAATACCCCAGATATCACTAAGCATAAAGACCTAGTATCTCAGAAAGAGGGGTCCTTCAAACAAGATTTCGGGGGTTACCCATATATCCGAGAGATGTTACCCATGAATTAAGCAAGTTTGAATTTAGGTTTATATCTCGTCACAATCTACTAAATTTGCAAAAACCTACTGGCACATCATCAGTGAGACCGTTTATCACATTTTCTTTCCATTTCTTTAGCATGTTGTGATCGTCCACTGATGTACTATCATTTCCTCTTTTATACAACAAAACTCATTTTTGATTTTATCATGTTTTTTACTTTTTCATATTTCTAATGCTTTTGGATTTACTGAAATTTTTACTCCCCCTAAAATGCAAACACATTTTAGGAAATTTGAAAACAAACTATACAATAAAGTGACAACTGATATCGAATTACTTCACTTCGTCATCCTCTTGGCATAAACAATCAGAACTTCCCCTCACAACAAACTTTTTTCCCATTGTGATTTCAAAACACTTAAGTTTGTTTTAATCAAATGGTTTTTCTGGAAAATAAGTTTTGTTGATTTTGATAAACCATTTGTAGGTTAGGGGTTCATCACATTGTTCTCTTTTTCAAAACCACTAGTAAGTATGGTCCAATCAAGTTCAACTTAATGACCTTGATTAACCATTTGAAGATGAAAACCTCTTTCAACCACTTACAGGTTCACTCACCAACCATACTCACTTGTAAATCAATAATATAACAATTTAAAGATATCACCTGTAGATTTACCAACCAAACAATTTAAGAATGATGCCGATTCCTGCTCCACGCTTACCAACCTGGGAGCTCCGGCAAGTCAGGAATTTATGGTGAAAATGCTGTCACCCAAGCCTGACCAGCCTTGGGTGATTTTGGTGGCAAACATCTGTCCCACCAACATTTTGATTTGTAAAATTCTTTAGCATCCTTCACTTTCCTGTCAACCATCTTCCCAAAAATATATTTAACATTTCCATTAAGCACCTTTTCAGCATCAAATTCTCCTTTACCAGTGAAAAATTGATCTGAAATCTCAACCCTACCTTTTGATTTCAGATTATCTTTTGTCAATGGCGGAAAGTTTTCCTCGTTCAACTCTGGAACGGAATTAACAACCTTTTTTTCAACAGATGACTCCTCTAATTTTATGGAATCAGATTCATTTTCAGAACTACTATCAGATTTTACAACCCATTTTTGTTTTGTTAAATAAACTCTTCTTTTGTAAAACCGTTTTGAACTTTCACCTTCTTCAGAAGTTGAATTTTCAAAAACTTTCGATTTCTCAGTTGGTGGATTCATTTTATCAACAACTTTCTTGTCTGTTTCAAAGTGAGAAGAAACTCCCTGTTTAGAATAAATGGACTCTTGGCAGTTCCAAGCAATATGTCCAGTCTTTTGACACTTGAAACAGGTTCTTCTATCAACTCTCTGAGCAAACTTTTTCACATTTTTCTTGACTTCAGCAAGAAACTCTTGATTTGATTGTTTCCAGAATGGTTTCTTCTGCTCTTCTTCAGAACTTCCTCTTGAAACAAATTTTGGTTTTGGTATATAATTTTTCTCATTTTTATAGTTTTCCGGGGGAATGAAACCAAGACCTTGCTTCTTGAAATTACCGTTGTGGTTTGGTTTCTTTCGATAACCATAACCAGAACTGTAACCCTTTTTCTTGTTCAATCTCTGTTGAACTCTTGAAGTGTATTTTTTAGGTTTTTCATGAAGATTTAAATCTTTTATTTCAGAAATATTAATTTCTGTTAATTTGAAAACCTGTTTGATCATTTCAGTTTTGACACTTCTTATTGGAAATTCCTCATCAGAATATAATTTGTCTGAATCTTTCAAAGTATAAGCCACTTTGATTGATCCATCATTCAAATTAGATTTTGATAACAAGAATTCTTTATTGTAAACCCTTTTAACCGGTGAACTCGGACTCTTTTCTGACGAACTCGAACTTTCAGACTTAGACTCCGGTTTTGACTCTTCATCCGTATCCAACACCTGATCGACCACTTTCTTTAATAACTTAGACTCATGATCAGTGTCAGACACTGTGAATGTAACATCAATATTGTCTGGTAATTCATCAATGATTTCAGACTTTAACTTGATGTTGACTGCCTTTTTAGACGCTCCTCGTTAGCATTCATGGGAGAATAACTTTCATGGATCGGGGGCGGAGATCTGTTATACTTGACAGTTGTTTCTTACCAGTATCAGTATCTTCAGTCTTCTTCTCCATGAATGCTTCAAGACCTGCCACAGTAGGATAAACACGATCAATCAAATAATCACAAGTAGTGTAACTCAACAGTAATTGTTTAATCCTTTCACTCTCTATTTTCTCAAGTTCCACTTCCTGTTTCAGCTTAGCACAGTCTTCGATGTACTCATTAATGACGCTCTGCTTTGTCATTAATGTTGCGCTCATTTTTGTCATTGTGTTCTCCATCTCTGAATTCGTCCTTTTCAGACTATCAACCGTTTTGTTAAGCACATCATACGACTCCTTCACATACTTTACATCAGACAATAAATCTTCTTTAATCTTCTCAAGTTCAGCAATCTTCTTGTCTTTCTCCTCACAAACTTGGCAAGATTCTAAACATTTCAAACATGGTTTTTCAACTTCGACCATTTTTTCAATTATCTTCTCAACCTCTACGATTTTTTCAACTTCAACGATTTTTTCTACCTCGACAATTTTCTCTACTTCAACAAGTTTTTCAATTTCTACTATTTTTTCGACTTCAACAATCTTCTCTACTACTTTCTCAGTTGCTGGTTCAATATTAGCTTCTCCAGCTTCTGTCTTTGTCTTTTCATCAGCTAGCCTTCTTGCTGTTTCCAGCTCTTTCTTCAATCTGGCAATCTTCTTCTGATACAGCATCTCCATTTTATCTGCAACAAACAAATTAAAACTAGTAGGATCTATGCCTTTTCTAGCTTTGTTGAGATGTTCTTCCTCATCATCGGTATCCACATCACTTCCAAGATCTTGAAAAATCGGAATTCTTTTCTGATTAGTCCCATCTTCACCGTGAATTCTAGCAACAAAACCTGAACCAGATGGAATGTATTTATCCCAGCTAAATCCTTCAGCAACAAATTCATCATCTTGATCAATGATACCAAAATAAGCTTTTTTATTTGCATCTTCGATCATTTTCCGTTTCTCGTCAACAATTTGCCGAGCATGTGCAGTTTGTGGTTCCTTTTGTTGAGTAATTTGATGAAAAATTGATTTCTGATAATAATTGTTCTTTTCTTGATTCTCGGTAGCTTCTTGGTTTTTGCATTCTCGTTTAAAATGACCTTTTCCTTTGCAACGAAAACAAGTGACTTTCGATTTGTCAAAACCCAATGGAGAAGTAGCCATTCCTCGAAACTCATCTCTACCAGTAATTTGTTGAAACTTTTCTGCTCTCCTCCAAGTACTAGCTAAACACCATTTCACATCCATCAACTCAAGTTCCTCTGCATCAATTTGGTTATAATCTTCTTTTGTAAGCATCGGATTTCCAATCTTGCCACCAATCAGGCTTTCATGTGATTCCAACATAGCAACAAGAGATGCCATGTGTTGCTTTGCTATTTCCGGAGACAGATTCTGACCATTCTGAATGTTCAAAGTAACATTGCAATGAAGATTTGCAGAACTTTGTTGTTGAGGAGTTGATGTTATGACGTTTGGATTAAAACTTGAAAATGATGAAGAATATCCACCACTCTGAGTTGTAGTGCTAACATTCGGACTAGACGATCCATCAGCACTAAAAGCAGTACTAATCTTTGGACTTGGAGTTGCTTCAAATTTGTTTCCTCGATAATACAGACTGACATCTTACTTAGCATTTGGATTTGTCATGATAGCAGTTTTCTGGATATCCAACTCATACTCTTCAATCTTTTAAATAAATTATGCTAAGTTCATATTTTCAGACTTTCTTGTGTGTTTTAAGATCAACAAATACGTTCCCCATTTCTGCTGTGGTAACGCTTCAGCAAGTTTATCAACCCACTCCTCATCATCTTTCTTCATCTCTAATCTTCCCATTTCCAAAACAAGATGACAATATCTGTCGATGGTCGTTTTTGTTGATTCACCTTCTAAGGCTGTAAACGTATCAAATGATTTCTTTAACAAAGCTTTCTTGTTTTTGATCATATCTGCGCTTCCTTTGAATTTTTGAATCAATGCTTCCCAAATTGACCTAGCTGTACCATTATGTTGGAGCAAAACAAAGATATCTTCTTTTATCGCTTGTTGAAGAAAATTGATCATCATTTTTTCACTCGTAAATTTCAATTTGTCAATCTCTGAGAAGTCAACAATTGCTTTTTCAATTCCACGTTCATTTTTCGGTTTTTCATAATCCTTTTCTAATGCACACCATGCGTCAAACTTGTATGCTTGCACCCACGTCTCGAAACGATTCTGCCAACCTTTGAAATCTTCAATGTACATCAGTTTTGGTGGTTTCTGATGAGTTCCAGTTTCATTCTCATTGTATAAAGTTTCAGCAGCAGTAACTGGTGCAACCGGTGTAGCAAATGCATTGTAGAATTCCTCGGCCATTTTTTCGGTTTCCCAAAATTCACAAACTCAGAATTACAAATGAACTGGAATCAAATCTCAAGCGAACTGGTAATTACAAACGAACTAACTTGATGCGAACTGGTTCACCTCGTGAAACACCTAGAGATACAAAAACAAATGATCAATTTAAACGAACTGAATATGTGAACGTGTGTGTCGGTTGAATTGATCTAGGACTCGTGTCAAAGATTCGCGAACTGACTAAACTCCAAATTGTGCAATCTGAGTGAATGGACGGATAAAAAAATTGATTCAATTAGGCCGAAATCAACTTTGTGTAACTGATACTAATCCAAGTCACATGGGCCGACAATTTCAAGTTTGCATGAAATCTGATTGGGCTGCTAAATCCACTAAAACGACAAACAACAAATCTGTTAACAAGTTTATTATGATTGGGCCGATAAGATTTAATCACATGCACACCTGACAACTTTAAGTTTGAAAACAATTTCAATTGTTTCACTCAAATCTGATTGGGCCAAAATGTATAGTGAGCTGATAACAAATAATGATTTCACATGGACTTTTGATATCTTCAATTAAATTGCCCGACAATCTATTCACGAGATCTGATATACTTATCACATGATTGGGCCGCTATTTGAATCACATGGGTCGGATCAATTCTGGTCGTTAATTTTTTTTATTTACCTACTTACAAATGACCGACAAAATAAACCAACTACTAAATCAACAATTAAAGTCACAAATAGCCGACAATTGTGGTTCACAAGATTAATCTATTGGGCCGTTTATACTGATCACGTGAATTGTTGAGACACTTTCAAACAAGATTACAATTTCTCAAAAATACAAGTCTTCAAACGGAATACAAACTCAAACAGTATCAACCCGTTCAAACGGAAACACCAATTTCAAACGAGATCACCTGATCTTTTCAAACGAAATCGCAATTTTCAAACGGAATTGACCTCTTATCTCGTTTGAAGGGCTGTTGATGTCATCATTTTCGATCTGTTTTCAAACGGAATTACGTATTTTGTCAAGTTTTAGTTCGATTTAAGGTCCAAAACTCTCAAGGATTAGTTAAAACACTGTTATGTATGTTATATGTGAAAATCAGACCATTTTGACCGTGAAATTTTTTAAACTTGTGAAAGAAAGTGTAGAAAAACAGATTTTCAAGCTGATTATGGCAAGAACTCTTCCTCCTGAGCTCTGATACCACTTGTAGGATCGAATCGCGACCTGAATGAGTCGTTCGGAAGAGCTCGTATCTATACGAAAGGCGGAAACAGACGTATAGACTCGAAATAGCTTGAATATCACTTTAACCTTCTTGTATATTGAAATAACAGTGATTACAGTCACAAGAAATACCGGCAGCACCTCAGTATCAAATCTGAATTCCGTTACAAATGAGAAAACAACAAGCCTATTTATAGTACATGTGATTCCGTTTGAACATCACATGTCAGATTCAAACGGAAATACAAGTTACACTTCAAACGAAACTATCACATAATCTCAAACAAAATAACTTTTGTTTTGTCTCATGTGCATCATTTTTCATGTACTGTTGCAGAATGAAGATGCCATATTATGATGTCATCATTGTGATGTCACATGATGTCATTTTTGATGATGTCACGCTTGTTCAGATCCGCAACAAATCCAAGACTCGATATAAGACAAAGTCGACAGACGCATGCACCAACAGATTTAATGCCATGAAGATGCTCTAAGAAACCGTTGTTTCTAGATCTATGAGCCTCCACACAATTATACCCGACACTGCCTTGTACACTGTGCTTGGACGATGTACCCATCAACATCCAAAATGGGCAAATCGTGTTGTAAGGAACAAGTGTTATAGATAAACAAAACCCATAAGGAATTCAATTTCATAATGATAAACATATATTCAATGATAATTAAAGTTTGCAAGAATATAAAGTTGATGCCATATGAAATGTAACAGCCGAACGTAACCGCACCATAATATTGTTCGCTATGGCCGGGACGAACCACCATCGCCTCACGGATTTAAAATGCGTCATGATGGTGAAGGTATCAAGCACCTTATAAGGAAGCCTTTGTTCCCATTCACAACCAATGTAGGATGTTACAATCCACCCTCCTTACGGGTTCAGCGTCTTTGCTGGCACACCAGTCTGGTCCCTGGCTCTGATACCATCTGTAACAGCCCAGTGTAACCGTACCATGATATTGTCTGCTATGGCCAAGATGAACCACCATCGCCTCACAGATTTAAAACGCGTCATGATATTGAAGGTATCAAGCCCCTTATAAGGAAGCCTTCGTTCCCCATCACAACCAATGTGGGATGTTACAATCCACCCTCCTTACAATAGGACTTTGTTCAACACATGATATCTAACATTCTTATGCAATAATCGGATCCTAAGATTCGATTTCCTAAATGCTACTACTAAGTCGAATTGATATCGTATACGCCTATGAAAGACCCTACACTTGATCCTACACGAACAGTTTCCTCCTAATTTTGGGACGAAATTCCAAAAAGTTAGAGGTTAGAGAGACTGTAACATCCGCCAAAATCGGATATTCGAAATCCAACCCAGATTGCAAAACCGGACCCTTTTTGTAACACCCCAATCGCGTAATATATAACAGCACGTGGCGGAAACATTGGGGAGTCATGTTACAAATTGTTTCATAACACATGGCTCATAAAGTTTTGTTTTATTGAGTTAATTGTTTACATTGTTTTGGAGAATACAATTTCATGAACAACAATTGTCTTGCAGGTTTTAAAGTCACTAAGGCCCAAGTCCACCCTATGTGAAGCATGCTCAAACTCAAACATAAGTTCCTGAAACATATGTGAAAGTAAAACGTCAGCATAAAAATGCCTGTAAGTAACATAGGTTTTGTGATGAAGATTCATGGCTTGAAATGTTAAAAGAAGTGTTTATCTAAAGAGTAGCCATGAACCTTTATAAAAATGTTTTCTTTTGGAAAATCATATGAAAATCAAATGATTTAAAAGAAGTAGTGCAAGGTTAACTTAATAACCAAAATATGTCATGTCTTGTATAAAACTGTGTCATGTCTTGTATAAAAATATGTCATGTCATGTATGAAAATGTCATGTATAAAACAATGTCTTGCGTGAACAAAATGTCATATGTAGAACAATGTCTTGTGTAAACCAAATGCCATGTTTAAAACAATGTTTTTGAATGAACAAAAGTATTGTTTAATCAAAAGTTTTGTTTTATAAACCATTGCTTTTATTGAGTAAACATATACATGGATTGTTGGCGAATACATTCAAGCCTTGCCGACTGTCGGATAAACCTTTATAAGGACAAAGGATTATCAAATGTTCATCGGATTCTGTCATTCCCAATGGATACTTTCAAATAAATTAGGAAGCGGGAATGGGGTTGTCAAGCCCATGGTACCATAACATACTACCGGTCGGTGGTATTAATGTTAATGAATGTATCATTGTATATTCAACACACCAAAATGTATTAAACAATGTAAGCATGTCGTGAAAATGTTTTGAAACCATGTACTAGGTATGCTAGGTCAACATACGAAGCAAAATGTCCTTGAAATCAATGTGATAGATAAGCTAGGTCAATATATGAAGCAAAAGTATCTTTGAAATCAGTGTGCTAGGCATGCTAGGTCAACATATGAAGCAAAATGCAATTGAAATCAATGTGCTAGATATGCTAGGTCAACATATGAAGTAAAAGTATCTTTGAAATCAATGTGCTATGCATGCTAGGTCAATATACGAAGCAAAATGTAATTGAAATCAAGTACTATATGTACTAGATGAACAAAGCATGTAATATGTCATTGAAAAAAAGAAAGTAGTAGCAGGCACATATGTTTCACCCGAAAACATTTGCAAAAGTAAAAGAGGGGAACTATGTACTCAATTGTGATTGCGTATAAGTCTTGTATGAAAGTGTAAACAAAGCTCAAGAGATCAAGGAATCAAATGCGTCCTAACATCGGATAACTATGTTAATAAGTCGGGACTTAAATCGGGGAATCAGATAGAATGAGGTCTTATAAACCAAATGAGTGTTGGAACTCATATGAAATGGTTTAACAAACTCAATATTCTGATTTGGAATGAATCCTAAGTGCTTTTGACCCGTTATGACTCGTTAAGGTAGTTTACGCTACTTTAACGTGTCATTTGCATAAAAGTATGGTCGGATGGTCAAACAAGTCCTGTGATAAGTTTTTTATGCCAAAACATGTTTAATAAAGTTGCAACATCAGTTTATATGTCAAAAATTTGGTTACATATGCTTAAAATGGATTTGTGCGCAAAAAGGTCATTTTGGTCATCTTTAGGCATATAACAATAGACTTATCATAACACTAACCAAACGACGTGACCATATGGTATAACCTCAGTAGGTTATTCCCTAAACAACTATGGTCACATACATGTGTTTGGTCGGATCCTAAGATCGACCAAACGGGTCGGATTCGAAAGTCAAAGCGGTGGTTAAAACCGCTTGACTTACGACCCTAAATAAGAACTAAACTTGAAGTGACGAGTTAGATATGTCAAAACATGTCTAACTAAGTTGCAAAAACTGATTTGGTATCAACACTTAGTGTTTTGATACCCGAAAATAGTTCTGTCGTAAAATGCACATAATGTGCATTTTTGACCGAAACGTTGACTCGTCACTTCGACTAGTAAACGTGGTAATCAAAAGGTGCAATCGCTAGGGATTATAACCTTCGTGATTAAGATCACGTTGCAAAGTTCAATGGAAATTTGACTTGATCAATTATGGTCAAAATCGAAAGTCAAACAGATAGTCAACTATTTGACTTTTAGCTCAAAATAAGCTAAAATAATGAATAAGACTAGGAAAGAACACTTACTTGTGTTCTAGGATGGCAAGAATACTTAGTAAGAGTCCTCCAATAGGAAGCAAACTCAAGTTAGAGTAGAATAGAGAAGACGAGGAAAATGAGCAAGGAAAAGTGTTTGAAGAACTTGCAATTTATAGTATTTGGAGATGAATTTGATCATGCCACATGTCCTAGGCTTGTAAGGGGATTAAAACACATGTCCTAAGCAGAATAATCCTTGGAGAATACTCAAACTTGGCCTCCACACAAGAGAAAACCATCTGTTGTTTGAATTCTGCTAGCTGGGACAAGTTTACGGACCATATATGGTCCTGTTTGCGGTCCGTATATGTGTCTGGCAGGGGCAGAACTTTCCTTTATTGGCAGGTTTGGCCCCTGCACTTGTTTTGTCGCATTTTGGCACTTTTAACACCTGCTAACCCCATTTTTAGGCTCTATAATGAAGTTAAAGCATATTTTACTTGAATTATGCCCAAAAATGTCATGGATGTCGGTTCGTTCGATTGTACGGTTGCGTTTTCGCTTAATTATGACGAACTCTTTAACGAACGTGAAAACGACCGAAATTGCTCATCGAATGATATTTTTGCATTCTTATCAATAAAATACAAGATTTTAATGATTACAAAAATTTTTGGATGTGTGTATGTGGTCAGTATACAGAAATACGAGAATTGGCAGACTTTCGCAGTTTGACGCAAATAGTCCCTAAGCTCGAATAAACATGTTTTTGCCATACCAAACCCCTCGAAACTTATTTATAAGTTATGTAAATGTTATTTAGGGTATGTTTAGCTTATGTCCTTGTTCCGGAGTGTACATCGCATTAAACTGATTAGTTTTGCGTAACAGTTTACGATTTCACTTCTAGAAAAGGTTTGAGTGAACGGAAATAAACAAGGATTGAAAATGTGTAAATGACATAAATAATTATACAATCCACTAAATAAAACACAATGTTTCATTGATTATGAAATTGTTCGGGATTGTATAATGATTAAAGAAGGCACAATTGTCACACTTTTCAAATTTAATAAATATAAGAATTTTTCTATTTATTTTAAACATTTAAATAATTTAATATCGTCACATGCCATGGTTGATCAAAAAACCAAACTAAACGGTTTAGTAACACAACTCAGTTAGTTCTGCAAGATTTACATAAGCGAAACTATAGCGAGGTTAGTTCGGCTAGTCAAATATAGTTATACTTTAAGGGGGTTATTTTGTAAGTAATGGAAACTATAATACAGGGGAAACCATCTATCTCGGTTAGCTCCGTTAGTTATCATTAAATATGTAAAAGGATCTCATTAAAGAAGTTAGGCTTATTGGTTGAACAATTAATTTATTAAGGTAACTCAAAGTTAGTAAGGTAACTCAAAGTTAGGTTGGTTAATTTCATTAGATAACTCAAGTTATTAAGTACAGGGACTAAGAGTGTCATATTCTAAAACTTAAAAATAAAGAAAAGAAGTAAAAAGGTTAAAACCCGTGTGGAATGAGAATCAAACTCGGGTCCTTACATTCATCAAATTCACAAACAACCACTAGAGTACTGTTTGTAGTTATTAAGGAATCCCACGTGTCTCTCTAGAATCCATAACCACTCTCTGCTCTCTCCCTCTCTCTCTTTCTAGCCAGCAGGCCACCGGCGACGGTCACTAGAATCCATACCCACTCTCGGCGACCTCTTTTTCCGGTCAAACACCCCTCCCCTACTAAATCCGAGGTTTTCAAGTTTTCTTTCCATGCATGTCAAGATCGGAAGTTTTGTGACCTATAAGCATGTTTTCGTGAAAAAAAAAAACATTCACCAACGAAATTCCGACTCCTGGCATGGCTCTTGCGAAGGTTTTGGCCATCCATTTTCGACAAAAAATATATTTTTGGCTCCTAATAACCTATAGAGTCCATACGAAACACGTTCGTCTTGGGAGAAAAATAAATTTCGGACACGTTTTCGAAGCACTGCCATGGTTATAGTTATTGACCGGTGGCAGTATTGGTGGTTGGTGATTTGGGGTTGTTTTTCAGTTTAATGTTGGTTATATCGGGTTCGGTTCGGGTCAGTTTTGTAGTTTCGGGTCAGTTTCGGGCTCGGGTCAAAGCTGGTCAACACGGGTTAAAAATAGTCAACGGTCAGATTCGAGTCAGTTTGGGTGCGGGTCAACGTGGTTAAACTCAGTCAATTATGTCAACTATGGTCAAAGGCGGGTTAACTGTCAATTTCAGGTGACATGTGGATCGAGACAAGTCATGAGAGGCTTTGGTAAAATTTTAACGAACACATTTTATATTTATATAGTTTATACTAAAAAATGCGTTAACGTGGACCCGAGCTCTACATTGATCCGACTAGTGAAATCGTTCAATGACAATTATTATATGCATATACTATGATTTATTGGACTTGGTGGACTTATATATACTAAAACAATCCCTTCTCTATCTTCATTTAATGCTGGTGTCAGCTCTTCTTCACAAACGGCCCCTTGTGTCAACAGCATGGCCCTGTGTCTTCTGTACTTGCTGTACAAACCTAGATTTACAAATCTGAGAGTTGACCACGGCCCGTGCTTAGGAGACATAGCCATGTGTCCCTTGTCGTTTTCTGCTTGTCTTTATCTTCTGGGAATCTTAAGTGGGGGCATGGCCCATGCCCGGCTAGCACAGCCTCGTGCTTGGGTTCTGGTCTTGTTATTTTTGTCTTTGGGGTGAAGCTTGGAGGGTTGGTATAGCGTGCCAACCTCCTTTCTTTGTATTTATGTTGGTTTTCGTCGTTAATTTGTTCCTTTTGTCTGTTTAAGCACTTTTAATCCTGAAAATCAAAAGTAAACAAAGAAACGCACTTTTTCTGTGAATGCAGTATGTCTATCGCTTCCGTCAATCACGTGTTTCAACGTCAAATATATTGTATCTTAGTTAATCTGTTAGAACTAGACAAGGTTTTAGAGTGTTTAAATATAGGGATATACAAGATAATTAGGTCCGCACGAAATCTCGCATATTTAGGGTTTTATACGGTTTTGCACGGATCAACATAGTAGATCCGCACGAATGAAGTTTGGTCATGTGCGCTTATGTTGATCCACATCTATGCATCCTCGCAAGGGCCATCCGCATGTAATTTGCGCATCTGTGATTAGTGTTAGAGCGGATCTAGGTCTCCTATAAATAGGTTCATTATGTCTTGTTCATTTAGAACTTGGTGTCAGAGAGAGGAAACTTTGTCAAAGTGGTTTCGTGGTTTTGTAATTTTATACAATCAATAGAAACCGATTATAATTAGCTTGTTCTTGTTCAATCCACTCTCGTACTCGAATTCCGCATGAGATACGAGATCACAACAATCAGTTATACATGCAAGTGCATTGGAATCGATCCTAAGACGTTTCAACAAGTGGTATCAGAGCTTGGAGACCGGTTTCGAGGACAGAGAACACGTAATACCAGAGATTTCAGAGAGATTCCAGCCGATTTGAATCTGATTTCTTCATTCTTGTACGCATTCTTCTACACTTCTTTTTCAAGTTTAAAACACAAATTCACGACGAATCTATGGTTAAAACTGGCTGATTTTTAAAAATATTGTGCGAATTCATGTCTTAATCAATCTTTAAAGTTTCGAATCAAAATTCAAACAATTTCATCAAAAATTCTTTGAAAAACAATGAAAAACGTAACACTAGTTTGCGCAGTGGGTTAATTGCGGATCAGAAACTTAAATCCGCACGGATCTGTGTTATTGTATACACACGGATCTAAGGTTGTCAGTTTGTGCAGATCAAGCAATTTGGATACGCACGGATCAGATCAAAATTTCATTGGCACAGATTTGGCTATTTCTTATTAGTGCGGATCTAGTGGTTTCATTAGTGCGGATCTGATCTAGTAAGTTCGCATGAATCTGAAGTGAATTTCCCCATATGCACGGATCTAGTTCTGAGTTCGCACGGATCCAGCTTTCTTCATTCGCGCGGATCAGTGTTTCAAATCTCTTGGTTTTCAAAGTTGACTGATAAGTTGTTGATATTTGTAGGTACTTCTCGAGTATTTCGAAATTGAAAATCATGGAACCGGAGTTTTACAACGAATTTTACGATGCTTTCACATCCGTTAGAACATTCACACCAAAGAGCGTTTCAAATGCTATCTTTGAAAGTTTGAACTATGATAATGTTTATGGAACTCATCAAAGACCACCCAAATTTATGAACATAGAAGATTATAAGTGGTGGAAGGACATATTTGAGAGTTGGGTGAAAGCTTATGCTTTTGAAAGTTGGAGTTCGTTAAAATTCGGGTATAATAAACCTAAAAATGATAAACAAGAAGAAATTCCATTTGAACAATATGAAGATGATGATAAAAAGGAATTCTCTAACCAACAAAAAATGATTACACTGTTACAACAATCAGCTAGAGATGATATTCTTTCTCTGCTTCAACATGATAAAACATCATAATCTATGTGGGAGGCACTGAAAGTTAAAGCTGAAGGTGGAAAAGAGATAATGAAGAACAAAAAATCATTGATTAAGAAAGAGTTCGATTTGTTTAGTTGTCTGAAGGGTGAGAATGTCCGACACATGATAGAACGTTTCTGTCATTTGAAACTCGAGCTAGAAAGATTTGATATCAAAAAGGACAAAGAAGAAATCATTGACAAACTCATTGAAGCATTATCGTATGAAGAAGATTGGCAAACTTATATCATGATTCTGAAAAATGGTACAATGTTTGATGAGATAACTTTAGACATGCTGATTGAAAAGCTGAAAGGACATGAGCTGGAACTTCAAAAACAAAATAAGATAAATAGCTCGAATTATCAGCAAAATGTGAATTTGTATTACCGATGAAGCATGTTATCGAACAATCAATCGTCAAAGATTAGTACTACTTAGAGTGCTGAAAGTTCAAATGATTCACCAAAAGGTAGTTCTTCAAAGAGTGGTTTTGGTTTCTCAAGTTCAAATACCAAGAATCAACCATCTTCAGCACCAAAAAAATCAAAATCAAATGTGGTACAATGCAACATTGCCATAGATCTAAAAAATTCTCATAGTCTAAATGCTGATTCAGCCAAACAACAGATGATCTTTTTAGCATCAATTCTGGAATCCTATGAAAGTTTGGTGGCAGGTAAAATTGGAAATCCAAACATGACAAAAGAGGATTACGATCACGTAATACAACAAACTGCGGCGGAAACATCGGGGAGTCATGTCACAGAATCATTGTTTCACAACACATGGTGTTTGAAGTTCCATTTTATTTCGTTAATAGACTCGTTGTTTTGATACAAAAAAAATAATACAAACAATTGTCTTTCGAGTTTTAAAGTCACAAAGGCTCGCGTCCATCCTATGTGAAGCAAGCAACCAACAATCGTCACATAATAGAATCTGAAACATATATGAAAGACAGTCAGCATAGAAATGCCGGCGAGTACATAGGTTTTGTATGTCAAATCCATGGCTTTAAATTCATATTGCAATACCTCGTCTAACTTTGAAAGTCGACGAGTATAAATCTTGAAATCAAAAAAGTGTTTGATATTGCAATACGTTTTATCAGCTTTACAAGCTGATAAAAGTAAAACAAAACCATTGTAGCCATGGATCTTGATCGAAAACATTTGTCTTTGTAAAACCAAGTAGTAAATTGTCTTGAAGTATACAATGTATGGTTTATATCTTTAAGTAAACATCGTTGCGTGACATCGTTTGAAACATTTGTCCAATTGATGTAGATAACGCTACGACATGTAATGTGATAAAAGCACTTATATATAGGAAGTACAAGTGACGTATCCACCATGCTTTTATCACATTACACCCATCTCGTTATCTAATTACTTACCATAAATCAATCGTCCAAATCATACAAATCGTCCGTGTTATAAACCATCGTTCAATCGTCCGTGTTATAAACCATCGTTCAATCGTCCGTGTTTTAATTGTAAAGTACAACTTCTGGTCGTTCTTTAATGAATACATTCCAACCTGTGTGACTCGACTATACCACCCATGGGGTATCTTTAATAGAACCTGAAAGGCCTCTTTAATAACATTAACAAATCAACAAATGATTTGTTAACTAGAAATAGTTTCTATCGTTCCCCAAACTACCCACCAAATCCAGTGAATAGCCAAGTAACGGGATTTGTCAGATCCTATGGTACCATAACATACTGCTGGTCGGCTTAATCAAAGCTAATGAATGTCATTCGTCTTTCGACTAACGCGCCAACAAGTTCGTTCACATTATTGAAATAGTCGAGTTTTATATAAACCATAGTCTTGGTTTTTTAAAACTTGAAAAGCATTTAGCACATATGAGTCATGCCAAAACAATTGAATGCATAAAAGAGGGAAGCTATGTACTCACTTGGGATTTCTAAGTATCCTTGAATCAAGTGAAGTATCTAGCTTCGTACGTGTCCTAATCGTGTCCTAACATAGGTAACTTTGTTAAAGTAACGGTACATAATCGAAGGAATCGGATAGAATGAGGTCTTGTAAACCAAATGAGTGTTGGAACTCATATGAAATGGTTTAACAAAGTCTACATTCTGATTTGGAATGAATCCTAAGTGCTTTTAACCCATTATGACCCGTTAAGGTAGTTTACGCTACTTTAACGTGTCATTTGCGCAAATGCGAGTTCGGATCGTCAAACTAGCCCTATGATAAGTCTTATATGCCTAAACATGTTTAATAATGTTGCAATATCAGTTTAAGTGTCAAAATTTAGGTTACATATGCTTAAATTGAATTTATGCGCAAAAAGGGCATTTTGGTCATTTCCTAAAGGCATATAAACTACCTATTATACAACTAACCAACCGAAGTGACCATAAGGTTTAACCTCTGGAGGTTATTCCCTATACAACTATGGTCACCATATGTGTTTGGTCTGATCCTAATGATAGACCAAACGGTTCGGGTTCAAAAGTCTAAGCGGTTGTCAAGACCACTTGACTTACGATCCTAAATAAGCACTAAACTAGATGTGACGAGTTAAACATGTTAAAACATGTTTAACTAAGTTGAAAAACTGATTTGGTATCAAAACAAAGTGTTTTGATACCCAAAAATAGTTCCATCGTAAAATGCATATAAACGTGCATTTTGACCGAAACTTTGACTCGTCACTATGACTAGTTAACGTGGTAATCAGTTGGTATAATCGCTAGGGGTTATAGCTATCGTGATTACGATCACGTTGCAAAGTTCAATTGAACTTTGTCTTGACCAATTAATGGTCAAAGCCAGAAATAGCTAAAAATAAATAAACAAGACTAAGAAGAACACTTACAAGTGTTCTAGGATGAAGAAAACTCAATTAGGAAGCCTCCAAATAAGTGGTAGCCTCCAAGTAGAGCAGGAGATGAAGAAAAGAGTGAATGAGGAAGTTGGAAGAATGAAATGTGAAGGGTATTTATAGTATTCAAGAATCAACAAGATCATGCCATGTGTTTGTGTGGTCACCAAGGAAGAATCATGGCCCTACAAGTGTGTGGACAAGAGTAAGAGCCTCGGGGAACACTTAAAATAGCCCACAAGATAAAAAACTAGGCTTGAAAATGGTAGGAAACAGCTGGGACAACTATTTTGAAGGTTCTCGTCTGAAGCCTCTCGCAGGCCGCGACCCAGATAGCCAATTGGGTCACCCCAGGCGAGCCAGTTCATGTCTGACTTTTAGTTTTTGGCGAAACAGGCACCTGCATGCTCAAAACTTGTTTTTTGACGCATTTAACCCCTGTTAACCCAATTTTTTGATTCTACAAGGATGTTAAAGCATAGGGGACTTGAAATATGCATAGAAATATTGTGGATGTCGGTTCGTTCGGTCGGTCGTATGGTTGCGTTTTTCGCTTAATTACGACGAAAGTTCGAACGGACGCGAAAACAATCCAAATTACGCAACGAAGGAGATTTTTGCATTCCCATCACTAAAATACAATATTATAAAAATACAAAAATTTTTGGATGTACGGATGTGGTCAAAACGCATAATATGCGTGAATTTGCATATTTTCGCAGTTTTGACGCTTTTAGTCCCTGTGATCAAATAAGCATATTTTTACACACCGAACCCTCCAAAACTTATTTCTAAGCTATGTTAAGGGTATTTAGGGTATGTTTAGCTTATGACCTTGTTCCATAGTGTATGTCGCTACGAGAATCGGTAGACTTTCGTAGTTTGTCGTAAATAGTCCATGTGATCGAATAGACTTGTTTTTGACATACCAATCCGTTCAAAACTTATTTATAAGTTATGTAAAGGATATTTAGGGTATGTTTAGATTATGTCACTATTCCGGAGTGTACGTTGAGTTAAACTGATTACGTTTATGTAATAGTTTACGTAAAACTTCCGGAAAAGCTTCTCGAGCGTTCGAAATCATACGAAATTTGATATGTGTAATTATCACATGTAATTATACAAATCCCAAGAATGAAACACAAGATTTCATTGGATTCATAATTGTATGATGGTCGTAGAGGCACAAATGTCACAGTCTCCCATACTTTAGGAAATTTTGTCCCGAAATTTAATTTTAGAGGAAACTTGTGAAAACATATGTGATTGTTACGCTTTCAAATGTATCCTCCGTTCCCTGAGTAAAACTCTGGGCCATGTTTGGATTTCTAGCGAAATTGTTAATCGTACTCGTCTGTTGTCTATAGGAAGGAGTTCAGATCCAAAGATTTAAACTCCATTCCAATAGGTTTATGTATGATTGTACCGAACCTCAAGAGCGTTATGTAAATGTCAAAGTGATGTCCTTTTTGTAGAAGAATACGAGGAAAGTATGAACTTTGGAGTTTCGAACAACAGATGGAAGAATGTTTCTTATGAAGACTATTATAGGAAACTTGTGTGTGCTCGAAATTGGAGTCGGAGAGATAAAACAACATTGGTCAAGGTCCAGAACTTCTAGTAACTTAAATAACGCCACGTTTGCAATGTAATAAGGAACACTTATATATAGGAAGTACCAGCGGCGTATCCACCATGCCCTTATTACATTGTTCTTGTTTCGTTATTCTTATCACTATAGATTCTTAAACATGTCAAAATTTGCTGTGGTTTCTATGCACTGAATTCCGTAATTATGTATACATCCATAATTATGTAATTCCTTGCACAGTCCACACAGTTCATTTTATGTTGTGTAGGGGAAGAAAAATCAAACGAATAATCCTGTGATGACTTAAGTAGACCACCATAGGGTCTATTTAACTAGATCAACAAATGATCTCTTTAAATAGACCACCAAAGAGTCTCTTCAACTAGATCACCAAAGGATCTCTTTAAGTAGATCGACGAACGATCTCTTTAACTAGATCAACACATGATCTCTTTAACTAGATCGACGAACAACCACTTTAACTAGACCACCAAAGGGTCTCTTTAACTAGATCAACACATGATCTCTTTAAGAAGATTGACGAACAATCTTTTTAACTAGACCACCAAAAGGTCTCTTTAACTAGATCAACACATGATCTCTTTAACTAGATTGACGAACAATCTCTTTAACTAGATCACCAAAGGGTCTCTTTAACTAGATCAACACATGATCTCTTTAACTAGATTGACGAACAATCTCTTTAACTAGACCACCAAAGGGTCTCTTTAAGTATATCAACACATGATATCTTTAACTAGATCAATACATGATCTCTTTAACTAGATTGACGAATCAATCTCTTTAACTAGACCACCAAAGGGTCTCTTTAACTATATCAACACATGATATCTTTAACTAGATCAACACATGATCTCTTTAACTAGCTTGAAGAATCAATCTCTTTAACTAGACCACCAAAAGGTCTCTTTAACTATATCAACACATGATATCTTTAACTAGATCAACACATGATCTCTTTAACTAGATTGATGAATCAATCTCTTTGACTAGACCACCAAAGGGTCTCTTTAACTATGGAATAGTATTTTAAATCCAAGGGTCTTAACTATTGCACAGAAGCCCATTAAGGATTAAGATAGTACTTTTGGATATCCTTCTAAGAATCTATCATATGAAAATATGGAAGATTCTATAAGGATTTTGATAGCGAGTATTTGAATCACACATAATCACATAATTATTAACTTGGTCATCAACTTGTTATCAACTTGTTGTCAATTTGTACATACGTATTTAAAGTACACCAAGAATCCAATCAAGGAGTTCAATTAGTACTTTAAACATCCTAAAAAATCTAACTATGAAGATAGGAAGATCTTATAAGGATTTAGTTTGGTCTCATTGAATCATAACTTATGTATTAAACACACAAAGAATCCAATTAAGGACTTTGATTTTGCACTTTAAACATTCACAAGGATCTAACTAGGAAGATAGGAAGATCCTATAAGGATTGGGATTCGTGTAGCGAAAATGTTTCGAAACTTTGTACTAGGTATGCTAGGTCAACATACAAAGTAGAATGTCTTTGAAAATCGTGGACTACGTATGCTAAGTCAACATACGAGCAGAGTGTTCTTGAAAACATGTACTATGTATGCTAAGTCAACAAACGAGCAAAATGTCTTTGAAAACTATGCATGGGATCTTTGAAAATATGTTTAATGTTTTGAAATCATGTGAAATGCCTTTAAAATAAACTATGAGGTTTTTGAAAACATGGAGAATGTTTTTGAAATTATGCAGTTGGCATGTTAGGTAAATATACTATGTTAAAATGTTTTTAAACCATATGAAATGTTTTCGAAATCTTGTAAGATGTTTTTGATATCATATACTATGTATAATATCATGAAAACTAGAATGTAATGATATGTACATAGACATATCGCATAAGACCAATTAGGACTTATGAAAAGTACCCTTAGAAATCCAAGAAAGGATTGAAAGTGGTACTTTGAGTATTCGTCAAGAGCTATAACTTTTACCTTGTACTTTGTTTCTAAGAAGAAACGAGTACTTAGGATTTTCATGGAGATCGGGAGCGATCACAATATGGAAGAACTACGAGAGTAGTTTGTCTTGCAAGGAACATGGTTGATTTGTCAAACAACAGATGATCTTTTTAGCATCAATTCTGGAATCCTACGAAAGTTTGGTGGCAGGTAAAATTGGAAATCCAAACATGAAAAAAGAGGGTTACGGTCAAATAGATCCAGAAGAGATAGAGTTGATCGATAACAGATGGTGCATGGCTAGTGTTATTAGAAGGGCTCAGAGATTCATGGTGATTACTGGTAGGCAATGTCTTGGAGGTCCAACAACGAAACTAGGATTTGACAAATCCAAGGTTACTTGTTTCAAATGCAAACATAAAGGACACTTCAAGAGAGAATGCTCAAATCAGGATGTTGATGAAAGTGTAAATCCATTCCATGATGATTACTACCGAAAAGCAATCTACCATCACAACAAGGAGCAACCACCAAAGATTAATCAATCGCAAATCGATGAAGATACGTCGAAAGAGAAAAAAACAAGCTTTGGTGGTGACTCAGAAGGATGAGGGTTTAAATTGGAACAAATATATACCAAAAGAGGGACATGTAACACCCCGACCACGTAATACAACAAACCGCGGCGGAAACATCGGGGAGTCATGTCACAGAATCATTGTTTCACAACACATGGTATTTGAAGTTTCATTTTATTTCGTTAATAGACTCGTTGTTTTGATACAAACAAAATAATACAAACAATTGTCTTTCAAGTTTTCAAGTCACAAAGGCTCGCGTCCATCCTATGTGAAGCAAGCAACCAACAATCCTCACATAATAGAACCAGAAACATATGTGAAAGACAGTCAGCATAGAAATGCCGGCGAGTACATAGGTTTTGTATGTCAAATCCATGGCTTTAAGTTCATATTGCAATACCTCGTCCAACTTTGAAAGTCGACGAGTATAAATCTTTAAATCAAAAAAGTGTTTAATATTGCAATATGTTTTATTAGCTTTACAAGCTGATAAAGGTAAAACAAAACCATTGTAGCCATTCATAATGATTCAAGATTTTATGAAAAGAGTGTTTTAAAAGGACAAGTTTGGGTGGTAAAGAAAACAAAGTACTTCTGTTGATGAGAAAAAGAAAATCGATTCAACCAAAAAGGTTTAAGTCAAAAGTGAAAAAGTTTTTGTAAAAAACGACAAAGATTTTTCGAAACTGAATGATTCGTATTGTGTCAAAATACCCAAGGTCAAACAGACCCGTTTTGCATTACTCAAGTAATTGAGTTGACTGAATGTGCAGGTGTTCTAGAAATTAACCGAAGTTCAACACAGAGAATGGTGCAGCCTGGCACGAGAGGAGGACTCTTGTGATTGAAATCAGGGAGTGTTGGTTTATAATAATAATAAATAAAAATAAAAATAAAAAAATAAAATAAAAAATAGAAAACCATAAAAATAAAAAAATGTTTGTTTTTAAATTGTTAAATTCAAAATTTTGAAAAAGTTGAAGGAATACGCCGAAACCCTCATGGCTGAACAATCAAAACATGATAAAACAAGATTGAAAAGTGGTTTCAAAATGTTATAATAAGTGTTTTGTTAATCATGGGTGTGTGTGTGTGTACTAAACAGAGAATGTGAAGCAGAAGTGGATGGCGAGATGAAGTTATCTACATCGGTTTGTCAAAATTTCTTAAAATGTTTTGGATTTTAGGGGGAGTAAAAATTTGGAAAATTCAAAAACATTTAAAAATTTGAAAAAGTTCAAAAACATGAAAAAAAATCAAAATAGTTTTGTGGAAAAGGAGGAAATGATAGGACATCAGTAGACAATCACAGCATGTTAAAGAAATGGAAAGTTAAAATGAGACAAACAGTCTCACTGATGATATGCCAGTAGGTTTTTAAACATTTAGTAAATTGATTTCGAGATATAAACCTAAATCAATAACTTTCTTATTTCATGGGGAACATCTCTCGGATATATGGACTTAGTACTCCGAAATTTCGTTTGAGAGGTTGCCTGATTCTGAGATACTAGGTCTTTATACTTATTGATATCTGGGGTATTATACTTGGTCTTCTGATTTTGCGTCAGCAATGGCCTAGACCTCGTATAATGCTTTTGCGCTTAAAACTTTCCCTCTGCATAAAAATTGAGAAAATTCAAAAGATATATATCAAGTGAAGTTGTAAAGAAGATTCCTAAGTGTAGTGATGTGTCATAAACTAATATGATCCTCTGACACAAACTTAACAAAAATATGTCTGTGAATATTTCTTTGTTGCAATTCATTACAAACAAAAACACAAAAAGATTTTGAGTATGTTTTAGCATAAAGTTTGAAAAATCCAAAAAGATTTTGTTTCATTTTATGTTTCGAAAACCAGTGTTGGAAAGCTGAGTTTCAAAATCTAAGTATGTTGAACATGTCTCATACAATAACAAGTTCATTAATTTGAAACTTGAGGTTTTTAATGAAAAATAAAAATTAGTTTGCAATTATCTCCAAGGTCATTTATTTGGACTTGGTAGATAATCGGATAAATCAAGGCCATTGAGTTGAACTTGATTATCTGTGAGGGTTTACGAAGATGGATACTTTAAAGTCAAATATAATTTTGAACTTAGTAAGATGGAAGTTATTTGATAGGGGGAGTTGAGTCAGGTTATCCTGGAAATCTCAAATAGCTTTTATTGTTAAATAAATTTTTTGGAGAGCCAAGTTTCTAATTCTGAAATTTTAAGAAATTATTACAAGTGTTTTGAATTGTCAAATGTTCAGATATTCGAAGAGCCAGGTATGAATCCTTGAAGATCAAAGCAAGAAGGAAGTTGCTGAAGAGAGAGTCTGATGAAAGGGGGAGATGATGAATCGAGATTTAAAGGGGAGTCTGTGATTCTGAAGTGTCAAAGATTTTTGAAGACTCAGAAATAAACAAGATTAGCTACGAGATTGACTGCAGCAATATCCAAGGGGGAGTCTGTGAATGCACTATGTGTCACACCCCGACCGCGTTAAAACAACAAACCGCAGCGGAAACGTCGGGGAGTGGAGTAACAGAATCATTGTTTCAAAACACATGGATAAAAGTTTTGTTTTATTGAATTAAGTGTAGTACATTGTATTTGAAATTTGAAAACAAAACATGAACAATTAACTATCATTGTTATTAAGTCACTAAGGCCTCGTCTATTCCTATGTGAGCATGGATCAATATCATCATCAATCATCATCAACTATGATACCTGAAACACATGTGAAAATACGTCAGCATAAAAATGCCGGCGAGTACATAGGTTTTATGTGAGTGTTAGATTCATGGCTAGTATACCATTTGAAATAACTCAAACAACTTTGTTATTCGATATTAGAAAACCTTGTTTTGTAAAATGTTTATATTGTAAATTGAAATAACCAGGTCAAAACAGATTAATTATAGTTTATAAAACCTCGATGCCATGAATCTTAACTCAAAAACATTTGTTTATGTAAACCCAGATTGTAAATCAATTTTTGTAATAAAACTCGAATGGTTTATATTGTTAGAAAAACCTTGTAATATAACTTTGTTTTGATAACATTTGCCCAAGTGATCTAGATAACGCAACGATATATAATGTGTTAAAAGCACTTATATATAGGAAGTACCAGCGGTGTATCCACCATGCTTTTAACACATTACACCCGCCCCGTTACCTAATCACTTCCCTAACCCAACGGTTCAAACAGTTCCAAATGGTTCACATCAATCAATCAGTTCCAAACGGTTCACATAAATCAAACAGTTCCAAACGGTTCACAAGGATCAAACAGTTCCAAACGGTTCACAAGGATCAAATAGTTCCAAACGGTTCCAACAGTTCAAAATGTAAAACAATGTGTCCATATGCTGGATGAACATACGCAACAAAAATGTAATGAATAACAATGTGTCCATATGCTGGATGAACATATGCAACAAAAATGTAATGAATAACAATGTGTCCATATGCTGGATGAGCATATGCAACAAATATAATATATGAAAATCAATGTGCTAGCATTCTAAGTGAACATACATAGCAAAAACATAATGAAATCATGTACTATAAGTGTACTAATGAACATAGCCAATATATTCTGAAAGCATGAAAAGCATAAAAGTAACAAGTAGGCACGTGTGTTTCACCCCAAAACATTTGAAAACGGTAAAAGAGGGGACAATGTACTCACTTGAGGATGCTTAGAAGTCTTGAATAACAACCAAGCAAAGCTAGAGGGATCACGGAATCAAACGGCACCTAACATAGGTAACTATGTAAGTAAACCGGACCTAAATCGGAAGATCGGATAGGATGAGGTTTCGTAAACCAAGTGAGTATTGGAACTCATATGATACGGTTTAACTCCTAAGTGCTTACGACCATTACGACCCGTTTAGGTAGCTTACACTACTTTAACCCATTACGACCCGTTTAGGTAGCTTACGCTACTTTAACGCTTACGCTACTAGTCCTATGACAAGTATTATATGCCTAACATGCTTAAACATGTTGCATACTTAGATGACAAAATTTTAAGTAACATATGCTTAAATATCAATTATGCATGAAAAAGGTATTTTGGTCATTTTCCTAAGGCATATATACTACCTATCATACAACTAATTAAACGAAGTGACCATAAGGTATAACCTCGGAAGGTTATTCCCTATACAACTATGGTCACAAAATATGTTTGGTCGGATCCTAATGATCGACCAAACGGGTCGTGTTCGAAAGTCTTAGCGGTTGTTTAGACCGCTTATCTTACGACCCTATATAAGCACTAATCTAAAAGTGACGAGTTAAACATGTTAAAACATGTTTAACAAGGTTTGAAAACAAGTTTGATATCAAAACAAAGGGTCTTGATACCTAAGAATAGTTTGGTTGCAAAATACACATAAACGCGTATTTTGACCGAAACTATGACTCGTCACTAAGCCTAAATAACGTGGTAATTAGTAGGTATAGTCACAAAGGACTATGACCATCGTGATTACACTCACGTTACGAAGTTCAAACGAACTTCGTGTTGACCATTGACCGGTTAAAGCAGAAAGTCAAACATTGTTTGACTTTCGTGCTTAAAAACGCATAAAAGAACGAAAGAAACTTACAACGGGTCCAAGCTAGGAAGAACTTGATCTAAATACTCAGGTATGAAGCATAAAACTTCAACTTAGAGCATAAAATCAGATCAAGGTGTGAGGAACAAGTGAAATAGAAGTGGGTATTTATAGGAAATCCACAACCGTTAGGATCGTTCCTCGATAAACGAGCTTCAATCTGGACCATCCATGTGCACCCACTGATTTGTAATACCATGTGTGCCCCTAAACAAGCCCATAGGTTGATTAAAACCATGTGCAAACAAGGGAAACAACTGGATCAAGCTGGAAACAGATTCTGCTGATCTGATGGTCCATCATGCCCTGTGTAATAGCCAGGGTTGGCTTACGCAGCCCGCTAGAGCCATCTTTGGCAGAATGGCAGTTTAGGTCCCTGCACATGTTTAAGCCCATTTTTGACATGTTTAAGCCCCATCAACCACATTTCAATGCTCTAAAATGAAGTTAAAGTATAGGGGACTTAAAATATGCTAAAAAATATCTCGGATGTCGGTTCGTTTGATCGTACGGTTACGTTGTTCGGTTAATTACGACGAAACACGAACGGACGCGAAAAACGATCCAAATTGCGCGACGAATGGAATTTTATCATGCCAATCACTAAAATAAAATATTTTAATGGTTACATAAATTTTTGGATGTCCGGATATATTCAGAACGTAAGATATGCGCGAAAATGCAAACTTATGCACTTTTTGACGCTTTTAGTCTCTATTGATCAAAAAGTTTATTTTTGCGCACCAAACACCTCAAAGCCTATTTCTAAGCTATATAAAGGATATTTAGGGCATATTTAACTTATGATCAAGTTCCAAAATGTCTGTTATCATTCGATTCAGTATACTTTTGAAGTTTGACGCAAATAGTCCCTACGATCGAATAAACTTGATTTCGCCACACCAAACCCTCCAAAACTTATTCCTAAGTTATGTAAAGGTTATTTAAGGTATGTTAAGCCTATGTCACTGTTCCGAAGTGTTTGTTGCATTAAATTGGTTATATTTATGCATCAGTTCGCGTATAACCTTCCAGAAAGCGATCTAAAGCTCGAAATCGAACAAGAATTAATATGTGCAAATGATACACATATTTATACAAATCCCAAGTATGAAACACAATATTTCATTGATTTGGTATTTGTTTGATGGCCGCAGAGGCACAGATGTCACAGTCTCCCCTACTTTTGGAAATTTCGTCCCGAAATTTATTCGTAGGAGTTTGCCTGTGACGTTGTGTTAAATAATTGTCCTACATGGAATCTAGGGTGTCATCTATTTGTGTATAGTAACCCATCAAAGATATGCAAGGCATAATCCTGTCATTTCCCAATGGATATACTTCAGAAACGAAAATGAATGGATGATTCATTTCACTCCACGGTTTCTTTATCAGAAGTAGGAATGAAGGATTATAGAATAAGATATTCATTTTACTCAACGGATATTCTTCAGAAGCGAAAACGGATGGACGATTCATTTTCCTCAACGGGTTCTTCAGAAATGGAAATGATGGAATATCAAAAGGTTATTCATTTCCCCTCAATGGATATTCTTCAGAAGCAAAAATGAATGGACGATTCATTTTCCTCAACGGGTTCTTCAGAAATGGAAATGATGGAATAAACAAAAAGATATTCATTTCCTTCAACGGATATTCTTCCGAAGTGAAAATGAATGGACGGTTCATTTTCCTCAACGGGTTCTTCAGAAATGGAAATGAAGGAATAAACATAAGGATATTCATTTCCCTCAACGGATATTCTTCAGAAACGAAAATGAACGGATAATCATTTTCTTCAACAGGTGTTCTTCAGAAATGGGAATGAAGGAATAATCAAAAGGGTATTCATTTCCCTCAACGGATATTCTTCAGAAACGAAAATGAACGGATAATCATTTTCTTCAACGGGTATTCTTTAGAAATGGGAATGAAGGAATAATCAAAAGGGTATTCATTTCCCTCAATGGATATTCTTCAGAAACGAAAATGAATGGATAATCATTTTCTTCAATGGGTGTTCTTCAGAAATGGGAATGAAGGAATAATCAAAAGGGTATTCATTTCCCTCAACGGATATTCTTCAGAAACGAAAATGAATGGATAATCATTTTCTTCAACATGTATTCTTCAGAAATGGTAATGAAGGAATAATCAAAACGGTATTCATTTCCCTCAACGGATATTCTTCAGAAACGAAAATGAACGGATAATCGTTTTCTTCAACGGGTGTTCTTCAGAAATGGGAATGAAGGAATAATTAAAAGGGTATTCATTTCCCTCAACGGATATTCTTTAGAAACGAAAATGAACGGATAATCATTTTCTTCAATGGGTATTCTTCAGAAATGGGAATGAAGGAATAATCCAAAGGGTATTCATTTCCCTCGACGGATATTCTTCAGAAACGAAAATGAACGGATAATCATTTTCTTCAACGAGTGTTCTTCAGAAATGGGAATGAAGGAATAATCAAAAGGGTATTCATTTCCCTCAACGAATATTCTTCTGAAACGAAAATGAACGGATAATAATTTTCTTCAACGGGTATTCTTCAGAAATGGAAATGAACGGATGCTTCATTTTCCTCAACGGGTATTCTTCAGAAATAAAAATGAGCGGATGCTTCATTTTCCTCAACGGATATTCTTCAGAAATGAAAATGAAGGAATAAACGAAGGATATTCATTTCCCTCAACGGATATTCTTTCAGAAGTGAAAAATGAATAGCTATTTCATTTTTCCTCAATGGGTGCTTCATCAGAAATGGAAATGAATGGATAATTAACAGGATATTCATTTCCCTCAACGGATATTTTTTCAGAAGTGACAAATGAATAGTTAGTTCATTTTTCCTCAACGGGTGCTTCTTCAGAAATGGAAATGAATAGAGTTAATTCTAGACACATGATAAAACTTGCTGTGATTTCTGTGCACTAAATTCCATAATTATGTATGCATCTATAATTACGTAATTTCTTGCATAGTTTGTACAGTTTGTTTTATAACGTGAAGGGGATAGAATTTGAACAAGCTTGAGATAACTTTGATTAGGTCATCACATAAACACATAAGCACATAATTGTTTTCTTGGTTATTAATTTGTTATTAATTGTTATTATCTTGTTATCGATTTGAACATGGGTATTCAAGGTATACCAGGGACCCAGTCGATGGACTTCAACGTCCTCAAGAATCCATCTGAAAAGATAGGATGATCTTTAAAAAGAAAATTCAATTTCGATTACAAGGAATCGTAACATTCGAATTAAGGTACACAACAATTAAGGACTTACGGAAATACCCTTAGGTACCCTATTAAGGATTTATAGTGGTACTTTGGGTATTTTTCCAGAGTTGTATCTTGCGCCTTGTACTCGTTTCCTTGGAAGAAACGGGTACTTAGGATTTTCGTGGAAAACGCAAGAGATCATAAAATGGAAGAATTTTGGTGGTAGTCTGTTCTACAAGGAACACGGTTCCTTGTGTCACACCTTGACTTTTGCGGAAGCGTGATTATGGTGTGACTTCTTAATACAATTGCATACAATCATAACAACACTATATGATTTAAAACATTAGATGTTCATCCATAAAATAAGCTTGAAAATATCACAACATAATTGTCTGAAACGTAGACTCCGAATTTAAATTAAAAACCATGCAATATGTTTAAAGAGTTCACAAAGACTCAACAAAAGACTTTAAATAAAACCGAGTTTAGAGCCGTGTATCTCATCCAGGATTAAAATACATCTCCTAAACCCTAATGGCTCTGGATGACATCTTTTATTCATGATGCAGCTTGAAAAACATGCATACACCTGCCAGATCCACTTAGTTCCCTGAAATACATGTAATTTGAAAACATCAACAAAAGTTGAGCGAGTTCATGTGTTTGTCTGTGTATATCAATAACCTTTAAACTATGTCTGTATGTATGTAAGCCCTGGTATGAAGCAATAAGGAAAAACAGATCACCAATGGTTTGCAAGGCCAATGGTATGTAGCGGATTTTGCCACGGCATTAGTATGTGGACATAGTCACCACATGGGCCACTCTGGTCCTCATGGGTGTGGGCTCGCTACACCCAAATAGATCTATCACTCATGTCCCTCAGTCCTACGATGAGGATTAATGGCCTTAAGTGTTGTACCCACCACTCACATGATCAAGCAGTAACCTTCCTTAGCTAACCATACCATGTATAAAACGTTTGTAATAATTGTAACATGTATTTCACCCCTGAAGTTATAAAACTGAAAACAGTTAAAAGAAAAGGGGGACATGAACTCACAGTCTTGCGTTTTCAGTACTCGTAACTCATGTTCCTTCAGCAAACACTACTACCTACAATGTACTGACGTTTATTAGACGGACGGGTCGTGCCTTGTCTTTAACGTTTTCGAGTTACGTCTCTTTTATGTATTCAATACTATTCCAAGTTATAATTACTTGTTAAAATAAAATCATTTTAACTTTAGATTATATTTAATTTTGGAATAATTTGTTAAACAATATTTTTGTAATAATACTTCTCAAGTATTTATTTTCGTATTTCCTTCCCAAGGATGGGGGTATCTCATACATTTATATTCCTATGCTTGTATTTGTTAAGTATTCTTACACTTAATTTTGCGTTAAACTTTCCGGAATATTATTGCCAATAAAAGTCCACCTATATATATTTTCCCAATATATATATATATATATATATATATATATATATATATATATATATATATATATTTAAAGTTATTACTTAGAAAAATTATTTATAATTTTTCCTTTTAGCAAAAATATTGGTAGTTCCAAAATAATATATTTTAAGTCTAACTTTGAAAATATATATAAACTTATTTTGTCAAAAAATAATGTATTTCAAGAAAATATATATATTTTTCCCAAAAACCATATATCTTCTAAATATTCCAAGATAATATATTTTTACTTCCCAAAAATAATATGTTTTCTCCTTGTAAAAAATATGATATAACTTGGTAATATTTAAAAAAAAAATCATATTTTCATTTCTTGTATCCAAAATATTATTTACCAAAAATATATTTATAAAGGTATTTTCTGGAATATTGTGTAAGTTACATTCTTTCGTTCGGTTTTACAATATTATGCATGTAACTTATATATTTTATTCCTTATGATTTTTGGTAATATTTTGGATTGAAATTTCTTGGTATATGTTAAGTTATATTATTTCAAATCCTAAAATAATATAACTAATACACAAAGTATACAAATAATCACACACAATGTGTCTTCTAAATATATACCTTTCAAATACGTATTTAGTTATTTTTATTTACAAAAACCAACCTCCAATATTTGTATTTTTGTTACAAAAATTATGGCAAAGTTTATATTGAAAACCATAGTTAAAATACACTTGTAAATACTTGTTAGAAAATATCCTCCTAAGTGTTTATATTTTTAGAAAATTTTGCCATTGTTTCCCCTAAAAATGGAGGTTTCCATGCTATCAAAGCATATCATTTTCTTTCTTCAAGTTCATGAGAAACATAAAGTATGATGATCTTGGTCTTTTACAAGATCACCACCTTAACTTACTAGATCATGTGTTAAATCACAATCTAGTAGGTTTCATATGATGTCTAACATCACAAACACAAATCATCAATCATCAAGAAGCAAAACAATACTAAACAACATGTATTCTTATGTTATTAAGCTTATGTTAAAGTTTCATCTTCTTGTTCATTAGTGTTCTTGTGATTAACATCCTACATAACATCTTTTAACCAACTAAATATGAAGTAAAATCAAGTGACAAGAAGCTTACTACTAGCACAAGGGCTAGGGATGAACACAAGAAGTTGAAGGTGACAAATGTTATGGATAATGGCAAATGGAAGAGGTCTTTCAATCTCCAAGACCACCAAGTTCCCTAATCTTGCTTCTTACACCTTTAGAGTACTTGGAAATGGATGAACAATGTTGAATGAATGTGGTGGTGTGGGGACTTGATCTCGGCGGTGAAGGAGCAAGGGAGGGAGGAGAAGGGTGTGTGTTTTTATGTTTGAAAGATAACGAGGTTATGATCCTTCATGTTCATCTTATATTCAAGTTTAGGGTTAAACCAATGGGTACTATGTTTCAATAGTACTAAACAAGATCTTCCAACAAATCAAAGTGAATCAAGTAAGATTATGGTGTGGGGCCACCTTGGTGACCGTCCACCATGGGGGGGGGTATAGGGTTGGGTTGTAATGGTAAGTTAGAGATATTAGTTGAAATTTAAGTGTAGTGTTTAGTGTTTTAGCATATTATGTGTTATATAGTGTGTTAGGGTGTTCGGGGATCATAACTAGCTCAGAAACATTAAAACAATGCTTCTAGTAAAATTTTGATGTTTCGGGTAGTGTCCGGTTGTTCGGTTAGATACCGGTTCGTTAAAGTGTCAAAATATACCGTTTAGTGTTCTTTATGTACCCTTTTGTGACACTTTTAATTCCCGACACTTAGGAAAGCATTCAGGACCATTTAGTCATATTTTTGCATGTTACTAGCTTGTTAAAAAGCTGATTTTTGCTGAATTCAGCACTTTATGTGGGTTTTAGGCATCCGGCACTTAAACTATCACTTAGGAATGCAGTTTTGTGGTCCTTACTTCCCTACACACCATACTAGTGTAGTACTTGGTTTCTGGCTCATACTGGGTCTCAAAACACTGTCTGTCTATGTACTGAACTCCGTCAGCATTTTTCTGTTTTATCCGTTAACTGTGCTAACCGTGCTTTGTGCATCAAGTATGTCAATATGGTTTGCATGTAATAATGATGTGACATTATGAAATATGTGATGCACATGTAAGTATGATGCAGTAATCATAAAGCAGTTAAGTATAATTCAGCACAGTCAATAAGCATTAATCAAGATTAATTAATTGTACGGATGTATGCAAATTTGGCAGTTGTCACATTCTCCCCATGTTAAGAAAATTTCGTCCTCGAAATTTATACTACCTTAACTCCCTAGGGTTACATTATGCGTTTATGTATATGAATAATACTGAGATAGATAACCACAAAACCGAATCAAATCTTATTCCCATAGTTGACTCTAGGGATATATTTCAATGACAAGAACCCAAGGGTTAAAAGGTATGTGTTCTAGCACTTGATGTTGAAGGACACGAGATGTATCGATGTATAATCTAGTGTAACTTAGTTAACAGGGGTGCAACAAAGGTGTTTTGACCAATGGATTCTCAAACAATCGGCCGCAATATGCAAACGAGTTTTCACAAACCATAGTATCCGCTATATGAACTCAAAATCAACAACTTGAATATGAAAATGATCTGTCAACCTTCGAATAATTAAATGGTAGGGATTAGTGTGTTGACATTCTTGAATTGCGAGAATACACCGAATGAAATATAAGCGAATCTGATGCATCATTGTCCTAATCATAGTTGCATTTGGAATGTGTAAATGACAAGTCAAACAAAAGCATATGTAGTTTTGTGTGAAACGGTTGACCATGATTAGCACAAGCTACAAATTTGTAATGACACCACAAGGCGTCGTAATTGACATATTTCAACAATAGCGGTGACCGAACAAGTTCACCGTGTTTGAAATCAAATGAATGTGTACTTGAAACAATCTGAAGATTTGATTTACACAATGTCATAGAGTTTTCAATTGAATATGGAACATCAAAGAACCACTGTTTCCGATCGAAGATGAAAAAGTAATAAGTACCGCAAGGCATTCGATTAACAATGAAAGTATCGTTAGGAGGTACACCGTGACATGAAATGAATCTATGTACCATTGTCTTAACACGCAACTGTGTTAGGACTGCTTTAATCATGATAAACAAAACGGATTTAGAGCAAGTCAATAAATAAACAATTAAATCCATGCATGAATTGCGAAAACAAATTAGCGCAAGCTTCAATCTAATGAAAACATCACCACAAGTGTCAAAATCAGCAAACATCTTAATGGAGCTATAGACCAAACAAGTCTACTACGACTCGAAACAAAAGAACCTTTGCAAAAATTATTCGAATATAATGCTCTCAATACATCATATGGTGTCTTGCATTGAATATGCGGAATGGATAAGTTCAAGAAATTGAATTTGGTTCCGGTGTAACCTGACAAATAACGTATGTATCAACAAGGGAATCTTAGCATGGTTACAAGATAAACCATGAATGTAACTTGAAAGAAAAGGAATTTCAAGAAAGTGTGTTAACTTGATAGCAAAGGAGCCAACAATTACAATAATGTAGGTTATTCGAATCATGAACAAGTAGTTAGCTTTAGCAAAATAATATTTGAACTTCAATGAAGCGTTTATTAGAAACGAAACCACATCCGTAGCAAATGGTGCATGCGTGACATATAAGTTTCCAAGTAATGAAACAATGAGTACTTGCTAAAATGAAGAAATGACCAAGTATTGAAGCAAATGTGTGTTCGCTCTCAGCGAAGAAAATTAACACGATGCATCTACCATTAAGGGGAATAGAGATGCAAACATCTACTCGCTAGAAGCAAAAGTGAAGATTTCAACAAAAGAAATTTGAGTACTTTATGTTTGGTTAACTGAAATAGCATATACGTCAGGGTAATGGGGTTTGCTTGAGTTAACAGGTGTGGTTCCTAAGCAACAACCTATACAAGTTTGGACCTGGGTTCCCAAAGGTCCTAAGTACATGTTTTCTAGATTCTAAAAGTTTCGTATTCTATGTAAAATTGTTTTGTGCATCGTGTAGGAAACACCATTTTTGTGTACGTTTAAAACAAGTTATTGTCCCACAATTTCCCCGGTATACCTTCTTTCTGAATTCACAGCTAATGACACTCGATCATCGATCAGTCGTGAGATAGTAGTTGGATCCTCACAGTTAGTTAAATAAACAATTTGTTAATCCTCAGCAAGAGTTACTGACTCTTGTTGGTTAGCTCGTTCGGCTCCAGGTGGTTGACACTCGTACGAAAGCTATCGTCCTTCTTCTTGACGAGCAAAACTGGGATTTCCCAAAACGAGAAACTTGGTCTGTTAGCTTCCTTCTCTAGCAACTCCTGGAGCTGCGCTGACAATCCTAGCATCTCTGAAAGTGTAAGTCGCTAAGGTGTCCTCGCTTCAGGCGCGGCGCCTAGAACCAAATCTATGCAAAATTCAACTTGTGGTTGAGGAGGTAATCCTGGTATTTCTTCGGGGAAGGCTTCAGGATATTCTCTTACCACAGGAGTATCTTCGAACTCAGACTCTTTGGCTTCCTTGTCCACAACAGGAGTCAAGAAGGCAACACATCCTTTGCGCAAAAACTTCTGTGTCTTCAACAACGGATAATCCGTAGGGACGTATCTTGCTTCATGAACCATGATCGTTTCTTCATTCGTCATCGGGATGCGGATAACAATCTCCGCTTGATTGCTCGACAACTGGTCCATCCCAATTACCACGTCGAGGCTTCTCTTTAGCTAGTTCTAACTTTCCCCTTTACTAAACCAAGTACATTCTTAGACTCATGAGATACGAAGCTATGGTCGGCACTGGTATCAAACAACATAGATGCAAAATTTTGGTTGATAGAGAACGTACCAGTAACCACATCCAGATCCTGGCATGCTTCACGAGCTCTGATGTTGGATACCCCTTCACGGTCTTGGTTAATCTTCCTAGGGCAATCTTTCCTAAACTGCCCCACGTTTCCACATCTGTAGCAGCCCGAAATTTTATCATTATTATTTCCGCCTTGGTTGTTGTCATCATTTTCTCCTTTTATGGGACTCTTCGCCCAACAGGCATCCTTGTTGTGTCCTTTCTTTCCGCACCTACCGCACTTAGGCCTCAGACATCGACATTTGTGGTGATACTTGCACTCATCACTTCTCGGCTTAGCTCCCAAGTAAATCTTAACATCGGCTTGATTGTTGTTAGGGCAATTTTCTTGAAATGCCCTCTGTCCCCACAGTCAAAACAACCTCGAACACGTTTTTGTTCATCATTGGTCCTACTTTGATAGTCGCTGTTGACGTTGCTTCCTCCGTGATCTCCGTTACCAACTTGACCTTCGTTTCCATGTCCCGTTTCAATCCGACACGTCTCCTCGACATGCCCTACTTTGTCGCAGACATCACTTCTTCCATACCTACATGGCCCAGCATGATGAAGTAGGCAGTCATCGCACTTAGGTAGGATGCCCGTGTACTCCTTTCCCTTTTGGCTTTATTATTGTTATTCGTTCGGGTATCCTCCTGGAAGTCAGTGAGCTTCCTTTTGTTCTTTCCGGATGACTCCACCTGAGTTTCCTTCTTCTTGTCAGGGTTTGAAAGCTTTTCCAGTCTAACCGCTTCTTTAATGAGTGCCACACTTAATTCGACCGCATCGATGGCTGTTGGCGGGGTTGATACCGTTATTAAGCGTAGGATCTGAGGCGCCAGTCCCCAAATGAATGGCCCCATCCTTTTCAATTCTGGTTCCACCAGGTATGGAACAACGCGCGACAAATCATGAAGTCTCTGCACGTACTCTGCCACTTTTGGACCTTCCATCTTTAGCTTCCAGAATTCGAATTCCAGCTTCTGGATCTTCATCTGAGAACAATACTCCCTACGCATCATTTCCTTCAGCTCACCCCATGTTAAAGTATTCGTAGCAGCTTCGCCCATTATTCAAACCCGAAAGTTCCACCATAACAGGGCCTCATCCTGAAATGATCCTGACACATATGCAACTTGTTGCCCTGGCGTACATCCGCTCATTCGCAAAATAGGCTCCATATTTTCAGCCCATTTCCCAAAAGCTATGGCACCTCCAGTGCCGTCGAAATTCGGAGGCATGCAGTCAAGGAACTGCTTGTAGGTACAGCCATGAGGTGGGTTGTTTCCCAAGGTACCTCCGCTAGTTTCAGAGTGCAAGGCCTCGTGTTGTGCTATCGCTTGTGAAATTAGTTCTTGTAGTTCAGCCTCTGCTATGGGCAATCGAGTATCTCTTCGTGGAGGCATCTTCTAAAAGAAGATTGTATCGGTTAGGGCATAATAAGTATAGTAAGCACATGTCATGTATACGTGATAGCATTTATCAATGCAAGTAAGCATATATCATCTCAATCATAGCATAAACAAGTAATTCAACAATGTATATAATGAGAATATTGCGATTGAGCTTTCATAAATCAACGACCACAAACACAGTTACATGTTCTATAAATGTATCATATTTCATCAAAAGGGACTACAGGGTCACATCACCCTTGTCCAAAATATCCATCGGTCTACAACAGTCATATACACAAAAAGTGGTCTTCAAAAGTCTTCTCAAGCTGGGCATAATAGCGACACTCTCATCAAAAGCAGTCTATCTGCATAAGACCAAAAACCAGCTATGCTGATGGTGGTGGAGGAGGAGGTGGAGGAACAAAAAGCAAGCTGCGCACATGTGCTAGCTCCTCCTCAAGATCATAAACGTGACGTAACAAATAACTGATCTGCTGCTCCATGGTGAGAAATCGAACATCAAAGTCCGGATAAGGCAAAAGTGGAGCAAGTGGAGTCGAAAACGGCGAAGGGCATGTACAAGGTGGAGGACGCGGAATCCTCTCAAGCTCCATGACTCTACGACACAGATTCTCCTGCTGAAGCTGTAACGACAGAAGTAAATCATCCCTCGTGTAACCAATGTAATGTGAAGGATGGTATGGATCAGAAACTGCATAATGTTTGGCAGAAACCATATGAGTGGCTCGCCTGACGGTGCAAAAGTAAAATGAGCAGTATGTGTAAACTGAGGCATGTAAGGAAAAGCTGCTAACATGGGTGGAACATGCCTAGGCTGCTGGCTAGACGGTCCTTCCCCTGGATGGGGTGGAGGTATGTCTTGTAAGAAAGTGATCGGTAGGTCGGTAAGGTGTAAATAGGTGCAGGTGCATGAGGGGGAGTAGCAGGGTCAACAAAAGGGGGCATATCATCGTCATCCTCTATCCACCCATTGCGGGTGAATGCATATCTGGGGTCTATCCGATCAACAAAAGGAGCATGGTCAGCGGGTGCAGGTATAGGGTCCGGTAAAAGTGGTGCAACAACAGGTATGCCAATAGGTACAGGGTCATGATGAGACACAGGATCATGGGCAGGTATAGGCTCAAGGTCGGCTGGTGCCAGCTCAAGATCAGCGGGCATCGGCTCGAGATCAGCGGGTGCATCAAAATGCTGATCGTCGGGAACAAAGTCAATCTCATGTCCAAGCTCATCATCAAACTCAAAGTCCTGTGGAGGAATAGGTGCGGCCGACATAGCCATGTCAGAATCAGAATTAGTGGGGTAATGCTGCAATCCTAATGCATGCAAAGTAGTGGATGATACAGACTCGAAAGAATCAGGACCAGAATAATCAGATGAAATCTCAATGATAGAAATCTCGATGAGTGGAACAGCAATAGCATCATCAGCTGGAACTCCATCATCCTGAACAGCATCAGGGGGACCATCAAAGAAAAGATCGATATCATCATCAGACAAAGCATCAAAAGGCAAATCCTCGAGAGGAAAAGCCGCAAGGGGAAAAAGGAGCGGGGATCGGAACAAGAAATGGATCCTCATCGGGTAAACCATCAGCTAGGGGTATATCATCGCCAAAATCCGGCAAAGCAAAAGGCTGAAAATCATCATCATCGTCACTCTCAGTGTCGGAGGTAAAAAGCTCAGGGTCTGAGACAATCTCATCGTCCGAAACAATGGCCATGGGGTCTATAGTATCTTACAGTCCATTCTCAGATGAGGACATGGTGTCTGTAACAAAACAATCACAACATATGCACATATATCAACAATCATCAAATAAGCATGTAAGTAGTAACAGTGTAAGCATGTATTCATCCTAGTCTTCCTAGACTATCCCACCCAGCCTCTCAGAATGAACTACCAAGTCTCTCAGACTAAACTCCCCAGTTTCTCAAACTGAACTACCCAGTCTCTCAGATTGCCCCAACTAGTCTCTCAGACTAACTTCCCAGTCTCTCAGACTGAAAGCGTATATTCATCCTAGTCTTCCTAGATTATCCCACCCAGCCTCTCAGACTGAACTACCTAGTCTCTCAGACTAAACTCCCCAGTTTCTCAAGCTGAACTACCTAGTCTCTCAGACTGCCCCAACTAGTCTCTCAGACTAACTTCCCAGTCTCTCAGACTGAATTATGAACATAAATTTTGTAATGTGTTTCGTGTCTTTTGTTTGTAAAAATGTTTGTTTCCTGGATCTGGGCGTTTCGTGTATGCAATGAAAATATGTTTTGAAAACATTTTCGTGAGAGCCCTAATGATCGTAATCTAGACTCGAGAAGGAATCCTAGTTCGTTGCGATCAAAGCTCTGATACCAAGCTGTCACTCCCTGACTTTTGCGGAAGCGTGATTATGGTGTGACTTCTTAATACCATTGCATACAATCATAACAACACTATATAATTTAAAACATTAGATGTTCATCCATAAAATAAGCTTGAAAATACCACAACATAATTGTCTGAAACGTAGACTCCGAATTTAAATTACAAACCATGCAATATGTTTAAAGAGTTCACAAAGGCTCAACAAAAGACTTTAAATAAACCCGAGTTTAGAACCATGTATCTCGTCCAGGAGTAAGATACATCTCCTAAACCCTAATGGCTCTGGATGACATCTTTTATTCATAATGCAGCTTGAAAAACATGCATACACCTGCCATATCCACTTAGTTCCATGAAATACATGTAATTTGAAAACATCAACAAAAGTTGAGCGAGTTCATGTGTTTGTCTGTGTATATGAATAACCTTTAAAGTATGTCTGTATGTATGTATGTATGTAAGCCCTAGTATGAAGCAATAAGGAAAAACAGATCACCAATGGTTTGCAAGGCCAATGATATGTACGAAATGGTGCAGGAAAACTTAAACCTAGCGGATTTTGCCACGGCATTAGTATGTGGACATAGTCACCACATGGGCCACTCTGGTCCTCATGGGTGTGGGCTCGCTACACCCAAATAGATCTATCACTCATGTCCCTCAGTCCTAGGATGAGGATTAATGGCCTTAAGTGTTGTACCCACCACTCACATGATCAAGCAGTAACCTTCCTTAGCTAACCATACCATGTATAAAACGTTTGTAATAATTGTAACATGTATTTCACCCCTGAAGTTATAAAACTGAAAACAGTTAAAAGAAAAGGGGGACATGAACTCACAGTCTTGCGTTTTCAGTACTCGTAACTCACGTTCCTTCAGCAAACACGACTACCTACAATGTACTGACGTCTATTAGACGGACGGGTCGTGCCTTGTCTTTAACGTTTTCGAGTTACGTCTCTTTTATGTATTCAATACTATTCCAAGTTATAATTACTTGTTAAAATAAAATCATTTTAACTTTAGATTATATTTAATTTTGGAATAATTTGTTAAACAATATTTTTGTAATAATACTTCTCAAGTATTTATTTTCGTATTTCCTTCCCAAGGATGGGGGTATCTCATACATGTATATTCATATGCTTGTATTTGTTAAGTATTCTTACACTTAATTTTGCGTTAAACTTTTCGGAATATTATTGCCAATAAAAGTCCACCTATATATATTTTCCCAAAATATATATATTTAAGAGTTATTACTTAGAAAAATTATTTATAATTTTTCCTTTCAGCAAAAATATTTGTAATTCCAAGATAATATATTTTTAAGTCTAACTTTGAAAATATATATAAACTTATTTTGTCCAAAAATAATGTATTTCAAGAAAATATATATATATTTTCCCAAAAACCATATATCTTCTAAATATTCCAAGATAATATATTTTTACTTCCCAAAAATAATATATTTTCTCCTTGTAAAAAATATGATATAACTTGGTAATATTTAAAAAAAATCATATTTTCATTTCTTGTATCCATAATATTATTTACCAAAAATATATTTATAAAGGTATTTTCTGGAATATTGTGTAAGTTACATTCTTTCGTTCGGTTTTACAATATTATGCGTGTAACTTATATATTTTATTCCTTATGATTTTTGGTAATATTTTGGATTGAAATTTCTTGGTATATGTTAAGTTATATTATTTCAAATCCTAAAATAATATAACTAATACACAAAGTATACAAATAATCACACACAATGTGTCTTCTAAATATATACCTTTCAAATACATATTTAGTTATTTTTATTTACAAAAACCAACCTCCAATATTTGTATTTTTGTTACAAAAATTATGGCAAAGTTTATATTGAAAACCATAGTTAAAATACACTTGTAAATACTTGTTAGAAAATATCTTCCTAAGTGTTTACATTTTTAGAAAATTTTGCCATTGTTTCCCCTAAAAATGGAGGTTTTCATGCTATCAAAGCATATCATTTTCTTTCTTCAAGTTCATGAGAAACATAAAATATGATGATCTTGGTCTTTTACAAGATCACCACCTTAACTTACTAGATCATATGTTAAATCACAATCTAGTAGGTTTCATATGATGTCTAACATCACTAACACAAATCATCAATCATCAAGAAGCAAAACAATACTAAACAACATGTATTCTTATGTTATTAAGCTTATGTTAAAGTTTCATCTTCTTGTTCATTAGTGTTCTTGTGATTAACATCCTACATAACATCTTTTAACCAACTAAATATGAAGTAAAATCAAGTGACAAGAAGCTTACTACTAGCACAAGGGCTAGGGATGAACACAAGAAGTTGAAGGTGACGAATGTTATAGATAATGGCAAATGGAAGAGGTCTTTCAATCTCCAAGACCACCAAGTTCCCTAATCTTGCTTCTTACACCTTGAGAGTACTTGGAAATGGATGAACAATGTTGAATGAAGGTGGTGGTGGTGTGGGGACTTGATCTCGGCCGTGAGGGAGTAAGGGAGGGAGGAGAAGGGTGTGTGTTTTTGTGTGTGAAAGATAATGAGGTTATGGTCCTTCATGTTCATCTTATTTTCAAGTTTAGGGTTAAACCAATGGGTAATACGTTTCAATAGTACTAAACAAGATCTTCCAACAAATCAAAGTGAATCAAGTAAGATTATGGTGTGGGGCCACCCTGGTGACCGTCCACCATGGGGGGGGGGGGGGTAAGGGTTGGGTTGTAATGGTAAGTTAGAGATATTAGTTGAAATCTAAGTGTAGTGTTTAGTGTTTAAGCATATTATGTGTTATATAGTGTGTTAGGGTGTTCGGAGATCATAACTAGCTCAGAAACATTAAAACAATGCTTCTAGTAAAATTTTGATGTTTCGGTTAGTGTCCGGTTGTTCGGTTAGATACCGGTTCGTTAAAGTGTCAAACTATACCGTTTAGTGTTCTTTATGTACCCTTTTCTGACACTTTTAATTCCCGACACTTAGGAAAGCATTCAGGACCATTTAGTCATATTTTTGCATGTTACTAGCTTGTTAAAAAGCTGATTTTTGCTGATTTATGCTGAATTCAGCACTTTATGTGGGTTTTAGGCACTTTCCGGCACTTAAACTATCACTTAGGAATGTAGTTTTGTGGTCCTTACTTCCCTATACACCATTATAGTGTAGTACTTGGTTTCTGGCTCATACTGGGTCTCAAAACACTATCTGTCAATGTACTAAACTCCGTCAGCATTTTTCTGTTTTATCCGTTAACTGTGCTAACCGTTCTTTGTGCATCAAGTATGCCAATATGGTTTGCATGTAATAATGATGTGACATTATGAAATATTTGATGCACATGTAAGTATGATGCAGTAATTAGAAAGCAGTTAAGTATAATTCAGCACAGTCATTAAGCATTAATCAAGATTAATTAATTGTACGGATGTATGCAAATTTGGCAGTTGTCACACATTGGTTGTCGGTATTGTAGGGGATATGTTGTTTATGAAACCACAGAAGTACATTGCAATGTAAATAAAAAGATTTATTTATAAACAACAACGACAACTGTTTCATAGACCTTGACAACAAAAGAAAATAATACATAAAGCTTAATTATTTCTAAACTGCGTTGTCTTCTAGTCGGTCAGATGCTCATCCCTGCACTGGATTTGAATTAGCAAGCTTTGGGCAATTCTTTCGGAAATGTCCCATCTCGCCACAGTTGTAGCAAGACCCTGGTGAAAAACGACCTTGTGCAGGATTGTTGCTAGCTTGATTTAGTGCAGCTGCAGCTGGGCAAACTCTTGCTGTATGACCTATAAGTCCACATATTTGGCATTTGCGTCACTTCACACTAGCATGATGATGAAGGCTACATTGGTTGCACAAGGGTGCAGTTCTGTTGTATGGCTTTCTAGCAGGGGGTTGAGCTGGTTGGTTGGGACGACTTGATCATTGTGGGCAACCACGGCGAAGTTCTGAGAAGCGTTTCGCTTCTTAGACTTCTTGGAGGACTCAGTCTGCTCATCCTTTGGTTTTGATTCATCGATCGGTTTCTTGTCACCCTTTCAGAAAAGTTTACCTTTCCTGATCTGAGATTCAGTCAAGGTAGCAGATAGCTCAATGGCCTGTCTAACTGTAGTGGGGTTGCTACCAGTAACAATGTCTTGTACTGAGTCAGGGAGGCCATCAATGTACTTTTCGATTTCCTTATCAAAAGGCGTAACCATGTTCAGGCATAACAGACTTAACTCCTCATAACGGACTGTGTAGGCTCAATGCTCACCGCTATCGTGCTTAAGATCGTCGAATTCCCTTTCCAATGCTCTAATCTCATGACGAGGACATAATTCCCTCATCATTAGAGCTCGAAGCTCTTCCAAGGTTTGAGCCAGTGCTACCTCGGCACCCCTATCTCTCATCACACCATTCCACCATGTCAAAGCTCGTTTCTCAAAAACACTAGATGTGAACTCTACGTTTCGCTCGTTTGGACACTGAACATGTCTGAAGGTGCTCTCTAGACTCTCGAACCATTGTAGAAGTGAAGTTGCTCCTTGAGACCCAAAAAATTTTGATGGATGGGCAGAGTTGAATGTCTTGAAGTTGCATGGGGCATTATTGTTGTTGAGGGCTTGGTTACATTGAGCAATGATGTTTGGGAGTACAACAGCCATTTGTTGCGTAATGATAGATGCCAGTTCTTCATTAGGTACCTGATTGTCGCGTCGTGGAGGCATTCTAAAAGAGGAAGCATGAGAGAAAACAAGTGAAATGGCATTGGGTAAGAATAGGATGTTACAATTACCGACCAAAAAGCATGGGTAATGATCATATGTTCGAACCACGAAGCAAACAAACGACGCACAAAAGTTGGATCAAAGTAAATAGGTTCTCATAATGTATCACGAAGACATGCTTTAGCCTATAAGTGGACACTCACCCCAAGAGTTCCCAGGTAAGAGTGACTGGTCCGATTATGTGGATTTGTACGAACACTCTAGCCTTAGACAGAAAACTAAGGATACAGGCACCCACCCTTCCAGATTGCACGTGTTCACATTAGTAAGACCCAAACTTTGACAAGATTTTGAAAAATGGGAAGGTTCAAAACCTTATAATAATTCATCCTAGAACATATGATTAGTTTTCAAAGCGGATTCGAAATTTGTGTTCCTGTTGTGGTTGTCACCTAAAGATAGGCGACGGTATTGTTTATAACTAAACGCAAGTAAACTCGCATTAGGTTCCTAGGAAGGTTATAGACTAGGTCAAAGCATTACTAATAACATGATTCCCTATAACCATGAGCTCTGATACCAACTTTTCTGTCACACCCCGACCGCGTTAAAACAACAAACCACGGCGGAAACATTGGGGAGTGGAGTAACAGAATCATTATTTCACAACACATGGATAAAAGTTATTTTTTATTGAATTAAGTGTATTACATTGTGTTTGAAATTTGAAAACAAAACATGAACAATTAACTATCATTGCTATTAAGTCACTAAGGCCTCGTCCATTCCTATGTGAGCATGCATCAATATCATCATCAATCATCATCAACTATGATACCTGAAACACATGTGAAAATACGTCAGCATAAAAATGCCGGCGAGTACATAGGTTTTATGTGAGTGTCAGATTCATGGCTCGTTTACCTTTTGAAATAACTCAAACAACATTGTTATTCAATATTAGAAAGCCATGTTTTGTAAAATGTTTATATTGTAAATTGAAATAACCAGGTCAAAACAGATTAATTATAGTTTATAAAACCTTGATGCCATGAATCTTAACTCAAAAACATTTGTTTATGTAAACCCAGATTGTAAATCACTTTTGTAATAAAACTCGAATGGTTTATATATTATGAAAGCATGAAAAGCATGAATGTAACAAGTAGGCACATGTGTTTCACCCCAAAACATTTGAAAACGGTAAAAGAGGGGACTATGTACTCACTTGAGGATGCTTAGAAGTCTTAAATAACAACCAAGCAAAGCTAGAGGGATCACAGAATCAAACGGCACCTAACATAGGTAACTATGTAAGTAATCCAGACCTAAATTGGAAGATAGAATAGGACGAGGTTTCGTAAAGCAAGTGAGTATTGGAACTCATATGATATGGTTTAACAAAGTCTACATACTAAAATGAAACCTATCCTAAGTTCTTACGACCCATTACGACCCGTTTAGGTAGCTTACGCTACTTTAACGCGTCGTTCACGTAAAACGCGTTCGGAACGCCTAATTAGTCCTATGACAAGTATTATATGCCTAACATGCTTAAATATGTTGCATAATCAGTTAGATGACAAAAAAATTAAGTTACATATGCTTAAATATCAATTATGCATGAAAAGGGCATTTTGGTCATTTTCCTAAGGCATATATACTACCTATCATACAACTAATTAAACGAAGTGACCATAAGGTATAACCTCGGAAGGTTATTTCCTATATAACTATGGTCACAAAATATGTTTGGTTGGATCCTAATGATCGACCAAACGGGTCGGGTTCGAAAGTCTAAGCGGTTGTTTAGACCGCTTATCTTACGACCCTATATAAGCACTAATCTAAAAGTGACGAGTTAAAACATGTTTAACATGGTTTGAAAACAAGTTTGATATCAAAACAAAGGGTCTTGATACCTAAGAATAGCTTGGTTGCAAAATACACATAAACGCGTATTTTGACCGAAACCATGACTCGTCACTAAGCCTAAATAACGTGGTAATCAGTAGGTATAGTCACAAAGGACTATGACCATCGTGATTACACTCACGTTACAAAGTTCAAATGAACTTCATGTTGACCATTGACCGGTCAAAGAAGAAAGTCAAACACTGTTTGACTTTCGCGCTTAAAAACACATAAAAGAATGAAATAAACTTACAACGGGTACAAGCTAGGAAGAACTTGATCTAAATACTCAGGTATGAAGCATAAAGCTTCAACTTAGAGCATAAAATCTGATCAAGGTGTGAGGAACAAGTGAAATGGAAGTGGGTATTTATAGGAAATCCACAACCGTTAGGATCGTTCCTCGATAAACGAGCTTCAATCTAGACCGTCCATGTGCACCCACTGATTTGTAATACCACGTGTGCCCCTAAACAAGCCCATAGGTTGATTAAAACCATGTGCAAACAAGGGAAACACCTGGATCAAGATGGAAACAAATTCTACTGATCTGATGGTCTGTCACACCCCGCGTAACGCGGGTTGGCTTACGCAGCCCGCCAGAGCCATCTTTGAAAGAATGGCAGTTTAGGTCCCTGCACATGTTTAAGCCCATTTTTGACACGTTTAAGCGCCGTTAACCCCATTTCAAGGCTATAAAATGAAGTTAAAGTATAGGGGACTTAAAATATTCTCAAAACTATCTCAGATGTCGGTTCGTTTGGTTGTACGGTTGCGTTGTTCGGTTAATTACGACGAAACACGAACGGACGCGAAAAACGATCCAAATTACGCGACGAATGGAATTTTATCATGCCAATCGCTAAAATAAAATATTTTAATGGATACATAAATTTTTGTATGTCCGGATATATTCAGAACGTAAGATATGCGCGAAAATGCAAACTTATGCACTTTTTGACTCTTTTAGTCCCTATTGATCAAAAAGTTTATTTTTGCACACCAAACACCTCAAAGCCTATTTCTAAGATATATAAAGGATATTTAGGGCATATTTAACTTATGATCAAGTTCTGGAATGTCCGTTATCATTCGATTCGGTATACTTTTGCAGTTTGACGGAAATAGTCCCTATGATCGAATAAACTTGATTTTGCCACACCAAACCCTCCAAAACTTATTCCTAAGTTATGTAAAGGTTATTTAAGGTATGTTAAGCCTATTTCACTGTTCTAGAGTGTTTGTTGCATTAAGCTGGTTATATTTATGCATCAGTTCGCGTATAACCTTCCAGAAAGCGATCTAAAGCTCGAAATGGAACTAGAATTGATATGTGCAAATGATACACATATTTATACAAATACCAAGTATGAAACACAATATTTCATTGATTTGGTATTTGTTCGATGGTCGTAGAGGCACAGATGTCACACTATGTCTATCGCTTCCGTCCATCACGTGTTTCAACGTCATATATATTATATCGTTGTTAATCAGTTAGAAGTAGACAAGGTTTTAGACTGTTTAAATATAGGGATATACAAGATAAGTAGGTCTGCATGAAATCTCGCATATTTAGGGTTTTATATGGGTTCGCATGGATCAACATAGTAGATCCGCACGAATGAAGTTTGGCCATGCGCGCTTATGTTGCTCCGCATCTATGCATCCTCGCAAGGGCCATCCACATGAAATTCGCGGATCCGTGATTAGTGTTAGAGCGGATCTAGGTCTCTTATAAATAGGTTCATTGTGTCTTGTTCATTTAGAAATTGGTGTCAGAGAGAGGAAACTCTGTCAAAGTGGTTTTGTGGTTTTGTAATTTCATACAATCAATAGAAACCGATTATAATTAGCTTGTTCTTGTTCAATCCACTCTCGTACTCAGATTCCGTACGAGATACAAGATCACTGCAATCAACTATACATTCAAGTGCATTGGAATCGATCCTAACACGTTCCTACATTTTCCAACATTAGTATTAAAAAGGGGTTGTTTTTATACCTCATTTGATATGATTTATATGTTGTATTTTGTGCATATCAAATACCCCCACACTTGAATCTTTGCTTGACTTCAAGAAAAACTCTTATATTATTGTTTACACTCCTAAATAGAATGGGTAGAAGAGTAGGTTTTGGGTCTTGTGTATAGAGTGTCGGGAATCCAAGTTCATTATTTATTCTTATTTTTATTTTATTTACAATTCTATTCGACATGATTTATTTGGAACTTTTTAAGAAAACCAAATATTTATAAGCATAACATAAATTATAAAATTTCATTTAACTATATATACATTCACATACCTCACAAGTGGTCACTCAACACTCGGCCTAAAATGTATAAGTGAAACGCTTGGTCCCGGTACAGAACTTACTCCTACTATATGCTTGACGATCAAGCAAACCTTCTCCTTTTTGACTTAATCTTTGCAAATATCAAGAGGACTTTGAAAGGGTAAGTTTTTGGTTACGGTTAGGGTAGTTTCATTAAAAGTGGCTAAAAGCGTAAAAAGTCGGTTTTCTTTTGAAAATTTTATTTCTGACTTTATGAACTACTTAAGTGCTTTTAAGCAATAGATTTGCTAATTAATTTCAAGCACTTTAAACAATTGTTTTTTTAGCCTTTGTCACATATTTTTGCGTTTTTCCAAAAGAACCATTTTTTTCTAAAATAAAGTGTGTAAAGATAAGAATATGGTTTTTGGGTGATGGTGTGTTATGGGTTTTGAAATGAAAAGGTTTAGGCTCAAAGGGGTTAACTAGGGGAATTTTTGTATTTTTGTGGGGGGGAATAAAAATAAAAATAAGATTGAAATGGAAGAGGGGTTTAAAATCCTAATGCCTCAATCATATATTGGCTCAAAGGGGTTAATTAGGGGAATTTTTGTATTTTTATGGGGGGGGGGGAATAAAAATAAAAATAAGGTTGAAATGGAAGAGGGGTTTAAAATCCTAATGCCTCAATCATATATTGGCTCAAATGGGTTAATTAGGGGAATTTTTGTATTTTTATGGGGGGGGGGGGGGAAATAAAAATAAAAATAAGGTTGAAATGGAAGAGGGGTTTAAAATCCTAATGCCTCAATCATATACTTACTTGGATTAGTCGGTAAGGACCAGGAATGTATTGCCTTGTCAAGTTCTAGATTTATAGGAATCGTATGGGCTATTCACACAAGAAATGAAGAATGAGCATTTAGTATAGATATGATGATGGATGCTTGTTAAAGGCTCAAAACTCCCAGGTTTGTGGGAAAGTGTAAAAATGTGAAAGTATATATACAGTCAAATTTTAAAAATTTTCTATACCCTTTTTATAAATTTTTCTTGTTTGGTTCCTTTTTTATCACTGCGTTATCGATTGTAAATGTTTATAAAAACTTGAACTTTTTTAGAACTTGGTGTCTTAACATAAACTATAAACAAGATAAAACAAAATAAAAAGAAAGTTTTGAAAAAGATTTGGGGTGTTTTAGCGGTTCCAAGTAGAGTTTTGTATAAGGCTTGTTTATAGGACAAACAATTTTTCAAGTTATTAAGTTTCCCCACACACTTAAATCACACATTGTCCTCAATGTGTCCAAAATTGGTTAAATTTATTAAATGTGTAATATGTGTGTTAAAAATAACAAAATTTTCAGAAAACAGACACTTGACACAGCCCCGTGTGTGGGAGCCACGACCCCGTGTTAAAAGTGCCAGTACTGAATTTTTCCAGAAAGCAAACACGGGGGTGTGCCCATGGGACATGGTCCTGTGTCAAAGTTCAAGAATCAAAAAATGTTACAGCAAACGTGGGGCACAAGGGCGTGCTAACCTGACACTACCCCGAGCTGCACTTACTGAATTGAAGATTTTCAATCGGAAGGCGTCTGTTTTCATGCATGGGGTGATGGGTCAACGTCCTTTGGCTATTATCACCAGTTTTGCACATTTTTGTTTTTACCACCACCAAAGATACTTTTATTTCATCCATTAAAAAGAAAAATACAAGGAAAAATAAGAATTAAGATCCTAAGCTAGATAGATAAAAAACTTGAAAGATGCCCTACGTGGTCTTATGTTAAACCCTTAATAGCTACTTCCTTTATCTAAGAATTGTTAGTGAAAACCTAGACTAATCTTCGGGGGGCTTCAAGCTATTCCTGAAATGCTTTTTTAGAGGTCGTTGTGCATTTCCTATATCTCCCTCGAAATGAAGATAAAGGGTTTCTGGTCCACCTTTTCTTGAGGTAGGGGAGTGGGATTGATCAGAACCTTAAAGGCAACATTAATAGGAGTTTTCGGTATCTCGTCGTCCCATCTGGTGGGGTGAATGACCTCATTAGTAATGTTCCAATCTTCTTGAGGCCAAATTGGTTCCATTGAGGGCACTACCAAGATACTCAACCTTTGGTGAAGAAGGTTGATTTCCCTGAAGCAATCTTCCAAAGCCATGGAGAGGTAGTTCACTCGGTCAATTAGAACCTCCTCCACTATGGTCATTTCATCGAGAGATTCCCTTAAAGCACTCACATACCGGACGAGAGTGGCCTCTAGAGAAAGTCTCCTTCCTCTGTGGTTATTCCTTGAGCTGATGGATGATGTTCTGCTTTCTTGGCTTGACATGCTAGAAAACATGACAAACCGTTAAAGATTTGAAATAACAGATGAGTGACATGGCTCCGTGCCCATGAGGCACGACCCCGTTCTGAATCAACAACACTAAAATGTTAGCTCAAGAACTTTTATTTTAAGTTAAATTTGTTTGGTTTCTTACATTTCAGGATGTAAATAACTTAAAATAATGTTTTAATATAGTATATTTGCAAAACTTTGAGCTAAAAATGATGCTTTTGACCCTCCAATTGAAGCTTTTGAGCTTGAAGCTTCAACGGGGGTTTGTTTGAAGGAAGAAGAAGAAATGGCCATAAGTGGTAAAGACAAGAAGGTTTAATGAAACCTTTTTAAGAACATACTTTTTGGGTATGTGTGCAAATCTGGATGGATCTTGGTCTTTTTGGAATGGCTCCAAACATTCTCCTCAAAGCTGAGTTTGTAGAAAGTGACAGCACGTTGACACGGCCCCGTGTCTTGGAAACACGACCCCGTTCCCCCTACATGAGTTGGAGAATCTTGTCCATTAGGGAGACACGATCCATGTCTAGATCGACACGGCCCTGTGCTGAAAAATACGAGGGGCATGGTCCCGTGTTTTTCTGACAGACCTCATGTTTGGAAGAAGATTGGACATGTCCCCGTGCTCGAGGAACACAGCCCCATGTCTCAGGGTTTTTATGAAGTTTTGTCTAAGGTTTTAAGGAACCGTTCTTCATCGGAGGGGGGGGGAGGGTCCTTACTGGTTGGAACAACACCGTATTGTCGGATATACCTTAGGCTCCAGCAAGAAATAAAACGCAAGGGGTTATCAGAAAGATAGAATCCTAATTTAAAAGTGGGAGGGCGACACCTTCCCTTATTTACCTTATCCGAGTTCTTGTTAAAGATGGTGTGGGACGACTCACTCCTGTCCAAACCGTCGGTGTGTGACTCACACACTGTTAAGGGGACTGCCATTGTGAGGTCGATACAGGGACTACTATCACCTTCGTTTTCGCTAGTGTCTAGGGTTGGTTTGTTGGCCTTGGTGTTGTTTGTGCCTGAATGCGCCTCCACTGATTCTCCTTCACTTTTGTTCCTTAGTGAACATCGCATCTTCATCATGGATTCTATTTCTTTGAGTTTTTGGAGAATCCTCTTTTCTATTTGACTTACGTCGTTAAAGTCTCCTAGGTAAGAGGGTTGATGAGATTCAGGTGGATGGACGTTATTATCATTTTTACTCCCGCCCATTTTAAGGTAATCGTCACAGGAAAACGATGGGGCTAAGTAGTGGAGATCAAATCTAAGAATGTCACATTCTGATTCTTTGTTCATTCCACCACATAACTTGCACCATTCACCGTAAGAGTGGTGGGGGTAAAAATAATCATAAACATCCATGTTTGCCAGATTGGTTTTAACCGTCGTGATCAGGCGGTTACTGTTTTCTTACAAACTGTTGTTATTGCACTGCCCCGTGTGGTTTTCACAAGGCCCCGTGCTGCAGCTTGTATCTAGCAGAAAACAATTCTGAGGTTACTGGGGATATGACACGGCCTCGTGTTGATCACACACGGCCCCATGTCACTCGTGTAGAAAGTGAAAAATTAAAAGAAAATGAAGAAAAAACTAAAAAGAAAACTTAGAAAAGAATAAAAATGATTAGGTCGGCGACTTTAAACTTTCTTAAAATCCTTGTGTCTCCCTCAATGGCACCAAAAACTTGACGTGTCGGAGCGCATACGAATTTCTTTATGTATTTTTAATACCTTTTTACCATTTAATCAAGCTTTAAATTTATAAAACACGATATAAAACTCTGATTCTCTACAACACACTAGGGAACGTGCACCCATCGTTGGCGTAGTATAGTGATGGTAAGATATCAAGGTCGTATAAGGACATAAGAGCTTTTAATACCGAAATATCATCGACGTCTAATCTAACCAAATATAGAGAGAAAAAATTTGTTTTTGTTTTTAATAAATAAAAATAACAAAATGAAATAAATAAACAAGAACAGATAGACAAGATAAAATCAATTGGATCCGACTCGTCATTTATGTATCCTTTGATGATTTCCTTGCTTTGGGTTTTTAAGAGATTATGTTAGTTATTGTGGCATGTCCATCTTTTGGAGGCAATGCTACCCTCAGCCATATTGGTCTGAGTCAGCAGGGATACAGTCCCACAAGGCCGGATTATTGAAAGATAATTAAGTAAGTTAATAATGCAAAACGTGGCATGTCTCTCTTTTGGAGGCAACGCTACCCTCGGCCATATTGGTCTGAGACAACATGGATACAGTCCCGCAAGGCCGGTTGAAAGTTTTAATAGTAGTTTGTTTACAAGGGATTACAAGTCGTTCTTACTTCCCCGATTTGATGCTATCAGCCTCAAGGGAAGTCCTAATAAGCTTGAATCAGGTCCTCGCAGGATCTATACACTAAACGAGGCAAGAACTTTACTCAACCACCATTCTAACCCCTTTCTAGGCAGTTAACGCGCTTTATATAAACCGCAAAGACACGAATGAGTGAATCAACAAAACATGAAGAAATGATTAAGTACAGTTCACCTTCAATATAAAAAAAAACTAGTTATTAAATTCATTGATACAAACCTAAATAAAAAGTTACTAAAGCTAGGAAATTAAAAGTAATACATAAATGATTTTGTCTTCACCAAGTGATGTAAGAGATTAGCTAAGCATGACCTTTGTTTGACAAAAACTCTTACTATCAATCTTGGATCCCGAGACTACACACACTCTAACGATGGATGATGGATGAAAGTGGTGGATGATGGTGTTATTATGGTGGTGGAGTGGTGGCGGGTGTGAGAGAAGTGGTTTGCCAAGGGATGGTTTCCAAATGAGCCAAGCACCTCCTTTTATATTGTGACATCTGTGTCTGTACGACCATCATACAAATACAAAACCAATGAAATTTTGTGTTTCATACTTGGGATTTGTATAAATACATGTATCATTTGCACATATCAATTCTTGTTCAATTTCGGGCTTTAAATCGCTTTCTTGAAAGTTATATGCGAACCGATGCATAAACTTAATCAGTTTAACGCGACAAACACTACGGAACAGTGACATAAGCTTAACATACCTTAAATAACCTTTATATAACTTAGAAATAAGTTTTGGAGGGTTTGGTGTGTCGAAAACAAGTTTATTCGAACGCAGGGACTATTAACGTCAAACTGCGAAACTATGCCGATTTGTATAATACCGAACATTCCAGAACTTAATCATAAGCTAAACATACCCTAAATATCCTTTACAAAGCTTAGAAATAGGCTTTGATGGGTTTGGTATGCGAAAATATGCTTCTTTCATCAATAGGGAATAAAAGCGTCAAAAAGTGCACAAGTTTGCATTTACGAGCATATCTTACGTTCTAAACATATACGGACATCCCAAAAAAATTTGGTAATCAATAAAATATTTTATTTTAGTGATTGGAATGCAAAAATACCATTTATCGCGCAATTTGGATCGTTCTCGCGTCCGTTCGAGTTTTCATCGTAATTAACCGAACAACGTGACCGTACGGCGAAACGAACTGACATCCGGGATATTTTCAAGCATATTTCATGTCCCCTATGCTTTAAAATCCTTGTAAAGCCTTAAAATTGGGTTAACGGGGGTTAAACGCGTCGAAAACCAAGTTTAGAAGCTGTAGGGACCATTTTTGACATTTCTGAGATTTTAGCCTCTGGCGGGTGCGAGAGACATGGCTTATCTCTCGTGGGGCACCAGAGACCATCAGAGTCAGCAGAAACTTGTTTCAGCAATTAGCAGCTGATTCCATTGATTTTTACCATTGTTTTAACATACTTTGGGCTGGTATTTGGACTCCCATAGTATTCTAAACAATGTGCCACAAGTGTATGGCTTGGATCAAGCCTTGATCCTATAAAAAAAGCTGTAGCAAGACCCTGGTGGAAAACAAGCTTGAGCAGGATTGTTGCCAACTTGATTTAGTGCAGCTGCAGCTGGGCAAACTCTTGCTGTATGACCTATAAGTCCACAAATTTGGCATTTGCGTCACTTCACACTAGCATGATGATGAAGGCTACATTGGTTGCACAAGGGTGCAGTTCTGTTGTATGGCTTTCTAGCAGGGGGTTGAGCTGGTTGGTTGGGGACAACTTGATCATTGTGGGCAACCACGATGAAGTTCTGAGAAGCCTTTCGCTTCTTAGACTTCTTGGAGGACTCAGTCTGCTCATCCTTTGGTTTTGATTCATCGATCGGTTTCTTGTCACCCTTTCAGAAAAGTTTACCTTTCCTGATCTGAGATTCAGTCAAGGTAGCGGATAGCTCAATGGCCTGTCTAACTATAGTGGGGTTGCTACCAGTAACAATGTCTTGTACTGAGTCAGGGAGGCCATCAATGTACTTTTCGATTGCCGTATCCAAAGGCGTAACCATGTTCGGGCTTAACAGACTTAACACCTCATAACGGCCTGTGTAGGCTCGATGCTCACCGCTATCTTTCTTAAGATCATCGAATTCCCTTTCCAATGCTCTAATCTCATGACGAGGACAGAATTCCCTCATCATTATAGCTCGAAGCTCTTCCCAGGTTTGAGCCAGTGCTACCTCGGCACCCCTATCTCTCATCACACCATTCCACCATGTCAAAGCTCGTTTTTTAAAAACACTAGATACGAACTCTACCTTTCGCTCGTTTGGACACTAAACATGTCTGAAGGTGCTCTCTAGACTCTCGAACCATTGTAGAAGTGCAGTTGCTCCTTGAGACCCAAAAAAATTTAATGGCTGGGCAGAGTTGAATGTCTTGAAGTTGCATGGGGCATTATTGTTGTTGAGGGCTTGGTTACATTGAGCAATGATGTTTGGGAGTGCAGCAGCCATTTGCTGCGTAATGATAGCTGCCAATTCTGCATTAGGTACCTGATTACCGCATCGTGGAGGCATTCTAAAAGAGGAAGCATGAGAGAAAACAAGTGAAATGCCATTGGGTAAGAATAGGATGATACAATTACTGACCAAAAAGCATGGGTAATGGTCATTTGTTTGATCCACGAAGCAAACAAAAGACGCACAAAAGTTGGATCAAAGTAAATAGGTTCTCATAATGTATTGCGAAGACATGATTTAGCCTATAAGTGGACACTCACCCCAAGAGTTCCCAAGTAAGAGTGACTGGTCCGATTATGTGGATTTGTACGAACACTCTAGCCTTATACAGAAAACTCAGGATACAGGCACCCACCCTTCCAGATTACACGTGTTCACAATAGTAAGACCCAAACTTTGACAAGATTTTGAAAAATGGGAAGGTTCAAAACCTTATAATAATTCATCCTGGAACAGATGATTAGTTTTCAAAACGGATTCGAAATTTGTGTTCCTGTTGTGGTTGTCACCAAAAGATAGGCGACGGTATTGTTTTATAACTAAACGCAAGTAAACTCGCGTTAGGGTCCTAGGAAGGTTATAGACTAGGTCAAAGAATTACTAATAACATAATTCCCTATAACCATGAGCTCGGATACCAACTTTTCTGTCACACCCCGACCGCGTTAAAACAACAAACCACGGTGGAAACGTCGGGGAGTGGAGTAACAGAATCACTATTTCACAACACATGGATAAAAGTTCTTTTTTATTGAATTAAGTGTATTACATTGTGTTTGAAATTTGAAAACAAAACATGAACAATTAACTATCATTGTTATTAAGTCACTAAGGCCTCGTCCATTCCTATGTGAGCATGCATCAATATCATCATCAATCATCATCAACTATGATACCTGAAACACATGTGAAAATACATCAGCATAAAAATGCCGGCGAGTACATAAGTTTTGTGTGAGTGTCAGATTCATGGCTCGTTTACCTTTTGAAATAATTCAAACAACTTTGTTATTCGATATTAGAAAGCCATGTTTTGTAAAATTGTAACATCTGTGCTTGTAATCATTATGAACAGTTCTATTATCAATAAAACAATTTTATTTGATCCCAATGTTTGTTTGGTTGTGTTTTACATTTTTCATGTTTTGACTTTTATCCAATTTCAAACTCTATATCACTTTCTGGAGAGTTGTACGCAAACTGGTGCGTAAACGTACTTAGTTTAACGCAACAAATACTCCGGAACATCAACATATACTTAACATACCTTAAATAACCTTTACATAACTTAGAAATAAGTTTTAAAGGCTTTGGTATGGCAAAAACAAGTTAATTCGACTACAGGGACTAAACTTGACAAACTGTGAAAGTATGCCAATTTGAACTGTAACGAACATTCTGGAACATGACCATAAGTTAAACACACCTTAAATATCCTTTACATATCTTAGAAATAGGCTTTGAGGGGTTCGGTGTGCTAAAATAAACTTTTGGGCCATTCAGGGACTAAAAGTGCATAAGTTTGCATTTTCGCGCATAACTTACGTTCTGAATACACCCGGACATCCAAAAATTTATGTAAGCACTAAAACATTTTATTTTAGTGTTTGGCATAAGAAAAATCCATTCGTCGCGTCATTTGAATCGTTTTTCGCGCTTATGCGCATTCCGTCGTAATTAAGCGAACATCGCGATCGTACGACCAAACGAACCAACACCCGGCATATTTTTGAGCATGTTTCATGTCCACAATGTTTAGGCATCATTTTAGGGCCTTAAAGTTGGCTTTACGGGCCTTAGAAGTGTCGGAAATGGCCTTAAACACGTGCAGGGACCAAAACTGTAATTTCTGAAATATGTTGCTGATCAGACAAGGCCAGGCGGCCCGCCTGAGCTTTGTCTGATCCTGAAGCGGGCAGCATCAGCCTCCCAGATCAGATAAGATCGCTTAATCAGCAGATTCCAGCTGTTTAATCCTCAACCACATACTCACACTTGACCTTTCAGCTGATTATGGGCCATTTTTAGTCACCTTAACTTTCCAACAAGTGTACACATGAGATTTGAGCACGGTTTCCATGAAACAATCTTAACGGTTACCCGAAAACTATAAATACCCCACCCCCATTTACTTCAAACTCACTAGAATCTGATCTAAAAGGCTCTAAGTTGGAACCATTGTTTCATACCTGAGTTATTTGGATCTAGATTAGCATTCGGGGACCCTTCGTAAGTATTCTTTCGTTCTTTTATTGCTTTTCGAGTCTGAAAGTCAAACTTTGTTTGACTTTCTGCGTTGACCAGTTTATGGTCAATGCGAAGTTCGTTTGAACTTCGCAACGTGAGTGTAATCACGTTGGTTATAGTCCTTTGGGACTATGCCTACTGATTACCACGTTGTCTAGGGTCGTAAGGGTAAGCGATCTAATAAATCGCTTATACCTTTGAACCCGACCTATTTGGTCGATCATTAGGATCCGACCAAATACATTAGGTGACCATAGTAGGTAGGGAATAACCTTCCGAGGTTATACCCTATGGTCGCTTCGTTTGAATAGTTGTATGATAGGTAGTTTATATGCCTTAGGTAAATTACCAGAATACCCTTTTCATGTATAATTGGTAATTAAGCATATGTAACCTAAACTTTTGTCACATAACTGATTATGTAACATGTTTAGGCATATAACACTTGTCATAAGACTAGTTAGACGTCCGAACGCGTTTCACGCGAACGACGCGTTAAAGTAGCATAAGCTACCTAAACGGGTCGTAATGGGTCGTAAACAATTATGTTAGGTTTCAATTAGTATGTAGGCTTTGTTAAACCAAATGACACGAGTCTCTACACTCGTTTGGTTTACAAACCCTCATTCTATCCGATCCTCCGATTTAGGTCCGGTTTATTAACATAGTTACCTATATTAGGTGTCGTTTGATTCCGTGATCTCTATCATTGTTTGGTTGTCACTCCAGGACTACTGAGTAATCTCAAGTGAGTACATAGACCCCTCTTTTACTGTTTTCCAAACTGTTTTGGGGTTAAACACATGTGCCTACTTGTTACTTTCATGCTTTCCTGTTTACACATCATATACCTGCTATGTTCGTTAGTACATTATAGTACATGATTTCATTTCATTTCATGCTATGTATGTCCATTGTGTGCATACTTAGTACATTGTTTTACATTACATTTCTGCTATGTATGTTGACTGATAGCATGCTAGCACATTGATTTACAAGACTTTTCTGCTTTGTATGTTAACTTAGCATACTTAGTACATTGTTTTCATATGACATGTATACAACTGCTATAACATTTGGTTTGCACAAACGGGTCTTTATTACGTTCATTAACATTTGCTATGCCGCTCGGTAGTAAGTAGTGGTCCCATAGGACTTGACAAATCCCATTCCTGACATCCCGGGTTTGTTTGGATGTAAGGAATGACTGAATCCGAAAACATTTCTTTTGATGACCTTGACTGAAAGGGTTATCCGACTGTCTCAAGGCTTGAATGTATGCGTTAACTTACCACATAAATGTTTGTATCAATGTAACATGCATTACTTTGCAAAACATAACTTTTGATATATTCAAAATACTTTGTTTTGTACATTTCTACATTTGGATTATGGGACAATACTTTACTTACAATACATAACATTTGATACACATTACTTGACTACTTTTGGACTTATAAACATTTGACATGGCTTATACAAGGACTTTTGACTATTGGTTTAAACATAGACTTTATACATTGGTGGTTTGTTTAAGTGACTTAAGTAACGAGATGTGAGTAATATGATACAAGCATGGTGGATACGTCGCTGGTACTTCCTATATATAAGTGTTTGTATTATATTACATATCATAGCGTTATTTAAATCATTCATTTTGGACTTATACATTTTACACAAGTAACATGTTTTCACAAGACTTTGTTTTACAATACGGTTTATTTTATACAACTCATTTTACATGGTTATCCATTTAACCATACATTATTCTTTTACTTATACATATCATCTGAACTTATTGTTTTTCAAGCGAATTACAAAACAAATCAAATTACAAGGTTCATGACTAAACATTTTCTTAAACTTAAGTCATGAATCCTATTTTCACAAAAGCTATGTATCTCACAGGCATTTTTATGCTGACGTGCCTATTTTCACATGTGTTTTCAGGAGCTTTTCCGTAGGATGATGATCGTGACACTAGGGCGGACCTGTGCCTTAGAGACTTAAAACGAAGATAGACTATGTTTAATTATGTTATAAACTCTTTGTTTCCTGTTTAAGACAATGTAACTCTCATGTTGATAAATAAAATACAACTTTGTATGCCATGGTTATGAAACAATTAATTCTTTTACAACACTCCCCGACGTTTTCCGCCACGTTTTGTATGTTATACGTGGTCGGGGTGTGACAGAAGAGTTGGTATCAGAGCCAATGGTTATAGGGAATTAGGATATTAGTAATTCTTTGACCTATACTATAACCTTTCTAGGACCCTAACACAAGTTATCTTGTGTTTAGATCTTAAAACATGTACATCACCTATCCTTAGGTGATTATCAAAACAAGAACCAAATTTTCCGAAACGATTTTTGAAAAACAATCATCTGTTTTTGGATGATTTATTACAAGGTTTTGAACCCTCTATTGTAAGGTTTTGAACCCTATGTTATATGGTTTTGAACCCCTTTGAATTTTCAAAATCTCGTCAAGGTTTTGGGTTTTAAATAATGTGAACACGTGCAAACTGGAAGGGTGAATGCCTGTATTCTGGGTTTTCTGTCTAGGCAAGCACTTCGTATATATCTCATCAGACGCGAGACCAGTTGTGCTTACCTGGGAATTCTCGGGATGAGTGTTCACTTATAGGCGAGCATGTCTTCGCGATACATTATTTTTGATCCATTTACTTTGATTAGTCACTGTGTGTCGTTTGTTTGCTTGGTAATGCGGACGAATGACCACCATCTTTTCTTTGTTAATTTTGTTTCATCTCATTCTCTTCATCCAAACATCTCACTCGTTTCCTTTCATGTCTTCCTCTTTTAGAATGCCTCCTCGACGCGAAAACCAGATAGCGACTGCCGAACTGGCAGAAATCATTGCGCAGCAGATGGCTGCTCAATTTCCAAATCTCTTTGCTCAATGGAACCAAGCCAACAACAACAACAATGTTCCATGCAAATACAAGGATTTTAACCAGGCTAAACCACTCAAGTTTAGTGGTTCTGAAGGAGCGACTGGGCTTCTTCAGTGGTTCGAGAGCATTGAGAATACTTTTCGCCACGTACAGTGTGCTGACAATCGCAAGGTCGAGTTTTCTTCGAGTGTGTTTCAGAAGAGGGCTCTTACATGGTGGAATGGGGTTATGAGAGACTGTGGTGTAGAAGTTGCTCTAGCACAAACATGGGCTGAACTTAGGGCTCTTATGATGAGGGAGTTATGTCCTCGTCATGAACAGCGAGCGTTGGAGAAAGAGTTTGATGTTTTGAAGCAAGATAGTGGTGAGCATCGGGCGTATACTGATAGGTTTGAGGAGTTGAGTCTGCTTTGCCCAACTATGGTCACCCCACTCGACAAGGCTATCGAAAGATACATCGATGGTCTACCTGACTCAGTACAAGACATCATTACTGGTAGTAACCCTGCCACACTCCGTCAGGCGATCGAGTTATCAGCGACATTGACTGAGTCACAGTTTCGGAAGAATAAGTTACACAGGAAGGGTGACAAGGGCAAGAAGCAGTCGGCTGACAATGAAGATAGCAAGAAAGGTCAAAACAAGAGTGGAAAGAATTATGGTTCTTCGAGAGGGTCAAGGAAGCGTAAGGCTTCCCAAAACTATGCTATCACTGCCCAAGCTAACCAGGCAGCTCCCAACCAACCCGTACAGCCTCCAGCGAAGAAACCCTATTCAGGGAATGCACCTTTGTGCAATAGATGCAACAGTCGCCATCAGCCGCAACATCAGTGTCGTTTCTGTAATAACTGTGGGAAGTCGGGTCATCTTGCCAATGTTTGTCGGTTTGCTCAGAATCAGGCAGTCCAAAACCCGGCTCAACAAGTTGCTCATCCTCCTGCTCAGCAACAGGGTCAAGCTGCACGACCACAATACCCACCAGGTGCTTGTTATAACTGTGGGGATCTGACCCACTACAGAAACCGATGCCCAAGACTAGCCAACCAGAATCAGAATCCAAACCAGAATCAGGCTCCGGCTCGAGGTCGAGTCTTCAACATGAATGCTCAAGAGGCGCAGGCAGACAATGAAGTGGTGAACGGTACGTTCTTTATTAATAATCAGCCTGCATCTGTTCTCTTTGATTCGGGTGCCGATAAGAGTTTTGTGTCATTGTCTTTTGAGCAAATGCTTCACGTGTCTAGAACGAAACTAGGTAAACCTTTGACAGTAGAAGTTGCGTGTGGTGAACCCATTGTTCTTGATTCTGTTCTTCGTAACTGCCAGTTGAACCTTAACGACCATCTTTTTCCTATCGACCTCACGCCAATGCAACTTGGAAGCTTCGACGTCATTGTAGGTATGGATTGGTTATCCAAGCATCGCGCAGAGATAGTTTGTTCTGAGAAGATTGTTCGTGTGCCGCTTTCGACAGGCGAGATCCTACAGGTTCGTGGTGAGAAGCCTGCCGGTGGTCTCAAACTCATGTCTTGTTTTAAAGCTCGGAAATATCTGCGGAAGAACTATGTGGCTTTCTTAGCACATGTTACAGCAGATAAAGGCGAGGGTAAGTCTATTTCAGATATTCCTGTCGTTCGGGATTATTCTGAAGTTTTCCCTGAAGATTTACCTGGTCTACCTCCAGCACGCCAAGTCGAGTTCCGCATTGATCTCGTACCTGGTGCAAATCCCATTGCCAGAGCTCCATATCGTCTTGCACCATCTGAGATGCAAGAGTTGTCTAAGCAGCTTCAGGAGCTCTCTGACAAAGGTTTTATACGTCCTAGCTTTTCACCTTGGGGTGCTCCCGTTCTTTTTGTCAAGAAGAAGGATGGATATTTTAGGATGTGTATCGATTATTCGTGAGCTTAACAAGCTTACCATCAAGAATCGATATCCCCTACCGCGCATAGACGACCTCTTTGATCAGCTACAGGGCGCTTCTTATTTTTCAAAGATTGATCTACGTTCTGGGTATCATCAACTTCGGGTGCATGAAGAAGATATTCCCAAGACAGCGTTCCGTACTCGTTATGGGCATTATGAATTCACAGTCATGCCATTCGGTTTGACTAATGCTCCTGCTGTTTTCATGGACTTAATGAATAGGGTCTGCAAACCTTATTTGGATCAGTTCGTCATTGTTTTTATTGACGACATCTTGATTTACTCTAAGACGCGAGCTGATCACGAGCAACATCTTCGTCTTACCCTAGAACTCCTAAAGAAAGAGCAACTTTTCGCCAAATTCTGCAAGTGCGAATTTTGGCTTAAAGAAGTTCAATTTTTGGGGCATATTATCAACGAACGAGGTATTCATGTAGATCCCTCCAAGATCAGTGCGATTAAGGATTGGGATACACCTTCTACTCCTACTGAAGTTCGTTCTTTTCTTGGTCTAGCGGGTTATTACTGCCGCTTCATTGAAAACTTCTCAAAGATTGCAGTTCCTCTAACTGCTCTAACTCAGAAGAACAAACCCTTTGATTGGGGATTCAAACAAGAGGAAGCTTTTCAACACTTGAAGCAGAAGCTTTGCGATGCGCCTGTTCTATCATTGCCTGAGGGTGATGATAATTTTGTCGTGTATTGTGATGCATCGAAATTGGGTCTTGGTTGTGTTCTGATGCAAAGGAACAAAGTCATAGCCTATGCATCGAGGCAGTTGAAGATACATGAGAAAAACTACACCACTCATGATCTTGAGTTGGGTGCAGTTGTTTTCGCTCTCAAGATCTGGAGACATTATTTGTATGGTACAAAATGTGTGGTTTTCACGGACCACAAAAGTCTTCAGCATATCTTCAACCAGAAAGAACTCAACATGAGGCAACGACGTTGGGTTGAGCTTTTAAACGACTATGACTGCGAAATTCGCTACCATCCTGGTAAGGCGAATGTCGTAGCTGATGCATTGAGTCGTAAGGAACGTACTAAGCTTCATTGTGTACGTTTTCAATCTGTTATTCAAGCTCGATCCGATATCCAAGCACGCATTTCTCAGGCTCAACAATCTTGTGTTTCACAAGGTTTGATGGATAAGGAATTTCCTTATCACATAACACCTGCTCTGGAACTGAAAGACAATGGATCGTATTACTTCATGGACCGTTTGTGGGTCCCAAGCCAGGATGATCTTCGTACCTTGCTTATGGATGAAGCCCATAAGTCTCGTTATTCTATTCATCCGGGCTCAGATAAGATGTATAAGGATCTTCGTATTCAGTATTGGTGGTCTGGTATGAAGAAAGACATTGCCTTATACGTATCAAAATGCCTTACTTGTCTTAAGGTTAAGGCTGAACATCAGCGTCCTTCGGGTTTATTGGTGCAACCAGAGATCCCAGTTTGGAAATGGGAAAACATTACTATGGATCTTGTTACCAAACTTCCACGCACAAAGAAAGGTCATGATGCCATCTGGGTAGTCGTTGATCGTCTTACTAAGTCAGCACATTTCTTGCCAATCCGTGAGGATTTTCCTGCTGACAGACTTGCAAAAATCTATGTGGATGAAATTGTAGCCCGACATGCTGTTCCTTTGAACATCATTTCTGACAGAGATGCTCGTTTCACTTCTCATTTTTGGAGAACCATGCAATCTGCTATGGGGACCCAACTTAATCTGAGCACAGCTTATCATCCACAAACGGATGGTCAATCTGAAAGAACAATCCAGACTCTGGAGGATATGCTTAGAGCTTGTGTGATCGATTTTGGTGGTAGTTGGGATTCACATCTTCAGTTGATTGAATTCTCCTACAACAACAATTATCACACCAGCATCAAAATGGCTCCTTTCGAGGCTCTCTATGGTCGAAAATGTCGTTCACCAGTCTGCTGGAATGAGATCAGTGAGGCCCAACTTACTGGACCTGCCCTCATTTTAGAAACAACTGACAAGATCAAGAAAGTACGTGATAACCTTCAGACAACTAGAAGCCGTCAAAAGAGTTACGCGGACCCAAAACGCAAGCCCTTGGAATTTCAAGTCGGTGATCGAGTATTACTTAAGGTCTCACCTTGGAAAGGTGTGATCAGATTTGGAAAGAAAGGAAAACTTGCACCTAGATACGTTGGACCATTCAAGATCGTCGAAAGAATCGGAAAGGTAGCCTACAGACTTGAGTTACCTCCTGAACTTGGAAATGTTCATCCAACTTTTCACGTGTCCAATCTCAAGAGGTGTTTAGCTGATGAGAACCTCCACATACCGCTTGACGAAATTCGTGTTGGCAAAACACTGAAATTTGTTGAGAAACCTGTGGAAATCATGGAACGTGAAGTCAAGTGGCTTAAACGCAAGCGCATTCCTTTGGTCAAAGTTCGCTGGGAAGCTAAATGTGGACCTGAGTTTACTTGGGAACGCGAAGATCAAATGAAGGCGAAATATCCGCATCTTTTCCCACGAGTTTCCTCTAAATAAATTTCGGGACGAAATTTCCACAAGTAGGGGAGACTGTAACATCTGTGCTTGTAATCATTATGAACAGTTCTATTATCAATAAAACAATGTTATTTGGTCCCAATGTTTTTTTGGTTGTGTTTTACATTTTTCATGTTTTGACTTTTATTCAATTTCAAACTCTATATCACTTTCTGGAGAGTTGTACGCAAACTGGTGCGTAAACGTACTTAGTTTAATGCGACAAATACTCCGGAACATCAAAATATACTTAACATACCTTAAATAACCTTTACATAACTTAGAAATAAGTTTTAAAGGCTTTGGTATGGCAAAAACAAGTTAATTCGACTACAGGGACTAAACTTGACAAACTGCGAAAGTATGCCAATTTGAACTGTAACGAACATTCTGGAACATGACCATAAGTTAAACACACCTTAAATATCCTTTACATAGCTTAGAAATAGGCTTTGAGGGGTTCGGTGTGCTAAAATAAACTTTTGGGCCATTCAGGGACTAAAAGTGCATAAGTTTGCATTTTCGCGCATAACTTACGTTCTGAATACACCCGGACATCCAAAAATTTATGTAAGCACTAAAACATTTTATTTTAGTGTTTGGCATAAGAAAAATCCATTCGTCGCGTCATTTGAATCGTTTTTCGCGCTTATGCGCATTCCGTCGTAATTAAGCGAACATCGCGATCGTACGACCAAACGAACCAACACCCGGCATATTTTTGAGCATGTTTCATGTCCACAATGTTTAGGCATCATTTTAGGGCCTTAAAGTTGGCTTTACGGGCCTTAGAAGTGTCGGAAATGGCCTTAAACACGTGCAGGGACCAAAACTGTAATTTCTAAAATATGTTGCTGATCAGACAAGGCCAGGCGGCCCGCCTGAGCTTTGTCTGATCCTGAAGCGGGCAGCATCAGCCTCCCAGATCAGATAAGATCGCTTAATCAGCAGATTCAAGCTGTTTAATCCTCAACCACATACTCACACTTGACCTTTCAGCTGATTATGGGCCATTTTTAGTCACCTTAACTTTCCAACAAGTGTACGCATGAGATTTGAGCACGGTTTCCATGAAACGATCTTAACGGTTACCCGAAAACTATAAATACCCCACCCCCATTTACTTCAAACTCACTAGAATCTGATCTAAAAGACTCTAAGTTGGAACCATTGTTTCATACCTGAGTTATTTGGATCTAGATTAGCATTCGGGGACCCTTCGTAAGTATTCTTTCGTTCTTTTATTGCTTTTCGAGTCTTTTCGAGTCTGAAAGTCAAACTTTGTTTGAATTTCTGCGTTGACCAGTTTATGGTCAATGCGAAGTTCGTTTGAACTTCGCAACGTGAGTGCAATCACGTTGGTTATAGTCCTTTGGGACTATGCCTACTGATTACCACGTTGTCTAGGGTCGTAAGGGTAAGCGATCTAATAAATCGCTTATACCTTCGAACCCGACCTATTTGGTCGATCATTAGGATCCGACCAAATACATTAGGTGACCATAGTAGGTAGGGAATAACCTTCCGAGGTTATACCCTATGGTCGCTTCGTTTGAATAGTTGTATGATAGGTAGTTTATATGCCTTAGGTAAATTACCAGAATACCCTTTTCATGTATAATTGGTAATTAAGCATATGTAACCTAAACTTTTGTCACATAACTGATTATGTAACATGTTTAGGCATATAACACTTGTCATAGGACTAGTTAGATGTCCGAACGCGTTTCACGCGAATGACGCGTTAAAGTAGCATAAGCTACCTAAACGGGTCGTAATGGGTCGTAAACAATTATGTTAGGTTTCAATTAGTATGTAGGCTTTGTTAAACCAAATGACACGAGTCTCTACACTCGTTTGGTTTACAAACCCTCATTCTATCCGATCCTCCGATTTAGGTCCGGTTTATTAACATAGTTACCTATATTAGGTGTCGTTTGATTCCGTGATCTCTATCATTGTTTGGTTGTCACTCCAGGACTACTGAGTAATCTCAAGTGAGTACATAGACCCCTCTTTTACTGTTTTCCAAACTGTTTTGGGGTGAAACACATGTGCCTACTTGTTACTTTCATGCTTTCCTGTTTACACATATCATATACCTGCTATGTTCGTTAGTACATTATAGTACATGATTTCATTTCATTTCATGCTATGTATGTCCATTGTGTGCATACTTAGTACATTGTTTTACATTACATTTCTGCTATGTATGTTGACTGATAGCATGCTAGCACATTGATTTACAAGACTTTTCTGCTTTGTATGTTAACTTAGCATACTTAGTACATTGTTTTCATATGACATGTATACAACTGCTATAACATTTGGTTTGCACAAACGGGTCTTTATTACGTTCATTAACATTTGCTACGCCGCTCGGTAGTAAGTAGTGGTCCCATAGGACTTGACAAATCCCATTCCTGACATCCCGGGTTTGTTTGGATGTAAGGAATGACTGAATCCGAAAACATTTCTTTTGATGACCTTGACTGAAAGGGTTATCCGACTGTCTCAAGGCTTGAATGTATGCGTTAACTTACCACATAAATGTTTGTATCAATGTAACATGCATTACTTTGCAAAACATAACTTTTGATATATTCAAAATACTTTGTTTTGTACATTTCTACATTTGGATTATGGGACAATACTTTACTTACAATACATAACATTTGATACACATTACTTGACTACTTTTGGACTTATAAACATTCGACATGGCTTATACAAGGACTTTTGACTATTGGTTTAAACATAGACTTTATACATTGGTGGTTTGTTTAAGTGACTTAAGTAACGAGATGTGAGTAATATGATACAAGCATGGTGGATACGTCGCTGGTACTTCCTATATATAAGTGTTTGTATTATATTACATATCATAGCGTTATTTAAATCATTCATTTTGGACTTATACATTTTACACAAGTAACATGTTTTCACAAGACTTTGTTTTACAATACGGTTTATTTTATACAACTCATTTTACATGGTTATCCATTTAACCATACATTATTCTTTTACTTATACATATCATCTGAACTTATTGTTTTTCAAGCGAATTACAAAACAAATCAAATTACAAGGTTCATGACTAAACATTTTCTTAAACTTAAGTCATGAATCCTATTTTCACAAAACCTATGTATCTCACAGGCATTTTTATGCTGACGTACCTATTTTCACATGTGTTTTCAGGAGCTTTTCCGTAGGATGATGATCGTGACACTAGGGCGGACCTATGCCTTAGAGACTTAAAACGAAGATAGACTATGTTTAATTATGTTATAAACTCTTTGTTTCCTGTTTAAGACAATGTAACTCTCATGTTGATAAATAAAATACAACTTTGTATGCCATGGTTATGAAACAATTAATTCTGTTACAACACTCCTCGACGTTTTCTGCCACGTTTTGTATGTTATACGTGGTCGGGGTGTGACAAAAATGATTATATTGTAAATTGAAATAACCATGTCAAAACAGATTAATTATAGTTTATAAAACCTTGATGCCATAAATCTTAACTCAAAAACATTTGTTTATGTAAACTCAGATTGTAAATCACTATTGTAATAAAACTCGAATGGTTTATATTGTTAGAAAAACCTTGTAATATAACTTTGTTTTAATAACATTTGCCCAAGTGATCTAGATAACGCAACGATATATAATGTGTTAAAAGCACTTATATATAGGACGTACCAGCGGCGTATCCACCATGCTTTTAACACATTACAACTGCCCCGTTACCTAATCACTTCCCTAACCCAACGAGTCAAACAGTTCCAAATGGTTCACATCAATCAATCAGTTCTAAACAGTTCCAACATTTCAAAATGTAAAACACTGTGTCCATATGCTGGATGAACATATGCAACAAAAATGTACTGAATAACAATGTGTCCATATGCTGGATGAACATATGCAACAAAAATGTAATGAATAACAATGTGTCCACATGCTGGATGAGCATATGCAACAAATATAATATATGAAAATCAATGTGCTAGCATGCTAAGTGAACATACATAGCAAAAACATAATGAAATCATGTACTATAAGTGTACTAATGAACATAGCCAGTATATATTATGAAAGCATGAAAAGCATGAAAGTAACAAGTAGGCACATGTGTTTCACCCCAAAACATTTGAAAACGGTAAAAGAGGGGACTATGTACTCACTTGAGGATGCTTAGAAGTCTTGAATAACAACCAAGCAAAGCTAGAGGGATCACATAATCAAACGGCACCTAACATAGGTAACTATGTAAGTAAACCGGACCTAAATTGGAAGATCGAATAGCATGAGGTTTCGTAAACCAAGTGAGTATTGGAACTCATATGATATGGTTTAACAAAGTCTACATACTAAAACGAAACCTATCCTAAGTGCTTACGACCCATTACGACCCGTTTAGGTAGCTTACGCTACTTTAACGCGTCGTTTACGTAAAACACGTTCGGAACGCCTAATTAGTCATATGAAAAGTATTATATGCCTAACATGCTTAAATATGTTGAATAATCAGTTAGATGACAAAATTTTAAGTTACATATGCTTAAATATCACTTATGCATGAAAAGGGCACTTTGGTCATTTTCCTAAGGCATATATACTACCTATCATACAACTAATTAAACGAAGTGACCATAAGGTATAACCTCGGAAGGTTATTCCCTATACAACTATGGTCACAAAATATGTTTGGTTGGATCCTAATGATCGACCAAACGGGTCGGGTTCGAAAGTCTAAGCGGTTGTTTAGACCGCTTATCTTACGACCCTATATAAGCACTAATCTAAAAGTGATGAGTTAAACATGTTAAAACATGTTTAACAAGGTTTGAAAACAAGTTTGATATCAAAACAAAGGGTCTTGATACCTAAGAATAGATTGGTTGCAAAATACACATGAACGCGTGTTTTGACCAAAACTATGACTCGTCACTAAGCCTAAATAACGTGGTAATCAGTAGGTATAGTCACAAATACTATGACCATCGTGATTACACTCACGTTACGAAGTTCAAATGAACTTCGTGTTGACCGTTGACCGGTCAAAGCAGAAAGTCAAACACTGTTTGACTTTCATGCTTAAAAACACATAAAAGAACGAAATAAACTTACAACGGGTCCAAGCTAGGAAGAACTTGATCTAAATACTCAGGTATGAAGCATAAAGCTTCAACTTAGTGCATAAAATCTGATCAAGGTGTGAGGAACAAGTGAAATGGAAGTGTGTATTTATAGGAAATCCACAACCATTAGGATCATTCCTCGATAAACGAGCTTCAATCTAGACCGTCCATGTGCACCCACTGATTTGTAATACCATGTGTGCCCTTAAACAAGCCCATAGGTTGATTAAAACCATGTGCAAACAAGGGAAACACCTGAATCAAGCTGGAAACAAATTCTATCGATCTGATGGTCTGTCACACCCCGCGTAATAGCCAGGGCTGGCTTACCCAGCCCGCCAGAGCCATCTTTGAAAGAATGGCAGTTTAGGTCCCTACACATGTTTAAGCCCATTTTTGACACGTTTAAGCGCTGTTAACCCCATTTCAAGGCTCTAAAATGAAGTTAAAGTATAGGGGACTTAAAATATTCTCAAAAATATCTCGAATGTCGGTTCGTTTGGTCGTACGGTTGCGTTGTTCGGTTAATTATGACGAAACACGAACGGACGCGAAAAACGATCCAAATTACGCGACGAATGGAATTTTTTCATGCCAATTAATAAAATAAAATATTTTAATAGTTACATAAATTTTTGGATGTCCGGATATATTCAGAACGTAAGATATGCGCGAAAATGCAAACTTATGCACTTTTTGACGCTTTTAGTCCCTATTGATCAAAAAGTTTATTTTTGCACACCAAACACCTCAAAGCCTATTTCTAAGCTATATAAAGGATATTTAGGGCATATTTAACTTATGATCAAGTTCCAGAATGTCCGTTATCATTTGATTCGGTATACTTTTGCAGTTTGACGCAAATAGTCCCTGCGATCGAATAAACTTGATTTCGCCACACCAAACCCTCCAAAACTTATTCCTAAGTTGTGTAAAGGTTTTTTAAGGTATGTTAAGCCTATGTCACTATTCTGGAGTTTTTGTTGCATTAAAATGGTTATATTTACGCATCAGTTCACGTATAACCTTCCAGAAAGCGATCAAAAGCTCGAAATGGAACTAGAATTGATATGCGCAAATGATACACACATTTATACAAATCCCAAGTATGAAACACAATATTTCATTGATTTGGTATTTGTTAGATGGTCGCAGAGGCACAGATGTCACACTATGTCTATCGCTTCCGTCCATCACGTGTTTCAACGTCAAATATATTGTATCGTAGTTAATCAGTTAGAAGTAGACATGGTTTTAGACTGTTTAAATATAGGGATATACAAGATAAGTAGGTCCGCACGAAATCTCGCATATTTATGGTTTTATATGGGTTCGCATGGATCAACATAGTAGATCCGCACGAATGAAGTTTGGCCATGCGCGCTTATGTTGCTCCGCATCTATGCATCCTCGCAAGGGCCATCCAGATGAAATTCACGCATCCGTGATTAGTGTTAGAGCGGATCTAGGTCTCTTATAAATAGGTTCATTGTGTCTTGTTCATTTAGAAATTGGTGTCAGAGAGAGGAAACTATGTCAAAGTGGTTTTGTAATTTCATACAATCAATAGAAACCGATTATAATTAGCTTGTTCCTGTTCAATCCACTCTCGTACTCGTATTCCGTACGAGATACGAGAATACTGCAATCAGTTATACATTCAAGTGCATTGGAATCGATCCTAACACGTTCCTACATTTTCCAACATTAGTACTAAAAAGGGGTTGTTTTTATACCTCATTTGATATGATTTATATGTTGTATTTTGTGCATATCAAATACCCCCACACTTGAATCTTTGCTTGACTTCAAGCAAAACTCTTATATTATTGTTTACACTCCTAAATAGAATGGGTAGAAGAGTAGTTTTTGGGTCTTGTGTATAGAGTGTCGGGAATCCAAGTTCATTATATATTCTTATTTTTATTTTATTTACAATTCTATTCGACATGATTTATTTGGAACTTTTTAAGGAAACCAAATATTTATAAGCATAACATAAATTATAAAATTTCATTTAACTATATATATATTCACATACCTCACAAGTGGTCACTCAACACTCGGCCTAAAATGTATAAGTGAAACGCTTGGTCCCGGTACTGAACTTACTCCTACTATATGCTTGACGATCAAGCGAACCTTCTCCTTTTTGACTTAATCTTTGCAAATATCAAGAGGACTTTGAAAGGGTAAGTTTTTGGTTACGGTTAGGGTAGTTTCATTAAAAGTGGCTAAAAGCGTAAAAAGTCGGTTTTCTTTTGAAAAATTTATTTCTGACTTTATGAACTAATTAAGTGCTTTTAAGCAATAGATTTGCTAATTAATTTCAAGCACTTTAAACAGTTGTTTTTTTAGCCTTTGTCACATATTTTTGCGTTTTTTCAAAAGAACCAATTTTTACTAAAATAAAGGGTGTAAAGATAAGAATATGGTTTTTGGGTGATGGTGTGTTATGGGTTTTGAAATGAAAAGGTTTAGGCTCAAAGGGGTTAACTAGGGGAATTTTTGTATTTTTGTGGGGGGGAATAAAAATAAAAATAAGGTTGAAATGGAAGAGGGGTTTAAAATCCTAATGCCTCAATCATATACTGGCTCAAAGGGGTTAATTAGGGGAATTTTTGTATTTTTATGGGGGGAATAAAAATAAAAATAAGGGGTTAAAAATTTTCCATGCCCTTTTTATAAATTTTTCTGGTTTGGTTCCTTTTTTTTCACTGCGTTATCGATTGTAAATGTTTATAAAAACTTGAACTTTTTTAGAACTTGGTGTCTTAACATAAACTATAAACAAGATAAAAGAAAATAAAAAGAAAGTTTTGAAAAAGATTTGGGGTGTTTTAGCGGTTCCAAGTAGAGTTTTGTATAAGGCTTGTTTATAGGACAAACAATTTTTCAAGTTATTAAGTTTCCCCACATACTTAAATCACACATTGTCCTCAATGTGTCCAAAATTGGTTAAATTGGTTAAATGTGTAAGATGTGTGTTAAAAATAACAAAATTTTCAGAAAACAGACACTTGACACAGCCCCGTGTGTGGGAGCCACGACCCCGTGTCAAAAGTGCCAGTACTGAATTTTTCCAGAAAGCAAACACGGGGGTGTGCCCGTGGGACATGGTCCTGTGTCAAAGTTCAAGAATCAAAAAATGTTACATCAAACGTGGGGCACAAGGGCGTGCTAACCTGACACGACCCCGAGCTGCACTTACTGAATTGAAGATTTTCAATCGGAAGGCGTCTGTTTTCATGCATGGGGTGATGGGTCAACGTCCTTTGGCTATTATCACCAGTTTTGCACATTTTTGTTTTTACCACCACCAAAGATACTTTTATTTCATCCATTAAAAAGAAAAATACAAGGAAAAATAAGAATTAAGATCCTAAGCTAGATAGATAAAAACTTGAAAGATGCCCTACTTGGTCTTATGTTAAACCCTTAATAGCTACTCCCTTTATCTAAGAATGGTTAGTGAAAAACTAGACTAATCTTCGAGGGGCTTCAAGCTATTCCCGAAATGCTTTTTTAGAGGTCGTTGTGCATTTCCTCTATCTCCCTCGAAATGAAGATAAAGGGTTTCTCGTCCACCTTTTCTTGAGGTAGGGGAGCGGGATTGATCATAACCTCAAACGCAACATTAATAGGAGTTTTCGGTATCTCGTCATCCCATCTGGTGGGGTGAATGACCTCGCTAGTAAGGTTCCAATCTTCTTCAGGCCAAATTGGTTCCATTGTGGTGAAGAAGGTTGATTTCCCTGAAGCAATCTTCCAAAGCCATGGAGAGGTAGTTCACTCGGTCAATTAGAACCTCCTCCACTGTGTTCATTTCATCGAGAGATTCCCTTAAAGCACTCACGTACCGGACGAGAGTGGCCTCTAGAGAAAGTCTCCTTCCTCTGTGGTTATTCCTTGAGCTGATGGATGATGTTCTGCTTTCTTGGCTTGACATGCTAGAAAACATGACAAACCGTTAAAGATTTGAAATAACAGATGAGTGACATGGCTCCATGCCCATGAGGCACGACCCCGTTCTGAATCAACAGCACTGAAATGTTAGCTCAAGAACTTTTATTTTAAGTTAAATTTGTTTGGTTTCTTACATTTCAGGATGTAAATAACTTAAAATAATGTTTTAATATAGTAGATTTGCAAAATTTTGAGCTAAAAATGATGCTTTTGACCCTCCAATTGAAGCTTTTGAGCTTGAAGCTTCAATGGGGGGTTTTTTTGAAGGAAGAAGAAGAAATGGCCATAAGTGGTAAAGACAAGAAGGTTTAATGAAACCTTTTTAAGAACATACTTTTTGGGTATGTGTGCAAATCTGGATGGATCTTGGTCTTTTTGGAATGGCTCCAAACATTCTCCTCAAAGCTGAGTTTGTAGAAAGTGACAGCACGTTGACACGGCCCCGTGTCTTGGAAACACGACCCCGTTCCCCCTACATGAGTTGGAGAATCTTGTCCATTAGGGAGACACGATCCATGTCTAGATCGACACGGCCCTGCGCTGAAAAATACGAGGGGCATGGTCCCGTGTTTTTCTGACAGGCCTCATGTTTGGAAGAAGATTGGACTTGTCCCCGTGCTCGAGGAAGACGACCCCATGTCTCAGGGTTTTTATGAAGTTTTGTCTAAGGTTTTAAGGAACCGTTCTTCATCGGGGGGGGGGGGGGGGTCCTTACTGGTTGGAACAACACCGTATTGTCGGATATACCTTAGGCTCCAGCAAGAAATAAAACGCAAGGGGTTATCAAAAAGATAGAATCCTAATTTAAAAGTGGGAGGGTGAATCCTTCCCTTATTTAGCTTATTCGAGTTCTTGTTAAAGATGGTATGGGACGACTCGCTCCTGTCCAAACCGTCGGTGTGTGACTCACACACTGTTAAGGGGACTGCCATTGTGAGGTCGATACAGGGACTACTATCACCTTCGTTTTCGCTAGTGTCTAGGGTCGGTTTGTAGGTCATGGAGTTGTTTGTGCCTGAATGCGCCTCCACTGATTCTCCTTCGCTTTTGTTCCTTAGTGAACATCGCACCTTCATCATGGATTCTATTTCTTTGAGTTTTTGGAGAATCCTCTTTTCTATTTGACTTACGTCTTTAAAGTCTCCTAGGTAAGAGGGTTGATGAGATTCAGGTGGATGGACGTTATTATCGTTTTTACTCCCGCCAATTTTAAGGTAATCGTCACAGGAAAACGATGGGGGCGAAGTAGTGGAGATCAAATCTAAGAATGTCACATTCTGATTCTTTGTGCATTCCACCACATAACTTGCACCACTCACCGTAAGAGTGGCGGGGGTAAAAATAATCATAAACATCCATGTTTGCCAGATTGGTTTTAACCGTCGTGATCAGGCGGTTACTGTTTTCTTACAAACTGTTGTTATTGCACTGCCCCGTGTGGTTTTCACATGGCCCCGTGCTGCAGCTTGTATCTAGCAGAAAACAGTTCTGAGGTTACTGGGGATATGACACGGCCTCGTGTTGATCACACACGGCCCCATGTCACTCGTGTAGAAAGTGAAAAATTAAAAGAAAAAGAAGAAAAAAACTAAAAAGAAAACTTAGAAAAGAATAAAAATGATTAGGCCGCCGACTTTAAACTTTCTTAAAATCCTTGTGTCTCCATCAACTGCACCAAAAACTTGACGTGTCGGAGCGCATACGAATTTCTTTATGTATTTTTAATACCTTTTTACCATTTAATCAAGCTTTAAATTTATAAAACACGATATAAAACTCTGATTCTCTACAACACACTAGGGAAAGTGCACCCATCGTTGGCGTAGTATAGTGATGATAAGATATCAAGGTCGTATAAGGACATAAGAGCTTTTAATACCGAAATATCATCGACGTCTAATCTAACCAAATATAGAGAGAAAAATTTTGTTTTTGTTTTTAATAAATAAAAATAACGAAATGAAATAAATAAACAAGAACAGATAGACAAGATAAAATCAATTGGATCCGACTCGTCATCTATGTATCCTTTGATGATTTCCTTGCTTTGGGTTTTCAAGAGATTATCTTAGTTATTATGGCATGTCCCTCTTTTGGAGGCAATGCTACCCTCAGCCATATTGGTCTGCGTCAGCAGGGATACAGTCCCGCAAGGTCGGATTATTGAAAGATAATTAAGTAAGTTAATAATGCAAAACGTGGCATGTCTCTCTTTTGGAGGCAACGCTACCCTCGGCCATATTGGTCTGAGTCAGCAAGGATACAGTCCTGTAAGGCCGGTTGAAAGTTTTAATAGTAGTTTGTTTACAAGGGATTACAGGTCGTTCTTACTTCCCTGATTTGATGCTATCAGCCTCAAGGGAAGTCCTAATAAGCTTGAATCAGGTCCTCGCAGGATCTATACACTAAACAAGGTAAGAACTTTACTCAACCACCATTCTAACCCCCTTCTAGGCAGTTAACGCGCTTTATATAGACCGCAAAGACACGAATGAGTGAATCAACAAAACATGAAGAAATGATTAAGCAGTTCAACTTCAATATAAAAAAAAACTGGTTATTAAATTCATTGATACAAACCTAAATAAAAAGTTACTAAAGCTAGGAAATTAAAAGTAATACATAAATGATTTTGTCTTCACCAAGTGATGTAAGAGATTAGCCAAGCATGACCTTTGTTTGACAAAAACTCTTACTATCAATCTTGGATCCCGAGACTACACACACTCTAAGGATGGATAAAAGTGGTGGATGATGGTGTTATTATGGTGGTGGAGTGGTGGCGGGTGTTAGAGAAGTGGTTTGCCAAGTGATGGTTTTCAAATGAGCCAAGCACCTCCTTTTATACTGTGACATCTGTGTCTCTACGACCATCATACAAATACAAAACCAATGAAATGTTGTGTTTCATACTTGGGATTTGTATAAATACATGTATCATTTGCACATATAAATTCTTGTTCAATTTTGGGCTTTAAATCGCTTTCTTGAAAGTTATACGCGAACCGATGCATAAACTTAATCAGTTTAACGCGACAAACACTCCGGAACAGTGACATAATCTTAACATACCTTAAATAACCTTTACATAACTTAGAAATAAGTTTTGGAGGGTTTGGTGTGTCGAAAACAAGTTTATTCGAACGCAGGGACTATTAACGTCAAACTGCGAAACTATGCCGATTTGTATAGTAACGAACATTCCAGAACTTGATCATAATCTAAACATACCCTAAATATCCTTTACATAGCTTAGAAATAGGCTTTGTTGGGTTCGGTATGCGAAAATATGCTTATTTCATCAATAGGGACTAAAAGCGTCAAAAAGTGCACAAGTTTGCATTCATGAGCATATCTTACGTTCTGAACATATACGGACATCCCAAAAAATTTGGTAATCAATAAAATATTTTATTTTAGTGATTGGAATGCAAAAATACCATTTTTCGCGCAATTTGGATCGTTCTCGCGTCCTTTCGAGTTTTTGTCGTAATTAACCGAACAACGTGACCGTACGGCCAAACGAACGGACATCTGGGATATTTTCAAGCATATTTCATGTCCCCTACACTTTAAAATCCTTGTAAAGCCTTAAAATTGGTTTAACGGGGGTTAAACGCGTCGAAAACCAAGTTTAGAGGCTGTAGGGACCATTTTTGACATTTCTGAGATTTTAGCCTCTGGCGGGTGCGAGAGACATGGCCTATCTCTCGCAGGGCGCCAGAGACCATCAGAGTCAGTAGGAACTTGTTTCATCAATCAGCAGTTGATTCCATTGATTTTTACCATTGTTTTAACATACTTTGGGCTGGTATTTGGACTCCCATAGTATTCTAAACAATGTGCCACAAGTGTATGGCTTGGATCAAGCCCTGATCCTATCAAAAACACTTGTAATGATCTCAAAGATTCAATGTTCTCTATAAATACCCACCATGTTCTTCATTCATTCCTCACACAATTGACTAAATCTGCTCTAAGTTGAATCTAAGGCTTCATACCTGAGTATTTTAGATCAATTCTTCCTTGCTTGGACCCTTTATAAGCTTCTTTCATGCTTGTTTATGTTTTTTCAAGCATGAAAGTTAAACAGTGTTTGACTTTCTGCTTTGACCATGAACTGGTCAAGTCAAAGTTCGTTTGAACTTTGCAACGTGAGCGTAATCACGATGGTTATAGTCCCTTATGACTATACCTACCGATTACCACGTCGATTAGTCGAAGTGACGAGTCAAAGTTTCGGTCAAAATACGTGTTTATGTGTATTTTGCGACGAACCTATTGTTGGGTATCAAAACACTATGTTTTGATATCAAACCTTTTTTCTAAATTAGTTAAACATATTTTAACATGTTTAACTCGTCACTTTTAGTCTAGTGCTTGTTTAGGGTCGTAAGTCAAGCGGTCTAAACCATCGCTTAGACTTTCGAACCCGACCAATTTGGTCGATTGTTATGATCTGACCAAGCATATTTTGTGACCATAGTTGTATAGGGAATAACCTTCCGAGGTTATACCTTATGGTCACTTAGTTTAATTAGTTATATGATAGATAGTTTATATGCCTTAGAAAAATGACCAAAATACCCTTTTCATGCATAAATTGTGTTTAAGCATACGTAACCTAAACTTTGTAACTTAAACTGATTATGCAACAAATTTAAACATGTTAGGGCATATAATACTTGTCATAGGACAAGTTAGGCGTCTCGAACGCGCATTCGAGCGCTATACCCTTGAGAGTACCGGTAGCATACTTCACCCTGCGAGCCTCAGGGAATTCACACATCTCGAAAACAGATTCGAGCTTTTCAAACCAGTGGAGGAGACCTACAGCTCCTTCGGTACCACTGAAGGTACTAGGTCGACAGTCCATAAAGGTCTTGAAAGTGCACACAGGAGGCTGTGCAGGTTGACCTGTCGTGAGAGTAAGAAAGGAGAAAGTTTAACACAATGGTTGGTTTACGAGAGTAGGATCCAGGGATCCTAGAGCGAGTCGAGATGGCAGGGTATACCTCCTGCCTGAGCGGCTGCAAGTGCCGCAGCAACTTGTTGGTTAATCAGAGCCGTCAACTGGGCTTGAGTCATGTTAACGCGTCCAGACATGATCTTCATATCAAGGGAAACATGAGTGAGAGGGGTTCGCGAAAGTGCGATGACAGAAGAGAGTAAGCACACTCGTGTTTTCAATTACCAGTGACTACGTTTACCTAAGCATACCATAAGCAAAGTTCTACGTAATCTAGCAAGTAGGCAATAAAACATAAACCATATCACCTAGAATATCGAGTCTTGCACGTGGAGTGAAGCGTCGTTGTGGACCGTTGAGCACTGTACAGGTTATCGTCTGGTTTTAACAAAACTTTTTCCCTTATTAAAACCAAGTTCGCTATAACCAATGGCTCTGATACCAATCTGTTACACCCCCAAAATCCACCTGCGGAGTATCACCGCTTGGAGGAGTGACTGACCAGGATCAAGCCACCAATCATATTGAACAAGCATGTAAGTAGTAATAAAATCCAACACAATACAATTGGTATCCAAACAAAACATAGTTTAAGTTGCAAGCGGAATCATAATGTCTAAAACCAAGGCATAAGTAAGTAATGTTTAAGTTTATCATGAACACTCAATGTCCATGCTCCACAACGATTCTTCCCATGCAAGCTCCTGCTAAACCTATTGACCTGCAAAGCATGTAGTAACGAGTCAACAATAATGTTGAGCGAGTTCACAGTTGGGTGTTTGTTTTAAATTGTTCCAAAAACAGTTTCCTTTAGCTGGCAACCTGCCATGGGGGTTACCCCATAGTTGAAAATGTGTTCTGTTTAAATCCCGTTTACTCTGGCTATTCAGCCGTGGGGGCTACCCCATGTTTGATTATCTGGCTTTTTGGCCGTGGGGGCTACCCCATGTTTATACTACTAGACTCGTTACCATATCGACTGCTGACTGTAGTCATGTTTATGTGCCCTGAACTGTCAATGTCTATCATCATTGACGTGCCCAGATCCATTAGTTCACGCCCGTCCTTTGTGGCACGGTGTGAGGCTTGTCAAACCTAAATAGCGCTATCTAACTAATGACCCGCTCGCCATTGGCCCGGCGATTAAGTCGATATAAAAAAGGAGGGACTTCGTGATAGAGTTTTGTTCTAGTGAAAGTTAACTGTCCATGAGGACGAGGAATTATATTCCTGAACCCGTACTGTCCTACCCAAGAAAGGACGAGGAATCCATATTCCTTAACCCATTCCCAACCCCTGGGAATCCCATGCTTTGTAGAAAGTGTGAACTCACCTTAGGTTAGCTCGGCAGGTAAATGAAAGGTCAATCGAGCTGCTAGAGGTCAACCACGTCCTAACATGGTTACCATACAAGTCAGGTCTAGGTTCAAGTAGTGCACGTATGCTTACACATAATCTAACAGGTTGCAAACACATATTGATCATGGCAAACACGTAAATTACTTAAATAGTCAAGTCCATAAAACGCCTAACTTGTGCGATTCCCTAATGAAGCCCAACAGAATAACCCGGCCCAAACAATAAACAGTCCAACATGTATACGGCCCAACAAATGAAACAGTTTAATAACCTTGAGCGGTCCGGATTATCTTGTGCGATTCGGACGACTTGTGCGAATGGACATTGGGCTTTAAGGCCCAACAGTCCTAACGTTTGTGTGAGGCCCAAGCCTTGTGCGATCAGCACAACCTTGTGCGATCCACAAGGTCTTGTGCGATCATGCGGAAACTGATTGTACACGGTGCTTAAAGTGATTGTACTAAATCTTGTGCGATTAGCCCTCGTGCGATTCAAGGGCTTGTGCGATCAGTACTTGTGTGATTCGGTCTTGTGCGACCAGACATGGTCTGATCTTGTGCTACCGAGAGGTGTCTTGTGCGATCCGTTTTACCATCCGAATTTTATGCTATTTAGTTACAATTAGTCAACAGTTTCCTATCTTACATTTGATCAATTAATGCTAACAGTTAATAGTTTCCAACAATAATCGATCAAACCAAGCAATTTACCAATAATTCATAAGAACCCTAATCATGTTCATTGCATAAACATCAACCACACCATCAAACACATTAACAGATTTATGTCCTTGATTTCCAGCATGCATCCTAACATAAATCACAACAATTCGTCTAACATAAACACATCACAGCCGAGTAAATATTTATTCGATTCTAGATCATCAACAACCTCATGTGATTAACAACCCTATATCGATCTACAACACTATACATGTGAGCCGATTTCATGAATCATTAATTCTATTCGGTTCCTACCCATCTAAATCAACATCAAGCATATATCAAACCCTATAGTGGTAAGACAGTTTGTTCATACTATCAAATCCGAATAACATATATTCAATCATATAACAACATCAACCAAACCAAAATCAAACAATAACATAACACTAACCGGTTAAAGAATGGAACGAGGATTGATAAAGCTTCGAGAGAGGTGGGATGTAGCTGCCGTCGAGTTAGAGAGGAGAGAAAGAGAGTAGGGTTGGTAAACTTGTTTAATTAGGTGAAGTGTGGGATTTATACCAACACCCTAGGTGTTGTGCAAGTTGATGGAGTGGGCCGAACCCTCCTAATGGGCTGCCCTTTATGGGTTTCGAGTACAACAAGTGTAGTCCGAATAGACTTGTGCGATCGGCCAAGTGTTGTGTGATCGGTTTATTTTTGTGTGATAATATTACATACATACATGCATTCACATAATCAGATAACATAATAACATAATATTCCATTGATTATCAAAGTTCATGTAATCACATAGTGTTCACATACGTTACATTAACACAAAGATAGGTTCTGAAATACGAGTTGTCACATTATCCCCAAGTTGAAAGAAATTTCATCCCGAAATTTGGTACGTACTCACTGAGGAAGCTACTTAAGTTGCATGGTTTTCCTGGTTTTTCTGGGGTGTCACATCCTCCCCCCGTTGATCTGGAATTTCATCCTGAAATTCCGTGGTAGCTTCAGCCTCAGTAGTGGTTGTACTGTTTGTGAACAGTTGGGGATACTTTTGTTTCATTTGGTCTTCGCGTTCCCAGGTGAACTCTGGGCCATGACGGGAGTTCCAACGAACTCGAAGGAGAGGTATTCTAGTGCGCTTGAGGACCTTAACATCCCGGTCCGTGATTTCAACTGGTTCCTCGACGAATCGTAACTGCTCGTCGATAGTGAGCTCCTTCAAAGGAACTATGAGGGTCTCATCTGACAGACACTTCTTCAGATTCAACACGTGGAAAACTTTGTGAACTGCACTGAGTTCTGTTGGTAGGTTCAGTTTGTAGGCCACCTTGCCTATTTTCTCTATGATGTCGAATGGTCCAACGTATCGTGGGTTAAGTTTGCCTCGTTTACCAAAACGAACCACACCCTTCCAGGGTGAGACTTTGAGTAGCACTCGGTCCCCAACCTGAAACTCGAGTGGTTTCCGGCCCTTATCGGCGTAGCTTTTCTGACGGTCACGAGCTTCCGCCATTCGTTGTCGTATTTGAGCAATCCGTTCCATTGTGTCTACCACGAGTTCTGGGCCAGTGATCTGACTATCCCCCACATCTGCCCAACAAAGAGATGATCGACATTTACGCCCGTACAATGCCTCAAACGGAGCAGCTTTAATGCTGGTGTAGTAGTTGTTATTGTACGAAAATTCCATAAGTGGCAGATGCTTTTCCCAGCGGTTGCCAAAGTCAATCACACATGCCCTAAGCATGTCTTCAAGGGTCTGGATGGTGCGTTCAGACTGCCCATCCGTTTGTGGGTGATAAGCTGTGCTCATATCTAAACGTGAGCCAAAGGACTTGTGCATTGCTTGCCATAGTTCAGAAGTAAAACGTGCATCACGATCAGAGATAATAGAGGTGGGCACCCCGTGCCTCGAAACCACTTCCTTCAAGTAAACGTCTGCTAAAGTAGAGAACTTGTTTGTTTCTTTGATAGCCAAGAAGTGTGCAGACTTTGTGAGTCGATCCACGATCACCCAAATAGTATCGTTACCATGTTGAGATCTAGGCAGGCCAGTAACAAAATCCATGGAAATTTGCCCCCATTTCCATTGTGGTATCTCTGGTTGTTGGAGTAGGCCTGATGGTTTCTGATATTCCGTCTTGACTCTCGCACAAGTCAAGCACTTGCTAACGTAAGTTGCTATGTGAGCTTTCATGCTAGGCCACCAGTATGTAGTTCTGAGGTCGTGGTACATCTTATCCGAACCAGGATGCACTGAGTAACGAGACTTGTGTGCTTCATCCATTACAAGCTCTCGTAGGTTGCCATAGAGTGGGACCCAAATGCGTCCTGTTACGTAGTAGGCACCGTCTTCCTTTTGTTCTAACCGTTGCGTTGAGCAGCGTAGGGCTTCAGCCCTAACGTTTTCTGGTTTCAAAGCTTCTACCTGAGCTTCTCGTATCTGTGCAGGAAGACTAGACTGAATAGTGAGTTGTAAAGCTCGTACGCGTTTGGGTATGGTATCCTTTCGACTGAGGGCATCGGCCACAACATTGGCTTTGCCCGGATGGTATCTGATCGAGCATTCGTAATCATTCAGTAGCTCGACCCATCGACGTTGTCGCATGTTCAACTCCTTCTGTTTGAAGATATGCTCGAGGCTCCTGTGATCGGTGTAAATGGCGCACTTGGTACCGTGCAGGTAATGTCTCCATATCTTAAGTGCAAAAACAACAACTCCCAGCTCTAAATCGTGTGTAGTGTAGTTCTTTTCATGAACTTTAAGTTGGCGTGAAGCGTACGCAATAACTTTATCTCGTTGCATCAATACACAACCAAGACCCTTAATCGATGCGTCGCAGTAAACCACAAAGTCGTCTGTGCCCTCTGGCAATGAAAGAATAGGTGCGCTGCAGAGTCTATCCTTTTGATGCTGAAATGCTGATTCTTATGCATTACCCCATCGATAAGTAACACCCTTCTGCGTTAGTGAGGTGAGAGGTTGTGCAATCTTGGAAAAATCCTTGATGAACCTCCTGTAGTAACCTGCCAAACCCAAGAATTGGCGAATTTCTGTTGGTGTGCGAGGTGCAGGCCAGTTCTTAATCGAGTCTACCTTGGATGGATCAACATGAATCCCATCCTTGTTTACCACGTGGCCTAGGAAATGGACTTCGCGAAGCCAGAAGTCGCATTTCGAGAACTTGGCGTACAGCTGTTCTGCTCGAAGGAGTTCCAAAATAAGTCGTAGATGCTGCTCGTGTTCCTCCTGACTCTTCGAATAGATTAGGATGTCGTTGATGAAAACTATAACGAACTTATCTAGGTAAGGCTTGCACACTCGATTCATAAGGTCCATGAAAACCACAGGTGCGTTTATCAGCCCGAAAGGCATGACCAAAAACTCGTAGTGTCCATAACGAGTTCTAAAGGCTGTTTTGGAGACATCCTCTTCTCGGACTCTCAGCTGGTGATATCCTTATCTCAGATCAATCTTCGAGTAGTAGCTCGACCCTTGCAGCTGGTCGAACAGGTCATCAATATGTGGAATAGGATAACGATTCTTCACCGTCACCTTGTTGAGCTCACGATAGTCAATACACATACGGAAGGTACCGTCCTTCTTCACAAACAAGACTGGAGCTCCCCAGGGCGAAGAGCTAGGACGAATAAAACCCTTATCCAAGAGTTCTTGTAGTTGCGCAGACAACTCTTCTAGTTCTGATGGAGCTAGACGATAGGGTGCTCGAGCTATGGGCACTGCTCCAGGAGCTAGCTCAATTTGAAACTCGACCTGGCGATGAGGCGGAAGGCCAGGTAGCTCCTCAGGAAATACCTCAGGATAGTCGCGTACGATCGGAAAATCTTCTATCTTCTTCTCTTTCTTCGAGGTGTCAGTAATGAGTGCCAAAATAGCAGTGTGGCCCTTTCTCAAACACTTCTGGGCCTTAAGGAAAGAGATGATGCTCTCAACAGCACCCCTCTTGTCGCCACGAATCATGAGAGGTTCATCACCTGAATGAGGGATACGGACAATCTTCTCATTGCAAAGAATCTCTGCTCGGTGTTGGGATAACCAATCCATCCCAATGACAACATCGAAACTACCCAGAACGATAGGAATGAGGTCGATAGAGAAGGTGTGACCAGCAAGAACAAGACTACAATCCTTGACTACATGTGTGGCCTCTAAACTCTTACCATTAGCTAGCTCTACAGTGTGTTTGGTGTTCAACAGTGTTGGGGTACGCTTAAACATCTGACTAACTCTTAAGGACACGTAGCTAGTATCAGCACCCGAATCGAATAAAACAGTAACATAAAAGTCGTCGAGAAGGAACTTACCCGTCATAACATTGGGATCATTTCTCGCTTCACCCTGACCAATAACGAATACACGACCCCTTGCACCATTGCCGTTGTTACCCCCGTTGTTTCCATTCCCCTAATTATTATTATTGTTGTTGTTGTTGTTCTGGTTCTGGTTCAGTTGGGGACAATCTCTCTTGAAATGGCCTTCAGCTCCACACTGAAAGCACCCTTTGTTGATGCCTTGCTGCTGCTGCTGGCGTTGTGGGGCTTGTTGTTGTTGACGATTCTGATTCGCGGGGTATAAACTTCTGCAATCCTTTGCAGCATGGCCTGGATTGTTGCACCGATGACAGTTACTCCTGGTGCATGGCCCGCTATGGTGTAGGTTACAACGATTGCATTTGGGGTGAACTCCCCTGTACCTACCCTGATTTTGACTACCAGATGCTTGCAGACCAGGGCTCTTGTAGTCGTCAGTCCTCCTCTGCTGAGACTGAGATTGAACAGAAGTTGAACCTTTGCTTGAAGCTCCATCCCATTTCTGCTTGTTGTCACTAGGAGCATCTGAAGTAGCTGTATCACTAATACGCTTTGGTAACCTGTTCTGCTCCACCGCCTGATCAGTGAGACGGTGAGCCAACTGAACAACCTGCTGGATGGTGGCAAGGTTAGCTGAAGTCATATGACTTTGAATTTCGGGCACTAAACCCTTGAGGTATAGTTCGATACGCTTAATGGGAGGATCCACCATGGTAGGGCACAAAATAGCCAGCTCGTTCGATCTTTTTGTGTATGCTTCAATTTCTGACCCCGTCATCTTTAGGTTGAAGAACTCTACCTCCAGTTTGTGAATGTCATCACGATTGAAGTACTCTTCCTTAATCATTTCCTTAAAATTGTTCCATGGGGTGGCGTTAGCAGCAACCAACCCCAGCATTTGAACCTGAGCGTTCCACCACCTGAGCGCTATACCCTCGAGAGTACTGGTAGCATACTTCACCCTGTGAGCCTCAGGGCATTCACATATCTCGAAAACAGATTCGAGCTTTTCAAACCAGTGGAGGAGACCTACAGCTCCTTTGGTACCACTGAAGGTACTAGGTCGACAGTCCATAAAGGTCTTGAAAGTGCACACAGGAGGCTGTGCAGGTTGACCTGTCGTGAGAGTAAGAAAGGACAAAGTTTAACACAATGGTTGGTTTACGAGAGTAGGATCCAGGGATCCTAGAGTGAGTCGAGATGGCAGGGTATACCTCCTGCCTGAGTGGCTGCAAGTGCCGAACAACTTGTTGGTTAATCAGAGCCGTCAACTGGGCTTGAGTCATGTTAACGTGTCCAGACATGATCTTCATATCAAGGGAAACATGAGTGAGAGGGGTTCGCGAAAGTGTGATGACAGAAGAGAGTAAGCACACTCGTGTTTTCAATTACCAGTTACTACGTTTATCTAAGCATACCATAAGCAAAGTTCTAAGTAATCTAGCAAGTAGGTAATAAAACATAAACCATATCACCTAGAATGTCGAGTCTTCCACGTGGAGTGAAGCGTCGTTGTGGACTGTTGAGCACTGTACAGGTTATAGTCTGGTTTTAACAAAACTTTTTCCCTTATTAAAACCAAGTTCGTTATAACCAATGGCTCTGATACCAATCTGTCACACCCCCAAAATCCACCTGCGGAGTATCACCGCTAGGAGGCGTGACTGACCAGGATCAAGCCACCAATCATATTCAACAAGCATGAAAGTAGTAATAAAATCCAACACAATACAATTGGTGTCCAAACAAAACATAGTTTAAGTTGCAAGCGGAAGCATAATGTCTAAAACCAAGGCATAAGTAAGTAAAGTTTAAGTTTATCATGAACACTCAATGTCCATGCTCCACAACGACTCTTCCCATGTAAGCTCCTGCTAAACCTATTGACCTGCAAAGCATGTAGTAACGAGTCAACAATAATGTTGAGCGAGTTCACAGTTGGGTGTTTGTTTTAAATTTTTCCAAAAACAGTTTCCTTTAGCTGGAAAACTGCCGTGGGGGTTACCCCATAGTTCAAAACATGTTCTGTTTAAATCCCGTTTACTCTGGCTATTCAGCCGTGGGGGCTACCCCATGTTTGGTTATCTAGCTTTTTGGCCGTGGGGGCTACCCCATGTTTATACTACTAGACTCGTTACCATATCGACTGCTGACTGCAGTCATGTTTATGTGCCTTGAACTGTCAATGTCTATCATCATTGACGTGCCCAGATCCATTAGTTCACGCCCGTCCTCTGCGGCACGGTGTGAGGCTTGTCAAACCTAAATAGCGCTATCTAACTAATGACCCGCTCGCCATTGGCCCGACGATTAAGTCGATATAAAAAAGGAGGAACTTCGTGATAGAGTTTTGGTCTAGTGAAAGTTAACTGTCCATGAGGACGAGGAATTATATTCCTGAACTCGTACTGTCCTACCCAAGAAAGGACGAGGAATCCATATTCCTTAACCCATTCCCAACCCCTGGGAATCCCATGCTTTGTAGAAAGTGTGAACTCACCTTAGGTTAGCTCGGCAGGTAAACGAAAGGTCAATCGAGCTGCTAGAGGTCAACCACGTCCTAACATGGTTACCATACAAGTCAGGTCTAGGTTCAAGTAGTGCACGTATGCTTACACATAATCTAACAGGTTGCAAACACGTATTGATCATGGCAAACACGTAAATTACTTAAATAGTCAAGTCCATAAAACGCCCAACTTGTGTGATTCCCTAATGAAGCCCAACAGAATAACCCGGCCGAAACAATAAACAGTCCAACATGTATACGGCCCAACAAATGAAACAGTTTAATAACCTTGTGCAGTCCAGATTATCTTGTGCGATCCGGACGACTTGTGCGAATGGACATTGGGCTTTAAGGCCCAACAGTCCTAACGTTCGTGTGAGGCCCAAGCCTTGTGCGATCATGCGGAAACTGATTGTACACGGTGCTTAAAGTGATTGTACTAAATCTTGTGCGATTAGCCCTTGTGCGATTCAAGGGCTTGTGCGATTAGTACTTATGTGATTCGGTCTTGTGCGACCAGACATGGTCTGATCTTGTGCGACCGAGAGGAGTCTTGTGCGATCCGTTGTACCATCCGAATTTTATGCTATTTAGTTACAATTAGTCAACAGTTTCCTATCTTACATTTGATCAATTAATGCTAACAGTTAACAGTTTCCAACAATAACAGATCAAACCAAGCAATTTACCAATAATTCATAAGAACCCTAATCATGTTCATAGCATAAACATCAACCACAACTTCAAACACATTAATAGATTTATGTCCTTGATTTCTAGCATGCATCCTAACATACATCACAACAATTCGTCTAACATAAACACATCACAGCCGAGTAAATATTTATTCGATTCTAGATCATCAACAACCTCATGTGATTAACAACCCTATATCGATCTACAACACTATACATGTGAGCCGATTTCATGAATCATTAATTCTATTCGGTTCCTACCCATCTAAATCAACATCAAGCATATATCAAAACCTATAGTGGTAAGACAGTTTGTTCATACTATCAAATCCGAATAACATATATTCAATCATATAACAACATCAACCAAACCGAAATCAAACAATAACATAACACTAACCGGTTAAAGAATGGAACGAGGATTGATAAAGCTTCGAGAGAGGTGGGATGTGGCTGCCGTCAAGTTAGAGAGGAGAGAAAGAGAGTAGGGTTGGTAAACTTATGTAATTAGGTGAAGTGTGGGATTTATACCAACACCCTAGGTGTTGTGCGAGTTGATGGAGTGGGCCGAACCCTCCTAATGGGCTGCCCTTTATGGGTTTCGAGTACAACAAGTGTAGTCCGAATAGACTTGTGCGATCGGCCAAGTGTTGTGTGATCGGTTTATTTTTGTGTGATAATATTACATATATACATGCATTCACATAATCAGATAACATAATAACATAATATTCCATTGATTATCAAAGTTCATGTAATCACATAGTGTTCACATACGTTACATTAACACAAAGATAGGTTCTGAAATACGAGTTGTCACATATTTGAACTGTTTGAACCATTGGAACTATTTGATCTATGTGAATTATTTGAACGTTTGGAACTAATTGAACTATTAAACAATTGGGTTATGGTAAGTGATTAGGTAACGGGGCGGGTGTAATGTGATAAAAGCATGGTGGATACGCCGTTGGTACTTCCTATATATAAGTGCTTTTAACACATTACATGTCGTTGCGTTATCTAGATCACTTGGATGAACGATTTCTAAACGATGTCACTCAACGATGTTTACTAAATGATATAAACCATACGAGTTTTATTACGAGAACATTTTAAACAAATGTTTTGGGTTAAGATTCATGGTAACGAGATTTTATAAACTATAACCAACTTATTTTGAGCTGGTTATTCTTATTGCAATACCAAACTCTTTTCAATACAAGGTTTTCAAGTAACGACTCTTGTAGTCAAACGAGTTATTGCAACATGTAAACGAACCATGAATCGGATACTCTCACAAAACCTATGTACTCACCGGCATTTTTATGCTGACGTATTTTCACATATGTTTCAGGTACCATAGTTGATGATGTTTGATGATGATTATGATGCATGCTCACATAGGGATGGACGAGGCCTTAGTGACTTAATAACAATGAAAGACAATTGTTCATGTTATGTTTCTGATTTCACTACAATGTAATAAACTTAATTCAATAAAACGAAACTTCAAATCCATGTGTTGTGAAACAATGATTCTGTTACGACACTCCCTGACGTTTCTACCGTGGTTTGTTGTTTTAACTATAAGCTCTTATAGTTATAGGGAATTAGGTTATTAGTAATGCTTTGACCTAGACTATAACCTTCCTAGGACCCTAACACAAAATTCTTGTGCTTAGATCTTAAAACAATATCGTTGCCTATCTTTAGGCGACAACCACAACAAGAACACGAATTATGAATCCGACTTGAAAAATAATCGTTTCTTCTTAGATGATTTATTATAAGGTTTTGAACCTTCAAAGTTTTCAAAATCTCGTCAAAGTTTGGGTCTTATTAATGTGAACACGTGCAATCTGGAAGGGTGGGTGCCTGTATCCCGAGTTTTCTGTCTAAGGCTAGAGTGTTCGTACAAATCCACATATTCGGACCAGTCACTCTTACCTGGGAACTCTTGGGGTGAGTGTCCACTTATAGGCTAAAGCATGTCTTCGTGATACATTATAAAGACCTATTTACTTTGTTCAGCCTCTATGTGTCGTTTGTTTGTTCAAGGTAACGAACGAATGATCGCCTTCCTTATGTTTCGTTGTTATCTTCGATACATCTTTTGTTAATCAAATGTCAATCTCACTCGTTTCTCATGTTTCCTTGTTCTTTTTAGAATATGCCACCTAGACGTGATCCAGAACAGGATGCTGCCCTCGCAGCCACAATCGTTTAGCAGATGGCTGCTGTGCTTTCGAACCTCATTACTCAGATAAAACCAGGCGAATAACAATAACAATGCTCAGTGTAACTTCAAAACATTCAATTCAGCTAAGCCATCGAAATTTTCTGGGTTTCAAGGAGCAACTGCACTCCTGCAATGGTTCGAGAGTCAAGAAAGCACATTCAGACGTGTTCAATGTCCAAATGAGCGAAAGGTTGAATTCATATCTAGTGTCTTTGAGAAACGAGCATTAACATGGAGGAATGGTGTGATGAGAGATAGGGGTGCCAATGTGGCACTAGCTCAAACTTGGGAAGAGCTTCGAGCTCTAATGATTAAGGAATTATGTCCTCGTCATAAAATCAGAGCACTGGAAAGTGAATTCGATGATCTTAAATAAGATAGTGGTGAGCATCGAGCCTACACAGACCGATATGAGGAGCTAAGTCTGTTACGTCCAACCATGGTTACGCCTTTGGATAAGGCAATCGAAAAGTATATTGATGGCCTCCCTGACTCAGTACAAGACATTATTACTAGTAGCAACCCTACTACAGATAGACAGGCCATTGAGCTATCCGCTACCCTGACTGAATCTCAGATCAGGAAAGGTAAACTTTTCCGAAAAGGTGACAAGAAACCAACCGATGAAACGAAACCAAAGGATAAGCAGACTAAATCCTCCAAGAAGTCAAAGAAGTGAAAGGCTTCTTAGAACTTCGCCATGGTTACTCAAAACGACCAAGCTGCCCCTAACCAACCAGCTCAACCCCCTGCTAAGAACCATACAACGGGACTGCACCCTTGTGCAACCAATGTAACCTTCATCATCATGCTAGTGTGAAATGCCGCAAATGCCTAAATTGTGGACTTACTAGTCATACAGCTAGGGTTTTCCGAGTTGCACCTGCACCAAATCAAGCTGATAACAACCCAGCACAATCTCGTTTTCCACCAGGTTCTTGCTACAACTGTGGCGAGATGGGCCAATTCCGAAATAATTGGCCAAAGCTTGTTAATGCAAATCCAGCACGTGGATGAACATTCGACCGACCGGAAGACGATGCTGTTTGGAACAATCGAACCTTGTGTATTATTTTCTTTCGTTATCAAAGTCTATGAAACAGTTATTTTGGTTTATAAATAAATCTTTTATTTACATTACAATGTACAAATGTGGTTACATGTATGAACGACATATCCCCCATGATACCGACACCAAAGAACCGTGTTCCTTGCAAAACAAACTACTCACGAAATTCTTCCATTTTGTGATCGCTTGAGATCTCCACAAAAATCCTAAATACTTGTTTCTTCTAAGAAACAAAGTACAAGGTACAAGTTACAACCCTGAACGAATACCCAAAGTACCACTTTAAATCCTTAATTGGATACCCAAGGGTACTTCCGTATGCCCTTGATTAGTCTTGCATATTTATAACTTCCCAGCTTCACGATGTTTTTGAAAACCTCATACACGTTTTCAAAATCATCTCACATGGTTTTAAA